>CATKUP010000097.1:1200000-1800000 GCA_949786385.1 Onychomys leucogaster
GCAAGAGCGTGCTTCTTGTTCTAAAGCAGAGTGTGATCAATGGATGAGAACACTGCTGTGAGTTTCACTTCAGAAATGGAGTTAAATCCCAGGCTCTGAGTCTTCCTACAAGCAAGACTTCGTTTCAGGTAAATGCAGTCACTTTTCTGCTCAAACGAACTACATCGTTCACGAAGATCACACGTTTCTCATCTTAAGTGACAAGCATTGGATGTTAGAGGACCAGTGCTTTGTGTCAGTTTCAGAAACAGAGTTGTACTAGATATGGTCCGTATGCGTAGGAAACACCGTTCTTTTGTTCTCAGCACACTCTCGTTTCATGCTGTGTTAGAGACTCCAGAAAGCAAGAGCGTGCTTCTCGCTCTAAAGCAGAGTGTGATCCATGGATGAGAACTATGCTGTGTGTTTCCCTTCAGAAATGGAGTTAAATCCCAATCTCTGTGTCTTCCTACAAGCAAGACTTCGTTTCAGGTAACGGCAGTCACTTTTCAGCTCAAACGAACTACATCGCTCACTGAGCTCACACATTTCTCATCTTAACAGATAAGCATTGGATGTTAGAGGACCAGTGCTTTGTGTCACTTTCAGAAACAGAGTTGTACTAGATACGGTCCATATGTGTAGTAAACACCGTTCTTTTGTTCTCAGCGCACTCACGTTTCCTGCTGTCTTAGAGACTCTAGAAAGCAAGAGCGTGCTTCTTGTTCTAAAGCAGAGTGTGATCAATGGATGAGAACACTGCTGTGTGTTTCACTTCAGAAATGGAGTTAAATCCCAGGCTCTGAATCTTCCTACAAGCAAGACTTCGTTTCAGGTAAGGGCAGTCAATTTTCTGCTCAAAAGAACTACATCGTTCACGAAGATCACACGTTTCTCATCTTAACTGACAAGCATTGGACGTTAGAGAACCAGTGCATTGTATCAGTTTCAGAAGCAGATTTGGACTACATATGGTCCGTATGTGTAGGAAACACCGTTCTTTTGTTCTGGGCACACTCAGATTACCTGGTGTATTAGAGACTCTAGAAAGCAAGAGCGTGCTTCTCGCTCTAAAGCAGAGTGTGATCCATGGATGAGAACTCTGCTGTGTGTTTCCCTTCAGAGATGGAGGTAAATCCCAGGCTCTGTGTCTTACTACAAGCAAGACTTCGTTACAGGTAAGGGCAGTCACTTTTCAGTTCAAAGGAACTACATCATCCTCAAAGCTCAAACGTTTCTCATCTTAACTGACAAGCATTGGATGTTAGAGGTCCAGTGCTTTGTGTCAGTTTCAGAAACAGAGTTGGACTAGATATGGTCCGTATGTGTAGGAAACACCGTTCTTTGTTCTCAGCCCACTCACGTTTCCTGCTGTCTTAGAGACTTTAGAAAGCAAGAGCGTGCTTTTCGCTCCAAAGCAGATTGTGATGCATGGATGAGACCTATGCTGTGTGTTTCCCTTCAGAAATGGAATTAAATCCCAGACTCTGTGTCTTCCTACAAGCAAGACTTCGTTCAAGGTAAGGGCAGTCACTTTTCTGCTCAAACGAACTACATCGTTCATGAAGCTCACACGTTTCCCAACTTAAATGACAAGCATTGGATGTTAGAGGACCAGTGCTTTGTATCAGTTTCAGAAGAAGAGTTGGACTACATATGTTCCGTATGTGTACGAAACTCCGTTCTTTTGTTCTGGGCACACTCAGATTTCCTGCTGTATTAGAGACTCTAGAAAGCAAGAGCTTGCTTCTTGCTGTAAAGCAGAGTGTGATCCATGGGTGAGAACTATGCTGTGTGTTTCCATCAGAAATGGAGTTAAATCCCAGGCTCTGTGTCTTCCTATTAGCAAGACTTCGTTTCAGGTAAGGGCAGTCACTTGTCATCTCAAACGAACTACATCGTTTACGAAGCTCACACGTTTCTCATCTTAACAGACAAGCATTGGATGTTAGAGGACCAGTGCTTTGTATCAGTTTCAGAAGCAGAGTAGGACTAGATATGGTCCGTATGTGTAGGAAACACCGTTCTTTTGTTCTCAGCACACTCACGTTTCCTGCTGTGTTAGAGACTCCAGAAAGCAAGAGCGTGCTTCTCGCTCTAAACCAGAGTGTGATCCATGGATGAGAACTCTGCTGTGTGTTTCCCTTCAGAGATGGAGTTAAATCCCAGGCTCTGTGTCTTACTACATGCAAGACTTCGTTACAGGTAAGGGCAGTCAGTTTTCAGTGCAAAGGAACTACATCATTCTCAAAGCTCACACGTTTCTCATCTTAACTGACAAGCATTGGATGTTAGAGGACCAGTGCTTTGTGTCAGTTTCAGAAACAGAGTTGGACTAGGTATGGCCCGTATGTGTAGGAAACACCGTTCTTTTGTTCTCAGCACACTCACGTTTCCTGCTGTCTTAGAGACTCTGGAAAGCAAGAGCGTGCTTCTTGTTCTAAAGCAGAGTGTGATCAATGGATGAGATCTCTGCTGTGTGTTTCCCTTCAGAGATGGAGGTAAATCCCAGGCTCTGTGTCTTACTACAAGCAAGACTTCGTTACAGGTAAGGGCAGTCACTTTTCAGTTCAAAGGAACTACATCATCCTCAAAGCTCAAACGTTTCTCATCTTAACTGACAAGCATTGGATGTTAGAGGTCCAGTGCTTTGTGTCAGTTTCAGAAACAGAGTTGGACTAGATATGGTCCGTATGTGTAGGAAACACCGTTCTTTGTTCTCAGCCCACTCACGTTTCCTGCTGTCTTAGAGACTTTAGAAAGCAAGAGCGTGCTTTTCGCTCCAAAGCAGATTGTGATGCATGGATGAGACCTATGCTGTGTGTTTCCCTTCAGAAATGGAATTAAATCCCAGACTCTGTGTCTTCCTACAAGCAAGACTTCGTTCAAGGTAAGGGCAGTCACTTTTCTGCTCAAACGAACTACATCGTTCATGAAGCTCACACGTTTCCCAACTTAAATGACAAGCATTGGATGTTAGAGGACCAGTGCTTTGTATCAGTTGCAGAAGAAGAGTTGGACTACATATGGTCCGTATGTGTACGAAACTCCGTTCTTTTGTTCTGGGCACACTCAGATTTCCTGCTGTATTAGAGACTCTAGAAAGCAAGAGCGTGCTTCTTGCTGTAAAGCAGAGTGTGATCCATGGGTGAGAACTATGCTGTGTGTTTCCATCAGAAATGGAGTTAAATCCCAGGCCCTGTGTCTTCCTATTAGCAAGACTTCGTTTCAGGTAAGGGCAGTCACTTGTCATCTCAAACGAACTACATCGTTTACGAAGCTCACACGATTCTCATCTTAACAGACAAGCATTGGATGTTAGAGGACCAGTGCTTTGTATCAGTTTCAGAAGCAGAGTAGGACTAGATATGGTCCGTATGTGTAGGAAACACCGTTCTTTTGTTCTCAGCACACTCACGTTGCCTGCTGTGTTAGAGACTCCAGAAAGCAAGAGCGTGCTTCTCGCTCTAAACCAGAGTGTGATCCATGGATGAGAACTCTGCTGTGTGTTTCCCTTCAGAGATGGAGTTAAATCCCAGGCTCTGTGTCTTACTACAAGCAAGACTTCGTTACAGGTAAGGGCAGTCAGTTTTCAGTTCAAAGGAACTACATCATTCTCAAAGCTCACACGTTTCTCATCTTAACTGACAAGCATTGGATGTTAGAGGGCCAGTGCTTTGTGTCAGTTTCAGAAACAGAGTTGGACTAGGTATGGCCCGTATGTGTAGGAAACACCGTTCTTTTGTTCTCAGCGCACTCACGTTTCCTGCTGTCTTAGAGACTCTAGAAAGCAAGAGCGTGCTTCTTGTTCTAAAGCAGAGTGTGATCAATGGATGAGAACTCTGCTGTGTGTTTCCCTTCAGAGATGGAGTTAAATCCCAGGCTCTGTGACTTACTACAAGCAAGACTTCGTTACAGGTAAGGTAGTCACTTTTCAGTTCAAAGGAACTACATCATTCTCAAAGCTCACACGTTTCTCATCTTAACTGACAAGCATTGGATGTTAGAGGACCAGTGCTTTGTGTCACTTTCAGAAACAGAGTTGTACTAGATAGGGTCCATATGTGTAGGAAACAACGTACTTTTGTTCTCAGCGCACTCACGTTTCCTGCTGTCTTAGAGACTCTAGAAAGCAAGAGCGTGCTTCTTGTTCTAAAGCAGAGTGTGATCAATGGATGAGAACACTGCTGTGAGTTTCACTTCAGAAATGGAGTTAAATCCCAGGCTCTGAGTCTTCCTACAAGCAAGACTTCGTTTCAGGTAAATGCAGTCACTTTTCTGCTCAAACGAACTACATCGTTCACGAAGATCACACGTTTCTCATCTTAAGTGACAAGCATTGGATGTTAGAGGACCAGTGCTTTGTGTCAGTTTCAAAACAGAGTTGTACTAGATATGGTCCATATGTGTAGGAAACAACAGACTTTTGTTCTCAGCGCACTCACGTTACCTGCTGTCTTAGAGAATTTAGAAAGCAAGAGCATGCTACTCGCTCTAAAGCAGATTGTGATCCATGGATGAGAACTCTGCTGTGTGTTTCCCTTCAGAAATGGAGTTAAATCCCAGACTCTGTGTCTGCCTACAAGCAAGACTTCGTTTAAGGTAAGGGCAGTCACTTTTCTGCTCAAGCGAACTACATCGTTCACTGAGCTCACACATTTCTCTTCTTAACAGACAAGCATTGGATGTTAGAGGACCAGTGCTTTGTATGAGTTTAAGAAGGAGAGTTGGACTAGATATGGTCCGTATGCGTAGGAAACACCGTTCTTTTGTTCTCAGCACACTCTCGTTTCATGCTTTGTTAGAGACTCCAGAAAGCAAGAGCGTGCTTCTCGCTCTAAAGCAGAGTGTGATCCATGGATGAGAACTATGCTGTGTGTTTCCCTTCAGAAATGGAGTTAAATCCCAATCTCTGTGTCTTCCTACAAGCAAGACTTCGTTTCAGGTAACGGCAGTCACTTTTCAGCTCAAACGAACTACATCGCTCACTGAGCTCACACATTTCTCATCTTAACAGATAAGCATTGGATGTTAGAGGACCAGTGCTTTGTGTCACTTTCAGAAACAGAGTTGTACTAGATACGGTCCATATGTGTAGTAAACACCGTTCTTTTGTTCTCAGCGCACTCACGTTTCCTGCTGTCTTAGAGACTCTAGAAAGCAAGAGCGTGCTTCTTGTTCTAAAGCAGAGTGTGATCAATGGATGAGAACACTGCTGTGTGTTTCACTTCAGAAATGGAGTTAAATCCCAGGCTCTGAATCTTCCTACAAGCAAGACTTCGTTTCAGGTAAGGGCAGTCAATTTTCTGCTCAAAAGAACTACATCGTTCACGAAGATCACACGTTTCTCATCTTAACTGACAAGCATTGGACGTTAGAGAACCAGTGCATTGTATCAGTTTCAGAAGCAGATTTGGACTACATATGGTCCGTATGTGTAGGAAACACCGTTCTTTTGTTCTGGGCACACTCAGATTACCTGGTGTATTAGAGACTCTAGAAAGCAAGAGCGTGCTTCTCGCTCTAAAGCAGAGTGTGATCCATGGATGAGAACTCTGCTGTGTGTTTCCCTTCAGAGATGGAGGTAAATCCCAGGCTCTGTGTCTTACTACAAGCAAGACTTCGTTACAGGTAAGGGCAGTCACTTTTCAGTTCAAAGGAACTACATCATCCTCAAAGCTCAAACGTTTCTCATCTTAACTGACAAGCATTGGATGTTAGAGGTCCAGTGCTTTGTGTCAGTTTCAGAAACAGAGTTGGACTAGATATGGTCCGTATGTGTAGGAAACACCGTTCTTTGTTCTCAGCCCACTCACGTTTCCTGCTGTCTTAGAGACTTTAGAAAGCAAGAGCGTGCTTTTCGCTCCAAAGCAGATTGTGATGCATGGATGAGACCTATGCTGTGTGTTTCCCTTCAGAAATGGAATTAAATCCCAGACTCTGTGTCTTCCTACAAGCAAGACTTCGTTCAAGGTAAGGGCAGTCACTTTTCTGCTCAAACGAACTACATCGTTCATGAAGCTCACACGTTTCCCAACTTAAATGACAAGCATTGGATGTTAGAGGACCAGTGCTTTGTATCAGTTTCAGAAGAAGAGTTGGACTACATATGTTCCGTATGTGTACGAAACTCCGTTCTTTTGTTCTGGGCACACTCAGATTTCCTGCTGTATTAGAGACTCTAGAAAGCAAGAGCTTGCTTCTTGCTGTAAAGCAGAGTGTGATCCATGGGTGAGAACTATGCTGTGTGTTTCCATCAGAAATGGAGTTAAATCCCAGGCTCTGTGTCTTCCTATTAGCAAGACTTCGTTTCAGGTAAGGGCAGTCACTTGTCATCTCAAACGAACTACATCGTTTACGAAGCTCACACGTTTCTCATCTTAACAGACAAGCATTGGATGTTAGAGGACCAGTGCTTTGTATCAGTTTCAGAAGCAGAGTAGGACTAGATATGGTCCGTATGTGTAGGAAACACCGTTCTTTTGTTCTCAGCACACTCACGTTTCCTGCTGTGTTAGAGACTCCAGAAAGCAAGAGCGTGCTTCTCGCTCTAAACCAGAGTGTGATCCATGGATGAGAACTCTGCTGTGTGTTTCCCTTCAGAGATGGAGTTAAATCCCAGGCTCTGTGTCTTACTACATGCAAGACTTCGTTACAGGTAAGGGCAGTCAGTTTTCAGTGCAAAGGAACTACATCATTCTCAAAGCTCACACGTTTCTCATCTTAACTGACAAGCATTGGATGTTAGAGGACCAGTGCTTTGTGTCAGTTTCAGAAACAGAGTTGGACTAGGTATGGCCCGTATGTGTAGGAAACACCGTTCTTTTGTTCTCAGCACACTCACGTTTCCTGCTGTCTTAGAGACTCTAGAAAGCAAGAGCGTGCTTCTTGTTCTAAAGCAGAGTGTGATCAATGGATGAGATCTCTGCTGTGTGTTTCCCTTCAGAGATGGAGGTAAATCCCAGGCTCTGTGTCTTACTACAAGCAAGACTTCGTTACAGGTAAGGGCAGTCACTTTTCAGTTCAAAGGAACTACATCATCCTCAAAGCTCAAACGTTTCTCATCTTAACTGACAAGCATTGGATGTTAGAGGTCCAGTGCTTTGTGTCAGTTTCAGAAACAGAGTTGGACTAGATATGGTCCGTATGTGTAGGAAACACCGTTCTTTGTTCTCAGCCCACTCACGTTTCCTGCTGTCTTAGAGACTTTAGAAAGCAAGAGCGTGCTTTTCGCTCCAAAGCAGATTGTGATGCATGGATGAGACCTATGCTGTGTGTTTCCCTTCAGAAATGGAATTAAATCCCAGACTCTGTGTCTTCCTACAAGCAAGACTTCGTTCAAGGTAAGGGCAGTCACTTTTCTGCTCAAACGAACTACATCGTTCATGAAGCTCACACGTTTCCCAACTTAAATGACAAGCATTGGATGTTAGAGGACCAGTGCTTTGTATCAGTTTCAGAAGAAGTGTTGGACTACATATGGTCCGTATGTGTACGAAACTCCGTTCTTTTGTTCTGGGCACACTCAGATTTCCTGCTGTATTAGAGACTCTAGAAAGCAAGAGCGTGCTTCTTGCTGTAAAGCAGAGTGTGATCCATGGGTGAGAACTATGCTGTGTGTTTCCATCAGAAATGGAGTTAAATCCCAGGCCCTGTGTCTTCCTATTAGCAAGACTTCGTTTCAGGTAAGGGCAGTCACTTGTCATCTCAAACGAACTACATCGTTTACGAAGCTCACACGATTCTCATCTTAACAGACAAGCATTGGATGTTAGAGGACCAGTGCTTTGTATCAGTTTCAGAAGCAGAGTAGGACTAGATATGGTCCGTATGTGTAGGAAACACCGTTCTTTTGTTCTCAGCACACTCACGTTGCCTGCTGTGTTAGAGACTCCAGAAAGCAAGAGCGTGCTTCTCGCTCTAAACCAGAGTGTGATCCATGGATGAGAACTCTGCTGTGTGTTTCCCTTCAGAGATGGAGTTAAATCCCAGGCTCTGTGTCTTACTACAAGCAAGACTTCGTTACAGGTAAGGGCAGTCAGTTTTCAGTTCAAAGGAACTACATCATTCTCAAAGCTCACACGTTTCTCATCTTAACTGACAAGCATTGGATGTTAGAGGACCAGTGCTTTGTGTCAGTTTCAGAAACAGAGTTGGACTAGGTATGGCCCGTATGTGTAGGAAACACCGTTCTTTTGTTCTCAGCGCACTCACGTTTCCTGCTGTCTTAGAGACTCTAGAAAGCAAGAGCGTGCTTCTTGTTCTAAAGCAGAGTGTGATCAATGGATGAGAACACTGCTGTGTGTTTCACTTCAGAAATGGAGTTAAATCCCAGGCTCTGAGTCTTCCTACAAGCAAGACTTCGTTTCAGGTAAGGGCAGTCACTTTTCTGCTCTAACGAACTACATCATTCACGAAGATCACACGTTTCTCATCTTAACTGACAAGCATTGGATTTTAGAGGACCAGTGCTTTGTATCAGTTTCAGAAGCAGAGTTGGACTATATAATGTCCTTATGTGTAGGAAACAGCGTTCTTTTGTTCTCAGCACACTCACTTTTCCTGTTGTCTTAGAGACTCTAGAAAGCAAGGGCATGCTTCTTGTTCTAAAGCAGAGGGTGATCAATGGATGATTACACTGCTGTGTGTTTCACTTCAGAAATGGAGTTAAATCCCAAGCTCTGAGTCTTCCTACAAGCAAGACTTCGTTTCAGGTAAGGGCAGTCACTTGTCAGCTCAAACGAATTACATCGTTCACGAAGCTCACACGTTTCTCATCTTAACAGACAAGCATTGGATGTTAGAGGACCAGTGCTTTGTATCAGTTTCAGAAGCAGAGTTGGACTAGATATGGTCCGTATGTGTAGGAAACACCGTTCTTTTGTTCTCAACACACTCACGTTTCCTGCTGTGTTATAGACTCCAGAAAGCAAGAGCGTGATTCTGGCACTAAAGCAGAGTGTGATCCCTGGATGAGAACTCTGCTGTGTGTTTCCCTTCAGAGATGGAGATAAATCCCAGGCCCTGTGTCTTACTGCAAGCAAGACCTCGTTACAGGTAAGGGCAGTCACTTTTCAGTTCAAAGGAACTACATCATTCTCAAAGCTCACAAGTTTCTCATCTTAACTGACAAGCATTGGATGTTAGAGGACCAGTGCTTTGTGTCACTTACAGAAACAGAGTTGGATTAGATATGGTCCGTATGTGTAGGAAACACCGTTCTTTTTTTCTCAGTGCACTCACGTTTCCTGCTGTCTTAGAGACTCTAGAAAGCAAGAGCCTGCTTTTTGTTCTAAAGCAGAGTGTGATCAATGGATGAGAACACTGCTGTGTGTTTCACTTCAGAAATGGAGTTAAATCCCAGGCTCTGAGTCTTCCTACAAGCAAGACTTCGTTTCAGGTAAGGGCAGTCACTTTTCTGCTCAAACGAACTACATCGTTCACGAAGATCACACGTTTCTCATCTTAACTGACAAGCATTGGATGTTAGAGGACCAGTGCTTTGTGTCAGTTTCAGAAACAGAGTTATACTAGATATGGTCCATATGTGTAGGAAACAACATACTTTTGTTCTCAGCGCACTCACGTTTCCTGCTGTCTTAGAGAATTTAGAAAGCAAGAGCGTGCTTCTCGCTCTAAAGCAGATTGTGATCCATGGATGAGAACTATGCTGTGTGTTTCCCTTCAGAAATGGAGTTAAATCCCAGACTCTGTGTCTTCCTACAAGCAAGACTTCGTTTAAGGTAAGGGCAGACACTTTTCTGCTCAAAAGAACTACATCATTCACGAAGATCACACGTTTCTCATCTTAACTGACAAGCATTGGATGTTAGAGGACCAGTGCTTTGTGTCACTTACAGAAACAGAGTTGGACTAGATATGGTCCGTACGTGTAGGAAACACCGTTCTTTTGTTCTCAGTGCACTCACGTTTCCTGCTGTCTTATTGACTCTAGAAAGCAAGAGCGTGCTTCTCGCTCTAAAGCAGAGTGTGATCCATGGATGAGAACTATGCCTTGTGTTTCCCTTCAGAGATGGAGTTAAATCCCAGGCTCTGTGTCTTACTACAAGCAAGACTTCGTTACAGGTAAGGGCAGTCAGTTTTCTGCTCTAACGAACTACATCATTCACGAAGATCACACGTTTCTCATCTTAACTGACAAGCATTGGATTTTAGAGGACCAGTGCTTTGTATCAGTTTCAGAAGCAGAGTTGGACTATATAATGTCCTTATGTGTAGGAAACAGCGTTCTTTTGTTCTCAGCACACTCACTTTTCCTGTTGTCTTAGAGACTCTAGAAAGCAAGGGCATGCTTCTTGTTCTAAAGCAGAGGGTGATCAATGGATGATTACACTGCTGTGTGTTTCACTTCAGAAATGGAGTTAAATCCCAAGCTCTGAGTCTTCCTACAAGCAAGACTTCGTTTCAGGTAAGGGCAGTCACTTGTCAGCTCAAACGAATTACATCGTTCACGAAGCTCACACGTTTCTCATCTTAACAGACAAGCATTGGATGTTAGAGGACCAGTGCTTTGTATCAGTTTCAGAAGCAGAGTTGGACTAGATATGGTCCGTATGTGTAGGAAACACCGTTCTTTTGTTCTCAACACACTCACGTTTCCTGCTGTGTTATAGACTCCAGAAAGCAAGAGCGTGATTCTGGCACTAAAGCAGAGTGTGATCCCTGGATGAGAACTCTGCTGTGTGTTTCCCTTCAGAGATGGAGATAAATCCCAGGCCCTGTGTCTTACTGCAAGCAAGACCTCGTTACAGGTAAGGGCAGTCACTTTTCAGTTCAAAGGAACTACATCATTCTCAAAGCTCACAAGTTTCTCATCTTAACTGACAAGCATTGGATGTTAGAGGACCAGTGCTTTGTGTCACTTACAGAAACAGAGTTGGATTAGATATGGTCCGTATGTGTAGGAAACACCGTTCTTTTTTTCTCAGTGCACTCACGTTTCCTGCTGTCTTAGAGACTCTAGAAAGCAAGAGCCTGCTTTTTGTTCTAAAGCAGAGTGTGATCAATGGATGAGAACACTGCTGTGTGTTTCACTTCAGAAATGGAGTTAAATCCCAGGCTCTGAGTCTTCCTACAAGCAAGACTTCGTTTAAGGTAAGGGCAGACACTTTTCTGCTCAAAAGAACTACATCATTCACGAAGATCACACGTTTCTCATCTTAACTGACAAGCATTGGATGTTAGAGGACCAGTGCTTCGTGTCACTTACAGAAACAGAGTTGGACTAGATATGGTCCGTACGTGTAGGAAACACCGTTCTTTTGTTCTCAGTGCACTCACGTTTCCTGCTGTCTTATTGACTCTAGAAAGCAAGAGCGTGCTTCTTGTTCTAAAGCAGAGTGTGATCAATGGATGAGAACACTGCTGTGTGTTTCACATTAGAAATGGAGTTAAATCCCAGGCACTGAGTCTTCCTACAAGCAAGACTTCATTTCAGGTAATGGCAGTCACTTTTCTGCTCAAACGAACTACATCGTTCACGAAGATCACATGATTCTCATCTTAACTGAGAAGCATTGGATGTTAGAGGACCAGTGCATTGTATCAGTTTCAGAAGCAGATTTGGACTACATATGGTCTGTATGTGTAGGAAACACCGTTCTTTTGTTCTGGGCACACTCAGATTACCTGCTTTATTAGAGACTCTAGAAAGCAAGAGCGTGCTTCTCGCTCTAAAGCAGAGTGTGATCCATGGATGAGAACTCTGATGTGTGTTTCCCTTCAGAGATGGAGTTAAATCCCAGGCTCTGTGTCTTACTACAAGCAAGACTTCGTTACAGGTAAGGGCAGTCACTTTTCTGCTCAAACGAACTACGTCGTTCACGAAGCTCACATGTTTCTCATCTTAACAGACAAGCATTGGATGTTAGAGGACCAGTGCTTTGTGTCAGTTTCAGAAACAGAGTTGGACTAGGTATGGCCCGTATGTGTAGGAAACACCGTTCTTTTGTTCTCAGCACACTCACGTTTCCTGCTGTCTTAGAGACTCTAGAAAGCAAGAGCGTGCTTCTTGTTCTAAAGCAGAGGGTGATCAATGGATGATTACACTGCTGTGTGTTTCACTTCAGAAATGGAGTTAAATACCAAGCTCTGAGTCTTCCTACAAGCAAGACTTCGTTTCGGGTAAGGGCAGTCACTTGTCAGCTCAAACGAATTACATCGTTCACGAAGCTCACACGTTTCTCATCTTAACAGACAAGAATTGGAGGTTAGAGGACCAGTGCTTTGTATCATTTCAGAAGCAGAGTTGGACTAGATATGGTCCGTATGTGTAGAAAACACCGTTCTTTTGTTCTGGGCACACTCAGTTTATCTGCTTCATTAGAGACTCTAGAAAGCAAGAGCGTGCTTCTCGCTCTAAAGCAGAGTGTGATCCATGGATGAGAACTATGCCTTGTGTTTCCCTTCAGAGATGGAGTTAAATCCCAGGCTCTGTGTCTTACTACAAGCAAGACTTCGTTACAGGTAAGGGCAGTCAGTTTTCTGCTCTAACGAACTACATCATTCACGAAGATCACACGTTTCTCATCTTAACTGACAAGCATTGGATTTTAGAGGACCAGTGCTTTGTATCAGTTTCAGAAGCAGAGTTGGACTATATAATGTCCTTATGTGTAGGAAACAGCGTTCTTTTGTTCTCAGCACACTCACGTTTCCTGCTGTCTTAGAGACTCTAGAAAGCAAGGGCATGCTTCTTGTTCTAAAGCAGAGGGTGATCAATGGATGATTACACTGCTGTGTGTTTCACTTCAGAAATGGAGTTAAATCCCAAGCTCTGAGTCTTCCTACAAGCAAGACTTCGTTTCAGGTAAGGGCAGTCACTTGTCAGCTCAAATGAATTACATCGTTCACGAAGCTCACACGTTTCTCATCTTAACAGACAAGCATTGGATGTTAGAGGACCAGTGCTTTGTATCAGTTTCAGAAGCAGAGTTGGACTAGATATGGTCCGTATGTGTAGGAAACACCGTTATTGTTCTCAGCACACTCACGTTTCCTGCTGTGTTAGAGACTCCAGAAAGCAAGAGCGTGATTCTGGCTCTAAAGCAGAGTGTGATCCATGGATGAGAACTCTGCTGTGTGTTTCCCTTCAGAGATGGAGATAAATCCCAGGCCCTGTGTCTTACTACAAGCAAGACCTCGTTACAGGTATGGGCAGTCACTTTTCAGTTCAAAGGAACTACATCATTCTCAAAGATCACAAGTTTCTCATCTTAACTGACAAGCATTGGATGTTAGAGGACCAGTGCTTTGTGTCACTTACAGAAACAGAGTTGGACTAGATATGGTCCGTATGTGTAGGAAAAACCGTACTTTTGTTCTGGGCACACTCAGATTACCTGCTTTATTGGATACTCTAGAAAGCAAGTGCGTGCTTCTTGTTCTAAAGCAGAGTGTGATGAATGGATGAGAACACTGCTGTGTGTTTCACTTCAGAAATGGAGTTAAATCCCAGGCTCTGAGTCTTCCTACAAGCAAGACTTCGTTTCAGGTAAGGGCAGTCACTTTTCTGCTCAAACGAACTACATCGTTCACGAAGATCACACGTTTCTCATCTTAACTGACAAGCATTGGATGTTAGAGGACCAGTGCTTTGTGTCAGTTTCAGAAACAGAGTTGTACTAGATATGGTCCATATGTGTAGGAAACAACATACTTTTGTTCTCAGCGCACTGACGTTTCCTGCTGTCTTAGAGAATTTAGAAAGCAAGAGCGTGCTTCTCGCTCTAAAGCAGATTGTGATCCATGGATGAGAACTATGCTGTGTGTTTCCCTTCAGAAATGGAGTTAAATCCCAGACTCTGTGTCTTCCTACAAGCAAGACTTCGTTTAAGTTAAGGGCAGTCACTTTTCTGCTCAAACGAACTACATCATTCACGAAGATCACACGTTTCTCATCTTAACTGACAAGCATTGGATGTTAGAGGACCAGTGCTTTGTGTCACTTACAGAAACAGAGTTGGACTAGATATGGTCCGTATGTGTAGGAAACACCGTTCTTTTGTTCTCAGTGCACTCACGTTTCCTGCTGTCTTAGAGACTCTAGAAAGCAAGAGCGTGCTTCTTGTTCTAAAGCAGAGTGTGATCAATGGATGAGAACACTGCTGTGTGTTTCACATTAGAAATGGAGTTAAATCCCAGGCTCTGAGTCTTCCTACAAGCAAGACTTCGTTTCAGGTGAGGGCAGTCACTTTTCTACTCAAACGAACTACATCGTTCACGAAGATCACACGTTTCTCATCTTAACTGACAAGCATTGGATGTTAGAGGACCAGTGCATTGTATCAGATTCAGAAGCAGATTTGGACTACATATGGTCTGTATGTGTAGGAAACACCGTTCTTTTGTTCTCAGCACACTCACGTTTCTTGCTGTGTTAGAGACTCCAGAAAGCAAGAGCGTGCTTCTCGCTCTAAAGCAGAGTGTGATCCATGGATGAGAACTCTGCTGTGTGTTTCCCTTCAGAGATGGAGTTAAATCCCAGGCTCTGTGTCTTACAACAAGCAAGACTTCGTTACAGGTAAGGGCAGTCAGTTTTCAGTTCAAAGGAACTACATCATTCTCAAAGCTCACACGTTTCTCATCTTAACTGACAAGCATTGGATGTTAGAGGACCAGTGCTTTGTATCATTTTCAGAAGAAGATTTGGACTACATATGGTCCGTATGTGTACGAAACTCCATTCTTTTGTTCTGGGCACACTCAGATTTCCTGCTGTATTAGAGACTCTAGAAAGCAAGAGTGTGCTTCTTGCTGTAAAGCAGAGTGTGATCCATGGGTGAGAACTATGCTGTGTGTTTCCCTTCAGAAATGGAGTTAAATCCCAGGCTCTGTGTCTTCCTATTAGCAAGACTTCGTTTCAGGTAAGGGCAGTCACTTTTCATTTCAAAGGAACTACATCATTCTCAAAGCTCACACGTTTCTCATCTTAACTGACAAGCATTGGATGTTAGAGGACCAGTGCTTTGTGTCAGTTTCAGAAACAGAGTTGTACTAGATATGGTCCATATGTGTAGGAAACAACATACTTTTGTTCTCAGCGCACTCACGTTTCCTGCTGTCTTAGAGAATTTGAAAGCAAGAGCGTGCTTCTCGCTCTAAAGCAGATTGTGATCCATGGATGAGAACACTGCTGTGTGTTTCACTTCAGAAATGGAGTTAAATCCCAGGCTCTGAATCTTCCTACAAGCAAGACTTCGTTTCAGGTAAGGGCAGTCACTTTTCTGCTCAACGAACTACATCGTTCACAAAGATAACATGTTTCTCATCTTAACTGACAAGCATTGCATGTTAGAGGACCAGTGCATTGTATCAGTTTCAGAAGCAGATTTGGACTACATATGGTCGGTACGTGTAGGAAACACCGTTCTTTTGTTCTGGGCACGCTCAGATTATCTGCTTCATTAGAGACTCTAGAAAGCAAGAGCGTGCTTCTCGCTCTAAAGCAGAGTGTGATCCATGGATGAGAACTCTGATGTGTGTTTCCCTTCAGAGATGGAGTTAAATCCCAGGCTCTGTGTCTTACTACAAGCAAGACTTCGTTACAGGTAAGGGCAGTCACTTTTCAGTTCAAAGGAACTACATCATTCTAAAGCTCACACGTTTCTCATCTTAACTGACAAGCTTTGGATTTTAGAGGACCAGTGCTTTGTATCAGTTTCAGAAGCAGAGTTGGACTATATAATGTCCTTATGTGTAGGAAACAGCGTTCTTTTGTTCTCAGCACACTCACGTTTCCTGCTGTCTTAGAGACTCTAGAAAGCAAGGGCATGCTTCTTGTTCTAAAGCAGAGGGTGATCAATGGATGATTACACTGCTGTGTGTTTCACTTCAGAAATGGAGTTAAATCCCAAGCTCTGAGTCTTCCTACAAGCAAGACTTCGTTTCAGGTAAGGGCAGTCACTTGTCAGCTCAAACGAATTACATCGTTCACGAAGCTCACACGTTTCTCATCTTAACAGACAAGCATTGGATGTTAGAGGACCAGTGCTTTGTGTCACTTACAGAAACATAGTTGGACTAGATATGGTCCGTATGTGTAGGAAACACCGTTCTTTTGTTCTCAGCGCACTCACGTTTCCTGCTGTCTTAGAGACTCTAGAAAGCAAGAGTGTGCTTCTTGTTCTAAAGCAGAGTGTGATCAATGGATGATTACACTGCTGTGTGTTTCACTTCAGAAATGGAGTTAAATCCCAGGCTCTGAGTCTTCCTACAAGCAAGACTTCGTTTCAGGTAAGGGCAGTCACTTTTCTGCTCAAACGAACTACATCGTTCACGAAGATCACACGTATCTCATCTTAACTGACAAGCATTGGATGTTAGAGGACAAGTTCATTGTATCACTTTCAGAATCAGATTTGGACTATATATGGTCCGTATGTGTAGGAAAAACCGTTCTTTTGTTCTGGGCACACTCAGATTACCTGCTTTGTTAGAGACCCTAGAAAGCAAGGGCATGCTTCTTGTTCTAAAGCAGAGTGTGATCAATGGATGAGAACACTGCTGTGTGTTTCACTTCAGAAAAGGAGTTAAATCCCAGGCTCTGAGTCTTCCTACAAGCAAGACTTCGTTACAGGTAAATGCAGTCACTTTTCTGCTCAAACGAACTACATCGTTCAGGAAGATCACATGTTTCTCATCTTAACTGACAAGCATTGGATGTTAGAGGCCCAGTGCATTGTATCAGTTTCAGAAGCAGATTTGGACTACATATGGTCCGTATGTGTAGGAAATACCGTTCTTTTGTTCTGGGCACACTCAGATTACCTGCTGTATTAGAGAATCTAGAAAGCAAGAGCATGCTTCTCGCTCTAAAGCAGAGTGTGATCCATGGATGAGAACTCTGCTGTGTGTTTCCCTTCAGAGATGGAGGTAAATCCCAGGCTCTGTGTCTTACTACAAGCAAGATATCGTTACAGGTAAGGGCAGTCACTTTTCAGTTCAAAGGAACTACATCATTCTCAAAGCTCACACGTTTCTCATCTTAACTGACAAGCATTGGATGTTACAGGACCAGTGCTTTGTGTCAGTTTCAGAAACAGAGTTGTACTAGATATGGTCCATATGTGTAGGAAACAACATACTTTTGTTCTCAGCGCACTCACGTTTCCTGCTGTCTTAGAGAATTTGAAAGCAAGAGCGTGCTTCTCGCTCTAAAGCAGATTGTGATCCATGGATGAGAACACTGCTGTGTGTTTCACTTCAGAAATGGAGTTAAATCCCAGGCTCTGAATCTTCCTACAAGCAAGACTTCGTTTCAGGTAAGGGCAGTCACTTTTCTGCTCAACGAACTACATCGTTCACAAAGATAACACGTTTCTCATCTTAACTGACAAGCATTGCATGTTAGAGGACCAGTGCATTGTATCAGTTTCAGAAGCAGATTTGGACTACATATGGTCGGTACGTGTAGGAAACACCGTTCTTTTGTTCTGGGCACGCTCAGATTATCTGCTTCATTAGAGACTCTAGAAAGCAAGAGCGTGCTTCTCGCTCTAAAGCAGAGTGTGATCCATGGATGAGAACTCTGATGTGTGTTTCCCTTCAGAGATGGAGTTAAATCCCAGGCTCTGTGTCTTACTACAATCAAGACTTCGTTAGAGGTAAGGGCAGTAACTTTTCAGTTCAAAGGAACTACATCATTCTAAAGCTCACACGTTTCTCATCTTAACTGACAATCATTGGATGTTAGAGGACCAGTGCTTTGTATCTGTTTCAGAAGCAGAGTTGGACTAGATATGGTCCGTATGTGTAGGAAACACCGTTGTTTTGTTCTCAGCACACTAACGTTTCCTGCTGTGTTAGAGATTCCAGAAAGCAAGAGCGTGCTTCTTGCTCTAAAGCAGAGTGTGATCCATGGATGAGAACTCTGCTGTGTGTTTCCCTTCAGAGATGGAGTTAAATCCCATGCTCTGTGTCTTACTACAAGCAAGACGTCGTTACAGGTAAGGGCAGTCACTTTTCAGTTCAAAGGAACTATATCATTATCAATGCTTACACGTTTCTCATCTTAACTGACAAGCATTGGATGTTAGAGGACCAGTGCTTTGTGTCAGTTTCAGAAACAGAGTTGGACTAGGTATGGCCCGTATGTGTAGGAAACACCGTTTTTTGTTCTCAGCGCACTCACGTTTCCTGCTGTCTTAGAGACTCTAGAAAGCAAGATCGTGCTTCTTGTTCTAAAGCAGAGTGTGATCAATGAATGAGAACACTGCTGTGTGTTTCACTTCAGAAATGGAGTTAAATCCCAGGCTCTGAGTCTTCCTACAAGCAAGACTTCGTTTCAGGTAAGGGCAGTCACTTTTCTGCTCTAACGAACTACATCATTCACGAAGTTCACACGTTTCTCATCTTAACTGACAAGCTTTGGATTTTAGAGGACCAGTGCTTTGTATCAGTTTCAGAAGCAGAGTTGGACTATATAATGTCCTTATGTGTAGGAAACAGCGTTCTTTTGTTCTCAGCACACTCACGTTTCCTGCTGTCTTAGAGACTCTAGAAAGCAAGGGCATGCTTCTTGTTCTAAAGCAGAGGGTGATCAATGGATGATTACACTGCTGTGTGTTTCACTTCAGAAATGGAGTTAAATCCCAAGCTCTGAGTCTTCCTACAAGCAAGACTTCGTTTCAGGTAAGGGCAGTCACTTGTCAGCTCAAACGAATTACATCGTTCACGAAGCTCACACGTTTCTCATCTTAACAGACAAGCATTGGATGTTAGAGGACCAGTGCTTTGTATCAGTTTCAGAAGCAGTGTTGGACTAGATATGGTCCGTATGTGTAGGAAACACCGTTCTTTTGTTCTCAGCACACTCAGGTTTCCTGCTGTGTTAGAGACTCCAGAAAGCAAGAGCGTGATTCTGGCTCTAAAGCAGAGTGTGACCCATGGATGAGAACTCTGCTGTGTGTTTCCCTTCAGAGATGGAGTTAAATCCCAGGCTCTGTGTCTTACAACAAGCAAGACTTCGTTACAGGTAAGGGAAGTCACTTTTCAGTTCAAAGGAACTACATCATTCTCAGAGCTCACACGTTTCTCATCTTAACTGACAAGCATTGGATGTTAGAGGACCAGTGCTTTGTGTCACTTACAGAAACATAGTTGGACTAGATATGGTCCGTATGTGTAGGAAACACCGTTCTTTTGTTCTCAGCGCACTCACGTTTCCTGCTGTCTTAGAGACTCTAGAAAGCAAGAGCTTGCTTCTTGTTCTAAAGCAGAGTGTGATCAATGGATGATTACACTGCTGTGTGTTTCACTTCAGAAATGGAGTTAAATCCCAGGCTCTGAGTCTTCCTACAAGCAAGACTTCGTTTCAGGTAAGGGCAGTCACTTTTCTGCTCAAACGAACTACATCGTTTACGAAGATCACACGTTTCTCATCTTAACTGACAAGCATTGGATGTTAGAGGACCAGTTCATTGTATTACTTTCAGAATCAGATTTGGACTACATATGGTCCGTATGTGTAGGAAAAACCGTTCTTTTGTTCTGGGCACACTCAGATTACCTGATTTATTAGAGACCCTAGAAAGCAAGGGCATGCTTCTTGTTCTAAAGCAGAGTGTGATCAATGGATGATTACACTGCTGTGTGTTTCACTTCAGAAATGGAGTTAAATCCCAGGCTCTGAGTCTTCCTACAAGCATGACCTCGTTTAAGGTAAGGGCAGACACTTTTCTGCTCAAACGAACTACATCGTTCACGAAGATCACACGTTTCTCATCTTAACTGACAAGCATTGGATGTTAGAGGACCAGTGCATTGTATCAGTTTCAGAAACAGATTTGGACTACATATGGTCCGTATGTGTAGGAAACACCATTCTTTTGTTCTGGGCACACTCAGATTACCTGCTGTATAAGAGACTCTAGAAAGCAAGAGCGTGCTTCTCGCTCTAAAGCAGAGTGTGATCCATGGATGAGAACTCTGCTGTGTGTTTTCCTTCAGAGATGGAGGTAAATCCCAGGCTCTGTGTCTTACTACAAGCAAGACTTCTTTACAGGTAATGGCAGTCACTTTTCAGTTCAAAGGAACTACATCATTCTCAAAGGTCACACGTTTCTCATCTTAACTGAAAGCATTGGATGTTAGAGGACCAGTGCTTTGTGTCAGTTTCAGAAACAGAGTTGTACTAGATATGATCCATATGTGTAGGAAACAACATACTTTTGTTCTCAGCGCACTCACGTTTCCTGCTTGTCTTGGAGACTTTAGAATGCAAGAGCGTGCTTCTCGCTCTAAAGCAGATTGTGATCCATGGATGAGAACTATGCTGTGTGTTTCCCTTCAGAAATGGAGTTAAATCCCAGACTCTGTGTCTTCCTACAAGCAAGACTTCGTTTCAGGTAAGGGCAGTCACTTTTCTGCTCAAACGAACTACATCGTTCATGAAGCTCACACTTTTCCCATCTTAACTGACAAGCATTGGATGTTAGAGGACCAGTGCATTGTATCAGTTTCAGAAGCAGATTTGGACTACATATGGTCCTTATGTGTAGGAAAAACCGTTCTTTTGTTCTGTGCGCACTCAGATTACCTGCTTTATTAGAGACTCTAGAAAGCAAGAGCATGCTTCTTGTTCTAAAGCAGAGTGTGATCAATGGATGAGAACACTGCTGTGTGTTTCACTTCAGAAATGGAGTTAAATCCCAGGCTCTGAGTCTTCCTACAAGCAAGACTTCGTTTCAGGTAAATGCAGTCACTTTTCTGCTCAAACGAACTACATCGTTCACGAAGATCACATGTTTCTCATCTTAACTGACAAGCATTGCATGTTAGAGGACCAGTGCATTGTATCAGTTTCAGAAGCAGATTTGGACTACATATGGTCGGTACGTGTAGGAAACACCGTTCTTTTGTTCTGGGCACGCTCAGATTATCTGCTTCATTAGAGACTCTAGAAAGCAAGAGCGTGCTTCTCGCTCTAAAGCAGAGTGTGATCCATGGATGAGAACTCTGCTGTGTGTTTCCCTTCAGAGATGGAGATAAATCCCAGGCTCTGTGTCTTACTACAAGCAAGACTTCGTTTCAGGTAAGGGCAGTCACTTTTCTGCTCTAACGAACTACATCATTCACGAAGATCACACGTTTCTCATCTTAACTGACAAGCATTGGATGTTAGAGGACCAGTGCTTTGTGTCAGTTTCAGAAACAGAGTTGTACTAGATATGATCCATATGTGTAGGAAACAACATACTTTTGTTCTCAGCGCACTCATGTTTCCTGCTTGTCTTGGAGACTTTAGAATGCAAGAGCGTGCTTCTCGCTCTAAAGCAGATTGTGATCCATGGATGAGAACTATGTTGTGTGTTTCCCTTCAGAAATGGAGTTAAATCCCAGACTCTGTGTCTTCCTACAAGCAAGACTTCTTTCAGGTAAGGGCAGTCACTTTTCTGCTCAAACAAACTACATCGTTCATGAAGCTCACACGTTTCCCATCTTAACTGACAAGCATTGGATGTTAGAGGACCAGTGCATTGTATCAGTTTCAGTAGCAGATTTGGACTACATATGGTCCGTATGTGTAGGAAAAACCGTCCTTTATTCTGTGTGCACTCAGATTACCTGCTTTATTAGAGACTCTAGAAAGCAAGAGCGTACTTCTTGTTCTAAAGCAGAGTGTGATCAATGGATGAGAACACTGCTGTGTGTTTCACTTCAGAAAAGGAGTTAAATCCCAGGCTCTGAGTCTTCCTACAAGCAAGACTTCGTTTCAGGTAAATGCAGTCACTTTTCTGCTCAAACGAACTACATCGTTCACGAAGATCACATGTTTCTCATCTTAACTGACAAGCATTGGATGTTAGAGGACCAGTGCACTGTATCAGTTTCAGAAGCAGATTTGGACTACATATGGTCCGTATGTGTAGGAAACACCGTTCTTTTGTTCTGGGCACACTCAGATTACCTGCTGTATTAGAGAATCTAGAAAGCAAGAGCATGCTTCTCGCTCTAAAGCAGAGTGTGATCCATGGATGAGAACTCTGCTGTGTGTTTCCCTTCAGAGATGGAAGTAAATCCCAGGCTCTGTGTCTTACTACAAGCAAGATATCGTTACAGGTAAGGGCAGTCACTTTTCAGTTCAAAGGAACTACATCATTCTCAAAGCTCACACGTTTCTCATCTTAACAGACAAGCATTGGATGTTACAGGACCAGTGCTTTGTGTCAGTTTCAGAAACAGAGTTGTACTAGATATGGTCCATATGTGTAGGAAACAACATACTTTTGTTCTCAGCGCACTCACGTTTCCTGCTGTCTTAGAGAATTTGAAAGCAAGAGCGTGCTTCTCGCTCTAAAGCAGATTGTGATCCATGGATGAGAACACTGCTGTGTGTTTCACTTCAGAAATGGAGTTAAATCCCAGGCTCTGAATCTTCCTACAAGCAAGACTTCGTTTCAGGTAAGGGCAGTCACTTGTCAGCTCAAACGAATAACATCGTTCACGAAGCTCACACGTTTCTCATCTTAACAGACAAGCATTGGATGTTAGAGGACCAGTGCTTTGTATCAGTTTCAGAAGCAGTGTTGGACTAGATATGGTCCGTATGTGTAGGAAACACCGTTCTTTTGTTCTCAGCACACTCAGGTTTCCTGCTGTGTTAGAGACTCCAGAAAGCAAGAGCGTGATTCTGGCTCTAAAGCAGAGTGTGACCCATGGATGAGAACTCTGCTGTGTGTTTCCCTTCAGAGATGGAGTTAAATCCCAGGCTCTGTGTCTTACAACAAGCAAGACTTCGTTACAGGTAAGGGAAGTCACTTTTCAGTTCAAAGGAACTACATCATTCTCAGAGCTCACACATTTCTCATCTTAACTGACAAGCATTGGATGTTAGAGGACCAGTGCTTTGTGTCACTTACAGAAACATAGTTAGACTAGATATGGTCCGTATGTGTAGGAAACACCGTTCTTTTGTTCTCAGTGCACTCACGTTTCCTGCTGTCTTAGAGACTCCAGAAAGCAAGAGCTTGCTTCTTGTTCTAAAGCAGAGTGTGATCAATGGATGATTACACTGCTGTGTGTTTCACTTCAGAAATGGAGTTAAATCCCAGGCTCTGAGTCTTCCTACAAGCAAGACTTCGTTTCAGGTAAGGGCAGTCACTTTTCTGCTCAAACGAACTACATCGTTTACGAAGATCACACGTTTCTCATCTTAACTGACAAGCATTGGATGTTAGAGGACCAGTTCATTGTATTACTTTCAGAATCAGATTTGGACTACATATGGTCCGTATGTGTAGGAAAAACCGTTCTTTTGTTCTGGGCACACTCAGATTACCTGATTTATTAGAGACCCTAGAAAGCAAGGGCATGCTTCTTGTTCTAAAGCAGAGTGTGATCAATGGATGATTACACTGCTGTGTGTTTCACTTCAGAAATGGAGTTAAATCCCAGGCTCTGAGTCTTCCTACAAGCAAGACCTCGTTTAAGGTAAGGGCAGACACTTTTCTGCTCAAACAAACTACATCGTTCACGAAGATCACACGTTTCTCATCTTAACTGACAAGCATTGGATGTTAGAGGACCAGTGCATTGTATCAGTTTCAGAAACAGATTTGGACTACATATGGTCCGTATGTGTAGGAAACACCATTCTTTTGTTCTGGGCACACTCAGATTACCTGCTGTATAAGAGACTCTAGAAAGCAAGAGCGTGCTTCTCGCTCTAAAGCAGAGTGTGATCCATGGATGAGAACTCTGCTGTGTGTTTTCCTTCAGAGATGGAGGTAAATCCCAGGCTCTGTGTCTTACTACAAGCAAGACTTCTTTACAGGTAAGGGCAGTCACTTTTCAGTTCAAAGGAACTACATCATTCTCAAAGGTCACACGTTTCTCATCTTAACTGAAAGCATTGGATGTTAGAGGACCAGTGCTTTGTGTCAGTTTCAGAAACAGAGTTGTACTAGATATGATCCATATGTGTAGGAAACAACATACTTTTGTTCTCAGCGCACTCACGTTTCCTGCTTGTCTTGGAGACTTTAGAATGCAAGAGCGTGCTTCTCGCTCTAAAGCAGATTGTGATCCATGGATGAGAACTATGCTGTGTGTTTCCCTTCAGAAATGGAGTTAAATCCCAGACTCTGTGTCTTCCTACAAGCAAGACTTCGTTTCAGGTAAGGGCAGTCACTTTTCTGCTCAAACGAACTACATCGTTCATGAAGCTCACACTTTTCCCATCTTAACTGACAAGCATTGGATGTTAGAGGACCAGTGCATTGTATCAGTTTCAGAAGCAGATTTGGACTACATATGGTCCTTATGTGTAGGAAAAACCGTTCTTTTGTTCTGTGCGCACTCAGATTACCTGCTTTATTAGAGACTCTAGAAAGCAAGAGCATGCTTCTTGTTCTAAAGCAGAGTGTGATCAATGGATGAGAACACTGCTGTGTGTTTCACTTCAGAAAAGGAGTTAAATCCCAGGCTCTGAGTCTTCCTACAAGCAAGACTTCGTTTCAGGTAAATGCAGTCACTTTTCTGCTCAAACGAACTACATCGTTCACGAAGATCACATGTTTCTCATCTTAACTGACAAGCATTGCATGTTAGAGGACCAGTGCATTGTATCAGTTTCAGAAGCAGATTTGGACTACATATGGTCGGTACGTGTAGGAAACACCGTTCTTTTGTTCTGGGCACGCTCAGATTATCTGCTTCATTAGAGACTCTAGAAAGCAAGAGCGTGCTTCTCGCTCTAAAGCAGAGTGTGATCCATGGATGAGAACTCTGCTGTGTGTTTCCCTTCAGAGATGGAGATAAATCCCAGGCTCTGTGTCTTACTACAAGCAAGAATTCGTTTCAGGTAAGGGCAGTCACTTTTCTGCTCTAACGAACTACATCATTCACGAAGATCACACGTTTCTCATCTTAACTGACAAGCATTGGATGTTAGAGGACCAGTGCTTTGTGTCAGTTTCAGAAACAGAGTTGTACTAGATATGATCCATATGTGTAGGAAACAACATACTTTTGTTCTCAGCGCACTCATGTTTCCTGCTTGTCTTGGAGACTTTAGAATGCAAGAGCGTGCTTCTCGCTCTAAAGCAGATTGTGATCCATGGAAGAGAACTATGTTGTGTGTTTCCCTTCAGAAATGGAGTTAAATCCCAGACTCTGTGTCTTCCTACAAGCAAGACTTCTTTCAGGTAAGGGCAGTCACTTTTCTGCTCAAACAAACTACATCGTTCATGAAGCTCACACGTTTCCCATCTTAACTGACAAGCATTGGATGTTAGAGGACCAGTGCATTGTATCAGTTTCAGTAGCAGATTTGGACTACATATGGTCCGTATGTGTAGGAAAAACCGTCCTTTATTCTGTGTGCACTCAGATTACCTGCTTTATTAGAGACTCTAGAAAGCAAGAGCGTACTTCTTGTTCTAAAGCAGAGTGTGATCAATGGATGAGAACACTGCTGTGTGTTTCACTTCAGAAAAGGAGTTAAATCCCAGGCTCTGAGTCTTCCTACAAGCAAGACTTCGTTTCAGGTAAATGCAGTCACTTTTCTGCTCAAACGAACTACATCGTTCACGAAGATCACATGTTTCTCATCTTAACTGACAAGCATTGGATGTTAGAGGACCAGTGCACTGTATCAGTTTCAGAAGCAGATTTGGACTACATATGGTCCGTATGTGTAGGAAACACCGTTCTTTTGTTCTGGGCACACTCAGATTACCTGCTGTATTAGAGAATCTAGAAAGCAAGAGCATGCTTCTCGCTCTAAAGCAGAGTGTGATCCATGGATGAGAACTCTGCTGTGTGTTTCCCTTCAGAGATGGAAGTAAATCCCAGGCTCTGTGTCTTACTACAAGCAAGATATCGTTACAGGTAAGGGCAGTCACTTTTCAGTTCAAAGGAACTACATCATTCTCAAAGCTCACACGTTTCTCATCTTAACAGACAAGCATTGGATGTTACAGGACCAGTGCTTTGTGTCAGTTTCAGAAACAGAGTTGTACTAGATATGGTCCATATGTGTAGGAAACAACATACTTTTGTTCTCAGCGCACTCACGTTTCCTGCTGTCTTAGAGAATTTGAAAGCAAGAGCGTGCTTCTCGCTCTAAAGCAGATTGTGATCCATGGATGAGAACACTGCTGTGTGTTTCACTTCAGAAATGGAGTTAAATCCCAGGCTCTGAATCTTCCTACAAGCAAGACTTCGTTTCAGGTAAGGGCAGTCACTTGTCAGCTCAAACGAATAACATCGTTCACGAAGCTCACACGTTTCTCATCTTAACAGACAAGCATTGGATGTTAGAGGACCAGTGCTTTGTATCAGTTTCAGAAGCAGTGTTGGACTAGATATGGTCCGTATGTGTAGGAAACACCGTTCTTTTGTTCTCAGCACACTCAGGTTTCCTGCTGTGTTAGAGACTCCAGAAAGCAAGAGCGTGATTCTGGCTCTAAAGCAGAGTGTGACCCATGGATGAGAACTCTGCTGTGTGTTTCCCTTCAGAGATGGAGTTAAATCCCAGGCTCTGTGTCTTACAACAAGCAAGACTTCGTTACAGGTAAGGGAAGTCACTTTTCAGTTCAAAGGAACTACATCATTCTCAGAGCTCACACATTTCTCATCTTAACTGACAAGCATTGGATGTTAGAGGACCAGTGCTTTGTGTCACTTACAGAAACATAGTTAGACTAGATATGGTCCGTATGTGTAGGAAACACCGTTCTTTTGTTCTCAGTGCACTCACGTTTCCTGCTGTCTTAGAGACTCTAGAAAGCAAGAGCTTGCTTCTTGTTCTAAAGCAGAGTGTGATCAATGGATGATTACACTGCTGTGTGTTTCACTTCAGAAATGGAGTTAAATCCCAGGCTCTGAGTCTTCCTACAAGCAAGACTTCGTTTCAGGTAAGGGCAGTCACTTTTCTGCTCAAACGAACTACATCGTTTACGAAGATCACACGTTTCTCATCTTAACTGACAAGCATTGGATGTTAGAGGACCAGTTCATTGTATTACTTTCAGAATCAGATTTGGACTACATATGGTCCGTATGTGTAGGAAAAACCGTTCTTTTGTTCTGGGCACACTCAGATTACCTGATTTATTAGAGACCCTAGAAAGCAAGGGCATGCTTCTTGTTCTAAAGCAGAGTGTGATCAATGGATGATTACACTGCTGTGTGTTTCACTTCAGAAATGGAGTTAAATCCCAGGCTCTGAGTCTTCCTACAAGCAAGACCTCGTTTAAGGTAAGGGCAGACACTTTTCTGCTCAAACAAACTACATCGTTCACGAAGATCACACGTTTCTCATCTTAACTGACAAGCATTGGATGTTAGAGGACCAGTGCATTGTATCAGTTTCAGAAACAGATTTGGACTACATATGGTCCGTATGTGTAGGAAACACCATTCTTTTGTTCTGGGCACACTCAGATTACCTGCTGTATAAGAGACTCTAGAAAGCAAGAGCGTGCTTCTCGCTCTAAAGCAGAGTGTGATCCATGGATGAGAACTCTGCTGTGTGTTTTCCTTCAGAGATGGAGGTAAATCCCAGGCTCTGTGTCTTACTACAAGCAAGACTTCTTTACAGGTAAGGGCAGTCACTTTTCAGTTCAAAGGAACTACATCATTCTCAAAGGTCACACGTTTCTCATCTTAACTGAAAGCATTGGATGTTAGAGGACCAGTGCTTTGTGTCAGTTTCAGAAACAGAGTTGTACTAGATATGATCCATATGTGTAGGAAACAACATACTTTTGTTCTCAGCGCACTCACGTTTCCTGCTTGTCTTGGAGACTTTAGAATGCAAGAGCGTGCTTCTCGCTCTAAAGCAGATTGTGATCCATGGATGAGAACTATGCTGTGTGTTTCCCTTCAGAAATGGAGTTAAATCCCAGACTCTGTGTCTTCCTACAAGCAAGACTTCGTTTCAGGTAAGGGCAGTCACTTGTCAGCTCAAACGAATAACATCGTTCACGAAGCTCACACGTTTCTCATCTTAACAGACAAGCATTGGATGTTAGAGGACCAGTGCTTTGTATCAGTTTCAGAAGCAGTGTTGGACTAGATATGGTCCGTATGTGTAGGAAACACCGTTCTTTTGTTCTCAGCACACTCAGGTTTCCTGCTGTGTTAGAGACTCCAGAAAGCAAGAGCGTGATTCTGGCTCTAAAGCAGAGTGTGACCCATGGATGAGAACTCTGCTGTGTGTTTCCCTTCAGAGATGGAGTTAAATCCCAGGCTCTGTGTCTTACAACAAGCAAGACTTCGTTACAGGTAAGGGAAGTCACTTTTCAGTTCAAAGGAACTACATCATTCTCAGAGCTCACACGTTTCTCATCTTAACTGACAAGCATTGGATGTTAGAGGACCAGTTCATTGTATTACTTTCAGAATCAGATTTGGACTACATATGGTCCGTATGTGTAGGAAAAACCGTTCTTTTGTTCTGGGCACACTCAGATTACCTGATTTATTAGAGACCCTAGAAAGCAAGGGCATGCTTCTTGTTCTAAAGCAGAGTGTGATCAATGGATGATTACACTGCTGTGTGTTTCACTTCAGAAATGGAGTTAAATTCCAGGCTCTGAGTCTTCCTACAAGCAAGACCTCGTTTAAGGTAAGGGCAGACACTTTTCTGCTCAAACGAACTACATCGTTCACGAAGATCACACGTTTCTCATCTTAACTGACAAGCATTGGATGTTAGAGGACCAGTGCATTGTATCAGTTTCAGAAACAGATTTGGACTACATATGGTCCGTATGTGTAGGAAACACCATTCTTTTGTTCTGGGCACACTCAGATTACCTGCTGTATAAGAGACTCTAGAAAGCAAGAGCGTGCTTCTCGCTCTAAAGCAGAGTGTGATCCATGGATGAGAACTCTGCTGTGTGTTTTCCTTCAGAGATGGAGGTAAATCCCAGGCTCTGTGTCTTACTACAAGCAAGACTTCTTTACAGGTAAGGGCAGTCACTTTTCAGTTCAAAGGAACTACATCATTCTCAAAGGTCACACGTTTCTCATCTTAACTGAAAGCATTGGATGTTAGAGGACCAGTGCTTTGTGTCAGTTTCAGAAACAGAGTTGTACTAGATATGATCCATATGTGTAGGAAACAACATACTTTTGTTCTCAGCGCACTCACGTTTCCTGCTTGTCTTGGAGACTTTAGAATGCAAGAGCGTGCTTCTCGCTCTAAAGCAGATTGTGATCCATGGATGAGAACTATGCTGTGTGTTTCCCTTCAGAAATGGAGTTAAATCCCAGACTCTGTGTCTTCCTACAAGCAAGACTTCGTTTCAGGTAAGGGCAGTCACTTTTCTGCTCAAACGAACTACATCGTTCATGAAGCTCACACTTTTCCCATCTTAACTGACAAGCATTGGATGTTAGAGGACCAGTGCATTGTATCAGTTTCAGAAGCAGATTTGGACTACATATGGTCCTTATGTGTAGGAAAAACCGTTCTTTTGTTCTGTGCGCACTCAGATTACCTGCTTTATTAGAGACTCTAGAAAGCAAGAGCATGCTTCTTGTTCTAAAGCAGAGTGTGATCAATGGATGAGAACACTGCTGTGTGTTTCACTTCAGAAAAGGAGTTAAATCCCAGGCTCTGAGTCTTCCTACAAGCAAGACTTCGTTTCAGGTAAATGCAGTCACTTTTCTGCTCAAACGAACTACATCGTTCACGAAGATCACATGTTTCTCATCTTAACTGACAAGCATTGCATGTTAGAGGACCAGTGCATTGTATCAGTTTCAGAAGCAGATTTGGACTACATATGGTCGGTACGTGTAGGAAACACCGTTCTTTTGTTCTGGGCACGCTCAGATTATCTGCTTCATTAGAGACTCTAGAAAGCAAGAGCGTGCTTCTCGCTCTAAAGCAGAGTGTGATCCATGGATGAGAACTCTGCTGTGTGTTTCCCTTCAGAGATGGAGATAAATCCCAGGCTCTGTGTCTTACTACAAGCAAGACTTCGTTTCAGGTAAGGGCAGTCACTTTTCTGCTCTAACGAACTACATCATTCACGAAGATCACACGTTTCTCATCTTAACTGACAAGCATTGGATGTTAGAGGACCAGTGCTTTGTGTCAGTTTCAGAAACAGAGTTGTACTAGATATGATCCATATGTGTAGGAAACAACGTACTTTTGTTCTCAGCGCACTCATGTTTCCTGCTTGTCTTGGAGACTTTAGAATGCAAGAGCGTGCTTCTCGCTCTAAAGCAGATTGTGATCCATGGATGAGAACTATGTTGTGTGTTTCCCTTCAGAAATGGAGTTAAATCCCAGACTCTGTGTCTTCCTACAAGCAAGACTTCTTTCAGGTAAGGGCAGTCACTTTTCTGCTCAAACAAACTACATCGTTCATGAAGCTCACACGTTTCCCATCTTAACTGACAAGCATTGGATGTTAGAGGACCAGTGCATTGTATCAGTTTCAGTAGCAGATTTGGACTACATATGGTCCGTATGTGTAGGAAAAACCGTCCTTTATTCTGTGCGCACTCAGATTACCTGCTTTATTAGAGACTCTAGAAAGCAAGAGCGTACTTCTTGTTCTAAAGCAGAGTGTGATCAATGGATGAGAACACTGCTGTGTGTTTCACTTCAGAAAAGGAGTTAAATCCCAGGCTCTGAGTCTTCCTACAAGCAAGACTTCGTTTCAGGTAAATGCAGTCACTTTTCTGCTCAAACGAACTACATCGTTCACGAAGATCACATGTTTCTCATCTTAACTGACAAGCATTGGATGTTAGAGGACCAGTGCACTGTATCAGTTTCAGAAGCAGATTTGGACTACATATGGTCCGTATGTGTAGGAAACACCGTTCTTTTGTTCTGGGCACACTCAGATTACCTGCTGTATTAGAGAATCTAGAAAGCAAGAGCATGCTTCTCGCTCTAAAGCAGAGTGTGATCCATGGATGAGAACTCTGCTGTGTGTTTCCCTTCAGAGATGGAAGTAAATCCCAGGCTCTGTGTCTTACTACAAGCAAGATATCGTTACAGGTAAGGGCAGTCACTTTTCATTTCAAAGGAACTACATCATTCTCAAAGCTCACACGTTTCTCATCTTAACAGACAAGCATTGGATGTTACAGGACCAGTGCTTTGTGTCAGTTTCAGAAACAGAGTTGTACTAGATATGGTCCATATGTGTAGGAAACAACATACTTTTGTTCTCAGCGCACTCACGTTTCCTGCTGTCTTAGAGAATTTGAAAGCAAGAGCGTGCTTCTCGCTCTAAAGCAGATTGTGATCCATGGATGAGAACACTGCTGTGTGTTTCACTTCAGAAATGGAGTTAAATCCCAGGCTCTGAATCTTCCTACAAGCAAGACTTCGTTTCAGGTAAGGGCAGTCACTTGTCAGCTCAAACGAATAACATCGTTCACGAAGCTCACACGTTTCTCATCTTAACAGACAAGCATTGGATGTTAGAGGACCAGTGCTTTGTATCAGTTTCAGAAGCAGAGTTGGACTAGATATGGTCCGTATGTGTAGGAAACACCGTTCTTTTGTTCTCAGCACACTCACGTTTCCTGCTGTGTTAGAGACTCCAGAAAGCAAGAGCATGATTCTGGCTCTAAAGCAGAGTGTGATCCATGGATGAGAACTCTGCTGTGTGTTTCCCTTCAGAGATGGAGTTAAATCCCAGGCTCTGTGTCTTACAACAAGCAAGACTTCGTTACAGGTAAGGGCAGTCACTTTTCAGTTCAAAGGAACTACATCATTCTCAAAGCTCACACGTTTCTCATCTTAACTGACAAGCATTGGATGTTAGAGGACCAGTGCTTTGTGTCACTTACAGAAACATATTTGGACTAGATATGGTCCTTATGTGGATTAAACACCGTTCTTTTGTTCTCAGCGCAGTCACGTTTCCTGCTGTCTTAGAGACTCTAGAAAGCAAGAGCGTGCTTCTTGTTCTAAAGCAGAGTGTGATCAATGGATGATTACACTGCTGTGTGTTTCACTTCAGAAATGGAGTTAAATCCCAGGCTCTGTGTCTTACTACAAGCAAGACTTCGTTACAGGTAAGGGCAGTCACTTTTCAGTTCAAAGGAACTACATCATTCTCAAAGGTCACACGTTTCTCATCTTAACTGACAAGCATTGGATGTTAGAGGACCAGTGCTTTGTGTCAGTTTCAGAAACAGAGTTGTACTAGATATGATCCATATGTGTAGGAAAAAACATTCTTTTGTTCTCAGCGCACTCACGTTTCCTGCTTGTCTTGGAGACTTTAGAATGCAAGAGCGTGCTTCTCGCTCTAAAGCAGATTGTGATCCATGGATGAGAACTATGCTGTGTGTTTCCCTTCAGAAATGGAGTTAAATCGCAGGCTCTGAATCTTCCTACAAGCAAGACTTCGTTTCAGGTAAGGGCAGTCACTTTTCTGCTCAACGAACTACATCGTTCACAAAGATAACACGTTTCTCATCTTAACTGACAAGCATTGCATGTTAGAGGACCAGTGCATTGTATCAGTTTCAGAAGCAGATTTGGACTACATATGGTCGGTACGTGTAGGAAACACCATTCTTTTGTTCTGGGCACGCTCATATTATCTGCTTCATTAGAGACTCTAGAAAGCAAGAGCGTGCTTCTCGCTCTAAAGCAGAGTGTGATCCATGGATGAGAACACTGCTGTGTGTTTCCCTTCAGAGATGGAGTTAAATCCCAGGCTCTGTGTCTTACTACAAGCAAGACTTCGTTTAAGGTAAGGGCAGTCACTTTTCTGCTCAAACGAACTACATCGTTCACGAAGATCACCTGTTTCTCATCTTAACAGACAAGCATTGGATGTTAGAGGACCAGTGCTTTGTATCAGTTTCAGAAGCTGAGTTGGACTAGATATGGTCCGTATGTGTAGGTAACACCGTTCTTTTGTTCTCAGCACACTCACTTTTCCAGCTGTGTTAGAGAATCCAGAAAGCAAGGGCGTGCTTCTTGCTCTAAAGCAGAGTGTGATCCATGGATGAGAACTCTGCTGTGTGTTTCCCTTCAGAGATGGAGATAAATCCCAGGCTCTGTGTCTAACTACAAGCAAGACTTCGTTTCAGGTAAGGGCAGTCACTTTTCTGCTCTAACGAACTACATCATTCACGAAGATCACACGTTTCTCATCTTAACTGACAAGCATTGGATGTTAGAGGACCAGTGCTTTGTGTCAGTTTCAGAAACAGAGTTGTACTAGATATGATCCATATGTGTAGGAAACAACATACTTTTGTTCTCAGCGCACTCACGTTTCCTGCTTGTCTTGGAGACTTTAGAATGCAAGAGCGTGCTTCTCGCTCTAAAGCAGATTGTGATCCATGGATGAGAACTATGCTGTGTGTTTCCCTTCAGAAATGGAGTTAAATCCCAGACTCTGTGTCTTCCTACAAGCAAGACTTCTTTCAGGTAAGGGCAGTCACTTTTCTGCTCAAACAAACTACATCGTTCATGAAGCTCACACGTTTCCCATCTTAACTGACAAGCATTGGATGTTAGAGGACCAGTGCATTGTATCAGTTTCAGAAGCAGATTTGGACTACATATGGTCCGTATGTGTAGGAAAAACCGTCCTTTATTCTGTGCGCACTCAGATTACCTGCTTTATTAGAGACTCTAGAAAGCAAGAGCGTGCTTCTTGTTCTATAGCAGCGTGTGATCAATGGATGAGAACACTGCTGTGTGTTTCACTTCAGAAAAGGAGTTAAATCCCAGGCTCTGAGTCTTCCTACAAGCAAGACTTCGTTTCAGGTAAATGCAGTCACTTTTCTGCTCAAACGAACTACATCGTTCACGAAGATCACATGTTTCTCATCTTAACTGACAAGCATTGGATGTTAGAGGACCAGTGCAATGTATCAGTTTCAGAAGCAGATTTGGACTACATATGGTCTGTATGTGTAGGAAACACCGTTCTTTTGTTCTGGGCACACTCAGATTACCTGCTGTATTAGAGAATCTAGAAAGCAAGAGCATGCTTCTCGCTCTAAAGCAGAGTGTGATCCATGGATGAGAACTCTGCTGTGTGTTTCCCTTCAGAGATGGAAGTAAATCCCAGGCTCTGTGTCTTACTACAAGCAAGATATCGTTACAGGTAAGGGCAGTCACTTTTCATTTCAAAGGAACTACATCATTCTCAAAGCTCACACGTTTCTCATCTTAAATGACAAGCATTGGATGTTACAGGACCAGTGCTTTGTGTCAGTTTCAGAAACAGAGTTGTACTAGATATGGTCCATATGTGTAGGAAACAACATACTTTTGTTCTCAGCGCACTCACGTTTCCTGCTGTCTTAGAGAATTTGAAAGCAAGAGCGTGCTTCTCGCTCTAAAGCAGATTGTGATCCATGGATGAGAACACTGTTGTGTGTTTCACTTCAGAAATGGAGTTAAATGCCAGGCTCTGAATCTTCCTACAAGCAAGACTTCGTTTCAGGTAAGGGCAGTCACTTGTCAGCTCAAACGAATAACATCGTTCACGAAGCTCACACGTTTCTCATCTTAACAGGCAAGCATTGGATGTTAGAGGACCAGTGCTTTGTATCAGTTTCAGAAGCAGAGTTGGACTAGATATGGTCCGTATGTGTAGGAAACACCGTTCTTTTGTTCTCAGCACACTCACGTTTCCTGCTGTGTTAGAGACTCCAGAAAGGAAGAGCGTGATTCTGGCTCTAAAGCAGAGTGTGATCCATGGATCAGAACTCTGCTGTGTGTTTCCCTTCAGAGATGGAGTTAAATCCCAGGCTCTGTGTCTTACAACAAGCAAGACTTCATTACAGGTAAGGGCAGTCACTTTTCAGTTCAAAGGAACTACATTATTCTCAAAGCTCACACGTTTCTCATCTTAACTGACAAGCATTGGATGTTAGAGGACCAGTGCTTTGTGTCACTTACAGAAACATAGTTGGACTAGATATGGTCCGTATGTTGATTAAACACCGTTCTTTTGTTCTCAGCGCAGTCACGTTTCCTGCTGTCTTAGAGACTCTAGAAAGCAAGAGCGTGCTTCTTGTTCTAAAGCAGAGTGTGATCAATGGATGATTACACTGCTGTGTGTTTCACTTCAGAAATGGAGTTAAATCCCAGGCTCTGTGTCTTACTACAAGCAAGACTTCGTTACAGGTAAGGGCAGTCACTTTTCAGTTCAAAGGAACTACATCATTCTCAAAGGTCACACGTTTCTCATCTTAACTGACAAGCATTGGATGTTAGAGGACCAGTGCTTTGTGTCAGTTTCAGAAGCAGATTTGGACTACATATGGTCCGTATGTGTAGGAAAAACCGTTCTTTTATTCTGTGCGCGCTCAGATTACCTGCTTTATTAGAGACTCTAGAAAGCAAGAGCGTGCTTCTTGTTCTAAAGCAGAGTGTGATCAATGGATGAGAACACTGCTGTGTGTTTCACTTCAGAAAAGGAGTTAAATCCCAGGCTCTGAGTCTTCCTACAAGCAAGACTTCGTTTCAGGTAAATGCAGTCACTTTTCTGCTCAAACGAACTACATCATTCACGAAGATCACATGTTTCTCATCTTAACTGACAAGCATTGGATGTTAGAGGACCAGTGCATTGTATCAGTTTCAGAAGCAGATTTGGACTACATATGGTCCGTATGTGTAGGAAACACCGTTCTTTTGTTCTGGGCACACTCAGATTACCTGCTTTATTAGAGAATCTAGAAAGCAAGAGCATGCTTCTCGCTCTAAAGCAGAGTGTGATCCATGGATGAGAACTCTGCTGTGTGTTTCCCTTCAGAGATGGAGGTAAATCCCAGGCTCTGTGTCTTACTACAAGCAAGATATCGTTACAGGTAAGGGCAGTCACTTTTCAGTTCAAAGGAACTACATCATTCTCAAAGCTCACACGTTTCTCATCTTAACTGACAAGCATTGGATGTTACAGGACCAGTGCTTTGTGTCAGTTTCAGAAACAGAGTTGTACTAGATATGGTCCATATGTGTAGGAAACAACATACTTTTGTTCTCAGCGCACTCACGTTTCCTGCTGTCTTAGAGAATTTGAAAGCAAGAGCGTGCTTCTTGCTCTAATGCAGATTGTGATCCATGGATGAGAACACTGCTGTGTGTTTCACTTCAGAAATGGAGTTAAATCCCAGGCTCTGAATCTTCCTACAAGCAAGACTTCGTTTCAGGTAAGGGCAGTCACTTTTCTGCTCAACGAACTCCATCGTTCACAAAGATAACACGTTTCTCATCTTAACTGACAAGCATTGCATGTTAGAGGACCAGTGCATTGTATCAGTTTCAGAAGCAGATTTGGACTACATATGGTCGGTACGTGTAGGAAACACCGTTCTTTTGTTCTGGGCACGCTCAGATTATCTGCTTCATTAGAGACTCTAGAAAGCAAGAGCGTGCTTCTCGCTCTAAAGCAGAGTGTGATCCATGGATGAGAACACTGCTGTGTGTTTCCCTTCAGAGATGGAGTTAAATCCCAGGCTCTGTGTCTTACTACAAGCAAGACTTCCTTACAGGTAAGGGCAGTCACTTTTCTGCTCGAACGAACTATATCATTCACGAAGATCACACGTTTCTCATCTTAACTGACAAGCATTGGTTGTTAGAGGACCAGTGCATTGTATCAGTTTCAGAAGCAGAGTTGGACTAGATATGGTCCGTATGTGTAGGAAACACCGTTCTTTTGTTCTGGGCACACTCAGATTACCTGCTGTATTAGAGACTCTAGAAAGCAAGAGTGTGCTTCTCGCTCTAAAGCAGAGTGTGATCCATGGATGAGAACTCTGCTGTGTGTTTCACTTCAGAGATGGAGTTAGATCCCAGGCTCTGTGTCTTACTACAAACAAGACTTCGTTACAGGTAAGGGCAGTCACTTTTCAGTTCAAAGCAACTCCAACATTCTCAAAGCTCACACGTTTCTCATCTTAACTGAAAAGCATTGGATGTTAGAGGACCAGTGCCTTGTATCAGTTTAAGAAGGAGAGTTGGACTAGATATGGTCCGTATGTGTAGGAAACACCATTCTTTTGTTCTCAGCCCACTCACGTTTCCTGCTGTTTTAGAGACTCTAGAAAGCAAGAGCGTGCTTTTGTTCTAAAGCAGAGTGTGATCAATGGATGAGAACACTGCTGTGTGTTTCACTTCAGAAATGGAGTTAAATCCCAGGCTCTGAGTCTTCCTACATGCAAGACTTCGTTTCAGGTAAGGGCAGTCACTTTTCTGCTCAAACGAACTACATCGTTCACCAAGATCACATGTTTCTCATCTTAACTGACAAGCATTGGATGTTAGAGGACCAGTGCATTGTATCAGTTTCAGAAGGAGATTTGGACTACATATGGTCCGTATGTGTAGGAAACACCGTTCTTTTGTTCTGGGCACATTAAGATTACCTGCATTATTATTAGATTCTAGAAAGCAAGGGCGTGCTTCTCGCTCTAAAGCAGAGTGTGATCCATGGATGAGAACACTGCTGTGTGTTTCCCTTCAGAGATGGAGTTAAATCCCAGGCTCTGTGTCTTACTACAAGCAAGACTTCGTTACAGGTAAGGGCACTCACTTTTCAGTTCAAAGGAACAACATCATACTCAAAGCTCACATGTTTCTCATCTTAACTGACAAGCCTTGGATGTTAGAGGACCAGTGCTTTGTGTCAATTTCAGAAACAGAGTTGGACTAGATATGGTCTGTATGTGTAGGAAACACCGTTCTTTTGTTCTCAGCGCACTCACGTTTCCTGCTGTCTTAGAGACTCTAGAGAGCAAGAGCGTGCTTCTTGTTCTAAAGCAGAGTGTGATCAATGGATGATTACACTGCTGTGTGTTTCACTTCAGAAATGGAGTTAAATCCCAGGCTCTGAGTCTTCCTACAAGCAAGACCTCGTTTAAGGTAAGGGCAGACACTTTTCTGCTCAAACGAACTACATCGTTCACGAAGATCACACGTTTCTCATCTTAACTGACAAGCATTGGATGTTAGAGGACCAGTGCATTGTATCAGTTTCAGAAACAGATTTGGACTACATATGGTCCGTATGTGTAGGAAACACCGTTATTTTGTTCTGGGCACACTCAGATTACCTGCTGTATAAGAGATTCTAGAAAGCAAGAGCGTGCTTCTCGCTCTAAAGCAGAGTGTGATCCATGGATGAGAACTCTGCTGTGTGTTTTCCTTCAGAGATGGAGGTAAATCCCAGTCTCTGTGTCTTACTACAAGCAAGACTTCGTTACAGGTAAGGGCAGTCACTTTTCAGTTCAAAGGAACTACATCATTCTCAAAGGTCACACGTTTCTCATCTTAACTGACAAACATTGGATGTTAGAGGACCAGTGCTTTGTGTCAGTTTCAGAAACAGAGTTGTACTAGATATGGTCCATATGTGTAGGAAACAACATACTTTTGTTCTCAGCGCACTCACGTTTCCTGCTGTCTTAGAGAATTTGAAAGCAAGAGCGTGCTTCTTGCTCTAATGCAGATTGTGATCCATGGATGAGAACACTGCTGTGTGTTTCACTTCAGAAATGGAGTTAAATCCCAGGCTCTGAATCTTCCTACAAGCAAGACTTCGTTTCAGGTAAGGGCAGTCACTTTTCTGCTCAACGAACTCCATCGTTCACAAAGATAACACGTTTCTCATCTTAACTGACAAGCATTGCATGTTAGAGGACCAGTGCATTGTATCAGTTTCAGAAGCAGATTTGGACTACATATGGTCGGTACGTGTAGGAAACACCGTTCTTTTGTTCTGGGCACGCTCAGATTATCTGCTTCATTAGAGACTCTAGAAAGCAAGAGCGTGCTTCTCGCTCTAAAGCAGAGTGTGATCCATGGATGAGAACACTGCTGTGTGTTTCCCTTCAGAGATGGAGTTAAATCCCAGGCTCTGTGTCTTACTACAAGCAAGACTTCCTTACAGGTAAGGGCAGTCACTTTTCTGCTCAAACGAACTACATCGTTCACGAAGCTCACATGTTTCTCATCTTAACAGACAAGCATTGGATGTTAGAGGACCAGTGCTTTGTATCAGTTTCAGAAGCTGAGTTGGACTAGATATGGTCCGTATGTGTAGGAAACACCGTTCTTTTGTTCTCAGCACACTCACGTTTCCTGCTGTCTTAGAGACTCTAGAAAGCAAGAGCGTGCTTCTTGTTCTAAAGCAGAGTGTGATCAATGGATGAGAACACTGCTGTGTGTTTCACTTCAGAAATGGAGTTAAATCCCAGGCTCTGAGTCTTCCTACAAGCAAGACTTCGTTTCAGGTAAGGGCAGTCACTTTTCTGCTCTAACGAACTACATCATTCACGAAGATCACACGTTTCTCATCTTAACTGACAAGCATTGGATGTTAGAGGACCAGTGCATTGTATCAGTTTCAGAAGTAGATTTGGACTACATATGGTCCGTATGTTGATTAAACACCGTTCTTTTGTTCTCAGCGCAGTCACGTTTCCTGCTGTCTTAGAGACTCTAGAAAGCAAGAGCGTGCTTCTTGTTCTAAAGCAGAGTGTGATCAATGGATGATTACACTGCTGTGTGTTTCACTTCAGAAATGGAGTTAAATCCCAGGCTCTGTGTCTTACTACAAGCAAGACTTCGTTACAGGTAAGGGCAGTCACTTTTCAGTTCAAAGGAACTACATCATTCTCAAAGGTCACACGTTTCTCATCTTAACTGACAAGCATTGGATGTTAGAGGACCAGTGCTTTGTGTCAGTTTCAGAAGCAGATTTGGACTACATATGGTCCGTATGTGTAGGAAAAACCGTTCTTTTATTCTGTGCGCGCTCAGATTACCTGCTTTATTAGAGACTCTAGAAAGCAAGAGCGTGCTTCTTGTTCTAAAGCAGAGTGTGATCAATGGATGAGAACACTGCTGTGTGTTTCACTTCAGAAAAGGAGTTAAATCCCAGGCTCTGAGTCTTCCTACAAGCAAGACTTCGTTTCAGGTAAATGCAGTCACTTTTCTGCTCAAACGAACTACATCGTTCACGAAGATCACATGTTTCTCATCTTAACTGACAAGCATTGGATGTTAGAGGACCAGTGCACTGTATCAGTTTCAGAAGCAGATTTGGACTACATATGGTCCGTATGTGTAGGAAACACCGTTCTTTTGTTCTGGGCACACTCAGATTACCTGCTTTATTAGAGAATCTAGAAAGCAAGAGCATGCTTCTCGCTCTAAAGCAGAGTGTGATCCATGGATGAGAACTCTGCTGTTTGTTTCCCTTCAGAGATGGAGGTAAATCCCAGGCTCTGTGTCTTACTACAAGCAAGATATCGTTACAGGTAAGGGCAGTCACTTTTCAGTTCAAAGGAACTACATCATTCTCAAAGCTCACACGTTTCTCATCTTAACTGACAAGCATTGGATGTTACAGGACCAGTGCTTTGTGTCAGTTTCAGGACAGAGTTGTACTAGATATGGTCCATATGTGTAGGAAACAACATACTTTTGTTCTCAGCGCACTCACGTTTCCTGCTGTCTTAGAGAATTTGAAAGCAAGAGCGTGCTTCTTGCTCTAATGCAGATTGTGATCCATGGATGAGAACACTGCTGTGTGTTTCACTTCAGAAATGGAGTTAAATCCCAGGCTCTGAATCTTCCTACAAGCAAGACTTCGTTTCAGGTAAGGGCAGTCACTTTTCTGCTCAACGAACTCCATCGTTCACAAAGATAACACGTTTCTCATCTTAACTGACAAGCATTGCATGTTAGAGGACCAGTGCATTGTATCAGTTTCAGAAGCAGATTTGGACTACATATGGTCGGTACGTGTAGGAAACACCGTTCTTTTGTTCTGGGCACGCTCAGATTATCTGCTTCATTAGAGACTCTAGAAAGCAAGAGCGTGCTTCTCGCTCTAAAGCAGAGTGTGATCCATGGATGAGAACACTGCTGTGTGTTTCCCTTCAGAGATGGAGTTAAATCCCAGGCTCTGTGTCTTACTACAAGCAAGACTTCCTTACAGGTAAGGGCAGTCACTTTTCTGCTCAAACGAACTACATCGTTCACGAAGCTCACATGTTTCTCATCTTAACAGACAAGCATTGGATGTTAGAGGACCAGTGCTTTGTATCAGTTTCAGAAGCTGAGTTGGACTAGATATGGTCCGTATGTGTAGGAAACACCGTTCTTTTGTTCTCAGCACACTCACGTTTCCTGCTGTCTTAGAGACTCTAGAAAGCAAGAGCGTGCTTCTTGTTCTAAAGCAGAGTGTGATCAATGGATGAGAACACTGCTGTGTGTTTCACTTCAGAAATGGAGTTAAATCCCAGGCTCTGAGTCTTCCTACAAGCAAGACTTCGTTTCAGGTAAGGGCAGTCACTTTTCTGCTCTAACGAACTACATCATTCACGAAGATCACACGTTTCTCATCTTAACTGACAAGCATTGGATGTTAGAGGACCAGTGCATTGTATCAGTTTCAGAAGTAGATTTGGACTACATATGGTCCGTATGTGTACGAAACACCGTTCTTTTGTTCTCAGCGCACTCACGTTTCCTGCTGTCTTAGAGACTCTAGAAAGCAAGAGCGTGCTTCTTGATCTAAAGCAGAGTGTGATCCATGGATGAGAACTCTGATGTGTGTTTCCCTTCAGAGATGGAGTTAAATCCCAGGCTCTGTGTCTTACTGCAAGCAAGAAGTCATTACAGGTAAGGGCAGTCACTTTTCAGTTCAAAGGAACTACATCATTCTCAAAGCTCACACGTTTCTCATCTTAACTGACAAGCATTGGATGTTAGAGGACCAGTGCTTTGTGTCAGTTTCAGAAACAGAGTTGGACTAGATATGGTCCGTATGTGTAGGAAACACCATTCTTTTGTTCTCAGCAAACTCACGTTTCCTGCTGTCTTAGAGACTCTAGGAAGCAAGAGCATGCTTCTTGTTCTAAAGCAGAGTGTGATCAATGGATGAGAACACTGCTGTGTGTTTCACTTCAGAAATGGAGTTAAATCCCAGGCTCTGAGTCTTCCTACAAGCAAGACTTCGTTTCAGGTAAGGGCAGTCACTTTTCTGCTCTAACGAACTACATCATTCACGAAGATCACACGTTTCTCATCTTAACTGACAAGCATTGGATGTTAGAGGACCAGTGCATTGTATCAGTTTCAGAAGTAGATTTGGACTACATATGGTCCGTATGTGTACGAAACACCGTTCTTTTGTTCTCAGCGCACTCACGTTTCCTGCTGTCTTAGAGACTCTAGAAAGCAAGAGCGTGCTTCTTGATCTAAAGCAGAGTGTGATCCATGGATGAGAACTCTGATGTGTGTTTCCCTTCAGAGATGGAGTTAAATCCCAGGCTCTGTGTCTTACTGCAAGCAAGAAGTCATTACAGGTAAGGGCAGTCACTTTTCAGTTCAAAGGAACTACATCATTCTCAAAGCTCACACGTTTCTCATCTTAACTGACAAGCATTGGATGTTAGAGGACCAGTGCTTTGTGTCAGTTTCAGAAACAGAGTTGGACTAGATATGGTCCGTATGTGTAGGAAACACCATTCTTTTGTTCTCAGCAAACTCACGTTTCCTGCTCTCTTAGAGACTCTAGAAAGCAAGAGCATGCTTCTTGTTCTAAAGAAGAGTGTGATCAATGGATGAGAACACTGCTGTGTGTTTCCCCTCAGAGATGGAGTTAAATCCCAGGCTCTAAGTCTTCCTACAAGCAAGACTTCGTTTCAGGTAAGGGCTGTCACTTTTCTGCTCGAACGAACTATATCATTCACGAAGATCACACGTTTCTCATCTTAACTGACAAGCATTGGTTGTTAGAGGACCAGTGCATTGTATCAGTTTCAGAAGCAGAGTTGGACTAGATATGGTCCGTATGTGTAGGAAACACCGTTCTTTTGTTCTGGGCACACTCAGATTACCTGCTGTATTAGAGACTCTAGAAAGCAAGAGTGTGCTTCTCGCTCTAAAGCAGAGTGTGATCCATGGATGAGAACTCTGCTGTGTGTTTCACTTCAGAGATGGAGTTAGATCCCAGGCTCTGTGTCTTACTACAAACAAGACTTCGTTACAGGTAAGGGCAGTCACTTTTCAGTTCAAAGCAACTCCAACATTCTCAAAGCTCACACGTTTCTCATCTTAACTGAAAAGCATTGGATGTTAGAGGACCAGTGCTTTGTATCAGTTTAAGAAGGAGAGTTGGACTAGATATGGTCCGTATGTGTAGGAAACACCATTCTTTTGTTCTCAGCCCACTCACGTTTCCTGCTGTTTTAGAGACTCTAGAAAGCAAGAGCGTGCTTCTTGTTCTAAAGCAGAGTGTGATCAATGGATGAGAACACTGCTGTGTGTTTCACTTCAGAAATGGAGTTAAATCCCAGGCTCTGAGTCTTCCTACATGCAAGACTTCGTTTCAGGTAAGGGCAGTCACTTTTCTGCTCAAACGAACTACATCGTTCACCAAGATCACATGTTTCTCATCTTAACTGACAAGCATTGGATGTTAGAGGACCAGTGCATTGTATCAGTTTCAGAAGGAGATTTGGACTACATATGGTCCGTATGTGTAGGAAACACCGTTCTTTTGTTCTGGGCACATTAAGATTACCTGCATTATTAGAGAATCTAGAAAGCAAGGGCGTGCTTCTCGCTCTAAAGCAGAGTGTGATCCATGGATGAGAACACTGCTGTGTGTTTCCCTTCAGAGATGGAGTTAAATCCCAGGCTCTGTGTCTTACTACAAGCAAGACTTCGTTACAGGTAAGGGCACTCACTTTTCAGTTCAAAGGAACAACATCATACTCAAAGCTCACATGTTTCTCATCTTAACTGACAAGCCTTGGATGTTAGAGGACCAGTGCTTTGTGTCAATTTCAGAAACAGAGTTGGACTAGATATGGTCTGTATGTGTAGGAAACACCGTTCTTTTGTTCTCAGCGCACTCACGTTTCCTGCTGTCTTAGAGACTCTAGAGAGCAAGAGCGTGCTTCTTGTTCTAAAGCAGAGTGTGATCAATGGATGATTACACTGCTGTGTGTTTCACTTCAGAAAAGGAGTTAAATCCCAGGCTCTGAGTCTTCCTACAAGCAAGACTTCGTTTCAGGTAAATGCAGTCACTTTTCTGCTCAAACGAACTACATCGTTCACGAAGATCACATGTTTCTCATCTTAACTGACAAGCATTGGATGTTATAGGACCAGTGCATTGTATCAGTTTCAGAAGCAGATTTGGACTACATATGGTCCGTATGTGTAGGAAACACCGTTCTTTTGTTCTGGGCACACTCAGATTACCTGCTGTATTAGAGAATCTAGAAAGCAAGAGCATGCTTCTCGCTCTAAAGCAGAGTGTGATCCATGGATGAGAACTCTGCTGTGTGTTTCCCTTCAGAGATGGAGGTAAATCCCAGGCTCTGTGTCTTACTACAAGCAAGATATCGTTACAGGTAAGGGCAGTCACTTTTCAGTTCAAAGGAACTACATCATTCTCAAAGCTCACACGTTTCTCATCTTAACTGACAAGCATTGGATGTTACAGGACCAGTGCTTTGTGTCAGTTTCAGAAACAGAGTTGTACTAGATATGGTCCATATGTGTAGGAAACAACATACTTTTGTTCTAAGCGCACTCACGTTTCCTGCTGTCTTAGAGAATTTGAAAGCAGGAGCATGCTTCTCGCTCTAAAGCAGATTGTGATCCATGGATGAGAACACTGCTGTGTGTTTCACTTCAGAAATGGAGTTAAATCCCAGGCTCTGAATCTTCCTACAAGCAAGACTTCGTTTCAGGTAAGGGCAGTCACTTTTCTGCTCAACGAACTACATCGTTCACAAAGATAACACGTTTCTCATCTTAACTGACAAGCATTGCATGTTAGAGGACCAGTGCTTTGTATCAGTTTCAGAAGGTGAGTTGGACTAGATATGGTCCGTATGTGTAGGAAACACCGTTCTTTTGTTCTCAGCACACTCACGTTTCCTGCTGTGTTAGAGAATCCAGAAAGCAAGAGCGTGCTTCTCGCTCTAAAGCAGAGTGTGATCCATGGATGAGAATTCTGCTGTGTGTTTCCCTTCAGAGATGGAGTTAAATCCTAGGCTCTGTGTCTTACTACAAGCAAGACTTCGTTACAGGTAAGGGCAGTCACTTTTCAGTTTAAAGGAACTATATCATTATCAAAGCTCACACGTTTCTCATCTTAACTGACAAGCATTGGATGTTAGAGGACCAGTGCTTTGTGTCAGTTTCAGAAACAGAGTTGGACTAGGTATGGTCCGTATGTGTAGGAAATACCGTTCTTTTGTTCTCAGCGCACTCACGTTTCCTGCTGTCTTAGGGACTCTAGAAAGCAAGAGCGTGCTTCTTATTCTAAAGCAGAGTGTGATCAATGGATGAGAACACTGCTGTGTGTTTCACTTCAGAAATGGAGTTAAATCCCAGGCTCTGAGTCTTCCTACAAGCAAGACTTCTTTCAGGTAAGGGCAGTCACTTTTCTGCTCAAACAAACTACATCGTTCATGAAGCTCACACGTTTCCCATCTTAACTGACAAGCATTGGATGTTAGAGGACCAGTGCATTGTATCAGTTTCAGAAGCAGATTTGGACTACATATGGTCCGTATGTGTAGGAAAAACCGTTCTTTTATTCTGTGCGCACTCAGATTACCTGCTTTATTAGAGACTCTAGAAAGCAAGAGCGTGCTTCTTGTTCTAAAGCAGAGTGTGATCCATGGATGAGAACACTGCTGTGTGTTTCCCTTCAGAAAAGGAGTTAAATCCCAGGCTCTGAGTCTTCCTACAAGCAAGACTTCGTTTCAGGTAAATGCAGTCACTTTTCTGCTCAAACGAACTACATCGTTCACGAAGATCACATGTTTCTCATCTTAACTGACAAGCATTGGATGTTAGAGGACCAGTGCATTGTATCAGTTTCAGAAGCAGATTTGGACTACATATGGTCCGTATGTGTAGGAAACACCGTTCTTTTGTTCTCGGCACACTCAGATTACCTGCTGTATTAGAGAATCTAGAAAGCAAGAGCATGCTTCTCGCTCTAAAGCAGAGTGTGATCCATGGATGAGAACTCTGCTGTGTGTTTCCCTTCAGAGATGGAGGTAAATTCCAGGCTCTGTGTCTTACTACAAGCAAGATATCGTTACAGGTAAGGGCAGTCACTTTTCAGTTCAAAGGAACTACATCATTCTCAAAGCTCACACGTTTCTCATCTTAACTGACAAGCATTGGATGTTACAGGACCAGTGCTTTGTGTCAGTTTCAGAAACAGAGTTGTACTAGATATGGTCCATATGTGTAGGAAACAACATACTTTTGTTCTCAGTGCACTCACGTTTCCTGCTGTCTTAGAGAATTTGAAAGCAAGAGCGTGCTTCTTGCTCTAAAGCAGATTGTGATCCATGGATGAGAACACTGCTGTGTGTTTCACTTCAGAAATGGAGTTAAATCCCAGGCTCTGAATCTTCCTACAAGCAAGACTTCGTTTCAGGTAAGGGCAGTCAATTTTCTGCTCAACGAACTACATCGTTCACAAAGATAACACGTTTCTCATCTTAACTGACAAGCATTGGATGTTAGAGGACCAGTGCTTTGTATCAGGTTCAGAAGCTGAGTTGGACTAGATATGGTCCGTATGTGTATGAAACACCGTTCTTTTGTTCTCAGCACACTCACGTTTCCTGCTGTCTTAGAGACTCTAGAAAGCAAGAACGTGCTTCTTGTTCTAAAGCAGAGTGTGATCAATGGATGAGAACACTGCTGTGTGTTTCACTTCAGAAATGGAGTTAAATCCCAGGCTCTGAGTCTTCCTACAAGCAAGACTTCGTTTCAGGTAAGGGCAGTCACATTTCTGCTCAACGAACTACATCGTTCACAAAGATAACACGTTTCTCATCTTAACTGACAAGCATTGCATGTTAGAGGACCAGTGCTTTGTATCAGTTTCAGAAGCTGAGTTGGACTAGATATGGTCCGTATGTGTAGGAAACACCGTTCTTTTGTTCTCAGCACACTCACGTTTCCTGCTGTGTTAGAGAATCCAGAAAGCATGAGCGTGCTTCTCGCTCTAAAGCAGAGTGTGATCCATGGATGAGAACTCTGCTGTGTGTTTCCCTTCAGAGATGGAGTTAAATCCCAGGCTCTGTGTCTTACTACAAGCAAGACTTCGTTACAGGTAAGGGCAGTCACTTTTCAGTTCAAAGGAACTATATCATTATCAAAGCTCACACGTTTCTCATCTTAACTGACAAGCATTGGATGTTAGAGGACCAGTGCTTTGTGTCAGTTTCAGAAACAGAGTTGGACTAGGTATGGCCCGTATGTGTAGGAAACACCGTTCTTTTGTTCTCAGCGCACTCACGTTTCCTGCTGTCTTAGAGACTCTAGAAAGCAAGAGCGTGCTTCTTGTTCTAAAGCAGAGTGTGATCAATGGATGAGAACACTGCTGTGTGTTTCACTTCAGAAATGGAGTTAAATCCCAGGCTCTGAGTCTTCCTACAAGCAAGACTTCTTTCAGGTAAGGGCAGTCACTTTTCTGCTCAAACAAACTACATCGTTCATGAAGCTCACACGTTTCCCATCTTAACTGACAAGCATTGGATGTTAGAGGACCAGTGCATTGTATCAGTTTCAGAAGCAGATTTGGACTACATATGGTCCGTATGTGTAGGAAAAACCGTTCTTCTGTTCTGGGCACGCTCAGATTATCTGCTTCATTAGAGACTCTAGAAAGCAAGAGCGTGCTTCTCGCTCTAAAGCAGAGTGTGATCCATGGATGAGAACACTGCTGTGTGTTTCCCTTCAGAGATGGAGTTAAATCCCAGGCTCTGTGTCTTACTACAAGCAAGACTTCGTTTAAGGTAAGGGCAGTCACTTTTCTGCTCAAACGAACTACATCGTTCACGAAGATCACATGTTTCTCATCTTAACTGACAAGCATTGGATGTTATAGGACCAGTGCATTGTATCAGTTTCAGAAGCAGATTTGGACTACATATGGTCCGTATGTGTAGGAAACACCGTTCTTTTGTTCTGGGCACACTCAGATTACCTGCTGTATTAGAGAATCTAGAAAGCAAGAGCATGCTTCTCGCTCTAAAGCAGAGTGTGATCCATGGATGAGAACTCTGCTGTGTGTTTCCCTTCAGAGATGGAGGTAAATCCCAGGCTCTGTGTCTTACTACAAGCAAGATATCGTTACAGGTAAGGGCAGTCACTTTTCAGTTCAAAGGAACTACATCATTCTCAAAGCTCACACGTTTCTCATCTTAACTGACAAGCATTGGATGTTACAGGACCAGTGCTTTGTGTCAGTTTCAGAAACAGAGTTGTACTAGATATGGTCCATATGTGTAGGAAACAACATACTTTTGTTCTAAGCGCACTCACGTTTCCTGCTGTCTTAGAGAATTTGAAAGCAGGAGCATGCTTCTCGCTCTAAAGCAGATTGTGATCCATGGATGAGAACACTGCTGTGTGTTTCACTTCAGAAATGGAGTTAAATCCCAGGCTCTGAATCTTCCTACAAGCAAGACTTCGTTTCAGGTAAGGGCAGTCACTTTTCTGCTCAACGAACTACATCGTTCACAAAGATAACACGTTTCTCATCTTAACTGACAAGCATTGCATGTTAGAGGACCAGTGCTTTGTATCAGTTTCAGAAGGTGAGTTGGACTAGATATGGTCCGTATGTGTAGGAAACACCGTTCTTTTGTTCTCAGCACACTCACGTTTCCTGCTGTGTTAGAGAATCCAGAAAGCAAGAGCGTGCTTCTCGCTCTAAAGCAGAGTGTGATCCATGGATGAGAATTCTGCTGTGTGTTTCCCTTCAGAGATGGAGTTAAATCCTAGGCTCTGTGTCTTACTACAAGCAAGACTTCGTTACAGGTAAGGGCAGTCACTTTTCAGTTTAAAGGAACTATATCATTATCAAAGCTCACACGTTTCTCATCTTAACTGACAAGCATTGGATGTTAGAGGACCAGTGCTTTGTGTCAGTTTCAGAAACAGAGTTGGACTAGGTATGGTCCGTATGTGTAGGAAATACCGTTCTTTTGTTCTCAGCGCACTCACGTTTCCTGCTGTCTTAGGGACTCTAGAAAGCAAGAGCGTGCTTCTTATTCTAAAGCAGAGTGTGATCAATGGATGAGAACACTGCTGTGTGTTTCACTTCAGAAATGGAGTTAAATCCCAGGCTCTGAGTCTTCCTACAAGCAAGACTTCTTTCAGGTAAGGGCAGTCACTTTTCTGCTCAAACAAACTACATCGTTCATGAAGCTCACACGTTTCCCATCTTAACTGACAAGCATTGGATGTTAGAGGACCAGTGCATTGTATCAGTTTCAGAAGCAGATTTGGACTACATATGGTCCGTATGTGTAGGAAAAACCGTTCTTTTATTCTGTGCGCACTCAGATTACCTGCTTTATTAGAGACTCTAGAAAGCAAGAGCGTGCTTCTTGTTCTAAAGCAGAGTGTGATCCATGGATGAGAACACTGCTGTGTGTTTCCCTTCAGAAAAGGAGTTAAATCCCAGGCTCTGAGTCTTCCTACAAGCAAGACTTCGTTTCAGGTAAATGCAGTCACTTTTCTGCTCAAACGAACTACATCGTTCACGAAGATCACATGTTTCTCATCTTAACTGACAAGCATTGGATGTTAGAGGACCAGTGCATTGTATCAGTTTCAGAAGCAGATTTGGACTACATATGGTCCGTATGTGTAGGAAACACCGTTCTTTTGTTCTCGGCACACTCAGATTACCTGCTGTATTAGAGAATCTAGAAAGCAAGAGCATGCTTCTCGCTCTAAAGCAGAGTGTGATCCATGGATGAGAACTCTGCTGTGTGTTTCCCTTCAGAGATGGAGGTAAATTCCAGGCTCTGTGTCTTACTACAAGCAAGATATCGTTACAGGTAAGGGCAGTCACTTTTCAGTTCAAAGGAACTACATCATTCTCAAAGCTCACACGTTTCTCATCTTAACTGACAAGCATTGGATGTTACAGGACCAGTGCTTTGTGTCAGTTTCAGAAACAGAGTTGTACTAGATATGGTCCATATGTGTAGGAAACAACATACTTTTGTTCTCAGCGCACTCACGTTTCCTGCTGTCTTAGAGAATTTGAAAGCAAGAGCGTGCTTCTTGCTCTAAAGCAGATTGTGATCCATGGATGAGAACACTGCTGTGTGTTTCACTTCAGAAATGGAGTTAAATCCCAGGCTCTGAATCTTCCTACAAGCAAGACTTCGTTTCAGGTAAGGGCAGTCAATTTTCTGCTCAACGAACTACATCGTTCACAAAGATAACACGTTTCTCATCTTAACTGACAAGCATTGGATGTTAGAGGACCAGTGCTTTGTATCAGGTTCAGAAGCTGAGTTGGACTAGATATGGTCCGTATGTGTATGAAACACCGTTCTTTTGTTCTCAGCACACTCACGTTTCCTGCTGTCTTAGAGACTCTAGAAAGCAAGAACGTGCTTCTTGTTCTAAAGCAGAGTGTGATCAATGGATGAGAACACTGCTGTGTGTTTCACTTCAGAAATGGAGTTAAATCCTAGGCTCTGAGTCTTCCTACAAGCAAGACTTCGTTTCAGGTAAGGGCAGTCACATTTCTGCTCAACGAACTACATCGTTCACAAAGATAACACGTTTCTCATCTTAACTGACAAGCATTGCATGTTAGAGGACCAGTGCTTTGTATCAGTTTCAGAAGCTGAGTTGGACTAGATATGGTCCGTATGTGTAGGAAACACCGTTCTTTTGTTCTCAGCACACTCACGTTTCCTGCTGTGTTAGAGAATCCAGAAAGCATGAGCGTGCTTCTCGCTCTAAAGCAGAGTGTGATCCATGGATGAGAACTCTGCTGTGTGTTTCCCTTCAGAGATGGAGTTAAATCCCAGGCTCTGTGTCTTACTACAAGCAAGACTTCGTTACAGGTAAGGGCAGTCACTTTTCAGTTCAAAGGAACTATATCATTATCAAAGCTCACACGTTTCTCATCTTAACTGACAAGCATTGGATGTTAGAGGACCAGTGCTTTGTGTCAGTTTCAGAAACAGAGTTGGACTAGGTATGGCCCGTATGTGTAGGAAACACCGTTCTTTTGTTCTCAGCGCACTCACGTTTCCTGCTGTCTTAGAGACTCTAGAAAGCAAGAGCGTGCTTCTTGTTCTAAAGCAGAGTGTGATCAATGGATGAGAACACTGCTGTGTGTTTCACTTCAGAAATGGAGTTAAATCCCAGGCTCTGAGTCTTCCTACAAGCAAGACTTCTTTCAGGTAAGGGCAGTCACTTTTCTGCTCAAACAAACTACATCGTTCATGAAGCTCACACGTTTCCCATCTTAACTGACAAGCATTGGATGTTAGAGGACCAGTGCATTGTATCAGTTTCAGAAGCAGATTTGGACTACATATGGTCCGTATGTGTAGGAAAAACCGTTCTTCTGTTCTGGGCACGCTCAGATTATCTGCTTCATTAGAGACTCTAGAAAGCAAGAGCGTGCTTCTCGCTCTAAAGCAGAGTGTGATCCATGGATGAGAACACTGCTGTGTGTTTCCCTTCAGAGATGGAGTTAAATCCCAGGCTCTGTGTCTTACTACAAGCAAGACTTCGTTTAAGGTAAGGGCAGTCACTTTTCTGCTCAAACGAACTACATCGTTCACGAAGCTCACATGATTCTCATCTTAACAGACAAGCATTGGATGTTAGAGGACCAGTGCTTTGTATCAGTTTCAGAAGCTGAGTTGGACTAGATATGGTCCGTATGTGTAGGAAACACCGTTCTTTTGTTCTCAGCACACTCATGTTTCCTGCTGTGTTAGAGAATCCAGAAAGCAAGAGCGTGCTTCTCGCTCTAAAGCAGAGTGTGATCCATGGATGAGAACTCTGCTGTGTGTTTCCCTTCAGAGATGGAGGTAAATCCCAGGCTCTGTGTCTTACTACAAGCAAGATATCGTTACAGTTAAGGGCAGTCACTTTTCAGTTCAAAGGAACTACATCATTCTCAAAGCTCACACGTTTCTCATCTTAACTGACAAGCATTGGATGTTACAGGACCAGTGCTTTTTGTCAGTTTCAGAAACAGAGTTGTACTAGATATGGTCCATATGTGTAGGAAACAACATACTTTTGTTCTCAGCGCACTCACGTTTCCTGCTGTCTTAGAGAATTTGAAAGCAAGAGCGTGCTTCTCGCTCTAAAGCAGATTGTGATTCATGGATGAGAACACTGCTGTGTGTTTCACTTCAGAAATGGAGTTAAATCCCAAGCTCTGAATCTTCCTACAAGCAAGACTTCGTTTCAGGTAAGGGCAGTCACTTTTCTGCTCAAGAAACTACATCGTTCACAAAGATAACACGTTTCTCATCTTAACTGACAAGCATTGCATGTTAGAGGACCAGTGCATTGTATCAGTTTCAGAAGCAGATTTGGACTACATATGGTCGGTACGTGTAGGAAACACCGTTCTTCTGTTCTGGGCACGCTCAGATTATCTGCTTCATTAGAGACTCTAGAAAGCAAGAGTGTGCTTCTCGCTCTAAAGCAGAGTGTGATCAATGGAGGAGAACACTGCTGTCTGTTTCCCTTCAGAGATGGAGTTAAATCCCAGGCTCTGTGTCTTCCTATAAGCAAGACTTCGTTTCAGGTGAGGGCAGTCACTTGTCAGCTCAAACGAATTACATCGTTCACGAAGCTCACACGTTTCTCATCTTAACTGACAAGCATTGGATGTTAGCGGACCAGTGCTTTTTGTCAGTTTCAGTAACAGAGTTGGACTAGACATGGTCCTTATGTGTAGGAAACACCGTTCTTTTGTCTCAGCGCACTCACGTTTCCTGCTGTCTTAGAGACTTTAGAAAGCAAGAGCGTGCTTATCGCTCTAAAGCAGATTGTGATCCATGGATGAGAACTATGCTGTGTGTTTCCCTTCAGAAATGGAGTTAAATCCCAGACTCTGTGTCTTCCTACAAGCAAGACTTCCTTTAAGGTAAGGGCAGTCACTTTTGTGCTCAAACGAACTACATCGTTCATGAAGCTCACACGTTTCCCATCTTAACTGACAAGCATTGGATGTTAGAGTACGACTGCTTTGTATCAGTTTCAGAAGCTGAGTTGGACTAGATATGGTCCGTATGTGTAGGAAACACAGTTCTTTAGTTCTCAGCACACTCACGTTTCCTGCTTTGTTAGAGACTCCAGAAAGCAAGAGCGTGCTTCTAGCTCTAAAGAAGAGTGTGATCCATGGATGAGAACTCTGCTGTGTGTTTCCCTTCAGAGATGGAGTTAAATCCCAGGCTCTTTGTCTTACTACAAGCAAGACTTCGTTACAGGTAAGGGCAGTCAGTTTTCAGTTCAAAGAAACTACATCATTCTCAAAGCTCACACGATTCTCATCTTAACTGACAAGCATTGGATGTTAGAGGACCAGTGCTTTGTGTCAGTTTCAGAAACAGAGTTGGACTAGGTATGGTCCGTATGTGTAGGAAACACCGTTCTTTTGTTCTCAGAGCACTCACGTTTCCTGCTGTCTTAGAGACTCTAGAAAGCAAGAGCGTGCTTCTTGTTCTAAAGCAGAGTGTGATCCATGGATGAGAACACTGATGTGTGTTTCACTTCAGAAATGGAGTTAAATCCCAGGCTCTGAGTCTTACTACAAGCAACACTTCATTTCAGGTAAGGGCAGTCACTTTTCTGCTCAAACGAACTACATCGTTCATGAAGATCACACGATTCTCATCTTAACTGACAGGCATTGGATGTTAGAGGACCAGTGCATTGTATCAGTTTCAGAAGCAGATTTGGACTACATATGGTCCGTATGTGTAGGAATCACCGTTCTTTTGTTCTGGGCACACTCAGATTACCTGCTGTATTAGAGACCCTAGAAAGTAAGAGCGTGCTTCTCGCTCTAAAGCAGAGTGTGATCAATGGAGGAGAACACTGCTGTCTGTTTCCCTTCAGAGATGGAGTTAAATCCCAGGCTCTGTGTCTTCCTATAAGCAAGACTTCGTTTCAGGTGAGGGCAGTCACTTGTCAGCTCAAACGAATTACATCGTTCACGAAGCTCACACGTTTCTCATCTTAACTGACAAGCATTGGATGTTAGCGGACCAGTGCTTTTTGTCAGTTTCAGAAACAGTTGGACTAGATATGGTCCGTATGTGTAGGAAACACCGTTCTTTTGTCTCAGCCCACTCACGTTTCCTGCTGTCTTAGAGACTTTAGAAAGCAAGAGCGTGCTTATCGCTCTAAAGCAGATTGTGATCCATGGATGAGAACTATGCTGTGTGTTTCCCTTCAGAAATGGAGTTAAATCCCAGACTCTGTGTCTTCCTACAAGCAAGACTTCGTTTCAGGTGAGGGCAGTCACTTGTCAGCTCAAACGAATTACATCGTTCACGAAGCTCACACGTTTCTCATCTTAACTGACAAGCATTGGATGTTAGCGGACCAGTGCTTTTTGTCAGTTTCAGAAACAGAGTTGGACTAGATATGGTCCTTATGTGTAGGAAACACCGTTCTTTTGTCTCAGCGCACTCACGTTTCCTGCTGTCTTAGAGACTTTAGAAAGCAAGAGCGTGCTTATCGCTCTAAAGCAGATTGTGATCCATGGATGAGAACTATGCTGTGTGTTTCCCTTCAGAAATGGAGTTAAATCCCAGACTCTGTGTCTTCCTATAAGCAAGACTTCGTTTAAGGTAAGGGCAGTCACTTTTCTGCTCAAACGAACTACATCGTTCATGAAGCTCACACGTTTACCATCTTAACTGACAAGCATTGGATGTTAGAGTACCACTGCTTTGTATCAGTTTCAGAAGCTGAGTTGGACTAGATATGGTCCGTATGTGTAGGAAACACCGTTCTTTAGTTCTCAGCACACTCACGTTTCCTGCTTTGTTAGAGACTCCAGAAAGCAAGAGCGTGCTTCTCGCTCTAAAGCAGAGTGTGATCCATGGATGAGAACTCTGCTGTGTGTTTCCCTTCAGAGATGGAGTTAAATCCCAGGCTCTGTGTCTTACTACAAGCAAGACTTCGTTACAGGTAAGGGCAGTCAGTTTTCAGTTCAAAGAAACTACATCATTCTCAAAGCTCACACGTTTCTCATCTTAACTGACAAGCATTGGATGTTAGAGGAACAGTGCTTTGTGTCAGTTTCAGAAACAGATTTGGACTAGGTATGGTCCGTATGTGTAGGAAACTTCGTTCTTTTGTTCTCAGAGCACTCACGTTTCCTGCTGTCTTAGAGACTCTAGAAAGCAAGAGCGTGCTTCTTGTTCTAAAGCAGAGTGTGATCCATGGATGAGAACACTGCTGTGTGTTTCACTTCAGAAATGGAGTTAAATCCCAGGCTCTGAGTCTTCCTACAAGCAAGACTTCGTTTCAGGTAAGGGCAGTCACTTTTCTGCTCTAACGAACTACATCATTCACGAAGATCACACGTTTCTCATCTTAACTGACAAGCATTGGATGTTAGAGGACCAGTTCATTGTATCAGTTTCAGAAGCAGATTTGGACTACATATGGTCCGTATGTGTAGGAAACACCGTTCTTTTGTTCTGGGCACACTCAGATTACCTGCTTTATTAGAGACTCTAGAAAGCAAGAGCGTGCTTCTCGCTCTAAAGCAGAGTGTGATCCATGGATGAGAACTCTGCTGTGTGTTTCCCTTCAGAGATGGAGTTAAATCCCAGGCTCTGTGTCTTACTACAAGCAAGACTTCGTTACAGGTAAGTGCAGTCAGTTTTCAGTTCAAAGGAACTACATCATTCTCAAAGCTCACACGTTTCTCATCTTAACTGACAAGCATTGGATGTTAGAGGACCAGTGCTTTGTGTCAGTTTCAGAAACAGAGTTGGACTAGGTATGGTCCGTATGTGTAGGAAACACCGTTCTTTTGTTCTCAGAGCACTCACGTTTCCTGCTGTCTTAGAGACTCTAGAAAGCAAGAGCGTGCTTCTCGCTCTAAAGCAGAGTGTGATCAATGGAGGAGAACACTGCTGTCTGTTTCCCTTCAGAGATGGAGTTAAATCCCAGGCTCTGTGTCTTCCTATAAGCAAGACTTCGTTTCAGGTGAGGGCAGTCACTTGTCAGCTCAAACGAATTACATCGTTCACGAAGCTCACACGTTTCTCATCTTAACTGACTAGCATTGGATGTTAGCGGACCAGTGCTTTTTGTCAGTTTCAGAAACAGTTGGACTAGATATGGTCCGTATGTGTAGGAAACACCGTTGTTTTGTCTCAGCGCACCCACGTTTCCTGCTGTCTTAGAGACTTTAGAAAGCAAGAGCGTGCTTATCGCTCTAAAGCAGATTGTGATCCATGGATGAGAACTATGCTGTGTGTTTCCCTTCAGAAATGGAGTTAAATCCCAGACTCTGTGTCTTCCTACAAGCAAGACTTCGTTTAAGGTAAGGGCAGTCACTTTTCTGCTCAAACGAACTACATCGTTCATGAAGCTCACACGTTTCCCATCTTAACTGACAAGCATTGGATGTTAGAGTACGACTGCTTTGTATCAGTTTCAGAAGCTGAGTTGGACTAGATATGGTCCGTATGTGTAGGAAACACAGTTCTTTAGTTCTCAGCACACTCACGTTTCCTGCTTTGTTAGAGACTCCAGAAAGCAAGAGCGTGCTTCTAGCTCTAAAGAAGAGTGTGATCCATGGATGAGAACTCTGCTGTGTGTTTCCCTTCAGAGATGGAGTTAAATCCCAGGCTCTTTGTCTTACTACAAGCAAGACTTCGTTACAGGTAAGGGCAGTCAGTTTTCAGTTCAAAGAAACTACATCATTCTCAAAGCTCACACGATTCTCATCTTAACTGACAAGCATTGGATGTTAGAGGACCAGTGCTTTGTGTCAGTTTCAGAAACAGAGTTGGACTAGGTATGGTCCGTATGTGTAGGAAACACCGTTCTTTTGTTCTCAGAGCACTCACGTTTCCTGCTGTCTTAGAGACTCTAGAAAGCAAGAGCGTGCTTCTTGTTCTAAAGCAGAGTGTGATCCATGGATGAGAACACTGATGTGTGTTTCACTTCAGAAATGGAGTTAAATCCCAGGCTCTGAGTCTTACTACAAGCAACACTTCATTTCAGGTAAGGGCAGTCACTTTTCTGCTCAAACGAACTACATCGTTCATGAAGATCACACGATTCTCATCTTAACTGACAGGCATTGGATGTTAGAGGACCAGTGCATTGTATCAGTTTCAGAAGCAGATTTGGACTACATATGGTCCGTATGTGTAGGAATCACCGTTCTTTTGTTCTGGGCACACTCAGATTACCTGCTGTATTAGAGACCCTAGAAAGTAAGAGCGTGCTTCTCGCTCTAAAGCAGAGTGTGATCAATGGAGGAGAACACTGCTGTCTGTTTCCCTTCAGAGATGGAGTTAAATCCCAGGCTCTGTGTCTTCCTATAAGCAAGACTTCGTTTCAGGTGAGGGCAGTCACTTGTCAGCTCAAACGAATTACATCGTTCACGAAGCTCACACGTTTCTCATCTTAACTGACAAGCATTGGATGTTAGCGGACCAGTGCTTTTTGTCAGTTTCAGAAACAGTTGGACTAGATATGGTCCGTATGTGTAGGAAACACCGTTCTTTTGTCTCAGCCCACTCACGTTTCCTGCTGTCTTAGAGACTCTAGAAAGCAAGAGCGTGCTTATCGCTCTAAAGCAGAGTGTGATCAATGGAGGAGAACACTGCTGTCTGTTTCCCTTCAGAGATGGAGTTAAATCCCAGGCTCTGTGTCTTCCTATAAGCAAGACTTCGTTTCAGGTGAGGGCAGTCACTTGTCAGCTCAAACGAATTACATCGTTCACGAAGCTCACACGTTTCTCATCTTAACTGACTAGCATTGGATGTTAGCGGACCAGTGCTTTTTGTCAGTTTCAGAAACAGTTGGACTAGATATGGTCCGTATGTGTAGGAAACACCGTTGTTTTGTCTCAGCGCACCCACGTTTCCTGCTGTCTTAGAGACTTTAGAAAGCAAGAGCGTGCTTATCGCTCTAAAGCAGATTGTGATCCATGGATGAGAACTATGCTGTGTGTTTCCCTTCAGAAATGGAGTTAAATCCCAGACTCTGTGTCTTCCTACAAGCAAGACTTCGTTTAAGGTAAGGGCAGTCACTTTTCTGCTCAAACGAACTACATCGTTCATGAAGCTCACACCTTTCACATCTTAACTGACAAGCATTGGATGTTAGAGTACCACTGCTTTGTATCAGTTTCAGAAGCTGAGTTGGACTAGATATGGTCCGTATGTGTAGGAAACACCTTTCTTTAGTTCTCAGCACACTCACGTTTCCTGCTGTGTTAGAGACTCCAGAAAGCAAGAGCGTGCTTCTCGCTCTAAAGCAGAGTGTAATCCATGGATGAGAACTCTGCTGTGTGTTTCCCTACAGAGATGGAGTTAAATCCCAGGCTCTGTGTCTTACTACAAGCAAGACTTCCTTACAGGTAAGGGCAGTCACTTTTCAGTTCAAAGGAACTACATCATTCTCAAAGCTCACACGTTTCTCATCTTAACTGACAAGCATTGGATGTTAGAGGACCAGTGCTTTGTGTCAGTTACAGAAACAGAGTTGGACTAGATATGGTCCGTATGTGTAGGAAACACCGTTCTTTTGTTCTCAGCGCACTCACATTTCCTGCTGTCTTAGATACTCTAGAAAGCAAGAGCGTGCTTCTTGTTCTAAAGCAGAGTGTGATCAATGGATGAGAACACTGCTGTGTGTTTCACTTCAGAAATGGAGTTAAATCCCAGGCTCTGAGTCTTACTACAAGCAAGACTTCGTTTCGGGTAAGGGCAGTCACTTTTCTGCTCAAACGAACTACATCGTTCACGAAGATCACACGTTTCTCATCTTAACTGACAAGCATTGGATGTTAAAGGACCAGTGCATTGTATCAGTTTCAGAATCAGATTTGGACTACATATGGTCCGTATGTGTAGGAAAATCCTTTCTTTTGTTCTGGGCACACTCAGATTACCTGCTTTATTAGAGACTCTAGAAAGCAAGAGCGTGCTTCTTGTTCTAAAGCAGAGTGTGATCAATGGATGAGAACACTGCTGTGTGTTTCACTTCAGAAAAGGTGTTAACTCCCAGGCTCTGAGTCTTCCTACAAGCAAGAGTTCGTTTCAGGTAAATGCAGTCACTTTTCTGCTCAAACGAACTACATCGTTCACGAAGATCACACGTTTCTCATCTTAACTGACAAGCATTGGATGTTAGAGGACCAGTGCATTGTATCAGTTTCAGAAGCAGATTTGGACTACATATGGTCTGTATGTGTAGGAAACACTGTTCTTTTGTTCTGGGCACACTCAGATTACCTGCTGTATTAGAGAATCTAGAGAGCAAGAGCGTGCTTCTCGCTCTAAAGCAGAGTGTGATCCATGGATGAGAACTCTGCTGTGTGTTTCCCTTCAGAGATGAAGTTAAATCCCAGGCTCTGTGTCTTACTACAAGCAAGACTTCATTACAGGTAAGGGCAGTCACTTTTCAGTTCAAAGGAACTACATCATTCTCAAAGCTCACACGTTTCTCATCTTTACTGACAAGCATTGGATGTTAGAGTACCAGTGCTTTGTGTCAGTTTCAGAAACAGAGTTGTACTAGATATGGTCCATATGTGTAGGAAACAACATACTTTTGTTCTCAGCGCACTCACGTTTCCTGCTGTCTTAGAGAATTTAGAAAGCAAGAGCGTGCTTCTCGCTCTAAAGCAGATTGTGATCCATGGATGAAAACTATGCTGTGTGTTTCCCTTCAGAAATGGAGTTAAATCCCAGACTCTGTGTCTTCCTACAAGCAAGACTTCGTTTAAGGTAAGGGCAGTCACTTTTCTGCTCAAACGAACTACACACGTTTCTCATCTTAACTGACAAGCATTGGATGTTAGAGGACCAGTGCATTTTATCAGTTTCAGAAGCAGATTTGGACTACCTATGGTCCGTATGTGTAGGAAACACCATTCTTTTGTTCTGGGCACACTCAGATTACCTGCATTATTAGAGACTCTAGAAAGCAAGAGCGTGCTTCTCGCTCTAAAGCAGAGTGTGATCCATGGATGAGAACTCTGTTGTGTGTTTCCCTTCAGAGATGGAGTTAAATCCCAGGCTCTGTGTCTTCCTACAAGCAAGACATCGTTTAAGGTAAGGGCAGTCACTTTTCTGCTCAAACGAACTACACACGTTTCTCATCTTAACTGACAAGCATTGGATGTTAGAGGACCAGTGCATTGGATCAGTTTCAGAAGCAGATTTGGACTACATATGGTCCGTATGTGTAGGAATCACCGTTCTTTTTTTCTGGGCACACTCAGATTTCCTGCTGTATTAGAGACTCTAGAAAGCAAGAGCGTGCTTCTTGCTGTAAAGCGGAGTGTGATCCATGGGTGAGAACTATGCTGTGTGTTACCATTCAGAAATGGAGTTAAATCCCAGGCTCTGTGTCTTCCTATAAGCAAGATTTCGTTTCAGGTAAGGGCAGTCACTTGACAGCTCAAACAAACTACATCGTTCACGAAGCTCACACGTCTCTCATCTTAACAGACAAGCATTGGATGTTAGAGAACCAGTGCTTTGTATCAGTTTCAGAAGCAGAGTTGGACTAGATATGGTCCCTATGTGTAGGAAACACCGTTCTTTAGTTCTCAGCACACTCACGTTTCCTGCTGTGTTAGACACTCCAGAAAACAAGAGCGTGCCTCTCGCTCTAAAGCAGAGTGTGATCCATGGATGAGAACTCTGCTGTGTGTTTCCCTTCAGTGATGGAGTTAAATCCCAGGCTCTGTGTCTTACTACAAGGAAGACTTCGTTACAGGTAAGGGCAGTCACTTTCCAGTTCAAAGGAACTATATCATCCTCAAATTTCACACGGTTCTCATCTTAACTGACAAGCATTGGATGTTAGAGGACCAGTGCTTTGTGTCAGTTTCAGAAACAGAGTTGGACTAGATATGGTCTGTATGTGTAGGAAACACCGTTCTTTTGTTCTCAGCACACTCACGTTTCCTGCTGTGTTAGAGACTCCAGAAAGCAAGAACGTGCTTCTCGCTCTAAAGCAGAGTGTGATCCATGGATGAGAACTCTGCTGTATGTTTCCCTTCAGAGATGGAGTTAAATCCCAGGCTCTGTGTCTTACTACAAGCAAGACTTCGTTACAGGTAAGGGCAGTCACTTTTCAGTTCAAAGGAACTACATCATTCTCAAAGCTCACACGTTTCTCATCTTAACTGACAAGCATTGGATGTTAGGGGACCAGTGCATTGTATCAGTTTCAGAAGCAGATTTGGACTACATATGGTCCGTATGTGTAGGAATCACCGTTCTTTTGTTATGGGCACAATCAGATTACCTGCTGTATTAGAGACTCTAGAAAGCAAGAGCGTGCTTCTCGCTCTAAAGCAGAGTGTGATCAATGGAGGAGAACACTGCTGTCTGTTTCCCTTCAGAGATGGAGTTAAATCCCATGCTCTGTGTCTTCCTATAAGCAAGACTTCGTTTCAGGTGAGGGCAGTCACTTGTCAGCTCAAACGAATTACATTGTTCACGAAGCTCACACGTTTCTCATCTTAACTGACAAGCATTGGATGTTAGCGGACCAGTGCTTTTTGTCAGTTTCAGAAACAGAGTTGGACTAGATATGGTGCGTATGTGTAGGAAACACCGTTGTTTTGTCTCAGCGCACTCACTTTTCCTGCTGTCTTAGAGACTTTAGAAAGCAAGAGCGTGCTTATCGCTCTAAAGCAGATTGTGATCCATGGATGAGAACTATGCTGTGTGTTTCCCTTCAGAAATGGAGTTAAATCCCAGACTCTGTGTCTTCCTACAAGCAAGACTTCGTTTAAGGTAAGGGCAGTCACTTTACTGCTCAAACGAACTACATCGTTCATGAAGCTCACAGGTTTCCCATCTTAACTGACAAGCATTGGATGTTAGAGTACCACTGCTTTGTGTCAGTTTCAGAAACAGAGTTGGACTAGGTATGGTCCGTATGTGTAGGAAACACCGTTCTTTTGTTCTCAGTGAACTCACGTTTCCTGCTGTCTTAGAGACTCTAGAAATCAAGAGCGTGCTTCTTGTTCTAAAGCAGAGTGTGATCCATGGATGAGAACACTGCTGTGTGTTTCACTTCAGAAATGGAGTTAAATCCCAGGCTCTGAGTCTTCCTACAAGCAAGACTTCGTTTCAGGTAAGGGCAGTCACTTTTCTGCTCAAACGAACTACATCGTTCACGAAGATCACACGTTTCTCATCTTAACTGACAAGCATTGGATGTTAGAGGACCAGTGCTTTGCATCAGTTTCAGAAGCAGAGTTGGACTAGATATGGTCCGTATGTGTAGGAAACACCGTTCTTTTGTTCTCAGCACACTCACGTTTCCTGCTGTGTTAGAGACTCCAGAAAGCAAGAGTGTGCTTCTCGCTCTAAAGCAGAGTGTGATCCATGGATGAGAACTCTGCTGTGTGTTTCCCTTCAGAGATGGAGTTAAATCCCAGGCTCTGTGTCTTACTACAAGCAAGACTTCATTACAGGTAAGGGCAGTCACTTTTCAGTTCAAAGGAACTACATCATTCTCAAAGCTCACACGTTTCTCATCTTTACTGACAAGCATTGGATGTTAGAGGACCAGTGCTTTGTGTCAGTTTCAGAAACAGAGTTGTACTAGATATGGTCCATATGTGTAGGAAACAACATACTTTTGTTCTCAGCGCACTCACGTGTCCTGCTGTCTTAGAGAATTTAGAAAGCAAGAGCGTGCTTCTCGCTCTAAAGCAGATTGTGATCCATGGATGAAAACTATGCTGTGTGTTTCCCTTCAGAAATGGAGTTAAATCCCAGACTCTGTGTCTTCCTACAAGCAAGACTTCGTTTAAGGTAAGGGCAGTCACTTTTCTGCTCAAACGAACTACACACGTTTCTCATCTTAACTGACAAGCATTGGATGTTAGAGGACCAGTGCATTTTATCAGTTTCAGAAGCAGATTTGGACTACCTATGGTCCGTATGTGTAGGAAACACCATTCTTTTGTTCTGGGCACACTCAGATTACCTGCATTATTAGAGACTCTAGAAAGCAAGAGCGTGCTTCTCGCTCTAAAGCAGAGTGTGATCCATGGATGAGAACTCTGTTGTGTGTTTCCCTTCAGAGATGGAGTTAAATCCCAGGCTCTGTGTCTTCCTACAAGCAAGACTTCGTTTAAGGTAAGGGCAGTCACTTTCCTGCTCAAACGAACTACATCGTTCATGAAGCTCACACGTTTCCCATCTTAACTGACAAGCATTGGATGTTAGAGGACCAGTGCATTGGATCAGTTTCAGAAGCAGATTTGGACTACATATGGTCCGTATGTGTAGGAATCACCGTTCTTTTTTTCTGGGCACACTCAGATTTCCTGCTGTATTAGAGACTCTAGAAAGCAAGAGCGTGCTTCTTGCTGTAAAGCGGAGTGTGATCCATGGGTGAGAACTATGCTGTGTGTTACCATTCAGAAATGGAGTTAAATCCCAGGCTCTGTGTCTTACTATAAGCAAGATTTCGTTTCAGGTAAGGGCAGTCACTTGACAGCTCAAACAAACTACATCGTTCACGAAGCTCACACGTCTCTCATCTTAACAGACAAGCATTGGATGTTAGAGAACCAGTGCTTTGTATCAGTTTCAGAAGCAGAGTTGGACTAGATATGGTCCCTATGTGTAGGAAACACCGTTCTTTAGTTCTCAGCACACTCACGTTTCCTGCTGTGTTAGACACTCCAGAAAACAAGAGCGTGCTTCTCGCTCTAAAGCAGAGTGTGATCCATGGATGAGAACTCTGCTGTGTGTTTCCCTTCAGTGATGGAGTTAAATCCCAGGCTCTGTGTCTTACTACAAGGAAGACTTCGTTACAGGTAAGGGCAGTCACTTTCCAGTTCAAAGGAACTATATCATCCTCAAATTTCACACGGTTCTCATCTTAACTGACAAGCATTGGATGTTAGAGGACCAGTGCTTTGTGTCAGTTTCAGAAACAGAGTTGGACTAGATATGGTCTGTATGTGTAGGAAACACCGTTCTTTTGTTCTCAGCACACTCACGTTTCCTGCTGTGTTAGAGACTCCAGAAAGCAAGAACGTGCTTCTCGCTCTAAAGCAGAGTGTGATCCATGGATGAGAACTCTGCTGTATGTTTCCCTTCAGAGATGGAGTTAAATCCCAGGCTCTGTGTCTTACTACAAGCAAGACTTCGTTACAGGTAAGGGCAGTCACTTTTCAGTTCAAAGGAACTACATCATTCTCAAAGCTCACACGTTTCTCATCTTAACTGACAAGCATTGGATGTTAGGGGACCAGTGCATTGTATCAGTTTCAGAAGCAGATTTGGACTACATATGGTCCGTATGTGTAGGAATCACCGTTCTTTTGTTATGGGCACAATCAGATTACCTGCTGTATTAGAGACTCTAGAAAGCAAGAGCGTGCTTCTCGCTCTAAAGCAGAGTGTGATCAATGGAGGAGAACACTGCTGTCTGTTTCCCTTCAGAGATGGAGTTAAATCCCATGCTCTGTGTCTTCCTATAAGCAAGACTTCGTTTCAGGTGAGGGCAGTCACTTGTCAGCTCAAACGAATTACATTGTTCACGAAGCTCACACGTTTCTCATCTTAACTGACAAGCATTGGATGTTAGCGGACCAGTGCTTTTTGTCAGTTTCAGAAACAGTGTTGGACTAGATATGGTGCGTATGTGTAGGAAACACCGTTGTTTTGTCTCAGCGCACTCACGTTTCCTGCTGTCTTAGAGACTTTAGAAAGCAAGAGCGTGCTTATCGCTCTAAAGCAGATTGTGATCCATGGATGAGAACTATGCTGTGTGTTTCCCTTCAGAAATGGAGTTAAATCCCAGACTCTGTGTCTTCCTACAAGCAAGACTTCGTTTAAGGTAAGGGCAGTCACTTTACTGCTCAAACGAACTACATCGTTCATGAAGCTCACAGGTTTCCCATCTTAACTGACAAGCATTGGATGTTAGAGTACCACTGCTTTGTGTCAGTTTCAGAAACAGAGTTGGACTAGGTATGGTCCGTATGTGTAGGAAACACCGTTCTTTTGTTCTCAGTGCACTCACGTTTCCTGCTGTCTTAGAGACTCTAGAAATCAAAAGCGTGCTTCTTGTTCTAAAGCAGAGTGTGATCCATGGATGAGAACACTGCTGTGTGTTTCACTTCAGAAATGGAGTTAAATCCCAGGCTCTGAGTCTTCCTACAAGCAAGACTTCGTTTCAGGTAAGGGCAGTCACTTTTCTGCTCAAACGAACTACATCGTTCACGAAGATCACACGTTTCTCATCTTAACTGACAAGCATTGGATGTTAGAGGACCAGTGCTTTGTATCAGTTTCAGAAGCAGAGTTGGACTAGATATGGTCCGTATGTGTAGGAAACACCGTTCTTTTGTTCTCAGCACACTCACGTTTCCTGCTGTGTTAGAGACTCCAGAAAGCAAGAGTGTGCTTCTCGCTCTAAAGCAGAGTGTGATCCATGGATGAGAACTCTGCTGTGTGTTTCCCTTCAGAGATGGAGTTAAATCCCAGGCTCTGTGTCTTACTACAAGCAAGACTTCGTTTAAGGTAAGGGCAGTCACTTTTCTGCTCAAACGAACTACATCGTTCATGAAGCTCACACGTTTCCCATCTTAACTGACAAGCATTGGATGTTAGAGTACGACTGCTTTGTACCAGTTTCAGAAGCTGAGTTGGACTAGATATGGTCCGTATGTGTATGAAACTCCGTTCTTTTTTTCTGGGCACACTCAGATTTCCTGCTGTATTAGAGACTCTAGAAAGCAAGAGCGTGCTTCTTGCTGTAAAGCAGAGTGTGATCCATGGGTGAGAACTATGCTATGTGTTACCATTCAGAAATGGAGTTAAATCCCAGGCTCTGTGTCTTCCTATAAGCAAGATTTCGTTTCAGGTAAGGGCAGTCACTTGACAGCTCAAACAAACTACATCGTTCACGAAGCTCACACGTCTCTCATCTTAACAGACAAGCATTGGATGTTAGAGGACCAGTGCTTTGTATCAGTTTCAGAAGCAGAGTTGGACTAGGTATGGTCCGTATGTGTAGGAAACACCGTTCTTTTGTTCTCAGCACACTCACGTTTCCTGCTGTGTTAGAGACTCCAGAAAGCAAGAACGTGCTTCTCGCTCTAAAGCAGAGTGTGATCCATGGATGAGAACTCTGCTGTATGTTTCCCTTCAGAGATGGAGTTAAATCCCAGGCTCTGTGTCTTACTACAAGCAAGACTTCATTACAGGTAAGGGCAGTCACTTTTCAGTTCAAAGGAACTACATCATTCTCAAAGCTCACACGTTTCTCATCTTAACTGACAAGCATTGGATGTTAGGGGACCAGTGCTTTGTGTCAGTTTCAGAAACAGAGTTGGACTAGATATGGTCCGTATGTGTAGGAAACACCGTTCTTTTGTTCTCAGCACACTCACGTTCCCTGCTGTGTTATAGACTCCAGAAAGCAAGAGTGTGCTTCTTGTTCTAAAGCAGAGTGTGATCAATGGATGAGAACACTGCTGTGTGTTTCACTTCAGAAATGGAGTTAAATCCCAGGCTCTGAGTATTCCTACAAGCAAGACTTCGTTTCAGGTAAGGGCAGTCACTTTTCTGCTCAAAAAAACTACATCGTTCACGAAGATCACACGTTTCTCATCTTAACTGACAAGCATTGGATGTTAAAGGACCAGTGCATTGTATCAGTTTCAGAAGCAGATTTGGACTACATATGGTCTGTATGTGTAGGAATCACCGTTCTTTTGTTCTGGGCACACTCAGATTACCTGCTGTATTAGAGACTCTAGAAAGCAAGAGCGTGCTTCTCGCTCTAAAGCAGAGTGTGATCAATGGAGGAGAACACTGCTGTCTGTTTCCCTTCAGAGATGGAGTTAAATCCCAGGCTCTGTGTCTTCCTATAAGCAAGACTTCGTTTCAGGTGAGGGCAGTCACTTGTCAGCTCAAACGAATTACATCGTTCACGAAGCTCACACTTTTCCCATCTTAACTGACAAGCATTGGATGTTAGAGGACCAGTGCATTGTATCAGTTTCAGAAGCAGATTTGGACTACATATGGTCCTTATGTGTAGGAAAAACCGTTCTTTTGTTCTGTGCGCACTCAGATTACCTGCTTTATTAGAGACTCTAGAAAGCAAGAGCATGCTTCTTGTTCTAAAGCAGAGTGTGATCAATGGATGAGAACACTGCTGTGTGTTTCACTTCAGAAAAGGAGTTAAATCCCAGGCTCTGAGTCTTCCTACAAGCAAGACTTCGTTTCAGGTAAATGCAGTCACTTTTCTGCTCAAACGAACTACATCGTTCACGAAGATCACATGTTTCTCATCTTAACTGACAAGCATTGCATGTTAGAGGACCAGTGCATTGTATCAGTTTCAGAAGCAGATTTGGACTACATATGGTCGGTACGTGTAGGAAACACCGTTCTTTTGTTCTGGGCACGCTCAGATTATCTGCTTCATTAGAGACTCTAGAAAGCAAGAGCGTGCTTCTCGCTCTAAAGCAGAGTGTGATCCATGGATGAGAACTCTGCTGTGTGTTTCCCTTCAGAGATGGAGATAAATCCCAGGCTCTGTGTCTTACTACAAGCAAGACTTCGTTTCAGGTAAGGGCAGTCACTTTTCTGCTCTAACGAACTACATCATTCACGAAGATCACACGTTTCTCATCTTAACTGACAAGCATTGGATGTTAGAGGACCAGTGCTTTGTGTCAGTTTCAGAAACAGAGTTGTACTAGATATGATCCATATGTGTAGGAAACAACGTACTTTTGTTCTCAGCGCACTCACGTTTCCTGCTGTCTTAGAGAATTTGAAAGCAAGAGCGTGCTTCTCGCTCTAAAGCAGATTGTGATCCATGGATGAGAACACTGCTGTGTGTTTCACTTCAGAAATGGAGTTAAATCCCAGGCTCTGAATCTTCCTACAAGCAAGACTTCGTTTCAGGTAAGGGCAGTCACTTGTCAGCTCAAACGAATAACATCGTTCACGAAGCTCACACGTTTCTCATCTTAACAGACAAGCATTGGATGTTAGAGGACCAGTGCTTTGTATCAGTTTCAGAAGCAGAGTTGGACTAGATATGGTCCGTATGTGTAGGAAACACCGTTCTTTTGTTCTCAGCACACTCACGTTTCCTGCTGTGTTAGAGACTCCAGAAAGCAAGAGCATGATTCTGGCTCTAAAGCAGAGTGTGATCCATGGATGAGAACTCTGCTGTGTGTTTCCCTTCAGAGATGGAGTTAAATCCCAGGCTCTGTGTCTTACAACAAGCAAGACTTCGTTACAGGTAAGGGCAGTCACTTTTCAGTTCAAAGGAACTACATCATTCTCAAAGCTCACACGTTTCTCATCTTAACTGACAAGCATTGGATGTTAGAGGACCAGTGCTTTGTGTCACTTACAGAAACATATTTGGACTAGATATGGTCCTTATGTGGATTAAACACCGTTCTTTTGTTCTCAGCGCAGTCACGTTTCCTGCTGTCTTAGAGACTCTAGAAAGCAAGAGCGTGCTTCTTGTTCTAAAGCAGAGTGTGATCAATGGATGATTACACTGCTGTGTGTTTCACTTCAGAAATGGAGTTAAATCCCAGGCTCTGTGTCTTACTACAAGCAAGACTTCGTTACAGGTAAGGGCAGTCACTTTTCAGTTCAAAGGAACTACATCATTCTCAAAGGTCACACGTTTCTCATCTTAACTGACAAGCATTGGATGTTAGAGGACCAGTGCTTTGTGTCAGTTTCAGAAACAGAGTTGTACTAGATATGATCCATATGTGTAGGAAAAAACATTCTTTTGTTCTCAGCGCACTCACGTTTCCTGCTTGTCTTGGAGACTTTAGAATGCAAGAGCGTGCTTCTCGCTCTAAAGCAGATTGTGATCCATGGATGAGAACTATGCTGTGTGTTTCCCTTCAGAAATGGAGTTAAATCGCAGGCTCTGAATCTTCCTACAAGCAAGACTTCGTTTCAGGTAAGGGCAGTCACTTTTCTGCTCAACGAACTACATCGTTCACAAAGATAACACGTTTCTCATCTTAACTGACAAGCATTGCATGTTAGAGGACCAGTGCATTGTATCAGTTTCAGAAGCAGATTTGGACTACATATGGTCGGTACGTGTAGGAAACACCATTCTTTTGTTCTGGGCACGCTCATATTATCTGCTTCATTAGAGACTCTAGAAAGCAAGAGCGTGCTTCTCGCTCTAAAGCAGAGTGTGATCCATGGATGAGAACACTGCTGTGTGTTTCCCTTCAGAGATGGAGTTAAATCCCAGGCTCTGTGTCTTACTACAAGCAAGACTTCGTTTAAGGTAAGGGCAGTCACTTTTCTGCTCAAACGAACTACATCGTTCACGAAGATCACCTGTTTCTCATCTTAACAGACAAGCATTGGATGTTAGAGGACCAGTGCTTTGTATCAGTTTCAGAAGCTGAGTTGGACTAGATATGGTCCGTATGTGTAGGTAACACCGTTCTTTTGTTCTCAGCACACTCACTTTTCCAGCTGTGTTAGAGAATCCAGAAAGCAAGGGCGTGCTTCTCGCTCTAAAGCAGAGTGTGATCCATGGATGAGAACTCTGCTGTGTGTTTCCCTTCAGAGATGGAGATAAATCCCAGGCTCTGTGTCTAACTACAAGCAAGACTTCGTTTCAGGTAAGGGCAGTCACTTTTCTGCTCTAACGAACTACATCATTCACGAAGATCACACGTTTCTCATCTTAACTGACAAGCATTGGATGTTAGAGGACCAGTGCTTTGTGTCAGTTTCAGAAACAGAGTTGTACTAGATATGATCCATATGTGTAGGAAACAACATACTTTTGTTCTCAGCGCACTCACGTTTCCTGCTTGTCTTGGAGACTTTAGAATGCAAGAGCGTGCTTCTCGCTCTAAAGCAGATTGTGATCCATGGATGAGAACTATGCTGTGTGTTTCCCTTCAGAAATGGAGTTAAATCCCAGACTCTGTGTCTTCCTACAAGCAAGACTTCTTTCAGGTAAGGGCAGTCACTTTTCTGCTCAAACAAACTACATCGTTCATGAAGCTCACACGTTTCCCATCTTAACTGACAAGCATTGGATGTTAGAGGACCAGTGCATTGTATCAGTTTCAGAAGCAGATTTGGACTACATATGGTCCGTATGTGTAGGAAAAACCGTCCTTTATTCTGTGCGCACTCAGATTACCTGCTTTATTAGAGACTCTAGAAAGCAAGAGCGTGCTTCTTGTTCTATAGCAGCGTGTGATCAATGGATGAGAACACTGCTGTGTGTTTCACTTCAGAAAAGGAGTTAAATCCCAGGCTCTGAGTCTTCCTACAAGCAAGACTTCGTTTCAGGTAAATGCAGTCACTTTTCTGCTCAAACGAACTACATCGTTCACGAAGATCACATGTTTCTCATCTTAACTGACAAGCATTGGATGTTAGAGGACCAGTGCAATGTATCAGTTTCAGAAGCAGATTTGGACTACATATGGTCTGTATGTGTAGGAAACACCGTTCTTTTGTTCTGGGCACACTCAGATTACCTGCTGTATTAGAGAATCTAGAAAGCAAGAGCATGCTTCTCGCTCTAAAGCAGAGTGTGATCCATGGATGAGAACTCTGCTGTGTGTTTCCCTTCAGAGATGGAAGTAAATCCCAGGCTCTGTGTCTTACTACAAGCAAGATATCGTTACAGGTAAGGGCAGTCACTTTTCATTTCAAAGGAACTACATCATTCTCAAAGCTCACACGTTTCTCATCTTAAATGACAAGCATTGGATGTTACAGGACCAGTGCTTTGTGTCAGTTTCAGAAACAGAGTTGTACTAGATATGGTCCATATGTGTAGGAAACAACATACTTTTGTTCTCAGCGCACTCACGTTTCCTGCTGTCTTAGAGAATTTGAAAGCAAGAGCGTGCTTCTCGCTCTAAAGCAGATTGTGATCCATGGATGAGAACACTGTTGTGTGTTTCACTTCAGAAATGGAGTTAAATGCCAGGCTCTGAATCTTCCTACAAGCAAGACTTCGTTTCAGGTAAGGGCAGTCACTTGTCAGCTCAAACGAATAACATCGTTCACGAAGCTCACACGTTTCTCATCTTAACAGGCAAGCATTGGATGTTAGAGGACCAGTGCTTTGTATCAGTTTCAGAAGCAGAGTTGGACTAGATATGGTCCGTATGTGTAGGAAACACCGTTCTTTTGTTCTCAGCACACTCACGTTTCCTGCTGTGTTAGAGACTCCAGAAAGGAAGAGCGTGATTCTGGCTCTAAAGCAGAGTGTGATCCATGGATCAGAACTCTGCTGTGTGTTTCCCTTCAGAGATGGAGTTAAATCCCAGGCTCTGTGTCTTACAACAAGCAAGACTTCATTACAGGTAAGGGCAGTCACTTTTCAGTTCAAAGGAACTACATTATTCTCAAAGCTCACACGTTTCTCATCTTAACTGACAAGCATTGGATGTTAGAGGACCAGTGCTTTGTGTCACTTACAGAAACATAGTTGGACTAGATATGGTCCGTATGTTGATTAAACACCGTTCTTTTGTTCTCAGCGCAGTCACGTTTCCTGCTGTCTTAGAGACTCTAGAAAGCAAGAGCGTGCTTCTTGTTCTAAAGCAGAGTGTGATCAATGGATGATTACACTGCTGTGTGTTTCACTTCAGAAATGGAGTTAAATCCCAGGCTCTGTGTCTTACTACAAGCAAGACTTCGTTACAGGTAAGGGCAGTCACTTTTCAGTTCAAAGGAACTACATCATTCTCAAAGGTCACACGTTTCTCATCTTAACTGACAAGCATTGGATGTTAGAGGACCAGTGCTTTGTGTCAGTTTCAGAAGCAGATTTGGACTACATATGGTCCGTATGTGTAGGAAAAACCGTTCTTTTATTCTGTGCGCGCTCAGATTACCTGCTTTATTAGAGACTCTAGAAAGCAAGAGCGTGCTTCTTGTTCTAAAGCAGAGTGTGATCAATGGATGAGAACACTGCTGTGTGTTTCACTTCAGAAAAGGAGTTAAATCCCAGGCTCTGAGTCTTCCTACAAGCAAGACTTCGTTTCAGGTAAATGCAGTCACTTTTCTGCTCAAACGAACTACATCGTTCACGAAGATCACATGTTTCTCATCTTAACTGACAAGCATTGGATGTTAGAGGACCAGTGCATTGTATCAGTTTCAGAAGCAGATTTGGACTACATATGGTCCGTATGTGTAGGAAACACCGTTCTTTTGTTCTGGGCACACTCAGATTACCTGCTTTATTAGAGAATCTAGAAAGCAAGAGCATGCTTCTCGCTCTAAAGCAGAGTGTGATCCATGGATGAGAACTCTGCTGTGTGTTTCCCTTCAGAGATGGAGGTAAATCCCAGGCTCTGTGTCTTACTACAAGCAAGATATCGTTACAGGTAAGGGCAGTCACTTTTCAGTTCAAAGGAACTACATCATTCTCAAAGCTCACACGTTTCTCATCTTAACTGACAAGCATTGGATGTTACAGGACCAGTGCTTTGTGTCAGTTTCAGAAACAGAGTTGTACTAGATATGGTCCATATGTGTAGGAAACAACATACTTTTGTTCTCAGCGCACTCACGTTTCCTGCTGTCTTAGAGAATTTGAAAGCAAGAGCGTGCTTCTTGCTCTAATGCAGATTGTGATCCATGGATGAGAACACTGCTGTGTGTTTCACTTCAGAAATGGAGTTAAATCCCAGGCTCTGAATCTTCCTACAAGCAAGACTTCGTTTCAGGTAAGGGCAGTCACTTTTCTGCTCAACGAACTCCATCGTTCACAAAGATAACACGTTTCTCATCTTAACTGACAAGCATTGCATGTTAGAGGACCAGTGCATTGTATCAGTTTCAGAAGCAGATTTGGACTACATATGGTCGGTACGTGTAGGAAACACCGTTCTTTTGTTCTGGGCACGCTCAGATTATCTGCTTCATTAGAGACTCTAGAAAGCAAGAGCGTGCTTCTCGCTCTAAAGCAGAGTGTGATCCATGGATGAGAACACTGCTGTGTGTTTCCCTTCAGAGATGGAGTTAAATCCCAGGCTCTGTGTCTTACTACAAGCAAGACTTCCTTACAGGTAAGGGCAGTCACTTTTCTGCTCGAACGAACTATATCATTCACGAAGATCACACGTTTCTCATCTTAACTGACAAGCATTGGTTGTTAGAGGACCAGTGCATTGTATCAGTTTCAGAAGCAGAGTTGGACTAGATATGGTCCGTATGTGTAGGAAACACCGTTCTTTTGTTCTGGGCACACTCAGATTACCTGCTGTATTAGAGACTCTAGAAAGCAAGAGTGTGCTTCTCGCTCTAAAGCAGAGTGTGATCCATGGATGAGAACTCTGCTGTGTGTTTCACTTCAGAGATGGAGTTAGATCCCAGGCTCTGTGTCTTACTACAAACAAGACTTCGTTACAGGTAAGGGCAGTCACTTTTCAGTTCAAAGCAACTCCAACATTCTCAAAGCTCACACGTTTCTCATCTTAACTGAAAAGCATTGGATGTTAGAGGACCAGTGCTTTGTATCAGTTTAAGAAGGAGAGTTGGACTAGATATGGTCCGTATGTGTAGGAAACACCATTCTTTTGTTCTCAGCCCACTCACGTTTCCTGCTGTTTTAGAGACTCTAGAAAGCAAGAGCGTGCTTTTGTTCTAAAGCAGAGTGTGATCAATGGATGAGAACACTGCTGTGTGTTTCACTTCAGAAATGGAGTTAAATCCCAGGCTCTGAGTCTTCCTACATGCAAGACTTCGTTTCAGGTAAGGGCAGTCACTTTTCTGCTCAAACGAACTACATCGTTCACCAAGATCACATGTTTCTCATCTTAACTGACAAGCATTGGATGTTAGAGGACCAGTGCATTGTATCAGTTTCAGAAGGAGATTTGGACTACATATGGTCCGTATGTGTAGGAAACACCGTTCTTTTGTTCTGGGCACATTAAGATTACCTGCATTATTATTAGATTCTAGAAAGCAAGGGCGTGCTTCTCGCTCTAAAGCAGAGTGTGATCCATGGATGAGAACACTGCTGTGTGTTTCCCTTCAGAGATGGAGTTAAATCCCAGGCTCTGTGTCTTACTACAAGCAAGACTTCGTTACAGGTAAGGGCACTCACTTTTCAGTTCAAAGGAACAACATCATACTCAAAGCTCACATGTTTCTCATCTTAACTGACAAGCCTTGGATGTTAGAGGACCAGTGCTTTGTGTCAATTTCAGAAACAGAGTTGGACTAGATATGGTCTGTATGTGTAGGAAACACCGTTCTTTTGTTCTCAGCGCACTCACGTTTCCTGCTGTCTTAGAGACTCTAGAGAGCAAGAGCGTGCTTCTTGTTCTAAAGCAGAGTGTGATCAATGGATGATTACACTGCTGTGTGTTTCACTTCAGAAATGGAGTTAAATCCCAGGCTCTGAGTCTTCCTACAAGCAAGACCTCGTTTAAGGTAAGGGCAGACACTTTTCTGCTCAAACGAACTACATCGTTCACGAAGATCACACGTTTCTCATCTTAACTGACAAGCATTGGATGTTAGAGGACCAGTGCATTGTATCAGTTTCAGAAACAGATTTGGACTACATATGGTCCGTATGTGTAGGAAACACCGTTATTTTGTTCTGGGCACACTCAGATTACCTGCTGTATAAGAGATTCTAGAAAGCAAGAGCGTGCTTCTCGCTCTAAAGCAGAGTGTGATCCATGGATGAGAACTCTGCTGTGTGTTTTCCTTCAGAGATGGAGGTAAATCCCAGTCTCTGTGTCTTACTACAAGCAAGACTTCGTTACAGGTAAGGGCAGTCACTTTTCAGTTCAAAGGAACTACATCATTCTCAAAGGTCACACGTTTCTCATCTTAACTGACAAACATTGGATGTTAGAGGACCAGTGCTTTGTGTCAGTTTCAGAAACAGAGTTGTACTAGATATGGTCCATATGTGTAGGAAACAACATACTTTTGTTCTCAGCGCACTCACGTTTCCTGCTGTCTTAGAGAATTTGAAAGCAAGAGCGTGCTTCTTGCTCTAATGCAGATTGTGATCCATGGATGAGAACACTGCTGTGTGTTTCACTTCAGAAATGGAGTTAAATCCCAGGCTCTGAATCTTCCTACAAGCAAGACTTCGTTTCAGGTAAGGGCAGTCACTTTTCTGCTCAACGAACTCCATCGTTCACAAAGATAACACGTTTCTCATCTTAACTGACAAGCATTGCATGTTAGAGGACCAGTGCATTGTATCAGTTTCAGAAGCAGATTTGGACTACATATGGTCGGTACGTGTAGGAAACACCGTTCTTTTGTTCTGGGCACGCTCAGATTATCTGCTTCATTAGAGACTCTAGAAAGCAAGAGCGTGCTTCTCGCTCTAAAGCAGAGTGTGATCCATGGATGAGAACACTGCTGTGTGTTTCCCTTCAGAGATGGAGTTAAATCCCAGGCTCTGTGTCTTACTACAAGCAAGACTTCCTTACAGGTAAGGGCAGTCACTTTTCTGCTCAAACGAACTACATCGTTCACGAAGCTCACATGTTTCTCATCTTAACAGACAAGCATTGGATGTTAGAGGACCAGTGCTTTGTATCAGTTTCAGAAGCTGAGTTGGACTAGATATGGTCCGTATGTGTAGGAAACACCGTTCTTTTGTTCTCAGCACACTCACGTTTCCTGCTGTCTTAGAGACTCTAGAAAGCAAGAGCGTGCTTCTTGTTCTAAAGCAGAGTGTGATCAATGGATGAGAACACTGCTGTGTGTTTCACTTCAGAAATGGAGTTAAATCCCAGGCTCTGAGTCTTCCTACAAGCAAGACTTCGTTTCAGGTAAGGGCAGTCACTTTTCTGCTCTAACGAACTACATCATTCACGAAGATCACACGTTTCTCATCTTAACTGACAAGCATTGGATGTTAGAGGACCAGTGCATTGTATCAGTTTCAGAAGTAGATTTGGACTACATATGGTCCGTATGTTGATTAAACACCGTTCTTTTGTTCTCAGCGCAGTCACGTTTCCTGCTGTCTTAGAGACTCTAGAAAGCAAGAGCGTGCTTCTTGTTCTAAAGCAGAGTGTGATCAATGGATGATTACACTGCTGTGTGTTTCACTTCAGAAATGGAGTTAAATCCCAGGCTCTGTGTCTTACTACAAGCAAGACTTCGTTACAGGTAAGGGCAGTCACTTTTCAGTTCAAAGGAACTACATCATTCTCAAAGGTCACACGTTTCTCATCTTAACTGACAAGCATTGGATGTTAGAGGACCAGTGCTTTGTGTCAGTTTCAGAAGCAGATTTGGACTACATATGGTCCGTATGTGTAGGAAAAACCGTTCTTTTATTCTGTGCGCGCTCAGATTACCTGCTTTATTAGAGACTCTAGAAAGCAAGAGCGTGCTTCTTGTTCTAAAGCAGAGTGTGATCAATGGATGAGAACACTGCTGTGTGTTTCACTTCAGAAAAGGAGTTAAATCCCAGGCTCTGAGTCTTCCTACAAGCAAGACTTCGTTTCAGGTAAATGCAGTCACTTTTCTGCTCAAACGAACTACATCGTTCACGAAGATCACATGTTTCTCATCTTAACTGACAAGCATTGGATGTTAGAGGACCAGTGCACTGTATCAGTTTCAGAAGCAGATTTGGACTACATATGGTCCGTATGTGTAGGAAACACCGTTCTTTTGTTCTGGGCACACTCAGATTACCTGCTTTATTAGAGAATCTAGAAAGCAAGAGCATGCTTCTCGCTCTAAAGCAGAGTGTGATCCATGGATGAGAACTCTGCTGTTTGTTTCCCTTCAGAGATGGAGGTAAATCCCAGGCTCTGTGTCTTACTACAAGCAAGATATCGTTACAGGTAAGGGCAGTCACTTTTCAGTTCAAAGGAACTACATCATTCTCAAAGCTCACACGTTTCTCATCTTAACTGACAAGCATTGGATGTTACAGGACCAGTGCTTTGTGTCAGTTTCAGGACAGAGTTGTACTAGATATGGTCCATATGTGTAGGAAACAACATACTTTTGTTCTCAGCGCACTCACGTTTCCTGCTGTCTTAGAGAATTTGAAAGCAAGAGCGTGCTTCTTGCTCTAATGCAGATTGTGATCCATGGATGAGAACACTGCTGTGTGTTTCACTTCAGAAATGGAGTTAAATCCCAGGCTCTGAATCTTCCTACAAGCAAGACTTCGTTTCAGGTAAGGGCAGTCACTTTTCTGCTCAACGAACTCCATCGTTCACAAAGATAACACGTTTCTCATCTTAACTGACAAGCATTGCATGTTAGAGGACCAGTGCATTGTATCAGTTTCAGAAGCAGATTTGGACTACATATGGTCGGTACGTGTAGGAAACACCGTTCTTTTGTTCTGGGCACGCTCAGATTATCTGCTTCATTAGAGACTCTAGAAAGCAAGAGCGTGCTTCTCGCTCTAAAGCAGAGTGTGATCCATGGATGAGAACACTGCTGTGTGTTTCCCTTCAGAGATGGAGTTAAATCCCAGGCTCTGTGTCTTACTACAAGCAAGACTTCCTTACAGGTAAGGGCAGTCACTTTTCTGCTCAAACGAACTACATCGTTCACGAAGCTCACATGTTTCTCATCTTAACAGACAAGCATTGGATGTTAGAGGACCAGTGCTTTGTATCAGTTTCAGAAGCTGAGTTGGACTAGATATGGTCCGTATGTGTAGGAAACACCGTTCTTTTGTTCTCAGCACACTCACGTTTCCTGCTGTCTTAGAGACTCTAGAAAGCAAGAGCGTGCTTCTTGTTCTAAAGCAGAGTGTGATCAATGGATGAGAACACTGCTGTGTGTTTCACTTCAGAAATGGAGTTAAATCCCAGGCTCTGAGTCTTCCTACAAGCAAGACTTCGTTTCAGGTAAGGGCAGTCACTTTTCTGCTCTAACGAACTACATCATTCACGAAGATCACACGTTTCTCATCTTAACTGACAAGCATTGGATGTTAGAGGACCAGTGCAATGTATCAGTTTCAGAAGCAGATTTGGACTACATATGGTCTGTATGTGTAGGAAACACCGTTCTTTTGTTCTGGGCACACTCAGATTACCTGCTGTATTAGAGAATCTAGAAAGCAAGAGCATGCTTCTCGCTCTAAAGCAGAGTGTGATCCATGGATGAGAACTCTGCTGTGTGTTTCCCTTCAGAGATGGAAGTAAATCCCAGGCTCTGTGTCTTACTACAAGCAAGATATCGTTACAGGTAAGGGCAGTCACTTTTCATTTCAAAGGAACTACATCATTCTCAAAGCTCACACGTTTCTCATCTTAAATGACAAGCATTGGATGTTACAGGACCAGTGCTTTGTGTCAGTTTCAGAAACAGAGTTGTACTAGATATGGTCCATATGTGTAGGAAACAACATACTTTTGTTCTCAGCGCACTCACGTTTCCTGCTGTCTTAGAGAATTTGAAAGCAAGAGCGTGCTTCTCGCTCTAAAGCAGATTGTGATCCATGGATGAGAACACTGTTGTGTGTTTCACTTCAGAAATGGAGTTAAATGCCAGGCTCTGAATCTTCCTACAAGCAAGACTTCGTTTCAGGTAAGGGCAGTCACTTGTCAGCTCAAACGAATAACATCGTTCACGAAGCTCACACGTTTCTCATCTTAACAGGCAAGCATTGGATGTTAGAGGACCAGTGCTTTGTATCAGTTTCAGAAGCAGAGTTGGACTAGATATGGTCCGTATGTGTAGGAAACACCGTTCTTTTGTTCTCAGCACACTCACGTTTCCTGCTGTGTTAGAGACTCCAGAAAGGAAGAGCGTGATTCTGGCTCTAAAGCAGAGTGTGATCCATGGATCAGAACTCTGCTGTGTGTTTCCCTTCAGAGATGGAGTTAAATCCCAGGCTCTGTGTCTTACAACAAGCAAGACTTCATTACAGGTAAGGGCAGTCACTTTTCAGTTCAAAGGAACTACATTATTCTCAAAGCTCACACGTTTCTCATCTTAACTGACAAGCATTGGATGTTAGAGGACCAGTGCTTTGTGTCACTTACAGAAACATAGTTGGACTAGATATGGTCCGTATGTTGATTAAACACCGTTCTTTTGTTCTCAGCGCAGTCACGTTTCCTGCTGTCTTAGAGACTCTAGAAAGCAAGAGCGTGCTTCTTGTTCTAAAGCAGAGTGTGATCAATGGATGATTACACTGCTGTGTGTTTCACTTCAGAAATGGAGTTAAATCCCAGGCTCTGTGTCTTACTACAAGCAAGACTTCGTTACAGGTAAGGGCAGTCACTTTTCAGTTCAAAGGAACTACATCATTCTCAAAGGTCACACGTTTCTCATCTTAACTGACAAGCATTGGATGTTAGAGGACCAGTGCTTTGTGTCAGTTTCAGAAGCAGATTTGGACTACATATGGTCCGTATGTGTAGGAAAAACCGTTCTTTTATTCTGTGCGCGCTCAGATTACCTGCTTTATTAGAGACTCTAGAAAGCAAGAGCGTGCTTCTTGTTCTAAAGCAGAGTGTGATCAATGGATGAGAACACTGCTGTGTGTTTCACTTCAGAAAAGGAGTTAAATCCCAGGCTCTGAGTCTTCCTACAAGCAAGACTTCGTTTCAGGTAAATGCAGTCACTTTTCTGCTCAAACGAACTACATCGTTCACGAAGATCACATGTTTCTCATCTTAACTGACAAGCATTGGATGTTAGAGGACCAGTGCATTGTATCAGTTTCAGAAGCAGATTTGGACTACATATGGTCCGTATGTGTAGGAAACACCGTTCTTTTGTTCTGGGCACACTCAGATTACCTGCTTTATTAGAGAATCTAGAAAGCAAGAGCATGCTTCTCGCTCTAAAGCAGAGTGTGATCCATGGATGAGAACTCTGCTGTGTGTTTCCCTTCAGAGATGGAGGTAAATCCCAGGCTCTGTGTCTTACTACAAGCAAGATATCGTTACAGGTAAGGGCAGTCACTTTTCAGTTCAAAGGAACTACATCATTCTCAAAGCTCACACGTTTCTCATCTTAACTGACAAGCATTGGATGTTACAGGACCAGTGCTTTGTGTCAGTTTCAGAAACAGAGTTGTACTAGATATGGTCCATATGTGTAGGAAACAACATACTTTTGTTCTCAGCGCACTCACGTTTCCTGCTGTCTTAGAGAATTTGAAAGCAAGAGCGTGCTTCTTGCTCTAATGCAGATTGTGATCCATGGATGAGAACACTGCTGTGTGTTTCACTTCAGAAATGGAGTTAAATCCCAGGCTCTGAATCTTCCTACAAGCAAGACTTCGTTTCAGGTAAGGGCAGTCACTTTTCTGCTCAACGAACTCCATCGTTCACAAAGATAACACGTTTCTCATCTTAACTGACAAGCATTGCATGTTAGAGGACCAGTGCATTGTATCAGTTTCAGAAGCAGATTTGGACTACATATGGTCGGTACGTGTAGGAAACACCGTTCTTTTGTTCTGGGCACGCTCAGATTATCTGCTTCATTAGAGACTCTAGAAAGCAAGAGCGTGCTTCTCGCTCTAAAGCAGAGTGTGATCCATGGATGAGAACACTGCTGTGTGTTTCCCTTCAGAGATGGAGTTAAATCCCAGGCTCTGTGTCTTACTACAAGCAAGACTTCCTTACAGGTAAGGGCAGTCACTTTTCTGCTCGAACGAACTATATCATTCACGAAGATCACACGTTTCTCATCTTAACTGACAAGCATTGGTTGTTAGAGGACCAGTGCATTGTATCAGTTTCAGAAGCAGAGTTGGACTAGATATGGTCCGTATGTGTAGGAAACACCGTTCTTTTGTTCTGGGCACACTCAGATTACCTGCTGTATTAGAGACTCTAGAAAGCAAGAGTGTGCTTCTCGCTCTAAAGCAGAGTGTGATCCATGGATGAGAACTCTGCTGTGTGTTTCACTTCAGAGATGGAGTTAGATCCCAGGCTCTGTGTCTTACTACAAACAAGACTTCGTTACAGGTAAGGGCAGTCACTTTTCAGTTCAAAGCAACTCCAACATTCTCAAAGCTCACACGTTTCTCATCTTAACTGAAAAGCATTGGATGTTAGAGGACCAGTGCTTTGTATCAGTTTAAGAAGGAGAGTTGGACTAGATATGGTCCGTATGTGTAGGAAACACCATTCTTTTGTTCTCAGCCCACTCACGTTTCCTGCTGTTTTAGAGACTCTAGAAAGCAAGAGCGTGCTTTTGTTCTAAAGCAGAGTGTGATCAATGGATGAGAACACTGCTGTGTGTTTCACTTCAGAAATGGAGTTAAATCCCAGGCTCTGAGTCTTCCTACATGCAAGACTTCGTTTCAGGTAAGGGCAGTCACTTTTCTGCTCAAACGAACTACATCGTTCACCAAGATCACATGTTTCTCATCTTAACTGACAAGCATTGGATGTTAGAGGACCAGTGCATTGTATCAGTTTCAGAAGGAGATTTGGACTACATATGGTCCGTATGTGTAGGAAACACCGTTCTTTTGTTCTGGGCACATTAAGATTACCTGCATTATTATTAGATTCTAGAAAGCAAGGGCGTGCTTCTCGCTCTAAAGCAGAGTGTGATCCATGGATGAGAACACTGCTGTGTGTTTCCCTTCAGAGATGGAGTTAAATCCCAGGCTCTGTGTCTTACTACAAGCAAGACTTCGTTACAGGTAAGGGCACTCACTTTTCAGTTCAAAGGAACAACATCATACTCAAAGCTCACATGTTTCTCATCTTAACTGACAAGCCTTGGATGTTAGAGGACCAGTGCTTTGTGTCAATTTCAGAAACAGAGTTGGACTAGATATGGTCTGTATGTGTAGGAAACACCGTTCTTTTGTTCTCAGCGCACTCACGTTTCCTGCTGTCTTAGAGACTCTAGAGAGCAAGAGCGTGCTTCTTGTTCTAAAGCAGAGTGTGATCAATGGATGATTACACTGCTGTGTGTTTCACTTCAGAAATGGAGTTAAATCCCAGGCTCTGAGTCTTCCTACAAGCAAGACCTCGTTTAAGGTAAGGGCAGACACTTTTCTGCTCAAACGAACTACATCGTTCACGAAGATCACACGTTTCTCATCTTAACTGACAAGCATTGGATGTTAGAGGACCAGTGCATTGTATCAGTTTCAGAAACAGATTTGGACTACATATGGTCCGTATGTGTAGGAAACACCGTTATTTTGTTCTGGGCACACTCAGATTACCTGCTGTATAAGAGATTCTAGAAAGCAAGAGCGTGCTTCTCGCTCTAAAGCAGAGTGTGATCCATGGATGAGAACTCTGCTGTGTGTTTTCCTTCAGAGATGGAGGTAAATCCCAGTCTCTGTGTCTTACTACAAGCAAGACTTCGTTACAGGTAAGGGCAGTCACTTTTCAGTTCAAAGGAACTACATCATTCTCAAAGGTCACACGTTTCTCATCTTAACTGACAAACATTGGATGTTAGAGGACCAGTGCTTTGTGTCAGTTTCAGAAACAGAGTTGTACTAGATATGGTCCATATGTGTAGGAAACAACATACTTTTGTTCTCAGCGCACTCACGTTTCCTGCTGTCTTAGAGAATTTGAAAGCAAGAGCGTGCTTCTTGCTCTAATGCAGATTGTGATCCATGGATGAGAACACTGCTGTGTGTTTCACTTCAGAAATGGAGTTAAATCCCAGGCTCTGAATCTTCCTACAAGCAAGACTTCGTTTCAGGTAAGGGCAGTCACTTTTCTGCTCAACGAACTCCATCGTTCACAAAGATAACACGTTTCTCATCTTAACTGACAAGCATTGCATGTTAGAGGACCAGTGCATTGTATCAGTTTCAGAAGCAGATTTGGACTACATATGGTCGGTACGTGTAGGAAACACCGTTCTTTTGTTCTGGGCACGCTCAGATTATCTGCTTCATTAGAGACTCTAGAAAGCAAGAGCGTGCTTCTCGCTCTAAAGCAGAGTGTGATCCATGGATGAGAACACTGCTGTGTGTTTCCCTTCAGAGATGGAGTTAAATCCCAGGCTCTGTGTCTTACTACAAGCAAGACTTCCTTACAGGTAAGGGCAGTCACTTTTCTGCTCAAACGAACTACATCGTTCACGAAGCTCACATGTTTCTCATCTTAACAGACAAGCATTGGATGTTAGAGGACCAGTGCTTTGTATCAGTTTCAGAAGCTGAGTTGGACTAGATATGGTCCGTATGTGTAGGAAACACCGTTCTTTTGTTCTCAGCACACTCACGTTTCCTGCTGTCTTAGAGACTCTAGAAAGCAAGAGCGTGCTTCTTGTTCTAAAGCAGAGTGTGATCAATGGATGAGAACACTGCTGTGTGTTTCACTTCAGAAATGGAGTTAAATCCCAGGCTCTGAGTCTTCCTACAAGCAAGACTTCGTTTCAGGTAAGGGCAGTCACTTTTCTGCTCTAACGAACTACATCATTCACGAAGATCACACGTTTCTCATCTTAACTGACAAGCATTGGATGTTAGAGGACCAGTGCATTGTATCAGTTTCAGAAGTAGATTTGGACTACATATGGTCCGTATGTTGATTAAACACCGTTCTTTTGTTCTCAGCGCAGTCACGTTTCCTGCTGTCTTAGAGACTCTAGAAAGCAAGAGCGTGCTTCTTGTTCTAAAGCAGAGTGTGATCAATGGATGATTACACTGCTGTGTGTTTCACTTCAGAAATGGAGTTAAATCCCAGGCTCTGTGTCTTACTACAAGCAAGACTTCGTTACAGGTAAGGGCAGTCACTTTTCAGTTCAAAGGAACTACATCATTCTCAAAGGTCACACGTTTCTCATCTTAACTGACAAGCATTGGATGTTAGAGGACCAGTGCTTTGTGTCAGTTTCAGAAGCAGATTTGGACTACATATGGTCCGTATGTGTAGGAAAAACCGTTCTTTTATTCTGTGCGCGCTCAGATTACCTGCTTTATTAGAGACTCTAGAAAGCAAGAGCGTGCTTCTTGTTCTAAAGCAGAGTGTGATCAATGGATGAGAACACTGCTGTGTGTTTCACTTCAGAAAAGGAGTTAAATCCCAGGCTCTGAGTCTTCCTACAAGCAAGACTTCGTTTCAGGTAAATGCAGTCACTTTTCTGCTCAAACGAACTACATCGTTCACGAAGATCACATGTTTCTCATCTTAACTGACAAGCATTGGATGTTAGAGGACCAGTGCACTGTATCAGTTTCAGAAGCAGATTTGGACTACATATGGTCCGTATGTGTAGGAAACACCGTTCTTTTGTTCTGGGCACACTCAGATTACCTGCTTTATTAGAGAATCTAGAAAGCAAGAGCATGCTTCTCGCTCTAAAGCAGAGTGTGATCCATGGATGAGAACTCTGCTGTTTGTTTCCCTTCAGAGATGGAGGTAAATCCCAGGCTCTGTGTCTTACTACAAGCAAGATATCGTTACAGGTAAGGGCAGTCACTTTTCAGTTCAAAGGAACTACATCATTCTCAAAGCTCACACGTTTCTCATCTTAACTGACAAGCATTGGATGTTACAGGACCAGTGCTTTGTGTCAGTTTCAGGACAGAGTTGTACTAGATATGGTCCATATGTGTAGGAAACAACATACTTTTGTTCTCAGCGCACTCACGTTTCCTGCTGTCTTAGAGAATTTGAAAGCAAGAGCGTGCTTCTTGCTCTAATGCAGATTGTGATCCATGGATGAGAACACTGCTGTGTGTTTCACTTCAGAAATGGAGTTAAATCCCAGGCTCTGAATCTTCCTACAAGCAAGACTTCGTTTCAGGTAAGGGCAGTCACTTTTCTGCTCAACGAACTCCATCGTTCACAAAGATAACACGTTTCTCATCTTAACTGACAAGCATTGCATGTTAGAGGACCAGTGCATTGTATCAGTTTCAGAAGCAGATTTGGACTACATATGGTCGGTACGTGTAGGAAACACCGTTCTTTTGTTCTGGGCACGCTCAGATTATCTGCTTCATTAGAGACTCTAGAAAGCAAGAGCGTGCTTCTCGCTCTAAAGCAGAGTGTGATCCATGGATGAGAACACTGCTGTGTGTTTCCCTTCAGAGATGGAGTTAAATCCCAGGCTCTGTGTCTTACTACAAGCAAGACTTCCTTACAGGTAAGGGCAGTCACTTTTCTGCTCAAACGAACTACATCGTTCACGAAGCTCACATGTTTCTCATCTTAACAGACAAGCATTGGATGTTAGAGGACCAGTGCTTTGTATCAGTTTCAGAAGCTGAGTTGGACTAGATATGGTCCGTATGTGTAGGAAACACCGTTCTTTTGTTCTCAGCACACTCACGTTTCCTGCTGTCTTAGAGACTCTAGAAAGCAAGAGCGTGCTTCTTGTTCTAAAGCAGAGTGTGATCAATGGATGAGAACACTGCTGTGTGTTTCACTTCAGAAATGGAGTTAAATCCCAGGCTCTGAGTCTTCCTACAAGCAAGACTTCGTTTCAGGTAAGGGCAGTCACTTTTCTGCTCTAACGAACTACATCATTCACGAAGATCACACGTTTCTCATCTTAACTGACAAGCATTGGATGTTAGAGGACCAGTGCATTGTATCAGTTTCAGAAGTAGATTTGGACTACATATGGTCCGTATGTGTACGAAACACCGTTCTTTTGTTCTCAGCGCACTCACGTTTCCTGCTGTCTTAGAGACTCTAGAAAGCAAGAGCGTGCTTCTTGATCTAAAGCAGAGTGTGATCCATGGATGAGAACTCTGATGTGTGTTTCCCTTCAGAGATGGAGTTAAATCCCAGGCTCTGTGTCTTACTGCAAGCAAGAAGTCATTACAGGTAAGGGCAGTCACTTTTCAGTTCAAAGGAACTACATCATTCTCAAAGCTCACACGTTTCTCATCTTAACTGACAAGCATTGGATGTTAGAGGACCAGTGCTTTGTGTCAGTTTCAGAAACAGAGTTGGACTAGATATGGTCCGTATGTGTAGGAAACACCATTCTTTTGTTCTCAGCAAACTCACGTTTCCTGCTGTCTTAGAGACTCTAGGAAGCAAGAGCATGCTTCTTGTTCTAAAGCAGAGTGTGATCAATGGATGAGAACACTGCTGTGTGTTTCACTTCAGAAATGGAGTTAAATCCCAGGCTCTGAGTCTTCCTACAAGCAAGACTTCGTTTCAGGTAAGGGCAGTCACTTTTCTGCTCTAACGAACTACATCATTCACGAAGATCACACGTTTCTCATCTTAACTGACAAGCATTGGATGTTAGAGGACCAGTGCATTGTATCAGTTTCAGAAGTAGATTTGGACTACATATGGTCCGTATGTGTACGAAACACCGTTCTTTTGTTCTCAGCGCACTCACGTTTCCTGCTGTCTTAGAGACTCTAGAAAGCAAGAGCGTGCTTCTTGATCTAAAGCAGAGTGTGATCCATGGATGAGAACTCTGATGTGTGTTTCCCTTCAGAGATGGAGTTAAATCCCAGGCTCTGTGTCTTACTGCAAGCAAGAAGTCATTATAGGTAAGGGCAGTCACTTTTCAGTTCAAAGGAACTACATCATTCTCAAAGCTCACACGTTTCTCATCTTAACTGACAAGCATTGGATGTTAGAGGACCAGTGCTTTGTGTCAGTTTCAGAAACAGAGTTGGACTAGATATGGTCCGTATGTGTAGGAAACACCATTCTTTTGTTCTCAGCAAACTCACGTTTCCTGCTCTCTTAGAGACTCTAGAAAGCAAGAGCATGCTTCTTGTTCTAAAGAAGAGTGTGATCAATGGATGAGAACACTGCTGTGTGTTTCCCCTCAGAGATGGAGTTAAATCCCAGGCTCTAAGTCTTCCTACAAGCAAGACTTCGTTTCAGGTAAGGGCAGTCACTTTTCTGCTCGAACGAACTATATCATTCACGAAGATCACACGTTTCTCATCTTAACTGACAAGCATTGGTTGTTAGAGGACCAGTGCATTGTATCAGTTTCAGAAGCAGAGTTGGACTAGATATGGTCCGTATGTGTAGGAAACACCGTTCTTTTGTTCTGGGCACACTCAGATTACCTGCTGTATTAGAGACTCTAGAAAGCAAGAGTGTGCTTCTCGCTCTAAAGCAGAGTGTGATCCATGGATGAGAACTCTGCTGTGTGTTTCACTTCAGAGATGGAGTTAGATCCCAGGCTCTGTGTCTTACTACAAACAAGACTTCGTTACAGGTAAGGGCAGTCACTTTTCAGTTCAAAGCAACTCCAACATTCTCAAAGCTCACACGTTTCTCATCTTAACTGAAAAGCATTGGATGTTAGAGGACCAGTGCTTTGTATCAGTTTAAGAAGGAGAGTTGGACTAGATATGGTCCGTATGTGTAGGAAACACCATTCTTTTGTTCTCAGCCCACTCACGTTTCCTGCTGTTTTAGAGACTCTAGAAAGCAAGAGCGTGCTTCTTGTTCTAAAGCAGAGTGTGATCAATGGATGAGAACACTGCTGTGTGTTTCACTTCAGAAATGGAGTTAAATCCCAGGCTCTGAGTCTTCCTACATGCAAGACTTCGTTTCAGGTAAGGGCAGTCACTTTTCTGCTCAAACGAACTACATCGTTCACCAAGATCACATGTTTCTCATCTTAACTGACAAGCATTGGATGTTAGAGGACCAGTGCATTGTATCAGTTTCAGAAGGAGATTTGGACTACATATGGTCCGTATGTGTAGGAAACACCGTTCTTTTGTTCTGGGCACATTAAGATTACCTGCATTATTAGAGAATCTAGAAAGCAAGGGCGTGCTTCTCGCTCTAAAGCAGAGTGTGATCCATGGATGAGAACACTGCTGTGTGTTTCCCTTCAGAGATGGAGTTAAATCCCAGGCTCTGTGTCTTACTACAAGCAAGACTTCGTTACAGGTAAGGGCACTCACTTTTCAGTTCAAAGGAACAACATCATACTCAAAGCTCACATGTTTCTCATCTTAACTGACAAGCCTTGGATGTTAGAGGACCAGTGCTTTGTGTCAATTTCAGAAACAGAGTTGGACTAGATATGGTCTGTATGTGTAGGAAACACCGTTCTTTTGTTCTCAGCGCACTCACGTTTCCTGCTGTCTTAGAGACTCTAGAGAGCAAGAGCGTGCTTCTTGTTCTAAAGCAGAGTGTGATCAATGGATGATTACACTGCTGTGTGTTTCACTTCAGAAAAGGAGTTAAATCCCAGGCTCTGAGTCTTCCTACAAGCAAGACTTCGTTTCAGGTAAATGCAGTCACTTTTCTGCTCAAACGAACTACATCGTTCACGAAGATCACATGTTTCTCATCTTAACTGACAAGCATTGGATGTTATAGGACCAGTGCATTGTATCAGTTTCAGAAGCAGATTTGGACTACATATGGTCCGTATGTGTAGGAAACACCGTTCTTTTGTTCTGGGCACACTCAGATTACCTGCTGTATTAGAGAATCTAGAAAGCAAGAGCATGCTTCTCGCTCTAAAGCAGAGTGTGATCCATGGATGAGAACTCTGCTGTGTGTTTCCCTTCAGAGATGGAGGTAAATCCCAGGCTCTGTGTCTTACTACAAGCAAGATATCGTTACAGGTAAGGGCAGTCACTTTTCAGTTCAAAGGAACTACATCATTCTCAAAGCTCACACGTTTCTCATCTTAACTGACAAGCATTGGATGTTACAGGACCAGTGCTTTGTGTCAGTTTCAGAAACAGAGTTGTACTAGATATGGTCCATATGTGTAGGAAACAACATACTTTTGTTCTAAGCGCACTCACGTTTCCTGCTGTCTTAGAGAATTTGAAAGCAGGAGCATGCTTCTCGCTCTAAAGCAGATTGTGATCCATGGATGAGAACACTGCTGTGTGTTTCACTTCAGAAATGGAGTTAAATCCCAGGCTCTGAATCTTCCTACAAGCAAGACTTCGTTTCAGGTAAGGGCAGTCACTTTTCTGCTCAACGAACTACATCGTTCACAAAGATAACACGTTTCTCATCTTAACTGACAAGCATTGCATGTTAGAGGACCAGTGCTTTGTATCAGTTTCAGAAGGTGAGTTGGACTAGATATGGTCCGTATGTGTAGGAAACACCGTTCTTTTGTTCTCAGCACACTCACGTTTCCTGCTGTGTTAGAGAATCCAGAAAGCAAGAGCGTGCTTCTCGCTCTAAAGCAGAGTGTGATCCATGGATGAGAATTCTGCTGTGTGTTTCCCTTCAGAGATGGAGTTAAATCCTAGGCTCTGTGTCTTACTACAAGCAAGACTTCGTTACAGGTAAGGGCAGTCACTTTTCAGTTTAAAGGAACTATATCATTATCAAAGCTCACACGTTTCTCATCTTAACTGACAAGCATTGGATGTTAGAGGACCAGTGCTTTGTGTCAGTTTCAGAAACAGAGTTGGACTAGGTATGGTCCGTATGTGTAGGAAATACCGTTCTTTTGTTCTCAGCGCACTCACGTTTCCTGCTGTCTTAGGGACTCTAGAAAGCAAGAGCGTGCTTCTTATTCTAAAGCAGAGTGTGATCAATGGATGAGAACACTGCTGTGTGTTTCACTTCAGAAATGGAGTTAAATCCCAGGCTCTGAGTCTTCCTACAAGCAAGACTTCTTTCAGGTAAGGGCAGTCACTTTTCTGCTCAAACAAACTACATCGTTCATGAAGCTCACACGTTTCCCATCTTAACTGACAAGCATTGGATGTTAGAGGACCAGTGCATTGTATCAGTTTCAGAAGCAGATTTGGACTACATATGGTCCGTATGTGTAGGAAAAACCGTTCTTTTATTCTGTGCGCACTAAGATTACCTGCTTTATTAGAGACTCTAGAAAGCAAGAGCGTGCTTCTTGTTCTAAAGCAGAGTGTGATCCATGGATGAGAACACTGCTGTGTGTTTCCCTTCAGAAAAGGAGTTAAATCCCAGGCTCTGAGTCTTCCTACAAGCAAGACTTCGTTTCAGGTAAATGCAGTCACTTTTCTGCTCAAACGAACTACATCGTTCACGAAGATCACATGTTTCTCATCTTAACTGACAAGCATTGGATGTTAGAGGACCAGTGCATTGTATCAGTTTCAGAAGCAGATTTGGACTACATATGGTCCGTATGTGTAGGAAACACCGTTCTTTTGTTCTCGGCACACTCAGATTACCTGCTGTATTAGAGAATCTAGAAAGCAAGAGCATGCTTCTCGCTCTAAAGCAGAGTGTGATCCATGGATGAGAACTCTGCTGTGTGTTTCCCTTCAGAGATGGAGGTAAATTCCAGGCTCTGTGTCTTACTACAAGCAAGATATCGTTACAGGTAAGGGCAGTCACTTTTCAGTTCAAAGGAACTACATCATTCTCAAAGCTCACACGTTTCTCATCTTAACTGACAAGCATTGGATGTTACAGGACCAGTGCTTTGTGTCAGTTTCAGAAACAGAGTTGTACTAGATATGGTCCATATGTGTAGGAAACAACATACTTTTGTTCTCAGCGCACTCACGTTTCCTGCTGTCTTAGAGAATTTGAAAGCAAGAGCGTGCTTCTTGCTCTAAAGCAGATTGTGATCCATGGATGAGAACACTGCTGTGTGTTTCACTTCAGAAATGGAGTTAAATCCCAGGCTCTGAATCTTCCTACAAGCAAGACTTCGTTTCAGGTAAGGGCAGTCAATTTTCTGCTCAACGAACTACATCGTTCACAAAGATAACACGTTTCTCATCTTAACTGACAAGCATTGGATGTTAGAGGACCAGTGCTTTGTATCAGGTTCAGAAGCTGAGTTGGACTAGATATGGTCTGTATGTGTATGAAACACCGTTCTTTTGTTCTCAGCACACTCACGTTTCCTGCTGTCTTAGAGACTCTAGAAAGCAAGAACGTGCTTCTTGTTCTAAAGCAGAGTGTGATCAATGGATGAGAACACTGCTGTGTGTTTCACTTCAGAAATGGAGTTAAATCCCAGGCTCTGAGTCTTCCTACAAGCAAGACTTCGTTTCAGGTAAGGGCAGTCACATTTCTGCTCAACGAACTACATCGTTCACAAAGATAACACGTTTCTCATCTTAACTGACAAGCATTGCATGTTAGAGGACCAGTGCTTTGTATCAGTTTCAGAAGCTGAGTTGGACTAGATATGGTCCGTATGTGTAGGAAACACCGTTCTTTTGTTCTCAGCACACTCACGTTTCCTGCTGTGTTAGAGAATCCAGAAAGCATGAGCGTGCTTCTCGCTCTAAAGCAGAGTGTGATCCATGGATGAGAACTCTGCTGTGTGTTTCCCTTCAGAGATGGAGTTAAATCCCAGGCTCTGTGTCTTACTACAAGCAAGACTTCGTTACAGGTAAGGGCAGTCACTTTTCAGTTCAAAGGAACTATATCATTATCAAAGCTCACACGTTTCTCATCTTAACTGACAAGCATTGGATGTTAGAGGACCAGTGCTTTGTGTCAGTTTCAGAAACAGAGTTGGACTAGGTATGGCCCGTATGTGTAGGAAACACCGTTCTTTTGTTCTCAGCGCACTCACGTTTCCTGCTGTCTTAGAGACTCTAGAAAGCAAGAGCGTGCTTCTTGTTCTAAAGCAGAGTGTGATCAATGGATGAGAACACTGCTGTGTGTTTCACTTCAGAAATGGAGTTAAATCCCAGGCTCTGAGTCTTCCTACAAGCAAGACTTCTTTCAGGTAAGGGCAGTCACTTTTCTGCTCAAACAAACTACATCGTTCATGAAGCTCACACGTTTCCCATCTTAACTGACAAGCATTGGATGTTAGAGGACCAGTGCATTGTATCAGTTTCAGAAGCAGATTTGGACTACATATGGTCCGTATGTGTAGGAAAAACCGTTCTTCTGTTCTGGGCACGCTCAGATTATCTGCTTCATTAGAGACTCTAGAAAGCAAGAGCGTGCTTCTCGCTCTAAAGCAGAGTGTGATCCATGGATGAGAACACTGCTGTGTGTTTCCCTTCAGAGATGGAGTTAAATCCCAGGCTCTGTGTCTTACTACAAGCAAGACTTCGTTTAAGGTAAGGGCAGTCACTTTTCTGCTCAAACGAACTACATCGTTCACGAAGATCACATGTTTCTCATCTTAACTGACAAGCATTGGATGTTATAGGACCAGTGCATTGTATCAGTTTCAGAAGCAGATTTGGACTACATATGGTCCGTATGTGTAGGAAACACCGTTCTTTTGTTCTGGGCACACTCAGATTACCTGCTGTATTAGAGAATCTAGAAAGCAAGAGCATGCTTCTCGCTCTAAAGCAGAGTGTGATCCATGGATGAGAACTCTGCTGTGTGTTTCCCTTCAGAGATGGAGGTAAATCCCAGGCTCTGTGTCTTACTACAAGCAAGATATCGTTACAGGTAAGGGCAGTCACTTTTCAGTTCAAAGGAACTACATCATTCTCAAAGCTCACACGTTTCTCATCTTAACTGACAAGCATTGGATGTTACAGGACCAGTGCTTTGTGTCAGTTTCAGAAACAGAGTTGTACTAGATATGGTCCATATGTGTAGGAAACAACATACTTTTGTTCTAAGCGCACTCACGTTTCCTGCTGTCTTAGAGAATTTGAAAGCAGGAGCATGCTTCTCGCTCTAAAGCAGATTGTGATCCATGGATGAGAACACTGCTGTGTGTTTCACTTCAGAAATGGAGTTAAATCCCAGGCTCTGAATCTTCCTACAAGCAAGACTTCGTTTCAGGTAAGGGCAGTCACTTTTCTGCTCAACGAACTACATCGTTCACAAAGATAACACGTTTCTCATCTTAACTGACAAGCATTGCATGTTAGAGGACCAGTGCTTTGTATCAGTTTCAGAAGGTGAGTTGGACTAGATATGGTCCGTATGTGTAGGAAACACCGTTCTTTTGTTCTCAGCACACTCACGTTTCCTGCTGTGTTAGAGAATCCAGAAAGCAAGAGCGTGCTTCTCGCTCTAAAGCAGAGTGTGATCCATGGATGAGAATTCTGCTGTGTGTTTCCCTTCAGAGATGGAGTTAAATCCTAGGCTCTGTGTCTTACTACAAGCAAGACTTCGTTACAGGTAAGGGCAGTCACTTTTCAGTTTAAAGGAACTATATCATTATCAAAGCTCACACGTTTCTCATCTTAACTGACAAGCATTGGATGTTAGAGGACCAGTGCTTTGTGTCAGTTTCAGAAACAGAGTTGGACTAGGTATGGTCCGTATGTGTAGGAAATACCGTTCTTTTGTTCTCAGCGCACTCACGTTTCCTGCTGTCTTAGGGACTCTAGAAAGCAAGAGCGTGCTTCTTATTCTAAAGCAGAGTGTGATCAATGGATGAGAACACTGCTGTGTGTTTCACTTCAGAAATGGAGTTAAATCCCAGGCTCTGAGTCTTCCTACAAGCAAGACTTCTTTCAGGTAAGGGCAGTCACTTTTCTGCTCAAACAAACTACATCGTTCATGAAGCTCACACGTTTCCCATCTTAACTGACAAGCATTGGATGTTAGAGGACCAGTGCATTGTATCAGTTTCAGAAGCAGATTTGGACTACATATGGTCCGTATGTGTAGGAAAAACCGTTCTTTTATTCTGTGCGCACTCAGATTACCTGCTTTATTAGAGACTCTAGAAAGCAAGAGCGTGCTTCTTGTTCTAAAGCAGAGTGTGATCCATGGATGAGAACACTGCTGTGTGTTTCCCTTCAGAAAAGGAGTTAAATCCCAGGCTCTGAGTCTTCCTACAAGCAAGACTTCGTTTCAGGTAAATGCAGTCACTTTTCTGCTCAAACGAACTACATCGTTCACGAAGATCACATGTTTCTCATCTTAACTGACAAGCATTGGATGTTAGAGGACCAGTGCATTGTATCAGTTTCAGAAGCAGATTTGGACTACATATGGTCCGTATGTGTAGGAAACACCGTTCTTTTGTTCTCGGCACACTCAGATTACCTGCTGTATTAGAGAATCTAGAAAGCAAGAGCATGCTTCTCGCTCTAAAGCAGAGTGTGATCCATGGATGAGAACTCTGCTGTGTGTTTCCCTTCAGAGATGGAGGTAAATTCCAGGCTCTGTGTCTTACTACAAGCAAGATATCGTTACAGGTAAGGGCAGTCACTTTTCAGTTCAAAGGAACTACATCATTCTCAAAGCTCACACGTTTCTCATCTTAACTGACAAGCATTGGATGTTACAGGACCAGTGCTTTGTGTCAGTTTCAGAAACAGAGTTGTACTAGATATGGTCCATATGTGTAGGAAACAACATACGTTTGTTCTCAGCGCACTCACGTTTCCTGCTGTCTTAGAGAATTTGAAAGCAAGAGCGTGCTTCTTGCTCTAAAGCAGATTGTGATCCATGGATGAGAACACTGCTGTGTGTTTCACTTCAGAAATGGAGTTAAATCCCAGGCTCTGAATCTTCCTACAAGCAAGACTTCGTTTCAGGTAAGGGCAGTCAATTTTCTGCTCAACGAACTACATCGTTCACAAAGATAACACGTTTCTCATCTTAACTGACAAGCATTGGATGTTAGAGGACCAGTGCTTTGTATCAGGTTCAGAAGCTGAGTTGGACTAGATATGGTCCGTATGTGTATGAAACACCGTTCTTTTGTTCTCAGTGCACTCACGTTTCCTGCTGTCTTAGAGACTCTAGAAAGCAAGAACGTGCTTCTTGTTCTAAAGCAGAGTGTGATCAATGGATGAGAACACTGCTGTGTGTTTCACTTCAGAAATGGAGTTAAATCCCAGGCTCTGAGTCTTCCTACAAGCAAGACTTCGTTTCAGGTAAGGGCAGTCACATTTCTGCTCAACGAACTACATCGTTCACAAAGATAACACGTTTCTCATCTTAACTGACAAGCATTGCATGTTAGAGGACCAGTGCTTTGTATCAGTTTCAGAAGCTGAGTTGGACTAGATATGGTCCGTATGTGTAGGAAACACCGTTCTTTTGTTCTCAGCACACTCACGTTTCCTGCTGTGTTAGAGAATCCAGAAAGCATGAGCGTGCTTCTCGCTCTAAAGCAGAGTGTGATCCATGGATGAGAACTCTGCTGTGTGTTTCCCTTCAGAGATGGAGTTAAATCCCAGGCTCTGTGTCTTACTACAAGCAAGACTTCGTTACAGGTAAGGGCAGTCACTTTTCAGTTCAAAGGAACTATATCATTATCAAAGCTCACACGTTTCTCATCTTAACTGACAAGCATTGGATGTTAGAGGACCAGTGCTTTGTGTCAGTTTCAGAAACAGAGTTGGACTAGGTATGGCCCGTATGTGTAGGAAACACCGTTCTTTTGTTCTCAGCGCACTCACGTTTCCTGCTGTCTTAGAGACTCTAGAAAGCAAGAGCGTGCTTCTTGTTCTAAAGCAGAGTGTGATCAATGGATGAGAACACTGCTGTGTGTTTCACTTCAGAAATGGAGTTAAATCCCAGGCTCTGAGTCTTCCTACAAGCAAGACTTCTTTCAGGTAAGGGCAGTCACTTTTCTGCTCAAACAAACTACATCGTTCATGAAGCTCACACGTTTCCCATCTTAACTGACAAGCATTGGATGTTAGAGGACCAGTGCATTGTATCAGTTTCAGAAGCAGATTTGGACTACATATGGTCCGTATGTGTAGGAAAAACCGTTCTTCTGTTCTGGGCACGCTCAGATTATCTGCTTCATTAGAGACTCTAGAAAGCAAGAGCGTGCTTCTCGCTCTAAAGCAGAGTGTGATCCATGGATGAGAACACTGCTGTGTGTTTCCCTTCAGAGATGGAGTTAAATCCCAGGCTCTGTGTCTTACTACAAGCAAGACTTCGTTTAAGGTAAGGGCAGTCACTTTTCTGCTCAAACGAACTACATCGTTCACGAAGCTCACATGATTCTCATCTTAACAGACAAGCATTGGATGTTAGAGGACCAGTGCTTTGTATCAGTTTCAGAAGCTGAGTTGGACTAGATATGGTCCGTATGTGTAGGAAACACCGTTCTTTTGTTCTCAGCACACTCATGTTTCCTGCTGTGTTAGAGAATCCAGAAAGCAAGAGCGTGCTTCTCGCTCTAAAGCAGAGTGTGATCCATGGATGAGAACTCTGCTGTGTGTTTCCCTTCAGAGATGGAGGTAAATCCCAGGCTCTGTGTCTTACTACAAGCAAGATATCGTTACAGTTAAGGGCAGTCACTTTTCAGTTCAAAGGAACTACATCATTCTCAAAGCTCACACGTTTCTCATCTTAACTGACAAGCATTGGATGTTACAGGACCAGTGCTTTTTGTCAGTTTCAGAAACAGAGTTGTACTAGATATGGTCCATATGTGTAGGAAACAACATACTTTTGTTCTCAGCGCACTCACGTTTCCTGCTGTCTTAGAGAATTTGAAAGCAAGAGCGTGCTTCTCGCTCTAAAGCAGATTGTGATTCATGGATGAGAACACTGCTGTGTGTTTCACTTCAGAAATGGAGTTAAATCCCAAGCTCTGAATCTTCCTACAAGCAAGACTTCGTTTCAGGTAAGGGCAGTCACTTTTCTGCTCAAGAAACTACATCGTTCACAAAGATAACACGTTTCTCATCTTAACTGACAAGCATTGCATGTTAGAGGACCAGTGCATTGTATCAGTTTCAGAAGCAGATTTGGACTACATATGGTCGGTACGTGTAGGAAACACCGTTCTTCTGTTCTGGGCACGCTCAGATTATCTGCTTCATTAGAGACTCTAGAAAGCAAGAGCGTGCTTCTCGCTCTAAAGCAGAGTGTGATCCATGGATGAGAACACTGCTGTGTGTTTCCCTTCAGAGATGGAGTTAAATCCCAGGCTCTGTGTCTTACTACAAGCAAGACTTCGTTTAAGGTAAGGGCAATCACTTTTCTGCTCAAACGAACTACATCGTTCACGAAGCTCACATGTTTCTCATCTTAACAGACAAGCATTGGATGTTAGAGGACCAGTGCTTTGTATCAGTTTCAGAAGCTGAGTTGGACTAGATATGGTCCGTATGTGTAGGAAACACCGTTCTTTTGTTCTCAGCACACTCACGTTTCCTGCTGTGTTAGAGAATCCAGAAAGCAAGAGCGTGCTTCTCGCTCTAAAGCAGAGTGTGATCCATGGATGAGAACTCTGCTGTGTGTTTCCCTTCAGAGATGGAGTTAAATCCCAGGCTCTGTGTCTTACTACAAGCAAGACTTCGTTATAGGTAAGGGCAGTCACTTTTCAGTTCAAAGGAACTACATCATTCTCAAAACTCACACGTTTCTCATCTTAACTGACAAGCATTGGATGTTACAGGACCAGTGATTTGTGTCAGTTTCAGAAGCAGAGTTGGACTAGATTTTGTCCGTATGTGTAGGAAACACCGTTCTTTTGTTCTGGGCACACTCAGATTACCTGCTGTATTAGAGAATCTAGAAAGCAAGAGCATGCTTCTCGCTCTAAAGCAGAGTGTGATCCATGGATGAGAACTCTGCTGTGTGTTTCCCTTCAGAGATGGAGGTAAATCCCAGGCTCTGTGTCTTACTACAAGCAAGATATCGTTACAGTTAAGGGCAGTCACTTTTCAGTTCAAAGGAACTACATCATTCTCAAAGCTCACACCTTTCTCATCTTAACTGACAAGCATTGGATGTTACAGGACCAGTGCTTTTTGTCAGTTTCAGAAACAGAGTTGTACTAGATATGGTCCATATGTGTAGGAAACAACATACTTTTGTTCTCAGCGCACTCACGTTTCCTGCTGTCTTAGAGAATTTGAAAGCAAGAGCGTGCTTCTCGCTCTAAAGCAGATTGTGATTCATGGATGAGAACACTGCTGTGTGTTTCACTTCAGAAATGGAGTTAAATGCCAGGCTCTGAATCTTCCTACAAGCAAGACTTCGTTTCAGGTAAGGGCAGTCACTTTTCTGCTCAACGAACTACATCGTTCACAAAGATAACACGTTTCTCATCTTAACTGACAAGCATTGCATTTTAGAGGACCAGTGCATTGTATCAGTTTCAGAAGCAGATTTGGACTACATATGGTCGGTACGTGTAGGAAACACCGTTCTTTTGTTCTGGGCACGCTCAGATTATCTGCTTCATTAGAGACTCTAGAAAGCAAGAGCGTGCTTCTCGCTCTAAAGCAGAGTGTGATCCATGGATGAGAACACTGCTGTGTGTTTCCCTTCAGAGATGGAGTTAAATCCCAGGCTCTGTGTCTTACTACAAGCAAGACTTCGTTTAAGGTAAGGGCAGTCACTTTTCTGCTCAAACGAAATACATCGTTCATGAAGCTCACATGTTTCTCATCTTAACAGACAAGCATTGGATGTTAGAGGACCAGTGCTTTGTATCAGGTTCAGAAGCTGAGTTGGACTAGATATGGTCCGTATGTGTAGGAAACACCGTTCTTTTGTTCTCAGCACACTCACATTTCCTGCTGTCTTAGAGACTCTAGAAAGCAAGAGCGTGCTTCTCGCTCTAAAGCAGAGTGTGATCCATGGATGAGAACTCTGCTGTGTGTTTCCCTTCAGAGATGGAGGTAAATCCCAGGCTCTGTGTCTTACTACAAGCTAGACTTCGTTACAGGTAAGGGCAGTCACTTTTCAGTTCAAAGGAACTACATCATTCTCAAAGGTCACACGTTTCTCATCTTAACTGACAAGCATTGGATGTTAGAGGACCAGTGCTTTGTGTCAGTTTCAGAAACAGAGTTGTACTAGATATGATCCATATGTGTAGGAAACAACATACTTTTGTTCTCAGCGCACTCACGTTTCCTGCTTGTCTTGGAGACTTTAGAATGCAAGAGCGTGCTTCTCGCTCTAAAGCAGATTGTGATTCATGGATGAGAACACTGCTGTGTGTTTCACTTCAGAAATGGAGTTAAATGCCAGGCTCTGATCTTCCGACAAGCAAGACTTCGTTTCAGGTAAGGGCAGTCACTTTTCTGCTCAACGAACTACATCGTTCACAAAGATAACACGTTTCTCATCTTAACTGACAAGCATTGCATTTTAGAGGACCAGTGCATTGTATCAGTTTCAGAAGCAGATTTGGACTACATATGGTCGGTACGTGTAGGAAACACCGTTCTTTTGTTCTGGGCACGCTCAGATTATCTGCTTCATTAGAGACTCTAGAAAGCAAGAGCGTGCTTCTCGCTCTAAAGCAGAGTGTGATCCATGGATGAGAACACTGCTGTGTGTTTCCCTTCAGAGATGGAGTTAAATCCCAGGCTCTGTGTCTTACTACAAGCAAGACTTCGTTTCAGGTAAGGGCAGTCACTTTTCTGCTCAAACGAACTACATCGTTCATGAAGCTCACATGTTTCTCATCTTAACAGACAAGCATTGGATGTTAGAGGACCAGTGCTTTGTATCAGGTTCAGAAGCTGAGTTGGACTAGATATGGTCCGTATGTGTAGGAAACTCCGTTCTTTTGTTCTCAGCACACTCACGTTTCCTGCTGTCTTAGAGACTCTAGAAAGCAAGAGCATGCTTCTTGTTCTAAAGCAGAGTGTGATCAATGGATGAGAACACTGCTGTGTGTTTCCCCTCAGAGATGGAGTTAAATCCCAGGCTCTGAGTCTTCCTACAAGCAAGACTTCTTTTCAGGTAAGGGCAGTCACTTTTCTGCTCGAACGAACTATATCATTCACGAAGATCACACGTTTCTCATCTTAACTGACAAGCATTGGTTGTTAGAGGACCAGTGCATTGTATCAGTTTCAAAAGCAGAGTTGGACTAGATATGGTCCGTATGTGTAGGAAACACCGTTCTTTTGTTCTGGGCACACTCAGATTACCTGCTGTATTAGAGACTCTAGAAAGCAAGAGTGTGCTTCTCGCTCTAAAGCAGAGTGTGATCCATGGATGAGAACTCTGCTGTGTGTTTCACTTCAGAGATGGAGTTAGATCCCAGGCTCTGTGTCTTACTACAAACAAGACTTCGTTACAGGTAAGGGCAGTCACTTTTCAGTTCAAAGCAACTACAACATTCTCAAAGCTCACACGTTTCTCATCTTAACTGACAAGCATTGGATGTTAGAGGACCAGTGCTTTGTATCAGTTTAAGAAGGAGAGTTGGACTAGATATGGTCCGTATGTGTAGGAAACACCGTTCTTTTGTTCTCAGCACACTCACGTTTCCTGCTGTCTTAGAGACTCTAGAAAGCAAGAGCGTGATTCTTGTTCTAAAGCAGAGTGTGATCAATGGATGAGAACACTGCTGTGTCTTTCACTTCAGAAATGGAGTTAAATCCCAGGCTCTGAGTCTTCCTACATGCAAGACTTCGTTTCAGGTAAGGGCAGTCACTTTTCTGCTCAAAAGAACTACATCGTTCACCAAGATCACATGTTTCTCATCTTAACTGACAAGCATTGGATGTTAGAGGACCATTGCATTGTATCAGTTTCAGAAGGAGATTTGGACTACATATGGTCCGTATGTGTAGGAAACACCGTTCTTTTGTTCTGGGCACATTCAGATTACCTGCATTATTAGAGAATCTTGAAAGCAAGGGCGTGCTTCTCGCTCTAAAGCAGAGTGTGATCCATGGATGAGAACACTGCTGTGTGCTTCCCTTCAGAGATGGAGTTAAATCCCAGGCTCTGTGTCTTACTACAAGCAAGACTTCGTTACAGGTAAGGGCACTCACTTTTCAGTTCAAAGGAACTACATCATATTCAAAGCTCACATGTTTCTCATCTTAACTGACAAGCCTTGGATGTTAGAGGACCAGTGCTTTGTGTCAATTTCAGAAACAGAGTTGAACTAGATATGGTCTGTATGTGTAGGAAACAACGTTCTTTTGTTCTCAGCGCACTCACGTTCCCTGCTGTCTTAGAGACTTTAGAAAGCAAGAGCATGCTTCTCGCTCTAAAGCTGAGTGTGATCCATGGATGAGAACTCTGCTGTGTGTTTCCCTTCAGAGATGGAGTTAAATCCCAGGCTCTGTGTCTTACTACAAGCAAGACTTCATTACAGGTATGGGCAGTCACATTTCAGTTCAAAGGCACTACATCATTCTCAAAGCTCACACGTTTCTCATCTTAACTGACAAGCATTGGATGTTAGAGGACCATTGCTTTGTGTTAGTTTCAGAAACAGAGTTGGACTAGATATGGTCCGTATGTGGAGGAAACACCGTTCTTTTGTTCTCAGCGCACTCACGTTTCCTGCTGTCTTAGAGACTCTAGAAAGCAAGAGCATGCTTCTTGTTCTAAAGCAGAGTGTGATCAATGGATGAGAACACTGCTGTGTGTTTCACTTCAGAAATGGAGTTAAATCCCAGGCTCTGAGTCTTCCTACAAGCAAGACTTCGTTTCAGGTAAGGGCAGTCACTTTTCTGCTCAAACGAACTACATCATTCACGAAGATCACACGTTTCTCATCTTAACTGACAAGCATTGGATGTTAGAGGACCAGTGCATTGTATCACTTTCAGAAGCAGATTTGGACTACATAGGGTCCGTAGGTGTAGGAAACACCATTCTTTTGTTCTGGGCACACTCAGATTACCTTCTGTATTAGAGACTCTAGAAAGCAAGAGTTTGCTTCTCGCTCTAAAGCTGAGTGTGATCCATGGATGAGAACTCTGCTGTGTGTTTCCCTTCAGAGATGGAGTTAGATCCCAGGCTCTGTGTCTTACTACAAGCAAGACTTCGTTACAGGTAAGGGCAGTCACTTTTCAGTTCAAAGCAACTACAACATTCTCAAAGCTCACACGTTTCTCATCTTAACTGACAAGCCTTGGATGTTAGAGGACCAGTGCTTTGTATCAGTTTCAGAAGGAGAGTTGGACTAGATATGGTCCGTATGTGTAGGAAACACCGTTCTTTTGTTCTCAGCGCACTCACGATTCCTGCTGTCTTAGAGACTCTAGAAAGCAAGAGCGTGCTTCTTGTTCTAAAGCAGAGTGTGATCAATGGATGAGAACACTGCTGTGTGTTTCACTTCAGAAATGGAGTTAAATCCCAGGCTCTGAGTCTTCCTACATGCAAGACTTCGTTTCAGGTAAGGGCAGTCACTTTTCTGCTCAAACAAACTACATCGTTCACGAAGATCACACGTTTCACATCTTAACTGACAAGCCTTGGATGTTAGAGGACCAGTGCATTGTATCAGTTTCAGAAGCAGATTTGGACTACATATGGTCTGTATGTGTAGGAAACACCGTTCTTTTGTTCTGGCCACTCTCAGATTACCTGCATTATTAGAGACTCTAGAAAGCAAGGGCGTGCTTCTCGCTCTAAAGCAGAGTGTGATCCATGGATGAGAACACTGCTGTGTGTTTCCCTTCAGAGACGGAGTTAAATCCCAGGCTCTGTGTCTTACTACAACCAAGACTTCGTTACAGGTAAGGGAACTCACTTTTCAGTTCAAAGGAACTACATCATTCTCAAAGCTCACACGTTTCTCATCTTAACTGACAAGCCTTGGATGTTAGAGGACCCGTGCTTTGTATCAGTTTCAGAAGAAGAGTTGGACTACATATGGTCCGTATGTGTACGAAACTCCATTCTTTTGTTCTGGGCACACTCAGATTTCCTGCTGTATTAGAGACTCTAGAAAGCAAGAGCGTGCTTCTTGCTGTAAAGCAGAGTGTGATCCATGGGTGAGAACTATGCTGTGTGTTTCCCTTCAGAGATGGAGGTAAATCCCAGGCTCTGTGTCTTACTACAAGCAAGACTTCGTTACAGGTAAGGGCACTCACTTTTCAGTTCAAAGGAACTACATCATACTCAAAGCTCACATGTTTCTCATCTTAAATGACAAGCCTTGGATGTTAGAGGACCCGTGCTTTGTATCAGTTTCAGAAGCAGAGTTGGACTAGATATGGTCCGTATGTGTAGGAAACACCGTTCTTTTGTTCTGGGCACACTCAGATTAACTGCTGTATTAGAGACTCTAGAAAGCAAGAGTGTGCTTCTCGCTCTAAAGCAGAGTGTGATCCATGGATGAGAACTCTGCTGTGTGTTTCCCTTCAGAGATGGAGTTAGAACCCAGGCTCTGTGTCTTACTACAAGCAAGACTTCGTTACAGGTAAGGGCACTCACTTTTCAGTTCAAAGGAACTACATCATTCTCAAAGCTCACACGTTTCTCATCTTAACTGACAAGCATTGGATGTTAGAGGACCAGTGCTTTATGTCAGTTACAGAAACAGAGTTGGACTAGATATGGTCCGTATGTGTAGGAAACACCGTTCTTTTGTTCTCAGCGCACTCACGTTTCCTGCTGTCTTAGAGACTCTAGAAAGCAAGAGCGTGCTTCTTGTTCTAAAGCAGAGTGTGATCAATGGATGAGAACACTGCTGTGTGTTTAACTTCGGAAATGGAGTTAAATCCCAGGCTCTGAGTCTTCCTACAAGCAAGACTTCGTTTAAGGTAAGGGCAGTCACTTTTCTGCTCAAACGAACTACATCGTTCATGAAGCTCACACGTTTCCCATCTTAACAGACAAGCATTGGATGTTAGAGGACCCGTGCTTTGTATCAGTTTCAGAAGAAGAGTTGGACTACATATGGTCCGTATGTGTACGAAACTCCATTCTTTTGTTCTGGGCACACTCAGATTTCCTGCTGTATTAGAGACTCTAGAAAGCAAGAGCGTGCTTCTTGCTGTAAAGCAGAGTGTGATCCATGGGTTAGAACTATGCTGTGTGTTTCCCTTCAGAGATGGAGGTAAATCCCAGTCTCTGTGTCTTACTACAAGCAAGACTTCGTTACAGGTAAGGGCAGTCACTTTTCAGTTCAAAGGAACTACATCATTCTCGAAGCTCACACGTTTCTCATCTTAACTGACAAGCATTGGATGTTAGAGGACCAGTGCTTTATGTCAGTTACAGAAACAGAGTTGGACTAGATATGGTCCGTATGTGTAGGAAACACCGTTCTTTTGTTCTCAGTGCACTCACGTTTCCTGCTGTCTTAGAGACTCTAGAACGCAAGAGCGTGCTTCTTGTTCTAAAGCAGAGTGTGATCAATGAATGAGAACACTGCTGTGTGTTTCACTTCAGAAATGGAGTTAAATCCCAGGCTCTGAGTCTTCCTACAAGCAATTCTTCGTTTCAGGTAAGGGCAGTCACTTTTCTGCTCTAACGAACTACATCATTCACGAAGATCACACGTTTCTCATCTTAACTGACAAGAATTGGATGTTAGAGGACCAGTGCATTGTATCAGTTTCAGAAGCAGATTTGGACTACATATGGTCCGTATGTGTAGGAAACACCGTTCTTTTGTTCTCAGCGCACTCACGTTTCCTGCTGTCTTAGAGACTCTAGAAAGCAAGAGCGTGCTTCTTGATCTAAAGCAGAGTGTGATCCATGGATGAGAACTCTGCTGTGTGTTTCCCTTCAGAGATGGAGTTAAATCCCAGGCTCTGTGTCTTACTACAAGCAAGACTTCATTACAGGTAAGGGCAGTCACATTTCAGTTCAAAGGAACTACATCATTCTCAAAGCTCACACGTTTCTCATCTTAACTGACAAGCATTGGATGTTAGAGGACCATTGCTTTGTGTTAGTTTCAGAAACAGAGTTGGACTAGATATGGTCCGTATGTGGAGGAAACACCGTTCTTTTCTTCTCAGCGCACTCACGTTTCCTGCTATCTTAGAGACTCTAGAAAGCAAGAGCATGCTTCTTGTTCTAAAGCAGAGTGTGATCAATGGATGAGAACACTGCTGTGTGTTTCACCTCAGAAATGGAGTTAAATCCCAGGCTCTGAGTCTTCCTACAAGCAAGACTTCGTTTCAGGTAAGGGCAGTCACTTTTCTGCTCAAACGAACTACATCATTCACGAAGATCACACGTTTCTCATCTTAACTGACAAGCATTGGTTGTTAGAGGACCAGTGCATTGTATCAGTTTCAGAAGCAGATTTGGACTACATAGGGTCCGTATGTGTAGGAAACACCGTTCTTTTGTTCTGGGCACAATCAGATTACGTGCTGTATTAAAGACTCGAGAAAGCAAGAGTGTGCTTCTCGCTCTAAAGCTGAGTGTGATCCATGGATGAGAACTCTGCTGTGTGTTTCCCTTCAGAGATGGAGTTAGATCCCAGGATCTGTGTCTTACTACAAGCAAGACTTCGTGACAGGTAAGGGCAGTCACTTTTCAGTTCAAAGCAACTACAACATTCAAAAAGCTCACACGTTTCTCATCTTAACTGACAAGCATTGGATGTAGAGGACCAGTGCTTTGTTTCAGTTTAAGAAGGAGAGTTGGACTAGATATGGTCCGTATGTGTAGGAAACACCGTTCTTTTGTTCTCAGCGCACTCATGTTTCCTGCTGTCTTAGAGACTCTAGAAAGCAAGAGCGTGCTTCTTGTTCTAAAGCAGAGTGTGATCAATGGATGAGAACACTGCTGTGTGTTTCACTTCAGAAATGGAGTTAAATCCCAGGCTCTGAGTCTTCCTACATGCAAGACTTCGTTTCAGGTAAAGGCAGTCACTTTTCTGCTCAAACGAACTACATCGTTCACGAAGATCACACGTTTCTCATCTTAACTGACAAGCATTGGATGTTAGAGGACCAGTGCATTGTATCAGTTTCAGAAGCAGATTTGGATTACATATGGTCCGTATGTGTAGGAAACACCGTTCTGTTGTTCTGGGCACACTCAGATTACCTGCATTATTAGAGAATCTAGAAAGCAAGGGCGTGCTTCTCGCTCTAAAGCAGAGTGTGATCCATGGATGAGAACACTGCTGTGTGTTTCCCTTCAGAGACGGAGTTAAATCCCAGGCTGTGTGTCTTACTACAAGCAAGACTTCGTTACAGGTAAAGGATCTCACTTTTCAGTTCAAAGGAACTACATCATACTCAAAGCTCACCTGTTTCTCATCTTACCTGACAAGCCTTGAATGTTAGAGTTCCATTGCTTTGTGTCAGTTTCAGAAACAGAGTTGGACTAGATATGGTCCGTATGTGTAGGAAACAACGTTCTTTTGTCTCAGCGCACTCACGTTTCCTGCTGTCTTAGAGACTTTAGAAAGCAAGAGCATGCTTCTCGCTCTAAAGCAGATTTTGATCCATGGATGAGAACTATTCTGTGTGTTTCCCTTCAGAAATGGAGTTAAATCCCAGACTCTGTGTCTTCCTACAAGCAAGACTTCGTTTAAGGTAAGGGCAGTCACTTTTCTGCTCAAATGAACTACATCGTTCATGAAGCTCACACGTTTCCCATCTTAACTGACAAGCATTGGATGTTAGAGGACCAGTGCTTTGTATCAGTTTCAGAAGAAGAGTTGGACTACATATGGTCCGTATGTGTACGAAACTCCGTTCTTTTGTTCTGGGCACACTCAGATTTCCTGCTGTATTAGGGACTCTAGAAAGCAAGAGCGTGCTTCTTGCTGTAAAGCAGAGTGTGATCCATGGGTGAGAACTATGCTGTGTGTTTCCCTTCAGAAATGGAGTTAAATCCCAGGCTCTGTGTCTTCCTATAAGCAAGACTTCGTTTCAGGTAAGGGCAGTCACTTGTCATCTCAAACGAACTACATCGTTTACGAAGCTCACACGTTTCTCATCTTAACAGACAAGCATTGGATGTTAGAGGACCAGTGCTTTGTAACAGTTTCAGAAGCAGAGTTGGACTAGATATGGTCCCTATGTGTAGGAAACACCGTTCTTTTGTTCTCAGCACACTCACGTTTCCTGCTTTGTTAGAGACTCCAGAAAGCAAGAGCGTGCTTCTCGCTCTAAAGCAGAGTGTGATCCATGGATGAGAACTCTGCTGTGTGTTTCCCTTCAGAAATGTAGGTAAATCCCAGGCTCTGTGTCTTACTACAAGCAAGACATCCTTACAGGTAACGGCAGTCACATTTCAGTTCAAAGGAAATACATCATTCTCAAAACTCACACGTTTCTCATCTTAACTGACAAGCATTGGATGTTAGAGGACCAGTGATTTGTGTCAGTTACAGAAACAGAGTTGGACTAGATATGGTCCGTATGTGTAGGAAACACCGTTCTTTTGTTCTGAGCGCACTCACGTTTCCTGATGTCTTAGAGACTCTAGAAAGCAAAAGCGTGCTTCTTGTTCTAAAGCAGAGTGTGATCAATGGATGAGAACACTGCTGTGTGTTTCACTTCAGAAATGGAGTTAAATCCCAGGCTCTGAGTCTTCCTACAAGCAAGACTTCGTTTCAGGTAAGGGCAGTCACTTTTCTGCTCAAACGAACTACATCGTTCACGAAGATCACACGTTTCTCATCTTAACTGACAAGCATTGGATGTTAGAGGACCAGTGCATTGTATCAGTTTCAGAATCAGATATGGACTACATATGGTCCGTATGTGTAGGAAACACCGTTCTTTTGTTCTGGGCACACTCAGATTACCTGCTGTATTAGAGACTCTAGAAAGCAAGAGCGTGCTTCTCGCTCTAAAGCAGAGTGTGATCCATGGATGAAAACTATGCTGTGTGTTTCCCTTCAGAGATGGAGGTAATTCCCAGGCTCAGTGTCTTCCTACAAGCAAGACTTCGTTACAGGTAAGGGCAGTCACTTTTCTGCTCAAACGAACTACATCGTTCACGAAGATCACACGTTTCTCATCTTAACTGACAAGCATTGGATGTTAGAGGACCAGTGCTTTGTATCAGTTTCAGAAGGAGAGTTGGACTAGATATGGTCCTTATGTGTAGGAAACACCGTTCTTTTGTTCTCAGCACACTCACGTTTCCTGCTGTCTTAGAGACTCTAGAAAGCAAGAGCGTGCTTCTTGTTCTAAAGCAGAGTGTGACAATGGATGAGAACACTGCTGTGTGTTTCCATTCAGAAATGGAGTTAAATCCCAGGCTCCGAGTCTTTCTACAAGCAAGACTTCGTTTCAGGTAAGGGCAGTCACTTTTCTGCTCAAACGAACTACACAAGTTTCTCATCTTAACTGACAAGCATTGGATGTTAGAGGACCAGTGCATTTTATCAGTTTCAGAAGCTGATTTGGACTACATATGGTCCGTATGTGTAGGAAACACCGTTCTTTTGTTCTGGGCACACTCAGATTACCTGCATTATTAGAGACTCTAGAAATCAAGAGCGTGCTTCTCGCTCTAAAGCAGAGTGTGATCCATGGATGAGAACACTGCTGTGTGTTTCCCTTCAGAGATGGAGTTAAATCCCAGGCTCTGTGTCTTACTACAAGCAAGACTTCGTTACAGGTAAGGGTAGTCACTTTTCAGTTCAAAGGAACTACATCATTCTCAAAGCTCACACGTTTCTCATCTTAACTGACAAGCATTGGATGTTAGAGGACCAGTGCATTGTATCAGTTTTAGAAGCAGATTTGGACTACATATGGTCCGTATGTGTAGGAAACACCGTTCTTTTGTTCTGGGCAGAATCAGATTACCTGCTTTATTAGAGACTCTAGAAAGCAAGAGCGTGCATCTCGCTCTAAGCAGAGTGTGATCCATGGATGAGAACTCTGCTGTGTGTTTCCCTTCAGAGATGGAGTTAAATCCCAGGCTCTGTTTCTTACTACAAGCAAGACTTCGTTTAAGGTAAGGGCAGTCACTTTTCTGCTCAAACGAACTACATCGTTCATGAAGCTCACACGTTTCCCATCATAACTCACAAGCATTGGATGTTAGAGTACCACTGCTTTGTATCAGTTTCAGAAGCTGAGTTGGACTAGATATGGTCCGTATGTGTAGGAAACACCGTTCTTTAGTTCTCAGCACACTCACGTTTCCTGCTTTGTTAGAGACTCCAGAAAGCAAGAGCGTGCTTCTCGCTCTAAAGAAGAGTGTGATCCATGGATGAGAACTCTGCTGTGTGTTTCTCTTCAGAGATGGAGTCAAATCCCAGGCTCTGTGTCTTACTACAAGCAAGACTTCGTTACAGGTAAGGGCAGTCAGTTTTCAGTTCAAAGGAACTACATCATTCTCAAAGCTCACACGTTTCTCATCTTAACTGACAATCATTGGATGTTAGAGGACCAGTGCTTTGTGTCAGTTTCAGAAACAGAGTTGGACTAGGTATGGTCCGTATGTGTAGGAAACACCGTTCTTTTGTTCTCAGAGCACTCACGTTTCCTGCTGTCTTAGAGACTCTAGAAAGCAATAGCGTGCTTCTTGTTCTAAAGCAGAGTGTGATCCATGGATGAGAACACTGCTGTGTGTTTCACTTCAGAAATGGAGTTAAATCCCAGGCTCTGAGTCTTACTACAAGCAAGACTTCGTTTCGGGTAAGGGCAGTCACTTTTCTGCTCAAACGAACTACATCGTTCACGAAGATCACACGTTTCTCATCTTAACTGACAATCATTGGATGTTAGAGGACCAGTGCTTTGTGTCAGTTTCAGAAACAGAGTTGGACTAGGTATGGTCCGTATGTGTAGGAAACACCGTTCTTTTGTTCTCAGAGCACTCACGTTTCCTGCTGTCTTAGAGACTCTAGAAAGCAATAGCGTGCTTCTTGTTCTAAAGCAGAGTGTGATCCATGGATGAGAACACTGCTGTGTGTTTCACTTCAGAAATGGAGTTAAATCCCAGGCTCTGAGTCTTACTACAAGCAAGACTTCGTTTCGGGTAAGGGCAGTCACTTTTCTGCTCAAACGAACTACATTGTTCACGAAGATCACACGTTTCTCATCTTAACTGACAAGCATTGGATGTTAAAGGACCAGTGCATTGTATCAGTTTCAGAATCAGATTTGGACTACATATGGTCCGTATGTGTAGGAAAATCCTTTCTTTTGTTCTGGGCACACTCAGATTACCTGCTTTATTAGAGACTCTAGAAAGCAAGAGCGTGCTTCTTGTTCTAAAGCAGAGTGTGATCAATGGAGGAGAACACTGCTGTGTGTTTCACTTCAGAAAAGGTGTTAACTCCCAGGCTCTGAGTCTTCCTACAAGCAAGAGTTCGTTTCAGGTAAATGCAGTCACTTTTCTGCTCAAACGAACTACATCGTTCACGAAGATCACACGTTTCTCATCTTAACTGACAAGCATTGGATGTTAGAGGACCAGTGCATTGTATCAGTTTCAGAAGCAGATTTGGACTACATATGGTCCGTATGTGTAGGAAACACTGTTCTTTTGTTCTGGGCACACTCAGATTACCTGCTGTATTAGAGAATCTAGAGAGCAAGAGCGTGCTTCACACTCTAAAGCAGAGTGTGATCCATGGATGAGAACTCTGCTGTGTGTTTCCCTTCAGAGATGAAGTTAAATCCCAGGCTCTGTGTCTTACTACAAGCAAGACTTCATTACAGGTAAGGGCAGTCACTTTTCAGTTCAAAGGAACTACATCATTCTCAAAGCTCACACGTTTCTCATCTTTACTGACAACCATTGGATGTTAGAGTACCAGTGCTTTGTGTCAGTTTCAGAAACAGAGTTGTACTAGATATGGTCCATATGTGTAGGAAACAACATACTTTTGTTCTCAGCGCACTCACGTTTCCTGCTGTCTTAGAGAATTTAGAAAGCAAGAGCGTGCTTCTCGCTCTAAAGCAGATTGTGATCCATGGATGAAAACTATGCTGTGTGTTTCCCTTCAGAAATGGAGTTAAATCCCAGACTCTGTGTCTTCCTACAAGCAAGACTTCGTTTAAGGTAAGGGCAGTCACTTTTCTGCTCAAACGAACTACACACGTTTCTCATCTTAACTGACAAGCATTGGATGTTAGGGGACCAGTGCATTTTATCAGTTTCAGAAGCAGATTTGGACTACCTATGGTCCGTATGTGTAGGAAACACCGTTCTGTTGTTCTGGGCACACTCAGATTACCTGCATTATTAGAGAATCTAGAAAGCAAGGGCGTGCTTCTCGCTCTAAAGCAGAGTGTGATCCATGGATGAGAACACTGCTGTGTGTTTCCCTTCAGAGACGGAGTTAAATCCCAGGCTGTGTGTCTTACTACAAGCAAGACTTCGTTACAGGTAAAGGATCTCACTTTTCAGTTCAAAGGAACTACATCATACTCAAAGCTCACCTGTTTCTCATCTTACCTGACAAGCCTTGAATGTTAGAGTTCCATTGCTTTGTGTCAGTTTCAGAAACAGAGTTGGACTAGATATGGTCCGTATGTGTAGGAAACAACGTTCTTTTGTCTCAGCGCACTCACGTTTCCTGCTGTCTTAGAGACTTTAGAAAGCAAGAGCATGCTTCTCGCTCTAAAGCAGATTTTGATCCATGGATGAGAACTATTCTGTGTGTTTCCCTTCAGAAATGGAGTTAAATCCCAGACTCTGTGTCTTCCTACAAGCAAGACTTCGTTTAAGGTAAGGGCAGTCACTTTTCTGCTCAAATGAACTACATCGTTCATGAAGCTCACACGTTTCCCATCGTAACTGACAAGCATTGGATGTTAGAGGACCAGTGCTTTGTATCAGTTTCAGAAGAAGAGTTGGACTACATATGGTCCGTATGTGTACGAAACTCCGTTCTTTTGTTCTGGGCACACTCAGATTTCCTGCTGTATTAGGGACTCTAGAAAGCAAGAGCGTGCTTCTTGCTGTAAAGCAGAGTGTGATCCATGGGTGAGAACTATGCTGTGTGTTTCCCTTCAGAAATGGAGTTAAATCCCAGGCTCTGTGTCTTCCTATAAGCAAGACTTCGTTTCAGGTAAGGGCAGTCACTTGTCATCTCAAACGAACTACATCGTTTACGAAGCTCACACGTTTCTCATCTTAACAGACAAGCATTGGATGTTAGAGGACCAGTGCTTTGTAACAGTTTCAGAAGCAGAGTTGGACTAGATATGGTCCCTATGTGTAGGAAACACCGTTCTTTTGTTCTCAGCACACTCACGTTTCCTGCTTTGTTAGAGACTCCAGAAAGCAAGAGCGTGCTTCTCGCTCTAAAGCAGAGTGTGATCCATGGATGAGAACTCTGCTGTGTGTTTCCCTTCAGAAATGTAGGTAAATCCCAGGCTCTGTGTCTTACTACAAGCAAGACATCCTTACAGGTAACGGCAGTCACATTTCAGTTCAAAGGAAATACATCATTCTCAAAACTCACACGTTTCTCATCTTAACTGACAAGCATTGGATGTTAGAGGACCAGTGATTTGTGTCAGTTACAGAAACAGAGTTGGACTAGATATGGTCCGTATGTGTAGGAAACACCGTTCTTTTGTTCTGAGCGCACTCACGTTTCCTGATGTCTTAGAGACTCTAGAAAGCAAAAGCGTGCTTCTTGTTCTAAAGCAGAGTGTGATCAATGGATGAGAACACTGCTGTGTGTTTCACTTCAGAAATGGAGTTAAATCCCAGGCTCTGAGTCTTCCTACAAGCAAGACTTCGTTTCAGGTAAGGGCAGTCACTTTTCTGCTCAAACGAACTACATCGTTCACGAAGATCACACGTCTCTCATCTTAACTGACAAGCATTGGATGTTAGAGGACCAGTGCATTGTATCAGTTTCAGAATCAGATATGGACTACATATGGTCCGTATGTGTAGGAAACACCGTTCTTTTGTTCTGGGCACACTCAGATTACCTGCTGTATTAGAGACTCTAGAAAGCAAGAGCGTGCTTCTCGCTCTAAAGCAGAGTGTGATCCATGGATGAAAACTATGCTGTGTGTTTCCCTTCAGAGATGGAGGTAATTCCCAGGCTCAGTGTCTTCCTACAAGCAAGACTTCGTTACAGGTAAGGGCAGTCACTTTTCTGCTCAAACGAACTACATGGTTCACGAAGATCACACGTTTCTCATCTTAACTGACAAGCATTGGATGTTAGAGGACCAGTGCTTTGTATCAGTTTCAGAAGGAGAGTTGGACTAGATATGGTCCTTATGTGTAGGAAACACCGTTCTTTTGTTCTCAGCACACTCACGTTTCCTGCTGTCTTAGAGACTCTAGAAAGCAAGAGCGTGCTTCTTGTTCTAAAGCAGAGTGTGACAATGGATGAGAACACTGCTGTGTGTTTCCATTCAGAAATGGAGTTAAATCCCAGGCTCCGAGTCTTTCTACAAGCAAGACTTCGTTTCAGGTAAGGGCAGTCACTTTTCTGCTCAAACGAACTACACAAGTTTCTCATCTTAACTGACAAGCATTGGATGTTAGAGGACCAGTGCATTTTATCAGTTTCAGAAGCTGATTTGGACTACATATGGTCCGTATGTGTAGGAAACACCGTTCTTTTGTTCTGGGCACACTCAGATTACCTGCATTATTAGAGACTCTAGAAATCAAGAGCGTGCTTCTCGCTCTAAAGCAGAGTGTGATCCATGGATGAGAACACTGCTGTGTGTTTCCTTTCAGAGATGGAGTTAAATCCCAGGCTCTGTGTCTTACTACAAGCAAGACTTCGTTACAGGTAAGGGTAGTCACTTTTCAGTTCAAAGGAACTACATCATTCTCAAAGCTCACACGTTTCTCATCTTAACTGACAAGCATTGGATGTTAGAGGACCAGTGCATTGTATCAGTTTTAGAAGCAGATTTGGACTACATATGGTCCGTATGTGTAGGAAACACCGTTCTTTTGTTCTGGGCAGAATCAGATTACCTGCTTTATTAGAGACTCTAGAAAGCAAGAGCGTGCATCTCGCTCTAAGCAGAGTGTGATCCATGGATGAGAACTCTGCTGTGTGTTTCCCTTCAGAGATGGAGTTAAATCCCAGGCTCTGTTTCTTACTACAAGCAAGACTTCGTTTAAGGTAAGGGCAGTCACTTTTCTGCTCAAACGAACTACATCGTTCATGAAGCTCACACGTTTCCCATCATAACTCACAAGCATTGGATGTTAGAGTACCACTGCTTTGTATCAGTTTCAGAAGCTGAGTTGGACTAGATATGGTCCGTATGTGTAGGAAACACCGTTCTTTAGTTCTCAGCACACTCACGTTTCCTGCTTTGTTAGAGACTCCAGAAAGCAAGAGCGTGCTTCTCGCTCTAAAGAAGAGTGTGATCCATGGATGAGAACTCTGCTGTGTGTTTCTCTTCAGAGATGGAGTTAAATCCCAGGCTCTGTGTCTTACTACAAGCAAGACTTCGTTACAGGTAAGGGCAGTCAGTTTTCAGTTCAAAGGAACTACATCATTCTCAAAGCTCACACGTTTCTCATCTTAACTGACAAGCATTGGATGTTAGAGGACCAGTGCTTTGTGTCAGTTTCAGAAACAGAGTTGGACTAGGTATGGTCCGTATGTGTAGGAAACACCGTTCTTTTGTTCTCAGAGCACTCACGTTTCCTGCTGTCTTAGAGACTCTAGAAAGCAATAGCGTGCTTCTTGTTCTAAAGCAGAGTGTGATCCATGGATGAGAACACTGCTGTGTGTTTCACTTCAGAAATGGAGTTAAATCCCAGGCTCTGAGTCTTACTACAAGCAAGACTTCGTTTCGGGTAAGGGCAGTCACTTTTCTGTTCAAACGAACTACATCGTTCACGAAGATCACACGTTTCTCATCTTAACTGACAATCATTGGATGTTAGAGGACCAGTGCTTTGTGTCAGTTTCAGAAACAGAGTTGGACTAGGTATGGTCCGTATGTGTAGGAAACACCGTTCTTTTGTTCTCAGAGCACTCACGTTTCCTGCTGTCTTAGAGACTCTAGAAAGCAATAGCGTGCTTCTTGTTCTAAAGCAGAGTGTGATCCATGGATGAGAACACTGCTGTGTGTTTCACTTCAGAAATGGAGTTAAATCCCAGGCTCTGAGTCTTACTACAAGCAAGACTTCGTTTCGGGTAAGGGCAGTCACTTTTCTGCTCAAACGAACTACATTGTTCACGAAGATCACACGTTTCTCATCTTAACTGACAAGCATTGGATGTTAAAGGACCAGTGCATTGTATCAGTTTCAGAATCAGATTTGGACTACATATGGTCCGTATGTGTAGGAAAATCCTTTCTTTTGTTCTGGGCACACTCAGATTACCTGCTTTATTAGAGACTCTAGAAAGCAAGAGCGTGCTTCTTGTTCTAAAGCAGAGTGTGATCAATGGAGGAGAACACTGCTGTGTGTTTCACTTCAGAAAAGGTGTTAACTCCCAGGCTCTGAGTCTTCCTACAAGCAAGAGTTCGTTTCAGGTAAATGCAGTCACTTTTCTGCTCAAACGAACTACATCGTTCACGAAGATCACACGTTTCTCATCTTAACTGACAAGCATTGGATGTTAGAGGACCAGTGCATTGTATCAGTTTCAGAAGCAGATTTGGACTACATATGGTCCGTATGTGTAGGAAACACTGTTCTTTTGTTCTGGGCACACTCAGATTACCTGCTGTATTAGAGAATCTAGAGAGCAAGAGCGTGCTTCACACTCTAAAGCAGAGTGTGATCCATGGATGAGAACTCTGCTGTGTGTTTCCCTTCAGAGATGAAGTTAAATCCCAGGCTCTGTGTCTTACTACAAGCAAGACTTCATTACAGGTAAGGGCAGTCACTTTTCAGTTCAAAGGAACTACAGCATTCTCAAAGCTCACACGTTTCTCATCTTTACTGACAACCATTGGATGTTAGAGTACCAGTGCTTTGTGTCAGTTTCAGAAACAGAGTTGTACTAGATATGGTCCATATGTGTAGGAAACAACATACTTTTGTTCTCAGCGCACTCACGTTTCCTGCTGTCTTAGAGAATTTAGAAAGCAAGAGCGTGCTTCTCGCTCTAAAGCAGATTGTGATCCATGGATGAAAACTATGCTGTGTGTTTCCCTTCAGAAATGGAGTTAAATCCCAGACTCTGTGTCTTCCTACAAGCAAGACTTCGTTTAAGGTAAGGGCAGTCACTTTTCTGCTCAAACGAACTACACACGTTTCTCATCTTAACTGACAAGCATTGGATGTTAGAGGACCAGTGCATTTTATCAGTTTCAGAAGCAGATTTGGACTACCTATGGTCCGTATGTGTAGGAAACACCGTTCTGTTGTTCTGGGCACACTCAGATTACCTGCATTATTAGAGAATCTAGAAAGCAAGGGCGTGCTTCTCGCTCTAAAGCAGAGTGTGATCCATGGATGAGAACACTGCTGTGTGTTTCCCTTCAGAGACGGAGTTAAATCCCAGGCTGTGTGTCTTACTACAAGCAAGACTTCGTTACAGGTAAAGGATCTCACTTTTCAGTTCAAAGGAACTACATCATACTCAAAGCTCACCTGTTTCTCATCTTACCTGACAAGCCTTGAATGTTAGAGTTCCATTGCTTTGTGTCAGTTTCAGAAACAGAGTTGGACTAGATATGGTCCGTATGTGTAGGAAACAACGTTCTTTTGTCTCAGCGCACTCACGTTTCCTGCTGTCTTAGAGACTTTAGAAAGCAAGAGCATGCTTCTCGCTCTAAAGCAGATTTTGATCCATGGATGAGAACTATTCTGTGTGTTTCCCTTCAGAAATGGAGTTAAATCCCAGACTCTGTGTCTTCCTACAAGCAAGACTTCGTTTAAGGTAAGGGCAGTCACTTTTCTGCTCAAATGAACTACATCGTTCATGAAGCTCACACGTTTCCCATCTTAACTGACAAGCATTGGATGTTAGAGGACCAGTGCTTTGTATCAGTTTCAGAAGAAGAGTTGGACTACATATGGTCCGTATGTGTACGAAACTCCGTTCTTTTGTTCTGGGCACACTCAGATTTCCTGCTGTATTAGGGACTCTAGAAAGCAAGAGCGTGCTTCTTGCTGTAAAGCAGAGTGTGATCCATGGGTGAGAACTATGCTGTGTGTTTCCCTTCAGAAATGGAGTTAAATCCCAGGCTCTGTGTCTTCCTATAAGCAAGACTTCGTTTCAGGTAAGGGCAGTCACTTGTCATCTCAAACGAACTACATCGTTTACGAAGCTCACACGTTTCTCATCTTAACAGACAAGCATTGGATGTTAGAGGACCAGTGCTTTGTAACAGTTTCAGAAGCAGAGTTGGACTAGATATGGTCCCTATGTGTAGGAAACACCGTTCTTTTGTTCTCAGCACACTCACGTTTCCTGCTTTGTTAGAGACTCCAGAAAGCAAGAGCGTGCTTCTCGCTCTAAAGCAGAGTGTGATCCATGGATGAGAACTCTGCTGTGTGTTTCCCTTCAGAAATGTAGGTAAATCCCAGGCTCTGTGTCTTACTACAAGCAAGACATCCTTACAGGTAACGGCAGTCACATTTCAGTTCAAAGGAAATACATCATTCTCAAAACTCACACGTTTCTCATCTTAACTGACAAGCATTGGATGTTAGAGGACCAGTGATTTGTGTCAGTTACAGAAACAGAGTTGGACTAGATATGGTCCGTATGTGTAGGAAACACCGTTCTTTTGTTCTGAGCGCACTCACGTTTCCTGATGTCTTAGAGACTCTAGAAAGCAAAAGCGTGCTTCTTGTTCTAAAGCAGAGTGTGATCAATGGATGAGAACACTGCTGTGTGTTTCACTTCAGAAATGGAGTTAAATCCCAGGCTCTGAGTCTTCCTACAAGCAAGACTTCGTTTCAGGTAAGGGCAGTCACTTTTCTGCTCAAACGAACTACATCGTTCACGAAGATCACTCGTCTCTCATCTTAACTGACAAGCATTGGATGTTAGAGGACCAGTGCATTGTATCAGTTTCAGAATCAGATATGGACTACATATGGTCCGTATGTGTAGAAAACACCGTTCTTTTGTTCTGGGCACACTCAGATTACCTGCTGTATTAGAGACTCTAGAAAGCAAGAGCGTGCTTCTCGCTCTAAAGCAGAGTGTGATCCATGGATGAAAACTATGCTGTGTGTTTCCCTTCAGAGATGGAGGTAATTCCCAGGCTCAGTGTCTTCCTACAAGCAAGACTTCGTTACAGGTAGGGCAGTCACTTTTCTGCTCAAACGAACTACATCGTTCACGAAGATCACACGTTTCTCATCTTAACTGACAAGCATTGGATGTTAGAGGACCAGTGCTTTGTATCAGTTTCAGAAGGAGAGTTGGACTAGATATGGTCCTTATGTGTAGGAAACACCGTTCTTTTGTTCTCAGCACACTCACGTTTCCTGCTGTCTTAGAGACTCTAGAAAGCAAGAGCGTGCTTCTTGTTCTAAAGCAGAGTGTGACAATGGATGAGAACACTGCTGTGTGTTTCCATTCAGAAATGGAGTTAAATCCCAGGCTCCGAGTCTTTCTACAAGCAAGACTTCGTTTCAGGTAAGGGCAGTCACTTTTCTGCTCAAACGAACTACACAAGTTTCTCATCTTAACTGACAAGCATTGGATGTTAGAGGACCAGTGCATTTTATCAGTTTCAGAAGCTGATTTGGACTACATATGGTCTGTATGTGTAGGAAACACCGTTCTTTTGTTCTGGGCACACTCAGATTACCTGCATTATTAGAGACTCTAGAAATCAAGAGCGTGCTTCTCGCTCTAAAGCAGAGTGTGATCCATGGATGAGAACACTGCTGTGTGTTTCCCTTCAGAGATGGAGTTAAATCCCAGGCTCTGTGTCTTACTACAAGCAAGACTTCGTTACAGGTAAGGGTAGTCACTTTTCAGTTCAAAGGAACTACATCATTCTCAAAGCTCACACGTTTCTCATCTTAACTGACAAGCATTGGATGTTAGAGGACCAGTGCATTGTATCAGTTTTAGAAGCAGATTTGGACTACATATGGTCCGTATGTGTAGGAAACACCGTTCTTTTTTTCTGGGCAGAATCAGATTACCTGCTTTATTAGAGACTCTAGAAAGCAAGAGCGTGCATCTCGCTCTAAGCAGAGTGTGATCCATGGATGAGAACTCTGCTGTGTGTTTCCCTTCAGAGATGGAGTTAAATCCCAGGCTCTGTTTCTTACTACAAGCAAGACTTCGTTTAAGGTAAGGGCAGTCACTTTTCTGCTCAAACGAACTACATCGTTCATGAAGCTCACACGTTTCCCATCATAACTCACAAGCATTGGATGTTAGAGTACCACTGCTTTGTATCAGTTTCAGAAGCTGAGTTGGACTAGATATGGTCCGTATGTGTAGGAAACACCGTTCTTTAGTTCTCAGCACACTCACGTTTCCTGCTTTGTTAGAGACTCCAGAAAGCAAGAGCGTGCTTCTCGCTCTAAAGAAGAGTGTGATCCATGGATGAGAACTCTGCTGTGTGTTTCTCTTCAGAGATGGAGTTAAATCCCAGGCTCTGTGTCTTACTACAAGCAAGACTTCGTTACAGGTAAGGGCAGTCAGTTTTCAGTTCAAAGGAACTACATCATTCTCAAAGCTCACACGTTTCTCATCTTAACTGACAATCATTGGATGTTAGAGGACCAGTGCTTTGTGTCAGTTTCAGAAACAGAGTTGGAGTAGGTATGGTCCGTATGTGTAGGAAACACCGTTCTTTTGTTCTCAGAGCACTCACGTTTCCTGCTGTCTTAGAGACTCTAGAAAGCAATAGTGTGCTTCTTGTTCTAAAGCAGAGTGTGATCCATGGATGAGAACACTGCTGTGTGTTTCACTTCAGAAATGGAGTTAAATCCCAGGCTCTGAGTCTTCCTACAAGCAAGACTTCGTTTCAGGTAAGGGCAGTCACTTTGTTGCTCAAACGAACTACATCGTTCACGAAGATCACACGTTTCTCATCTTAACTGACAAGCATTGGATGTTAGAGGACCAGTGCTTTGTGTCAGTTTCAGAAACAGAGTTGGACTAGGTATGGTCCGTATGTGTAGGAATCACCGTTCTTTTGTTCTGGGCACACTCAGATTACCTGCTGTATTAGAGACTCTAGAAAGCAAGAGCATTCTTCTCGCTCTAAAGCAGAGTGTGATCAATGGAGGAGAACACTGCTGTGTGTTTCCCTTCAGAGATGGAGTTAAATCCCATGCTCTGTGTCTTCGTATAAGCAAGACTTCGTTTCAGGTGAGGGCAGTCACTTGTCAGCTCAAACGAATTACATTGTTCACGAAGCTCACACGTTTCTCATCTTAACTGACAAGCATTGGATGTTAGCGGACCAGTGCTTTTTGTCAGTTTCAGAAACAGAGTTGGACTAGATATGGTGCGTATGTGTAGGAAACACCGTTCTTTTGTTCTCAGCACACTCACATTTCCTGCTGTGTTAGAGACTCCAGAAAGCAAGAGCGTGCTTCTCGCTCTAAAGCAGAGTGTAATCCATGGATGAGAACTCTGCTGTATGTTTCCCTTCAAAGATGGAGTTAAATCCCAGGCTCTGTGTCTTACTACAAGCAAGACTTCGTTACAGGTAAGGGCAGTCACTTTTCAGTTCAAAGGAACTACATCATTCTCAAAGCTCACACGTTTCTCATCTTAACTGACAAGCATTGGATGTTAGAGGACCAGTGCTTTGTGTCAGTTACAGAAACAGAGTTGGACTAGATATGGTCCGTATGTGTAGGAAACACCGTTCTTTTGTTCTCAGCGCACTCACGTTTCCTGCTGTCTTAGATACTCTAGAAAGCAAGAGTGTGCTTCTTGTTCTAAAGCAGAGTGTGATCAATGGATGAGAACACTGCTGTGTGTTTCACTTCAGAAATGGAGTTAAATCCCAGGCTCTGAGTCTTACTACAAGCAAGACTTCGTTTCGGGTAAGGGCAGTCACTTTTCTGCTCAAACGAACTACATCGTTCACGAAGATCACACGTTTCTCATCTTAACTGACAAGCATTGGATGTTAAAGGACCAGTGCATTGTATCAGTTTCAGAATCAGATTTGGACTACATATGGTCCGTATGTGTAGGAAAATCCTTTCTTTTGTTCTGGGCACACTCAGATTACCTGCTTTATTAGAGACTCTAGAAAGCAAGAGCGTGATTCTTGTTCTAAAGCAGAGTGTGATCAATGGAGGAGAACACTGCTGTGTGTTTCACTTCAGAAAAGGTGTTAACTCCCAGGCTCTGAGTCTTCCTACAAGCAAGAGTTCGTTTCAGGTAAATGCAGTCACTTTTCTGCTCAAACGAACTACATCGTTCACGAAGATCACACGTTTCTCATCTTAACTGACAAGCATTGGATGTTAGAGGACCAGTGCATTGTATCAGTTTCAGAAGCAGATTTGGACTACATATGGTCCGTATGTGTAGGAAACACTGTTCTTTTGTTCTGGGCACACTCAGATTACCTGCTGTATTAGAGAATCTAGAGAGCAAGAGCGTGCTTCACGCTCTAAAGCAGAGTGTGATCCATGGATGAGAACTCTGCTGTGTGTTTCCCTTCAGAGTTGAAGTTAAATCCCAGGCTCTGTGTCTTACTACAAGCAAGACTTCATTACAGGTAAGGGCAGTCACTTTTCAGTTCAAAGGAACTACATCATTCTCAAAGCTCACACGTTTCTCATCTTTACTGACAACCATTGGATGTTAGAGTACCAGTGCTTTGTGTCAGTTTCAGAAACAGAGTTGTACTAGATATGGTCCATATGTGTAGGAAACAACATACTTTTGTTCTCAGCGCACTCACGTTTCCTGCTGTCTTAGAGAATTTAGAAAGCAAGAGCGTGCTTCTCGCTCTAAAGCAGATTGTGATCCATGGATGAAAACTATGCTGTGTGTTTACCTTCAGAAATGGAGTTAAATCCCAGACTCTGTGTCTTCCTACAAGCAAGACTTCGTTTAAGGTAAGGGCAGTCACTTTTCTGCTCAAACGAACTACACACGTTTCTCATCTTAACTGACAAGCATTGGATGTTAGAGGACCAGTGCATTTTATCAGTTTCAGAAGCAGATTTGGACTACCTATGGTCCGTATGTGTAGGAAACACCATTCTTTTGTTCTGGGCACACTCAGATTACCTGCATTATTAGAGACTCTAGAAAGCAAGAGTGTGCTTCTCGCTCTAAAGCAGAGTGTGATCCATGGATGAGAACTCTGCTGTGTGTTTTCCTTCAGAGATGGAGGTAAATCCCAGGCTCTGTGTCTTCCTACAAGCAAGACTTCGTTTAAGGTAAGGGCAGTCACTTTCCTGCTCAAACGAACTACATCGTTCATGAAGCTCACACGTTTCCCATCTTAACTGACAAGCATTGGATGTTAGAGGACCAGTGCATTGGATCAGTTTCAGAAGCAGATTTGGACTACATATGGTCCGTATGTGTAGGAATCACCGTTCTTTTTTTCTGGGCACACTCAGATTTCCTGCTGTATTAGAGACTCTAGAAAGCAAGAGCGTGCTTCTTGCTGTAAAGCAGAGTGTGATCCATGGGTGAGAACTATGCTGTGTGTTACCATTCAGAAATGGAGTTAAATCCCAGGCTCTGTGTCTTCCTATAAGCAAGATTTCGTTTCAGGTAAGGGCAGTCACTTGACAGCTCAAACAAACTACATCGTTCACGAAGCTCACACGTCTCTCATCTTAACAGACAAGCATTGGATGTTAGAGAACCAGTGCTTTGTATCAGTTTCAGAAGCAGAGTTGGACTAGATATGGTCCCTATGTGTAGGAAACACCGTTCTTTAGTTCTCAGCACACTCACGTTTCCTGCTGTGTTAGACACTCCAGAAAACAAGAGCGTGCTTCTGGCTCTAAAGCAGAGTGTGATCCATGGATGAGAACTCTGCTGTGTGTTTCCCTTCAGAGATGGAGTTAAATCCCAGGCTCTGTGTCTTAATACAAGCAAGACTTCGTTACAGGTAAGGGCAGTCACTTTCCAGTTCAAAGGAACTATATCATCCTCAAATTTCACACGGTTCTCATCTTAACTGACAAGCATTGGATGTTAGAGGACCAGTGCTTTGTGTCAGTTTCAGAAACAGAGTTGGACTCGATATGGTCTGTATGTGTAGGAAACACCGTTCTTTTGTTCTCAGCACACTCACGTTTCCTGCTGTGTTAGAGACTCCAGAAAGCAAGAACGTGCTTCTCGCTCTAAAGCAGAGTGTGATCCATGGATGAGAACTCTGCTGTATGTTTCCCTTCAGAGATGGAGTTAAATCCCAGGCTCTGTGTCTTACTACAAGCAAGACTTCGTTACAGGTAAGGGCAGTCACTTTTCAGTTCAAAGGAACTACATCATTCTCAAAGCTCACACGTTTCTCATCTTAACTGACAAGCATTGGATGTTAGGGGACCAGTGCATTGTATCAGTTTCAGAAGCAGATTTGGACTACATATGGTCCGTATGTGTAGGAATCACCGTTCTTTTGTTATGGGCACAATCAGATTACCTGCTGTATTAGAGACTCTAGAAAGCAAGAGCGTGCTTCTCGCTCTAAAGCAGAGTGTGATCAATGGAGGAGAACACTGCTGTCTGTTTCCCTTCAGAGATGGAGTTAAATCCCATGCTCTGTGTCTTCCTATAAGCAAGACTTCGTTTCAGGTGAGGGCAGTCACTTGTCAGCTCAAACGAATTACATTGTTCACGAAGCTCACACGTTTCCCATCTTAACTGACAAGCATTGGATGTTAGAGTACCACTGCTTTGTGTCAGTTTCAGAAACAGAGTTGGACTAGGTATGGTCCGTATGTGTAGGAAACACCGTTCTTTTGTTCTCAGTGCACTCACGTTTCCTGCTGTCTTAGAGACTCTAGAAATCAAGAGCGTGCTTCTTGTTCTAAAGCAGAGTGTGATCCATGGATGAGAACACTGCTGTGTGTTTCACTTCAGAAATGGAGTTAAATCCCAGGCTCTGAGTCTTCCTACAAGCAAGACTTCGTTTCAGGTAAGGGCAGTCACTTTTCTGCTCAAACGAACTACATCGTTCACGAAGATCACACGTTTCTCATCTTAACTGACAAGCATTGGATGTTAGAGGACCAGTGCTTTGTATCAGTTTCAGAAGCAGAGTTGGACTAGATATGGTCCGTATGTGTAGGAAACACCATTCTTTTGTTCTCAGCACACTCACGTTTCCTGCTGTGTTAGAGACTCCAGAAAGCAAGAGTGTGCTTCTCGCTCTAAAGCAGAGTGTGATCCATGGATGAGAACTCTGCTGTGTGTTTCCCTTCAGAGATGGAGTTAAATCCCAGGCTCTGTGTCTTACTACAAGCAAGACTTCGTTTAAGGTAAGGGCAGTCACTTTTCTGCTCAAACGAACTACATCGTTCATGAAGCTCACACGTTTCCCATCTTAACTGACAAGCATTGGATGTTAGAGTACGACTGCTTTGTATCAGTTTCAGAAGCTGAGTTGGACTAGATATGGTCCGTATGTGTATGAAACTCCGTTCTTTTTTTCTGGGCACACTCAGATTTCCTGCTGTATTAGAGACTCTAGAAAGCAAGAGCGTGCTTCTTGCTGTAAAGCAGAGTGTGATCCATGGGTGAGAACTATGCTATGTGTTACCATTCAGAAATGGAGTTAAATCCCAGGCTCTGTGTCTTCCTATAAGCAAGATTTCGTTTCAGGTAAGGGCAGTCACTTGACAGCTCAAACAAACTACATCGTTCACGAAGCTCACACGTCTCTCATCTTAACAGACAAGCATTGGATGTTAGAGGACCAGTGCTTTGTATCAGTTTCAGAAGCAGAGTTGGACTAGGTATGGTCCGTATGTGTAGGAAACACCGTTCTTTTGTTCTCAGCACACTCACGTTTCCTGCTGTGTTAGAGACTCCAGAAAGCAAGAACGTGCTTCTCGCTCTAAGGCAGAGTGTGATCCATGGATGAGAACTCTGCTGTATGTTTCCCTTCAGAGATGGAGTTAAATCCCAGGCTCTGTGTCTTACTACAAGCAAGACTTCATTACAGGTAAGGGCAGTCACTTTTCAGTTCAAAGGAACTACATCATTCTCAAAGCTCACACGTTTCTCAACTTAACTGACAAGCATTGGATGTTAGGGGACCAGTGCTTTGTGTCAGTTTCAGAAACAGAGTTGGACTAGATATGGTCCGTATGTGTAGGAAACACCGTTCTTTTGTTCTCAGCACACTCACGTTCCCTGCTGTGTTAGAGACTCCAGAAAGAAAGAGTGTGCTTCTTGTTCTAAAGCAGAGTGTGATCCATGGATGAGAACACTGCTGTGTGTTTCACTTCAGAAATGGAGTTAAATCCCAGGCTCTGAGTATTCCTACAAGCAAGACTTCGTTTCAGGTAAGGGCAGTCATTTTTCTGCTCAAACAAACTACATCGTTCACGAAGATCACACGTTTCTCATCTTAACTGACAAGCATTGGATGTTAGAGGACCAGTGCATTGTATCAGTTTCAGAAGCAGATTTGGACTACATATGGTCTGTATGTGTAGGAATCACCGTTCTTTTGTTCTGGGCACACTCAGATTACCTGCTGTATTAGAGACTCTAGAAAGCAAGAGTGTGCTTCTCGCTCTAAAGCAGAGTGTGATCAATGGAGGAGAACACTGCTGTCTGTTTCCCTTCAGAGATGGAGTTAAATCCCAGGCTCTGTGTCTTCCTATAAGCAAGACTTCGTTTCAGGTGAGGGCAGTCACTTGTCAGCTCAAACGAATTACATCGTTCACGAAGCTCACACGTTTCTCATCTTAACTGACAAGCATTGGATGTTAGCGGACCAGTGCTTTTTGTCAGTTTCAGTAACAGAGTTGGACTAGACATGGTCCTTATGTGTAGGAAACACCGTTCTTTTGTCTCAGCGCACTCACGTTTCCTGCTGTCTTAGAGACTTTAGAAAGCAAGAGCGTGCTTATCGCTCTAAAGCAGATTGTGATCCATGGATGAGAACTATGCTGTGTGTTTCCCTTCAGAAATGGAGTTAAATCCCAGACTCTGTGTCTTCCTACAAGCAAGACTTCCTTTAAGGTAAGGGCAGTCACTTTTCTGCTCAAACGAACTACATCGTTCATGAAGCTCACACGTTTCCCATCTTAACTGACAAGCATTGGATGTTAGAGTACGACTGCTTTGTATCAGTTTCAGAAGCTGAGTTGGACTAGATATGGTCCGTATGTGTAGGAAACACAGTTCTTTAGTTCTCAGCACACTCACGTTTCCTGCTTTGTTAGAGACTCCAGAAAGCAAGAGCGTGCTTCTAGCTCTAAAGAAGAGTGTGATCCATGGATGAGAACTCTGCTGTGTGTTTCCCTTCAGAGATGGAGTTAAATCCCAGGCTCTTTGTCTTACTACAAGCAAGACTTCGTTACAGGTAAGGGCAGTCAGTTTTCAGTTCAAAGAAACTACATCATTCTCAAAGCTCACACGATTCTCATCTTAACTGACAAGCATTGGATGTTAGAGGACCAGTGCTTTGTGTCAGTTTCAGAAACAGAGTTGGACTAGGTATGGTCCGTATGTGTAGGAAACACCGTTCTTTTGTTCTCAGAGCACTCACGTTTCCTGCTGTCTTAGAGACTCTAGAAAGCAAGAGCGTGCTTCTTGTTCTAAAGCAGAGTGTGATCCATGGATGAGAACACTGATGTGTGTTTCACTTCAGAAATGGAGTTAAATCCCAGGCTCTGAGTCTTACTACAAGCAACACTTCATTTCAGGTAAGGGCAGTCACTTTTCTGCTCAAACGAACTACATCGTTCATGAAGATCACACGATTCTCATCTTAACTGACAGGCATTGGATGTTAGAGGACCAGTGCATTGTATCAGTTTCAGAAGCAGATTTGGACTACATATGGTCCGTATGTGTAGGAATCACCGTTCTTTTGTTCTGGGCACACTCAGATTACCTGCTGTATTAGAGACCCTAGAAAGTAAGAGCGTGCTTCTCGCTCTAAAGCAGAGTGTGATCAATGGAGGAGAACACTGCTGTCTGTTTCCCTTCAGAGATGGAGTTAAATCCCAGGCTCTGTGTCTTCCTATAAGCAAGACTTCGTTTCAGGTGAGGGCAGTCACTTGTCAGCTCAAACGAATTACATCGTTCACGAAGCTCACACGTTTCTCATCTTAACTGACAAGCATTGGATGTTAGCGGACCAGTGCTTTTTGTCAGTTTCAGAAACAGTTGGACTAGATATGGTCCGTATGTGTAGGAAACACCGTTCTTTTGTCTCAGCCCACTCACGTTTCCTGCTGTCTTAGAGACTTTAGAAAGCAAGAGCGTGCTTATCGCTCTAAAGCAGATTGTGATCCATGGATGAGAACTATGCTGTGTGTTTCCCTTCAGAAATGGAGTTAAATCCCAGACTCTGTGTCTTCCTACAAGCAAGACTTCGTTTCAGGTGAGGGCAGTCACTTGTCAGCTCAAACGAATTACATCGTTCACGAAGCTCACACGTTTCTCATCTTAACTGACAAGCATTGGATGTTAGCGGACCAGTGCTTTTTGTCAGTTTCAGAAACAGAGTTGGACTAGATATGGTCCTTATGTGTAGGAAACACCGTTCTTTTGTCTCAGCGCACTCACGTTTCCTGCTGTCTTAGAGACTTTAGAAAGCAAGAGCGTGCTTATCGCTCTAAAGCAGATTGTGATCCATGGATGAGAACTATGCTGTGTGTTTCCCTTCAGAAATGGAGTTAAATCCCAGACTCTGTGTCTTCCTATAAGCAAGACTTCGTTTAAGGTAAGGGCAGTCACTTTTCTGCTCAAACGAACTACATCGTTCATGAAGCTCACACGTTTACCATCTTAACTGACAAGCATTGGATGTTAGAGTACCACTGCTTTGTATCAGTTTCAGAAGCTGAGTTGGACTAGATATGGTCCGTATGTGTAGGAAACACCGTTCTTTAGTTCTCAGCACACTCACGTTTCCTGCTTTGTTAGAGACTCCAGAAAGCAAGAGCGTGCTTCTCGCTCTAAAGCAGAGTGTGATCCATGGATGAGAACTCTGCTGTGTGTTTCCCTTCAGAGATGGAGTTAAATCCCAGGCTCTGTGTCTTACTACAAGCAAGACTTCGTTACAGGTAAGGGCAGTCAGTTTTCAGTTCAAAGAAACTACATCATTCTCAAAGCTCACACGTTTCTCATCTTAACTGACAAGCATTGGATGTTAGAGGAACAGTGCTTTGTGTCAGTTTCAGAAACAGATTTGGACTAGGTATGGTCCGTATGTGTAGGAAACTTCGTTCTTTTGTTCTCAGAGCACTCACGTTTCCTGCTGTCTTAGAGACTCTAGAAAGCAAGAGCGTGCTTCTTGTTCTAAAGCAGAGTGTGATCCATGGATGAGAACACTGCTGTGTGTTTCACTTCAGAAATGGAGTTAAATCCCAGGCTCTGAGTCTTCCTACAAGCAAGACTTCGTTTCAGGTAAGGGCAGTCACTTTTCTGCTCTAACGAACTACATCGTTCACGAAGATCACACGTTTCTCATCTTAACTGACAAGCATTGGATGTTAGAGGACCAGTGCATTGTATCAGTTTCAGAAGCAGATTTGGACTACATATGGTCTGTATGTGTAGGAATCACCGTTCTTTTGTTCTGGGCACACTCAGATTACCTGCTGTATTAGAGACTCTAGAAAGCAAGAGTGTGCTTCTCGCTCTAAAGCAGAGTGTGATCAATGGAGGAGAACACTGCTGTCTGTTTCCCTTCAGAGATGGAGTTAAATCCCAGGCTCTGTGTCTTCCTATAAGCAAGACTTCGTTTCAGGTGAGGGCAGTCACTTGTCAGCTCAAACGAATTACATCGTTCACGAAGCTCACACGTTTCTCATCTTAACTGACAAGCATTGGATGTTAGCGGACCAGTGCTTTTTGTCAGTTTCAGTAACAGAGTTGGACTAGACATGGTCCTTATGTGTAGGAAACACCGTTCTTTTGTCTCAGCGCACTCACGTTTCCTGCTGTCTTAGAGACTTTAGAAAGCAAGAGCGTGCTTATCGCTCTAAAGCAGATTGTGATCCATGGATGAGAACTATGCTGTGTGTTTCCCTTCAGAAATGGAGTTAAATCCCAGACTCTGTGTCTTCCTACAAGCAAGACTTCGTTTAAGGTAAGGGCAGTCACTTTTCTGCTCAAACGAACTACATCGTTCATGAAGCTCACACGTTTCCCATCTTAACTGACAAGCATTGGATGTTAGAGTACGACTGCTTTGTATCAGTTTCAGAAGCTGAGTTGGACTAGATATGGTCCGTATGTGTAGGAAACACAGTTCTTTAGTTCTCAGCACACTCACGTTTCCTGCTTTGTTAGAGACTCCAGAAAGCAAGAGCGTGCTTCTAGCTCTAAAGAAGAGTGTGATCCATGGATGAGAACTCTGCTGTGTGTTTCCCTTCAGAGATGGAGTTAAATCCCAGGCTCTTTGTCTTACTACAAGCAAGACTTCGTTACAGGTAAGGGCAGTCAGTTTTCAGTTCAAAGAAACTACATCATTCTCAAAGCTCACACGATTCTCATCTTAACTGACAAGCATTGGATGTTAGAGGACCAGTGCTTTGTGTCAGTTTCAGAAACAGAGTTGGACTAGGTATGGTCCGTATGTGTAGGAAACACCGTTCTTTTGTTCTCAGAGCACTCACGTTTCCTGCTGTCTTAGAGACTCTAGAAAGCAAGAGCGTGCTTCTTGTTCTAAAGCAGAGTGTGATCCATGGATGAGAACACTGATGTGTGTTTCACTTCAGAAATGGAGTTAAATCCCAGGCTCTGAGTCTTACTACAAGCAACACTTCATTTCAGGTAAGGGCAGTCACTTTTCTGCTCAAACGAACTACATCGTTCATGAAGATCACACGATTCTCATCTTAACTGACAGGCATTGGATGTTAGAGGACCAGTGCATTGTATCAGTTTCAGAAGCAGATTTGGACTACATATGGTCCGTATGTGTAGGAATCACCGTTCTTTTGTTCTGGGCACACTCAGATTACCTGCTGTATTAGAGACCCTAGAAAGTAAGAGCGTGCTTCTCGCTCTAAAGCAGAGTGTGATCAATGGAGGAGAACACTGCTGTCTGTTTCCCTTCAGAGATGGAGTTAAATCCCAGGCTCTGTGTCTTCCTATAAGCAAGACTTCGTTTCAGGTGAGGGCAGTCACTTGTCAGCTCAAACGAATTACATCGTTCACGAAGCTCACACGTTTCTCATCTTAACTGACAAGCATTGGATGTTAGCGGACCAGTGCTTTTTGTCAGTTTCAGAAACAGTTGGACTAGATATGGTCCGTATGTGTAGGAAACACCGTTCTTTTGTCTCAGCCCACTCACGTTTCCTGCTGTCTTAGAGACTTTAGAAAGCAAGAGCGTGCTTATCGCTCTAAAGCAGATTGTGATCCATGGATGAGAACTATGCTGTGTGTTTCCCTTCAGAAATGGAGTTAAATCCCAGACTCTGTGTCTTCCTACAAGCAAGACTTCGTTTCAGGTGAGGGCAGTCACTTGTCAGCTCAAACGAATTACATCGTTCACGAAGCTCACACGTTTCTCATCTTAACTGACAAGCATTGGATGTTAGCGGACCAGTGCTTTTTGTCAGTTTCAGAAACAGAGTTGGACTAGATATGGTCCTTATGTGTAGGAAACACCGTTCTTTTGTCTCAGCGCACTCACGTTTCCTGCTGTCTTAGAGACTTTAGAAAGCAAGAGCGTGCTTATCGCTCTAAAGCAGATTGTGATCCATGGATGAGAACTATGCTGTGTGTTTCCCTTCAGAAATGGAGTTAAATCCCAGACTCTGTGTCTTCCTATAAGCAAGACTTCGTTTAAGGTAAGGGCAGTCACTTTTCTGCTCAAACGAACTACATCGTTCATGAAGCTCACACGTTTACCATCTTAACTGACAAGCATTGGATGTTAGAGTACCACTGCTTTGTATCAGTTTCAGAAGCTGAGTTGGACTAGATATGGTCCGTATGTGTAGGAAACACCGTTCTTTAGTTCTCAGCACACTCACGTTTCCTGCTTTGTTAGAGACTCCAGAAAGCAAGAGCGTGCTTCTCGCTCTAAAGCAGAGTGTGATCCATGGATGAGAACTCTGCTGTGTGTTTCCCTTCAGAGATGGAGTTAAATCCCAGGCTCTGTGTCTTACTACAAGCAAGACTTCGTTACAGGTAAGGGCAGTCAGTTTTCAGTTCAAAGAAACTACATCATTCTCAAAGCTCACACGTTTCTCATCTTAACTGACAAGCATTGGATGTTAGAGGAACAGTGCTTTGTGTCAGTTTCAGAAACAGATTTGGACTAGGTATGGTCCGTATGTGTAGGAAACTTCGTTCTTTTGTTCTCAGAGCACTCACGTTTCCTGCTGTCTTAGAGACTCTAGAAAGCAAGAGCGTGCTTCTTGTTCTAAAGCAGAGTGTGATCCATGGATGAGAACACTGCTGTGTGTTTCACTTCAGAAATGGAGTTAAATCCCAGGCTCTGAGTCTTCCTACAAGCAAGACTTCGTTTCAGGTAAGGGCAGTCACTTTTCTGCTCTAACGAACTACATCATTCACGAAGATCACACGTTTCTCATCTTAACTGACAAGCATTGGATGTTAGAGGACCAGTTCATTGTATCAGTTTCAGAAGCAGATTTGGACTACATATGGTCCGTATGTGTAGGAAACACCGTTCTTTTGTTCTGGGCACACTCAGATTACCTGCTTTATTAGAGACTCTAGAAAGCAAGAGCGTGCTTCTCGCTCTAAAGCAGAGTGTGATCCATGGATGAGAACTCTGCTGTGTGTTTCCCTTCAGAGATGGAGTTAAATCCCAGGCTCTGTGTCTTACTACAAGCAAGACTTCGTTACAGGTAAGTGCAGTCAGTTTTCAGTTCAAAGGAACTACATCATTCTCAAAGCTTACACGTTTCTCATCTTAACTGACAAGCATTGGATGTTAGAGGACCAGTGCTTTGTGTCAGTTTCAGAAACAGAGTTGGACTAGGTATGGTCCGTATGTGTAGGAAACACCGTTCTTTTGTTCTCAGAGCACTCACGTTTCCTGCTGTCTTAGAGACTCTAGAAAGCAAGAGCGTGCTTCTCGCTCTAAAGCAGAGTGTGATCAATGGAGGAGAACACTGCTGTCTGTTTCCCTTCAGAGATGGAGTTAAATCCCAGGCTCTGTGTCTTCCTATAAGCAAGACTTCGTTTCAGGTGAGGGCAGTCACTTGTCAGCTCAAACGAATTACATCGTTCACGAAGCTCACACGTTTCTCATCTTAACTGACTAGCATTGGATGTTAGCGGACCAGTGCTTTTTGTCAGTTTCAGAAACAGTTGGACTAGATATGGTCCGTATGTGTAGGAAACACCGTTGTTTTGTCTCAGCGCACCCACGTTTCCTGCTGTCTTAGAGACTTTAGAAAGCAAGAGCGTGCTTATCGCTCTAAAGCAGATTGTGATCCATGGATGAGAACTATGCTGTGTGTTTCCCTTCAGAAATGGAGTTAAATCCCAGACTCTGTGTCTTCCTACAAGCAAGACTTCGTTTAAGGTAAGGGCAGTCACTTTTCTGCTCAAACGAACTACATCGTTCATGAAGCTCACACGTTTCCCATCTTAACTGACAAGCATTGGATGTTAGAGTACGACTGCTTTGTATCAGTTTCAGAAGCTGAGTTGGACTAGATATGGTCCGTATGTGTAGGAAACACAGTTCTTTAGTTCTCAGCACACTCACGTTTCCTGCTTTGTTAGAGACTCCAGAAAGCAAGAGCGTGCTTCTAGCTCTAAAGAAGAGTGTGATCCATGGATGAGAACTCTGCTGTGTGTTTCCCTTCAGAGATGGAGTTAAATCCCAGGCTCTTTGTCTTACTACAAGCAAGACTTCGTTACAGGTAAGGGCAGTCAGTTTTCAGTTCAAAGAAACTACATCATTCTCAAAGCTCACACGATTCTCATCTTAACTGACAAGCATTGGATGTTAGAGGACCAGTGCTTTGTGTCAGTTTCAGAAACAGAGTTGGACTAGGTATGGTCCGTATGTGTAGGAAACACCGTTCTTTTGTTCTCAGAGCACTCACGTTTCCTGCTGTCTTAGAGACTCTAGAAAGCAAGAGCGTGCTTCTTGTTCTAAAGCAGAGTGTGATCCATGGATGAGAACACTGATGTGTGTTTCACTTCAGAAATGGAGTTAAATCCCAGGCTCTGAGTCTTACTACAAGCAACACTTCATTTCAGGTAAGGGCAGTCACTTTTCTGCTCAAACGAACTACATCGTTCATGAAGATCACACGATTCTCATCTTAACTGACAGGCATTGGATGTTAGAGGACCAGTGCATTGTATCAGTTTCAGAAGCAGATTTGGACTACATATGGTCCGTATGTGTAGGAATCACCGTTCTTTTGTTCTGGGCACACTCAGATTACCTGCTGTATTAGAGACCCTAGAAAGTAAGAGCGTGCTTCTCGCTCTAAAGCAGAGTGTGATCAATGGAGGAGAACACTGCTGTCTGTTTCCCTTCAGAGATGGAGTTAAATCCCAGGCTCTGTGTCTTCCTATAAGCAAGACTTCGTTTCAGGTGAGGGCAGTCACTTGTCAGCTCAAACGAATTACATCGTTCACGAAGCTCACACGTTTCTCATCTTAACTGACAAGCATTGGATGTTAGCGGACCAGTGCTTTTTGTCAGTTTCAGAAACAGTTGGACTAGATATGGTCCGTATGTGTAGGAAACACCGTTCTTTTGTCTCAGCCCACTCACGTTTCCTGCTGTCTTAGAGACTTTAGAAAGCAAGAGCGTGCTTATCGCTCTAAAGCAGATTGTGATCCATGGATGAGAACTATGCTGTGTGTTTCCCTTCAGAAATGGAGTTAAATCCCAGACTCTGTGTCTTCCTACAAGCAAGACTTCGTTTCAGGTGAGGGCAGTCACTTGTCAGCTCAAACGAATTACATCGTTCACGAAGCTCACACGTTTCTCATCTTAACTGACAAGCATTGGATGTTAGCGGACCAGTGCTTTTTGTCAGTTTCAGAAACAGAGTTGGACTAGATATGTTCCTTATGTGTAGGAAACACCGTTCTTTTGTCTCAGCGCACTCACGTTTCCTGCTGTCTTAGAGACTTTAGAAAGCAAGAGCGTGCTTATCGCTCTAAAGCAGATTGTGATCCATGGATGAGAACTATGCTGTGTGTTTCCCTTCAGAAATGGAGTTAAATCCCAGACTCTGTGTCTTCCTATAAGCAAGACTTCGTTTAAGGTAAGGGCAGTCACTTTTCTGCTCAAACGAACTACATCGTTCATGAAGCTCACACGTTTACCATCTTAACTGACAAGCATTGGATGTTAGAGTACCACTGCTTTGTATCAGTTTCAGAAGCTGAGTTGGACTAGATATGGTCCGTATGTGTAGGAAACAATGTTCTTTAGTTCTCAGCACACTCACGTTTCCTGCTTTGTTAGAGACTCCAGAAAGCAAGAGCGTGCTTCTCGCTCTAAAGCAGAGTGTGATCCATGGATGAGAACTCTGCTGTGTGTTTCCCTTCAGAGATGGAGTTAAATCCCAGGCTCTGTGTCTTACTACAAGCAAGACTTCGTTACAGGTAAGGGCAGTCAGTTTTCAGTTCAAAGAAACTACATCATTCTCAAAGCTCACACGTTTCTCATCTTAACTGACAAGCATTGGATGTTAGAGGAACAGTGCTTTGTGTCAGTTTCAGAAACAGATTTGGACTAGGTATGGTCCGTATGTGTAGGAAACTTCGTTCTTTTGTTCTCAGAGCACTCACGTTTCCTGCTGTCTTAGAGACTCTAGAAAGCAAGAGCGTGCTTCTTGTTCTAAAGCAGAGTGTGATCCATGGATGAGAACACTGCTGTGTGTTTCACTTCAGAAATGGAGTTAAATCCCAGGCTCTGAGTCTTCCTACAAGCAAGACTTCGTTTCAGGTAAGGGCAGTCACTTTTCTGCTCTAACGAACTACATCATTCACGAAGATCACACGTTTCTCATCTTAACTGACAAGCATTGGATGTTAGAGGACCAGTTCATTGTATCAGTTTCAGAAGCAGATTTGGACTACATATGGTCCGTATGTGTAGGAAACACCGTTCTTTTGTTCTGGGCACACTCAGATTACCTGCTTTATTAGAGACTCTAGAAAGCAAGAGCGTGCTTCTCGCTCTAAAGCAGAGTGTGATCCATGGATGAGAACTCTGCTGTGTGTTTCCCTTCAGATATGGAGTTAAATCCCAGGCTCTGTGTCTTACTACAAGCAAGACTTCGTTACAGGTAAGTGCAGTCAGTTTTCAGTTCAAAGGAACTACATCATTCTCAAAGCTCACACGTTTCTCATCTTAACTGACAAGCATTGGATGTTAGAGGACCAGTGCTTTGTGTCAGTTTCAGAAACAGAGTTGGACTAGGTATGGTCCGTATGTGTAGGAAACACCGTTCTTTTGTTCTCAGAGCACTCACGTTTCCTGCTGTCTTAGAGACTCTAGAAAGCAAGAGCGTGCTTCTCGCTCTAAAGCAGAGTGTGATCAATGGAGGAGAACACTGCTGTCTGTTTCCCTTCAGAGATGGAGTTAAATCCCAGGCTCTGTGTCTTCCTATAAGCAAGACTTCGTTTCAGGTGAGGGCAGTCACTTGTCAGCTCAAACGAATTACATCGTTCACGAAGCTCACACGTTTCTCATCTTAACTGACTAGCATTGGATGTTAGCGGACCAGTGCTTTTTGTCAGTTTCAGAAACAGTTGGACTAGATATGGTCCGTATGTGTAGGAAACACCGTTGTTTTGTCTCAGCGCACCCACGTTTCCTGCTGTCTTAGAGACTTTAGAAAGCAAGAGCGTGCTTATCGCTCTAAAGCAGATTGTGATCCATGGATGAGAACTATGCTGTGTGTTTCCCTTCAGAAATGGAGTTAAATCCCAGACTCTGTGTCTTCCTACAAGCAAGACTTCGTTTAAGGTAAGGGCAGTCACTTTTCTGCTCAAACGAACTACATCGTTCATGAAGCTCACACCTTTCACATCTTAACTGACAAGCATTGGATGTTAGAGTACCACTGCTTTGTATCAGTTTCAGAAGCTGAGTTGGACTAGATATGGTCCGTATGTGTAGGAAACACCTTTCTTTAGTTCTCAGCACACTCACGTTTCCTGCTGTGTTAGAGACTCCAGAAAGCAAGAGCGTGCTTCTCGCTCTAAAGCAGAGTGTAATCCATGGATGAGAACTCTGCTGTGTGTTTCCCTACAGAGATGGAGTTAAATCCCAGGCTCTGTGTCTTACTACAAGCAAGACTTCCTTACAGGTAAGGGCAGTCACTTTTCAGTTCAAAGGAACTACATCATTCTCAAAGCTCACACGTTTCTCATCTTAACTGACAAGCATTGGATGTTAGAGGACCAGTGCTTTGTGTCAGTTACAGAAACAGAGTTGGACTAGATATGGTCCGTATGTGTAGGAAACACCGTTCTTTTGTTCTCAGCGCACTCACATTTCCTGCTGTCTTAGATACTCTAGAAAGCAAGAGCGTGCTTCTTGTTCTAAAGCAGAGTGTGATCAATGGATGAGAACACTGCTGTGTGTTTCACTTCAGAAATGGAGTTAAATCCCAGGCTCTGAGTCTTACTACAAGCAAGACTTCGTTTCGGGTAAGGGCAGTCACTTTTCTGCTCAAACGAACTACATCGTTCACGAAGATCACACGTTTCTCATCTTAACTGACAAGCATTGGATGTTAAAGGACCAGTGCATTGTATCAGTTTCAGAATCAGATTTGGACTACATATGGTCCGTATGTGTAGGAAAATCCTTTCTTTTGTTCTGGGCACACTCAGATTACCTGCTTTATTAGAGACTCTAGAAAGCAAGAGCGTGCTTCTTGTTCTAAAGCAGAGTGTGATCAATGGATGAGAACACTGCTGTGTGTTTCACTTCAGAAAAGGTGTTAACTCCCAGGCTCTGAGTCTTCCTACAAGCAAGAGTTCGTTTCAGGTAAATGCAGTCACTTTTCTGCTCAAACGAACTACATCGTTCACGAAGATCACACGTTTCTCATCTTAACTGACAAGCATTGGATGTTAGAGGACCAGTGCATTGTATCAGTTTCAGAAGCAGATTTGGACTACATATGGTCTGTATGTGTAGGAAACACTGTTCTTTTGTTCTGGGCACACTCAGATTACCTGCTGTATTAGAGAATCTAGAGAGCAAGAGCGTGCTTCTCGCTCTAAAGCAGAGTGTGATCCATGGATGAGAACTCTGCTGTGTGTTTCCCTTCAGAGATGAAGTTAAATCCCAGGCTCTGTGTCTTACTACAAGCAAGACTTCATTACAGGTAAGGGCAGTCACTTTTCAGTTCAAAGGAACTACATCATTCTCAAAGCTCACACGTTTCTCATCTTTACTGACAAGCATTGGATGTTAGAGTACCAGTGCTTTGTGTCAGTTTCAGAAACAGAGTTGTACTAGATATGGTCCATATGTGTAGGAAACAACATACTTTTGTTCTCAGCGCACTCACGTTTCCTGCTGTCTTAGAGAATTTAGAAAGCAAGAGCGTGCTTCTCGCTCTAAAGCAGATTGTGATCCATGGATGAAAACTATGCTGTGTGTTTCCCTTCAGAAATGGAGTTAAATCCCAGACTCTGTGTCTTCCTACAAGCAAGACTTCGTTTAAGGTAAGGGCAGTCACTTTTCTGCTCAAACGAACTACACACGTTTCTCATCTTAACTGACAAGCATTGGATGTTAGAGGACCAGTGCATTTTATCAGTTTCAGAAGCAGATTTGGACTACCTATGGTCCGTATGTGTAGGAAACACCATTCTTTTGTTCTGGGCACACTCAGATTACCTGCATTATTAGAGACTCTAGAAAGCAAGAGCGTGCTTCTCGCTCTAAAGCAGAGTGTGATCCATGGATGAGAACTCTGTTGTGTGTTTCCCTTCAGAGATGGAGTTAAATCCCAGGCTCTGTGTCTTCCTACAAGCAAGACTTCGTTTAAGGTAAGGGCAGTCACTTTTCTGCTCAAACGAACTACACACGTTTCTCATCTTAACTGACAAGCATTGGATGTTAGAGGACCAGTGCATTGGATCAGTTTCAGAAGCAGATTTGGACTACATATGGTCCGTATGTGTAGGAATCACCGTTCTTTTTTTCTGGGCACACTCAGATTTCCTGCTGTATTAGAGACTCTAGAAAGCAAGAGCGTGCTTCTTGCTGTAAAGCGGAGTGTGATCCATGGGTGAGAACTATGCTGTGTGTTACCATTCAGAAATGGAGTTAAATCCCAGGCTCTGTGTCTTCCTATAAGCAAGATTTCGTTTCAGGTAAGGGCAGTCACTTGACAGCTCAAACAAACTACATCGTTCACGAAGCTCACACGTCTCTCATCTTAACAGACAAGCATTGGATGTTAGAGAACCAGTGCTTTGTATCAGTTTCAGAAGCAGAGTTGGACTAGATATGGTCCCTATGTGTAGGAAACACCGTTCTTTAGTTCTCAGCACACTCACGTTTCCTGCTGTGTTAGACACTCCAGAAAACAAGAGCGTGCCTCTCGCTCTAAAGCAGAGTGTGATCCATGGATGAGAACTCTGCTGTGTGTTTCCCTTCAGTGATGGAGTTAAATCCCAGGCTCTGTGTCTTACTACAAGGAAGACTTCGTTACAGGTAAGGGCAGTCACTTTCCAGTTCAAAGGAACTATATCATCCTCAAATTTCACACGGTTCTCATCTTAACTGACAAGCATTGGATGTTAGAGGACCAGTGCTTTGTGTCAGTTTCAGAAACAGAGTTGGACTAGATATGGTCTGTATGTGTAGGAAACACCGTTCTTTTGTTCTCAGCACACTCACGTTTCCTGCTGTGTTAGAGACTCCAGAAAGCAAGAACGTGCTTCTCGCTCTAAAGCAGAGTGTGATCCATGGATGAGAACTCTGCTGTATGTTTCCCTTCAGAGATGGAGTTAAATCCCAGGCTCTGTGTCTTACTACAAGCAAGACTTCGTTACAGGTAAGGGCAGTCACTTTTCAGTTCAAAGGAACTACATCATTCTCAAAGCTCACACGTTTCTCATCTTAACTGACAAGCATTGGATGTTAGAGGACCAGTGCATTGTATCAGTTTCAGAAGCAGATTTGGACTACATATGGTCCGTATGTGTAGGAATCACCGTTCTTTTGTTATGGGCACAATCAGATTACCTGCTGTATTAGAGACTCTAGAAAGCAAGAGCGTGCTTCTCGCTCTAAAGCAGAGTGTGATCAATGGAGGAGAACACTGCTGTCTGTTTCCCTTCAGAGATGGAGTTAAATCCCATGCTCTGTGTCTTCCTATAAGCAAGACTTCGTTTCAGGTGAGGGCAGTCACTTGTCAGCTCAAACGAATTACATTGTTCACGAAGCTCACACGTTTCTCATCTTAACTGACAAGCATTGGATGTTAGCGGACCAGTGCTTTTTGTCAGTTTCAGAAACAGAGTTGGACTAGATATGGTGCGTATGTGTAGGAAACACCGTTGTTTTGTCTCAGCGCACTCACGTTTCCTGCTGTCTTAGAGACTTTAGAAAGCAAGAGCGTGCTTATCGCTCTAAAGCAGATTGTGATCCATGGATGAGAACTATGCTGTGTGTTTCCCTTCAGAAATGGAGTTAAATCCCAGACTCTGTGTCTTCCTACAAGCAAGACTTCGTTTAAGGTAAGGGCAGTCATTTTACTGCTCAAACGAACTACATCGTTCATGAAGCTCACAGGTTTCCCATCTTAACTGACAAGCATTGGATGTTAGAGTACCACTGCTTTGTGTCAGTTTCAGAAACAGAGTTGGACTAGGTATGGTCCGTATGTGTAGGAAACACCGTTCTTTTGTTCTCAGTGAACTCACGTTTCCTGCTGTCTTAGAGACTCTAGAAATCAAGAGCGTGCTTCTTGTTCTAAAGCAGAGTGTGATCCATGGATGAGAACACTGCTGTGTGTTTCACTTCAGAAATGGAGTTAAATCCCAGGCTCTGAGTCTTCCTACAAGCAAGACTTCGTTTCAGGTAAGGGCAGTCACTTTTCTGCTCAAACGAACTACATCGTTCACGAAGATCACACGTTTCTCATCTTAACTGACAAGCATTGGATGTTAGAGGACCAGTGCTTTGCATCAGTTTCAGAAGCAGAGTTGGACTAGATATGGTCCGTATGTGTAGGAAACACCGTTCTTTTGTTCTCAGCACACTCACGTTTCCTGCTGTGTTAGAGACTCCAGAAAGCAAGAGTGTGCTTCTCGCTCTAAAGCAGAGTGTGATCCATGGATGAGAACTCTGCTGTGTGTTTCCCTTCAGAGATGGAGTTAAATCCCAGGCTCTGTGTCTTACTACAAGCAAGACTTCATTACAGGTAAGGGCAGTCACTTTTCAGTTCAAAGGAACTACATCATTCTCAAAGCTCACACGTTTCTCATCTTTACTGACAAGCATTGGATGTTAGAGGACCAGTGCTTTGTGTCAGTTTCAGAAACAGAGTTGTACTAGATATGGTCCATATGTGTAGGAAACAACATACTTTTGTTCTCAGCGCACTCACGTGTCCTGCTGTCTTAGAGAATTTAGAAAGCAAGAGCGTGCTTCTCGCTCTAAAGCAGATTGTGATCCATGGATGAAAACTATGCTGTGTGTTTCCCTTCAGAAATGGAGTTAAATCCCAGACTCTGTGTCTTCCTACAAGCAAGACTTCGTTTAAGGTAAGGGCAGTCACTTTTCTGCTCAAACGAACTACACACGTTTCTCATCTTAACTGACAAGCATTGGATGTTAGAGGACCAGTGCATTTTATCAGTTTCAGAAGCAGATTTGGACTACCTATGGTCCGTATGTGTAGGAAACACCATTCTTTTGTTCTGGGCACACTCAGATTACCTGCATTATTAGAGACTCTAGAAAGCAAGAGCGTGCTTCTCGCTCTAAAGCAGAGTGTGATCCATGGATGAGAACTCTGTTGTGTGTTTCCCTTCAGAGATGGAGTTAAATCCCAGGCTCTGTGTCTTCCTACAAGCAAGACTTCGTTTAAGGTAAGGGCAGTCACTTTCCTGCTCAAACGAACTACATCGTTCATGAAGCTCACACGTTTCCCATCTTAACTGACAAGCATTGGATGTTAGAGGACCAGTGCATTGGATCAGTTTCAGAAGCAGATTTGGACTACATATGGTCCGTATGTGTAGGAATCACCGTTCTTTTTTTCTGGGCACACTCAGATTTCCTGCTGTATTAGAGACTCTAGAAAGCAAGAGCGTGCTTCTTGCTGTAAAGCGGAGTGTGATCCATGGGTGAGAACTATGCTGTGTGTTACCATTCAGAAATGGAGTTAAATCCCAGGCTCTGTGTCTTCCTATAAGCAAGATTTCGTTTCAGGTAAGGGCAGTCACTTGACAGCTCAAACAAACTACATCGTTCACGAAGCTCACACGTCTCTCATCTTAACAGACAAGCATTGGATGTTAGAGAACCAGTGCTTTGTATCAGTTTCAGAAGCAGAGTTGGACTAGATATGGTCCCTATGTGTAGGAAACACCGTTCTTTAGTTCTCAGCACACTCACGTTTCCTGCTGTGTTAGACACTCCAGAAAACAAGAGCGTGCTTCTCGCTCTAAAGCAGAGTGTGATCCATGGATGAGAACTCTGCTGTGTGTTTCCCTTCAGTGATGGAGTTAAATCCCAGGCTCTGTGTCTTACTACAAGGAAGACTTCGTTACAGGTAAGGGCAGTCACTTTCCAGTTCAAAGGAACTATATCATCCTCAAATTTCACACGGTTCTCATCTTAACTGACAAGCATTGGATGTTAGAGGACCAGTGCTTTGTGTCAGTTTCAGAAACAGAGTTGGACTAGATATGGTCTGTATGTGTAGGAAACACCGTTCTTTTGTTCTCAGCACACTCACGTTTCCTGCTGTGTTAGAGACTCCAGAAAGCAAGAACGTGCTTCTCGCTCTAAAGCAGAGTGTGATCCATGGATGAGAACTCTGCTGTATGTTTCCCTTCAGAGATGGAGTTAAATCCCAGGCTCTGTGTCTTACTACAAGCAAGACTTCGTTACAGGTAAGGGCAGTCACTTTTCAGTTCAAAGGAACTACATCATTCTCAAAGCTCACACGTTTCTCATCTTAACTGACAAGCATTGGATGTTAGGGGACCAGTGCATTGTATCAGTTTCAGAAGCAGATTTGGACTACATATGGTCCGTATGTGTAGGAATCACCGTTCTTTTGTTATGGGCACAATCAGATTACCTGCTGTATTAGAGACTCTAGAAAGCAAGAGCGTGCTTCTCGCTCTAAAGCAGAGTGTGATCAATGGAGGAGAACACTGCTGTCTGTTTCCCTTCAGAGATGGAGTTAAATCCCATGCTCTGTGTCTTCCTATAAGCAAGACTTCGTTTCAGGTGAGGGCAGTCACTTGTCAGCTCAAACGAATTACATTGTTCACGAAGCTCACACGTTTCTCATCTTAACTGACAAGCATTGGATGTTAGCGGACCAGTGCTTTTTGTCAGTTTCAGAAACAGAGTTGGACTAGATATGGTGCGTATGTGTAGGAAACACCGTTGTTTTGTCTCAGCGCACTCACGTTTCCTGCTGTCTTAGAGACTTTAGAAAGCAAGAGCGTGCTTATCGCTCTAAAGCAGATTGTGATCCATGGATGAGAACTATGCTGTGTGTTTCCCTTCAGAAATGGAGTTAAATCCCAGACTCTGTGTCTTCCTACAAGCAAGACTTCGTTTAAGGTAAGGGCAGTCACTTTACTGCTCAAACGAACTACATCGTTCATGAAGCTCACAGGTTTCCCATCTTAACTGACAAGCATTGGATGTTAGAGTACCACTGCTTTGTGTCAGTTTCAGAAACAGAGTTGGACTAGGTATGGTCCGTATGTGTAGGAAACACCGTTCTTTTGTTCTCAGTGCACTCACGTTTCCTGCTGTCTTAGAGACTCTAGAAATCAAAAGCGTGCTTCTTGTTCTAAAGCAGAGTGTGATCCATGGATGAGAACACTGCTGTGTGTTTCACTTCAGAAATGGAGTTAAATCCCAGGCTCTGAGTCTTCCTACAAGCAAGACTTCGTTTCAGGTAAGGGCAGTCACTTTTCTGCTCAAACGAACTACATCGTTCACGAAGATCACACGTTTCTCATCTTAACTGACAAGCATTGGATGTTAGAGGACCAGTGCTTTGTATCAGTTTCAGAAGCAGAGTTGGACTAGATATGGTCCGTATGTGTAGGAAACACCGTTCTTTTGTTCTCAGCACACTCACGTTTCCTGCTGTGTTAGAGACTCCAGAAAGCAAGAGTGTGCTTCTCGCTCTAAAGCAGAGTGTGATCCATGGATGAGAACTCTGCTGTGTGTTTCCCTTCAGAGATGGAGTTAAATCCCAGGCTCTGTGTCTTACTACAAGCAAGACTTCGTTTAAGGTAAGGGCAGTCACTTTTCTGCTCAAACGAACTACATCGTTCATGAAGCTCACACGTTTCCCATCTTAACTGACAAGCATTGGATGTTAGAGTACGACTGCTTTGTATCAGTTTCAGAAGCTGAGTTGGACTAGATATGGTCCGTATGTGTATGAAACTCCGTTCTTTTTTTCTGGGCACACTCAGATTTCCTGCTGTATTAGAGACTCTAGAAAGCAAGAGCGTGCTTCTTGCTGTAAAGCAGAGTGTGATCCATGGGTGAGAACTATGCTATGTGTTACCATTCAGAAATGGAGTTAAATCCCAGGCTCTGTGTCTTCCTATAAGCAAGATTTCGTTTCAGGTAAGGGCAGTCACTTGACAGCTCAAACAAACTACATCGTTCACGAAGCTCACACGTCTCTCATCTTAACAGACAAGCATTGGATGTTAGAGGACCAGTGCTTTGTATCAGTTTCAGAAGCAGAGTTGGACTAGGTATGGTCCGTATGTGTAGGAAACACCGTTCTTTTGTTCTCAGCACACTCACGTTTCCTGCTGTGTTAGAGACTCCAGAAAGCAAGAACGTGCTTCTCGCTCTAAAGCAGAGTGTGATCCATGGATGAGAACTCTGCTGTATGTTTCCCTTCAGAGATGGAGTTAAATCCCAGGCTCTGTGTCTTACTACAAGCAAGACTTCATTACAGGTAAGGGCAGTCACTTTTCAGTTCAAAGGAACTACATCATTCTCAAAGCTCACACGTTTCTCATCTTAACTGACAAGCATTGGATGTTAGGGGACCAGTGCTTTGTGTCAGTTTCAGAAACAGAGTTGGACTAGATATGGTCCGTATGTGTAGGAAACACCGTTCTTTTGTTCTCAGCACACTCACGTTCCCTGCTGTGTTATAGACTCCAGAAAGCAAGAGTGTGCTTCTTGTTCTAAAGCAGAGTGTGATCAATGGATGAGAACACTGCTGTGTGTTTCACTTCAGAAATGGAGTTAAATCCCAGGCTCTGAGTATTCCTACAAGCAAGACTTCGTTTCAGGTAAGGGCAGTCACTTTTCTGCTCAAAAAAACTACATCGTTCACGAAGATCACACGTTTCTCATCTTAACTGACAAGCATTGGATGTTAAAGGACCAGTGCATTGTATCAGTTTCAGAAGCAGATTTGGACTACATATGGTCTGTATGTGTAGGAATCACCGTTCTTTTGTTCTGGGCACACTCAGATTACCTGCTGTATTAGAGACTCTAGAAAGCAAGAGCGTGCTTCTCGCTCTAAAGCAGAGTGTGATCAATGGAGGAGAACACTGCTGTCTGTTTCCCTTCAGAGATGGAGTTAAATCCCAGGCTCTGTGTCTTCCTATAAGCAAGACTTCGTTTCAGGTGAGGGCAGTCACTTGTCAGCTCAAACGAATTACATCGTTCACGAAGCTCACACGTTTCTCATCTTAACTGACATGCATTGGATGTTAGCGGACCAGTGCTTTTTGTCAGTTTCAGTAACAGAGTTGGACTAGACATGGTCCTTATGTGTAGGAAACACCGTTCTTTTGTCTCAGCGCACTCACGTTTCCTGCTGTCTTAGAGACTTTAGAAAGCAAGAGCGTGCTTATCGCTCTAAAGCAGATTGTGATCCATGGATGAGAACTATGCTGTGTGTTTCCCTTCAGAAATGGAGTTAAATCCCAGACTCTGTGTCTTCCTACAAGCAAGACTTCGTTTAAGGTAAGGGCAGTCACTTTTCTGCTCAAACGAACTACATCGTTCATGAAGCTCACACGTTTCCCATCTTAACTGACAAGCATTGGATGTTAGAGTACGACTGCTTTGTATCAGTTTCAGAAGCTGAGTTGGACTAGATATGGTCCGTATGTGTAGGAAACACCTTTCTTTAGTTCTCAGCACACTCACGTTTCCTGCTTTGTTAGAGACTCCAGAAAGCAAGAGCGTGCTTCTCGCTCTAAAGCAGAGTGTGATCCATGGATGAGAACTCTGCTGTGTGTTTCCCTTCAGAGATGGAGTTAAATCCCAGGCTCTGTGTCTTACTACAAGCAAGACTTCGTTACAGGTATGGGCAGTCAGTTTTCAGTTCAAAGGAACTACATCATTCTCAAAGCTCACACTTTTCTCATCTTAACTGACAAGCATTGGATGTTAGAGGACCAGTGCTTTGTGTCAGTTTCAGAAACAGAGTTGGACTAGGTATGGTCCGTATGTGTAGGAAACACCGTTCTTTTGTTCTCAGAGCACTCACGTTTCCTGCTGTCTTAGAGACTCTAGAAAGCAAGAGCGTGATTCTTGTTCTAAAGCAGAGTGTGATCAATGGATGAGAACACTGCTGTGTGTTTCACTTCAGAAATGGAGTTAAATCCCAGGCTCTGAGTCTTCCTACAAGCAAGACTTCGTTTCAGGTAAGGGCAGTAACTTTTCTGCTCTAATGAACTACATCATTCACGAAGATCACACGTTTCTCATCTTAACTGACAAGCATTGGATGTTAGAGGACCAGTGCTTTGTGTCAGTTTCAGAAACAGAGTTGGACTAGGTATGGTCCGTATGTGTAGGAAACACCGTTCTTTTGTTCTCAGAGCACTCACGTTTCCTGCTGTCTTAGAGACTCTAGAAAGCAAGAGCGTGCTTCTCGCTCTAAAGCAGAGTGTGATCAATGGAGGAGAACACTGCTGTCTGTTTCCCTTCAGAGATGGAGTTAAATCCCAGGCTCTGTGTCTTCCTATAAGCAAGACTTCGTTTCAGGTGAGGGCAGTCACTTGTCAGCTCAAACGAATTACATCGTTCACGAAGCTCACACGTTTCTCATCTTAACTGACTAGCATTGGATGTTAGCGGACCAGTGCTTTTTGTCAGTTTCAGAAACAGTTGGACTAGATATGGTCCGTATGTGTAGGAAACACCGTTGTTTTGTCTCAGCGCACCCACGTTTCCTGCTGTCTTAGAGACTTTAGAAAGCAAGAGCGTGCTTATCGCTCTAAAGCAGATTGTGATCCATGGATGAGAACTATGCTGTGTGTTTCCCTTCAGAAATGGAGTTAAATCCCAGACTCTGTGTCTTCCTACAAGCAAGACTTCGTTTAAGGTAAGGGCAGTCACTTTTCTGCTCAAACGAACTACATCGTTCATGAAGCTCACACGTTTCCCATCTTAACTGACAAGCATTGGATGTTAGAGTACGACTGCTTTGTATCAGTTTCAGAAGCTGAGTTGGACTAGATATGGTCCGTATGTGTAGGAAACACAGTTCTTTAGTTCTCAGCACACTCACGTTTCCTGCTTTGTTAGAGACTCCAGAAAGCAAGAGCGTGCTTCTAGCTCTAAAGAAGAGTGTGATCCATGGATGAGAACTCTGCTGTGTGTTTCCCTTCAGAGATGGAGTTAAATCCCAGGCTCTTTGTCTTACTACAAGCAAGACTTCGTTACAGGTAAGGGCAGTCAGTTTTCAGTTCAAAGAAACTACATCATTCTCAAAGCTCACACGATTCTCATCTTAACTGACAAGCATTGGATGTTAGAGGACCAGTGCTTTGTGTCAGTTTCAGAAACAGAGTTGGACTAGGTATGGTCCGTATGTGTAGGAAACACCGTTCTTTTGTTCTCAGAGCACTCACGTTTCCTGCTGTCTTAGAGACTCTAGAAAGCAAGAGCGTGCTTCTTGTTCTAAAGCAGAGTGTGATCCATGGATGAGAACACTGATGTGTGTTTCACTTCAGAAATGGAGTTAAATCCCAGGCTCTGAGTCTTACTACAAGCAACACTTCATTTCAGGTAAGGGCAGTCACTTTTCTGCTCAAACGAACTACATCGTTCATGAAGATCACACGATTCTCATCTTAACTGACAGGCATTGGATGTTAGAGGACCAGTGCATTGTATCAGTTTCAGAAGCAGATTTGGACTACATATGGTCCGTATGTGTAGGAATCACCGTTCTTTTGTTCTGGGCACACTCAGATTACCTGCTGTATTAGAGACCCTAGAAAGTAAGAGCGTGCTTCTCGCTCTAAAGCAGAGTGTGATCAATGGAGGAGAACACTGCTGTCTGTTTCCCTTCAGAGATGGAGTTAAATCCCAGGCTCTGTGTCTTCCTATAAGCAAGACTTCGTTTCAGGTGAGGGCAGTCACTTGTCAGCTCAAACGAATTACATCGTTCACGAAGCTCACACGTTTCTCATCTTAACTGACAAGCATTGGATGTTAGCGGACCAGTGCTTTTTGTCAGTTTCAGAAACAGTTGGACTAGATATGGTCCGTATGTGTAGGAAACACCGTTCTTTTGTCTCAGCCCACTCACGTTTCCTGCTGTCTTAGAGACTTTAGAAAGCAAGAGCGTGCTTATCGCTCTAAAGCAGATTGTGATCCATGGATGAGAACTATGCTGTGTGTTTCCCTTCAGAAATGGAGTTAAATCCCAGACTCTGTGTCTTCCTACAAGCAAGACTTCGTTTCAGGTGAGGGCAGTCACTTGTCAGCTCAAACGAATTACATCGTTCACGAAGCTCACACGTTTCTCATCTTAACTGACAAGCATTGGATGTTAGCGGACCAGTGCTTTTTGTCAGTTTCAGAAACAGAGTTGGACTAGATATGGTCCTTATGTGTAGGAAACACCGTTCTTTTGTCTCAGCGCACTCACGTTTCCTGCTGTCTTAGAGACTTTAGAAAGCAAGAGCGTGCTTATCGCTCTAAAGCAGATTGTGATCCATGGATGAGAACTATGCTGTGTGTTTCCCTTCAGAAATGGAGTTAAATCCCAGACTCTGTGTCTTCCTATAAGCAAGACTTCGTTTAAGGTAAGGGCAGTCACTTTTCTGCTCAAACGAACTACATCGTTCATGAAGCTCACACGTTTACCATCTTAACTGACAAGCATTGGATGTTAGAGTACCACTGCTTTGTATCAGTTTCAGAAGCTGAGTTGGACTAGATATGGTCCGTATGTGTAGGAAACACCGTTCTTTAGTTCTCAGCACACTCACGTTTCCTGCTTTGTTAGAGACTCCAGAAAGCAAGAGCGTGCTTCTCGCTCTAAAGCAGAGTGTGATCCATGGATGAGAACTCTGCTGTGTGTTTCCCTTCAGAGATGGAGTTAAATCCCAGGCTCTGTGTCTTACTACAAGCAAGACTTCGTTACAGGTAAGGGCAGTCAGTTTTCAGTTCAAAGAAACTACATCATTCTCAAAGCTCACACGTTTCTCATCTTAACTGACAAGCATTGGATGTTAGAGGAACAGTGCTTTGTGTCAGTTTCAGAAACAGATTTGGACTAGGTATGGTCCGTATGTGTAGGAAACTTCGTTCTTTTGTTCTCAGAGCACTCACGTTTCCTGCTGTCTTAGAGACTCTAGAAAGCAAGAGCGTGCTTCTTGTTCTAAAGCAGAGTGTGATCCATGGATGAGAACACTGCTGTGTGTTTCACTTCAGAAATGGAGTTAAATCCCAGGCTCTGAGTCTTCCTACAAGCAAGACTTCGTTTCAGGTAAGGGCAGTCACTTTTCTGCTCTAACGAACTACATCATTCACGAAGATCACACGTTTCTCATCTTAACTGACAAGCATTGGATGTTAGAGGACCAGTTCATTGTATCAGTTTCAGAAGCAGATTTGGACTACATATGGTCCGTATGTGTAGGAAACACCGTTCTTTTGTTCTGGGCACACTCAGATTACCTGCTTTATTAGAGACTCTAGAAAGCAAGAGCGTGCTTCTCGCTCTAAAGCAGAGTGTGATCCATGGATGAGAACTCTGCTGTGTGTTTCCCTTCAGATATGGAGTTAAATCCCAGGCTCTGTGTCTTACTACAAGCAAGACTTCGTTACAGGTAAGTGCAGTCAGTTTTCAGTTCAAAGGAACTACATCATTCTCAAAGCTCACACGTTTCTCATCTTAACTGACAAGCATTGGATGTTAGAGGACCAGTGCTTTGTGTCAGTTTCAGAAACAGAGTTGGACTAGGTATGGTCCGTATGTGTAGGAAACACCGTTCTTTTGTTCTCAGAGCACTCACGTTTCCTGCTGTCTTAGAGACTCTAGAAAGCAAGAGCGTGCTTCTCGCTCTAAAGCAGAGTGTGATCAATGGAGGAGAACACTGCTGTCTGTTTCCCTTCAGAGATGGAGTTAAATCCCAGGCTCTGTGTCTTCCTATAAGCAAGACTTCGTTTCAGGTGAGGGCAGTCACTTGTCAGCTCAAACGAATTACATCGTTCACGAAGCTCACACGTTTCTCATCTTAACTGACTAGCATTGGATGTTAGCGGACCAGTGCTTTTTGTCAGTTTCAGAAACAGTTGGACTAGATATGGTCCGTATGTGTAGGAAACACCGTTGTTTTGTCTCAGCGCACCCACGTTTCCTGCTGTCTTAGAGACTTTAGAAAGCAAGAGCGTGCTTATCGCTCTAAAGCAGATTGTGATCCATGGATGAGAACTATGCTGTGTGTTTCCCTTCAGAAATGGAGTTAAATCCCAGACTCTGTGTCTTCCTACAAGCAAGACTTCGTTTAAGGTAAGGGCAGTCACTTTTCTGCTCAAACGAACTACATCGTTCATGAAGCTCACACCTTTCACATCTTAACTGACAAGCATTGGATGTTAGAGTACCACTGCTTTGTATCAGTTTCAGAAGCTGAGTTGGACTAGATATGGTCCGTATGTGTAGGAAACACCTTTCTTTAGTTCTCAGCACACTCACGTTTCCTGCTGTGTTAGAGACTCCAGAAAGCAAGAGCGTGCTTCTCGCTCTAAAGCAGAGTGTAATCCATGGATGAGAACTCTGCTGTGTGTTTCCCTACAGAGATGGAGTTAAATCCCAGGCTCTGTGTCTTACTACAAGCAAGACTTCCTTACAGGTAAGGGCAGTCACTTTTCAGTTCAAAGGAACTACATCATTCTCAAAGCTCACACGTTTCTCATCTTAACTGACAAGCATTGGATGTTAGAGGACCAGTGCTTTGTGTCAGTTACAGAAACAGAGTTGGACTAGATATGGTCCGTATGTGTAGGAAACACCGTTCTTTTGTTCTCAGCGCACTCACATTTCCTGCTGTCTTAGATACTCTAGAAAGCAAGAGCGTGCTTCTTGTTCTAAAGCAGAGTGTGATCAATGGATGAGAACACTGCTGTGTGTTTCACTTCAGAAATGGAGTTAAATCCCAGGCTCTGAGTCTTACTACAAGCAAGACTTCGTTTCGGGTAAGGGCAGTCACTTTTCTGCTCAAACGAACTACATCGTTCACGAAGATCACACGTTTCTCATCTTAACTGACAAGCATTGGATGTTAAAGGACCAGTGCATTGTATCAGTTTCAGAATCAGATTTGGACTACATATGGTCCGTATGTGTAGGAAAATCCTTTCTTTTGTTCTGGGCACACTCAGATTACCTGCTTTATTAGAGACTCTAGAAAGCAAGAGCGTGCTTCTTGTTCTAAAGCAGAGTGTGATCAATGGATGAGAACACTGCTGTGTGTTTCACTTCAGAAAAGGTGTTAACTCCCAGGCTCTGAGTCTTCCTACAAGCAAGAGTTCGTTTCAGGTAAATGCAGTCACTTTTCTGCTCAAACGAACTACATCGTTCACGAAGATCACACGTTTCTCATCTTAACTGACAAGCATTGGATGTTAGAGGACCAGTGCATTGTATCAGTTTCAGAAGCAGATTTGGACTACATATGGTCTGTATGTGTAGGAAACACTGTTCTTTTGTTCTGGGCACACTCAGATTACCTGCTGTATTAGAGAATCTAGAGAGCAAGAGCGTGCTTCTCGCTCTAAAGCAGAGTGTGATCCATGGATGAGAACTCTGCTGTGTGTTTCCCTTCAGAGATGAAGTTAAATCCCAGGCTCTGTGTCTTACTACAAGCAAGACTTCATTACAGGTAAGGGCAGTCACTTTTCAGTTCAAAGGAACTACATCATTCTCAAAGCTCACACGTTTCTCATCTTTACTGACAAGCATTGGATGTTAGAGTACCAGTGCTTTGTGTCAGTTTCAGAAACAGAGTTGTACTAGATATGGTCCATATGTGTAGGAAACAACATACTTTTGTTCTCAGCGCACTCACGTTTCCTGCTGTCTTAGAGAATTTAGAAAGCAAGAGCGTGCTTCTCGCTCTAAAGCAGATTGTGATCCATGGATGAAAACTATGCTGTGTGTTTCCCTTCAGAAATGGAGTTAAATCCCAGACTCTGTGTCTTCCTACAAGCAAGACTTCGTTTAAGGTAAGGGCAGTCACTTTTCTGCTCAAACGAACTACACACGTTTCTCATCTTAACTGACAAGCATTGGATGTTAGAGGACCAGTGCATTTTATCAGTTTCAGAAGCAGATTTGGACTACCTATGGTCCGTATGTGTAGGAAACACCATTCTTTTGTTCTGGGCACACTCAGATTACCTGCATTATTAGAGACTCTAGAAAGCAAGAGCGTGCTTCTCGCTCTAAAGCAGAGTGTGATCCATGGATGAGAACTCTGTTGTGTGTTTCCCTTCAGAGATGGAGTTAAATCCCAGGCTCTGTGTCTTCCTACAAGCAAGACTTCGTTTAAGGTAAGGGCAGTCACTTTTCTGCTCAAACGAACTACACACGTTTCTCATCTTAACTGACAAGCATTGGATGTTAGAGGACCAGTGCATTGGATCAGTTTCAGAAGCAGATTTGGACTACATATGGTCCGTATGTGTAGGAATCACCGTTCTTTTTTTCTGGGCACACTCAGATTTCCTGCTGTATTAGAGACTCTAGAAAGCAAGAGCGTGCTTCTTGCTGTAAAGCGGAGTGTGATCCATGGGTGAGAACTATGCTGTGTGTTACCATTCAGAAATGGAGTTAAATCCCAGGCTCTGTGTCTTCCTATAAGCAAGATTTCGTTTCAGGTAAGGGCAGTCACTTGACAGCTCAAACAAACTACATCGTTCACGAAGCTCACACGTCTCTCATCTTAACAGACAAGCATTGGATGTTAGAGAACCAGTGCTTTGTATCAGTTTCAGAAGCAGAGTTGGACTAGATATGGTCCCTATGTGTAGGAAACACCGTTCTTTAGTTCTCAGCACACTCACGTTTCCTGCTGTGTTAGACACTCCAGAAAACAAGAGCGTGCCTCTCGCTCTAAAGCAGAGTGTGATCCATGGATGAGAACTCTGCTGTGTGTTTCCCTTCAGTGATGGAGTTAAATCCCAGGCTCTGTGTCTTACTACAAGGAAGACTTCGTTACAGGTAAGGGCAGTCACTTTCCAGTTCAAAGGAACTATATCATCCTCAAATTTCACACGGTTCTCATCTTAACTGACAAGCATTGGATGTTAGAGGACCAGTGCTTTGTGTCAGTTTCAGAAACAGAGTTGGACTAGATATGGTCTGTATGTGTAGGAAACACCGTTCTTTTGTTCTCAGCACACTCACGTTTCCTGCTGTGTTAGAGACTCCAGAAAGCAAGAACGTGCTTCTCGCTCTAAAGCAGAGTGTGATCCATGGATGAGAACTCTGCTGTATGTTTCCCTTCAGAGATGGAGTTAAATCCCAGGCTCTGTGTCTTACTACAAGCAAGACTTCGTTACAGGTAAGGGCAGTCACTTTTCAGTTCAAAGGAACTACATCATTCTCAAAGCTCACACGTTTCTCATCTTAACTGACAAGCATTGGATGTTAGAGGACCAGTGCATTGTATCAGTTTCAGAAGCAGATTTGGACTACATATGGTCCGTATGTGTAGGAATCACCGTTCTTTTGTTATGGGCACAATCAGATTACCTGCTGTATTAGAGACTCTAGAAAGCAAGAGCGTGCTTCTCGCTCTAAAGCAGAGTGTGATCAATGGAGGAGAACACTGCTGTCTGTTTCCCTTCAGAGATGGAGTTAAATCCCATGCTCTGTGTCTTCCTATAAGCAAGACTTCGTTTCAGGTGAGGGCAGTCACTTGTCAGCTCAAACGAATTACATTGTTCACGAAGCTCACACGTTTCTCATCTTAACTGACAAGCATTGGATGTTAGCGGACCAGTGCTTTTTGTCAGTTTCAGAAACAGAGTTGGACTAGATATGGTGCGTATGTGTAGGAAACACCGTTGTTTTGTCTCAGCGCACTCACGTTTCCTGCTGTCTTAGAGACTTTAGAAAGCAAGAGCGTGCTTATCGCTCTAAAGCAGATTGTGATCCATGGATGAGAACTATGCTGTGTGTTTCCCTTCAGAAATGGAGTTAAATCCCAGACTCTGTGTCTTCCTACAAGCAAGACTTCGTTTAAGGTAAGGGCAGTCACTTTACTGCTCAAACGAACTACATCGTTCATGAAGCTCACAGGTTTCCCATCTTAACTGACAAGCATTGGATGTTAGAGTACCACTGCTTTGTGTCAGTTTCAGAAACAGAGTTGGACTAGGTATGGTCCGTATGTGTAGGAAACACCGTTCTTTTGTTCTCAGTGAACTCACGTTTCCTGCTGTCTTAGAGACTCTAGAAATCAAGAGCGTGCTTCTTGTTCTAAAGCAGAGTGTGATCCATGGATGAGAACACTGCTGTGTGTTTCACTTCAGAAATGGAGTTAAATCCCAGGCTCTGAGTCTTCCTACAAGCAAGACTTCGTTTCAGGTAAGGGCAGTCACTTTTCTGCTCAAACGAACTACATCGTTCACGAAGATCACACGTTTCTCATCTTAACTGACAAGCATTGGATGTTAGAGGACCAGTGCTTTGCATCAGTTTCAGAAGCAGAGTTGGACTAGATATGGTCCGTATGTGTAGGAAACACCGTTCTTTTGTTCTCAGCACACTCACGTTTCCTGCTGTGTTAGAGACTCCAGAAAGCAAGAGTGTGCTTCTCGCTCTAAAGCAGAGTGTGATCCATGGATGAGAACTCTGCTGTGTGTTTCCCTTCAGAGATGGAGTTAAATCCCAGGCTCTGTGTCTTACTACAAGCAAGACTTCATTACAGGTAAGGGCAGTCACTTTTCAGTTCAAAGGAACTACATCATTCTCAAAGCTCACACGTTTCTCATCTTTACTGACAAGCATTGGATGTTAGAGGACCAGTGCTTTGTGTCAGTTTCAGAAACAGAGTTGTACTAGATATGGTCCATATGTGTAGGAAACAACATACTTTTGTTCTCAGCGCACTCACGTGTCCTGCTGTCTTAGAGAATTTAGAAAGCAAGAGCGTGCTTCTCGCTCTAAAGCAGATTGTGATCCATGGATGAAAACTATGCTGTGTGTTTCCCTTCAGAAATGGAGTTAAATCCCAGACTCTGTGTCTTCCTACAAGCAAGACTTCGTTTAAGGTAAGGGCAGTCACTTTTCTGCTCAAACGAACTACACACGTTTCTCATCTTAACTGACAAGCATTGGATGTTAGAGGACCAGTGCATTTTATCAGTTTCAGAAGCAGATTTGGACTACCTATGGTCCGTATGTGTAGGAAACACCATTCTTTTGTTCTGGGCACACTCAGATTACCTGCATTATTAGAGACTCTAGAAAGCAAGAGCGTGCTTCTCGCTCTAAAGCAGAGTGTGATCCATGGATGAGAACTCTGTTGTGTGTTTCCCTTCAGAGATGGAGTTAAATCCCAGGCTCTGTGTCTTCCTACAAGCAAGACTTCGTTTAAGGTAAGGGCAGTCACTTTCCTGCTCAAACGAACTACATCGTTCATGAAGCTCACACGTTTCCCATCTTAACTGACAAGCATTGGATGTTAGAGGACCAGTGCATTGGATCAGTTTCAGAAGCAGATTTGGACTACATATGGTCCGTATGTGTAGGAATCACCGTTCTTTTTTTCTGGGCACACTCAGATTTCCTGCTGTATTAGAGACTCTAGAAAGCAAGAGCGTGCTTCTTGCTGTAAAGCGGAGTGTGATCCATGGGTGAGAACTATGCTGTGTGTTACCATTCAGAAATGGAGTTAAATCCCAGGCTCTGTGTCTTCCTATAAGCAAGATTTCGTTTCAGGTAAGGGCAGTCACTTGACAGCTCAAACAAACTACATCGTTCACGAAGCTCACACGTCTCTCATCTTAACAGACAAGCATTGGATGTTAGAGAACCAGTGCTTTGTATCAGTTTCAGAAGCAGAGTTGGACTAGATATGGTCCCTATGTGTAGGAAACACCGTTCTTTAGTTCTCAGCACACTCACGTTTCCTGCTGTGTTAGACACTCCAGAAAACAAGAGCGTGCTTCTCGCTCTAAAGCAGAGTGTGATCCATGGATGAGAACTCTGCTGTGTGTTTCCCTTCAGTGATGGAGTTAAATCCCAGGCTCTGTGTCTTACTACAAGGAAGACTTCGTTACAGGTAAGGGCAGTCACTTTCCAGTTCAAAGGAACTATATCATCCTCAAATTTCACACGGTTCTCATCTTAACTGACAAGCATTGGATGTTAGAGTACGACTGCTTTGTATCAGTTTCAGAAGCTGAGTTGGACTAGATATGGTCCGTATGTGTATGAAACTACGTTCTTTTTTTCTGGGCACACTCAGATTTCCTGCTGTATTAGAGACTCTAGAAAGCAAGAGCGTGCTTCTCGCTCTAAAGCAGAGTGTGATCAATGGAGGAGAACACTGCTGTCTGTTTCCCTTCAGAGATGGAGTTAAATCCCAGGCTCTGTGTCTTCCTATAAGCAAGACTTCGTTTCAGGTGAGGGCAGTCACTTGTCAGCTCAAACGAATTACATCGTTCACGAAGCTCACACGTTTCTCATCTTAACTGACAAGCATTGGATGTTAGCGGACCAGTGCTTTTTGTCAGTTTCAGTAACAGAGTTGGACTAGACATGGTCCTTATGTGTAGGAAACACCGTTCTTTTGTCTCAGCGCACTCACGTTTCCTGCTGTCTTAGAGACTTTAGAAAGCAAGAGCGTGCTTATCGCTCTAAAGCAGATTGTGATCCATGGATGAGAACTATGCTGTGTGTTTCCCTTCAGAAATGGAGTTAAATCCCAGACTCTGTGTCTTCCTACAAGCAAGACTTCGTTTAAGGTAAGGGCAGTCACTTTTCTGCTCAAACGAACTACATCGTTCATGAAGCTCACACGTTTCCCATCTTAACTGACAAGCATTGGATGTTAGAGTACGACTGCTTTGTATCAGTTTCAGAAGCTGAGTTGGACTAGATATGGTCCGTATGTGTAGGAAACACCTTTCTTTAGTTCTCAGCACACTCACGTTTCCTGCTTTGTTAGAGACTCCAGAAAGCAAGAGCGTGCTTCTCGCTCTAAAGCAGAGTGTGATCCATGGATGAGAACTCTGCTGTGTGTTTCCCTTCAGAGATGGAGTTAAATCCCAGGCTCTGTGTCTTACTACAAGCAAGACTTCGTTACAGGTATGGGCAGTCAGTTTTCAGTTCAAAGGAACTACATCATTCTCAAAGCTCACACTTTTCTCATCTTAACTGACAAGCATTGGATGTTAGAGGACCAGTGCTTTGTGTCAGTTTCAGAAACAGAGTTGGACTAGGTATGGTCCGTATGTGTAGGAAACACCGTTCTTTTGTTCTCAGAGCACTCACGTTTCCTGCTGTCTTAGAGACTCTAGAAAGCAAGAGCGTGATTCTTGTTCTAAAGCAGAGTGTGATCAATGGATGAGAACACTGCTGTGTGTTTCACTTCAGAAATGGAGTTAAATCCCAGGCTCTGAGTCTTCCTACAAGCAAGACTTCGTTTCAGGTAAGGGCAGTAACTTTTCTGCTCTAATGAACTACATCATTCACGAAGATCACACGTTTCTCATCTTAACTGACAAGCATTGGATGTTAGAGGACCAGTGCATTGTATCAGTTTCAGAAGCAGATTTGGACTACATATGGTCCGTATGTGTAGGAAACACCGTTCTTTTGTTCTGGGCACACTCAGATTACCTGCTTTATTAGAGACTCTAGAAAGCAAGAGCGTGCTTCTCGCTCTAAAGCAGAGTGTGATCCATGGATGAGAACTCTGCTGTGTGTTTCCCTTCAGAGATGGAGTTAAATCCCAGGCTCTCTGTCTTACTACAAGCAAGACTTCGTTACAGGTAAGGGCAGTCAGTTTTCAGTTCAAAGGAACTACATCATTATCAAAGCTCACACGTTTCTCATCTTAACTGACAAGCATTGGATGTTAGAGGACCAGTGCTTTGTGTCAGTTTCAGAAACAGAGTTGGACTAGGTATGGTCCGTATGTGTAGGAAACACCGTTCTTTTGTTCTCAGAGCACTCACGTTTCCTGCTGTCTTAGAGACTCTAGAAAGCAAGAGCGTGCTTCTTGTTCTAAAGCAGAGTGTGATCCATGGATGAGAACACTGCTGTGTGTTTCACTTCAGAAATGGAGTTAAATCCCAGGCTCTGAGTCTTCCTACAAGCAAGACTTCGTTTCAGGTAAGGGCAGTCACTTTTCTGCTCAAACGAACTACATCGTTCACGAAGATCACACGTTTCTCATCTTAACTGACAAGCATTGGAAGTTAGAGGACCAGTGCATTGTATCAGTTTCAGAAGCAGATTTGGACTACATATGGTCCGTATGTGTAGGAATCACCGTTCTTTTGTTCTGGGCACACTCAGATTACCTGCTGTATTAGAGACTCTAGAAAGCAAGAGCGTGCTTCTCGCTCTAAAGCAGAGTGTGATCAATGGAGGAGAACACTGCTGTCTGTTTCCCTTCAGAGACGGAGTTAAATCCCAGGCTCTGTGTCTTCCTATAAGCAAGACTTCGTTTCAGGTGAGGGCAGTCACTTGTCAGCTCAAACGAATTACATCGTTCACGAAGCTCACACGTTTCTCATCTTAACTGACAAGCATTGGATGTTAGCGGACCAGTGCTTTTTGTCAGTTTCAGAAACAGAGTTGGACTAGATATGGTCCGTATGTGTAGGAAACACCGTTCTTTTGTCTCAGCGCACTCACGTTTCCTGCTGTCTTAGAGACTTTAGAAAGCAAGAGCGTGCTTATCGCTCTAAAGCAGATTGTGATCCATGGATGAGAACTATGCTGTGTGTTTCCCTTCAGAAATGGAGTTAAATCCCAGACTCTGTGTCTTCCTATAAGGAAGACTTCGTTTAAGGTAAGGGCAGTCACTTTTCTGCTCAAACGAACTACATCGTTCATGAAGCTCACACGTTTACCATCTTAACTGACAAGCATTGGATGTTAGAGTACCACTGCTTTGTATCAGTTTCAGAAGCTGAGTTGGACTAGATATGGTCCGTATGTGTAGGAAACACCGTTCTTTAGTTCTCAGCACACTCACGTTTCCTGCTTTGTTAGAGACTCCAGAAAGCAAGAGCGTGCTTCTCGCTCTAAAGCAGAGTGTGATCCATGGATGAGAACTCTGCTGTGTGTTTCCCTTCAGAGATGGAGTTAAATCCCAGGCTCTGTGTCTTACTACAAGCAAGACTTCGTTACAGGTAAGGGCAGTCAGTTTTCAGTTCAAAGGAACTACATCATTCTCAAAGCTCACACGTTTCTCATCTTAACTGACAAGCATTGGATGTTAGAGGAACAGTGCTTTGTGTCAGTTTCAGAAACAGATTTGGACTAGGTATGGTCCGTATGTGTAGGAAACATCGTTCTTTTGTTCTCAGAGCACTCACGTTTCCTGCTGTCTTAGAGACTCTAGAAAGCAAGAGCGTGCTTCTTGTTCTAAAGCAGAGTGTGATCCATGGATGAGAACACTGCTGTGTGTTTCACTTCAGAAATGGAGTTAAATCCCAGGCTCTGAGTCTTCCTACAAGCAAGACTTCGTTTCAGGTAAGGGCAGTCACTTTTCTGCTCTAACGAACTACATCATTCACGAAGATCACACGTTTCTCATCTTAACTGACAAGCATTGGATGTTAGAGGACCAGTGCATTGTATCAGTTTCAGAAGCAGATTTGGACTACATATGGTCCGTATGTGTAGGAAACACCGTTCTTTTGTTCTGGGCACACTCAGATTACCTGCTTTATTAGAGACTCTAGAAAGCAAGAGCGTGCTTCTCGCTCTAAAGCAGAGTGTGATCCATGGATGAGAACTCTGCTGTGTGTTTCCCTTCAGAGATGGAGTTAAATCCCAGGCTCTGTGTCTTACTACAAGCAAGACTTCGTTACAGGTAAGTGCAGTCAGTTTTCAGTTCAAAGGAACTACATCATTCTCAAAGCTCACACGTTTCTCATCTTAACTGACAAGCATTGGATGTTAGAGTACGACTGCTTTGTATCAGTTTCAGAAGCTGAGTTGGACTAGATATGGTCCGTATGTGTATGAAACTCCGTTCTTTTTTTCTGGGCACACTCAGATTTCCTGCTGTATTAGAGACTCTAGAAAGCAAGAGCGTGCTTCTTGCTGTAAAGCAGAGTGTGATCCATGGGTGAGAACTATGCTATGTGTTACCATTCAGAAATGGAGTTAAATCCCAGGCTCTGTGTCTTCCTATAAGCAAGATTTCGTTTCAGGTAAGGGCAGTCACTTGACAGCTCAAACAAACTACATCGTTCACGAAGCTCACACGTCTCTCATCTTAACAGACAAGCATTGGATGTTAGAGGACCAGTGGTTTGTATCAGTTTCAGAAGCAGAGTTGGACTAGGTATGGTCCGTATGTGTAGGAAACACCGTTCTTTTGTTCTCAGCACACTCACGTTTCCTGCTGTGTTAGAGAGTCCAGAAAGCAAGAACGTGCTTCTCGCTCTAAAGCAGAGTGTGATCCATGGATGAGAACTCTGCTGTATGTTTCCCTTCAGAGATGGAGTTAAATCCCAGGCTCTGTGTCTTACTACAAGCAAGACTTCATTACAGGTAAGGGCAGTCACTTTTCAGTTCAAAGGAACTACATCATTCTCAAAGCTCACACGTTTCTCATCTTAACTGACAAGCATTGGATGTTAGGGGACCAGTGCTTTGTGTCAGTTTCAGAAACAGAGTTGGACTAGATATGGTCCGTATGTGTAGGAAACACCGTTCTTTTGTTCTCAGCACACTCACGTTCCCTGCTGTGTTAGAGACTCCAGAAAGCAAGAGTGTGCTTCTTGTTCTAAAGCAGAGTGTGATCAATGGATGAGAACACTGCTGTGTGTTTCACTTCAGAAATGGAGTTAAATCCCAGGCTCTGAGTATTCCTACAAGCAAGACTTCGTTTCAGGTAAGGGCAGTCACTTTTCTGCTCAAACAAACTACATCGTTCACGAAGATCACACGTTTCTCATCTTAACTGACAAGCATTGGATGTTAGAGGACCAGTGCATTGTATCAGTTTCAGAAGCAGATTTGGACTACATATGGTCTGTATGTTTAGGAATCACCGTTCTTTTGTTCTGGGCACACTCAGATTACCTGCTGTATTAGAGACTCTAGAAAGCAAGAGCGTGCTTCTCGCTCTAAAGCAGAGTGTGATCAATGGAGGAGAACACTGCTGTCTGTTTCCCTTCAGAGATGGAGTTAAATCCCAGGCTCTGTGTCTTCCTATAAGCAAGACTTCGTTTCAGGTGAGGGCAGTCACTTGTCAGCTCAAACGAATTACATCGTTCACGAAGCTCACACGTTTCTCATCTTAACTGACAAGCATTGGATGTTAGCGGACCAGTTCTTTTTGTCAGTTTCAGAAACAGTTGGACTAGATATGGTCCGTATGTGTAGGAAACACCGTTCTTTTGTCTCAGCGCACTCACGTTTCCTGCTGTCTTAGAGACTTTAGAAAGCAAGAGCGTGCTTATCGCTCTAAAGCAGATTGTGATCCATGGATGAGAACACTGCTGTGTGTTTCACTTCAGAAATGGAGTTAAATCCCAGGCTCTGAGTCTTCCTACAAGCAAGACTTCGTTTCAGGTAAGGGCAGTCACTTTTCTGCTCAAACGAACTATATCGTTCACGAAGATCACACGTTTCTCATCTTAACTGACAAGCATTGGATGTTAGAGGACCAGTGCATTGTATCAGTTTCAGAAGCAGATTTGGACTACATATGGTCCGTATGTGTGGGAATCACCTTTCTTTTGTTCTGGGCACACTCAGATTACCTGCTGTATTAGAGACTCTAGAAAGCAAGAGCGTGCTTCTCGCTCTAAAGCAGAGTGTGATCAATGGAGGAGAACACTGCTGTCTGTTTCCCTTCAGAGATGGAGTTAAATCCCAGGCTCTGTGTCTTCCTATAAGCAAGACTTCGTTTCAGGTGAGGGCAGTCACTTGTCAGCTCAAACGAATTACATCGTTCACGAAGCTCACACGTTTCTCATCTTAACTGACAAGCATTGGATGTTAGCGGACCAGTGCTTTTTGTCAGTTTCAGAAACAGAGTTGGACTAGATATGGTCCGTATGTGTAGGAAACACCGTTCTTTTGTCTCAGCGCACTCACGTTTCCTGCTGTCTTAGAGACTTTAGAAAGCAAGAGCGTGCTTATCGCTCTAAAGCAGATTGTGATCCATGGATGAGAACTATGCTGTGTGTTTCCCTTCAGAAATGGAGTTAAATCCCAGACTCTGTGTCTTCCTATAAGCAAGACTTTGTTTAAGGTAAGGGCAGTCACTTTTCTGCTCAAACGAACTACATCGTTCATGAAGCTCACACGTTTACCATCTTAACTGACAAGCATTGGATGTTAGAGTACCACTGCTTTGTATCAGTTTCAGAAGCTGAGTTGGACTAGATATGGTCCGTATGTGTAGGAAACACCGTTCATTAGTTCTCAGCACACTCACGTTTCCTGCTTTGTTAGAGACTCCAGAAAGCAAGAGCGTGCTTCTCGCTCTAAAGCAGAGTGTGATCCATGGATGAGAACTCTGCTGTGTGTTTCCCTTCAGAGATGGAGTTAAATCCCAGGCTCTGTGTCTTACTACAAGCAAGACTTCGTTACAGGTAAGGGCAGTCAGTTTTCAGTTCAAAGAAACTACATCATTCTCAAAGCTCACACGTTTCTCATCTTAACTGACAAGCATTGGATGTTAGAGGAACAGTGCTTTGTGTCAGTTTCAGAAACAGATTTGGACTAGGTATGGTCCGTATGTGTAGGAAACATCGTTCTTTTGTTCTCAGAGCACTCACGTTTCCTGCTGTCTTAGAGACTCTAGAAAGCAAGAGCGTGCTTCTTGTTCTAAAGCAGAGTGTGATCCATGGATGAGAGCACTGCTGTGTGTTTCACTTCAGAAATGGAGTTAAATCCCAGGCTCTGAGTCTTCCTACAAGCAAGACTTCGTTTCAGGTAAGGGCAGTCACTTTTCTGCTCTAACGAACTACATCATTCACGAAGATCACACGTTTCTCATCTTAACTGACAAGCATTGGATGATAGAGGACCAGTGCATTGTATCAGTTTCAGAAGCAGATTTGGACTACATATGGTCCGTATGTGTAGGAAACACCGTTCTTTTGTTCTGGGCACACTCAGATTACCTGCTTTATTAGAGACTCTAGAAAGCAAGAGCGTGCTTCTCGCTCTAAAGCAGAGTGTGATCCATGGATGAGAACTCTGCTGTGTGTTTCCCTTCAGAGATGGAGTTAAATCCCAGGCTCTGTGTCTTACGACAAGCAAGACTTCGTTACAGGTAAGTGCAGTCAGTTTTCAGTTCAAAGGAACTACATCATTCTCAAAGCTCACACGTTTCTCATCTTAACTGACAAGCATTGGATGTTAGAGGACCAGTGCTTTGTGTCAGTTTCAGAAACAGAGTTGGACTAGGTATGGTCCGTATGTGTAGGAAACACCGTTCTTTTGTTCTCAGAGCACTCACGTTTCCTGCTGTCTTAGAGACTCTAGAAAGCAAGAGCGTGCTTCTTGTTCTAAAGCAGAGTGTGATCCATGGATGACAACACTGCTGTGTGTTTCACTTCAGAAATGGAGTTAAATCCCAGGCTCTCAGTCTTCCTACAAGCAAGACTTCGTTTCAGGTAAGGCCAGTCACTTTTCTGCTCAAACGAACTACATCGTTCACGAAGATCACACGTTTCTCATCTTAACTGACAAGCATTGGATGTTAGAGGACCAGTGCATTGTATCAGTTTCAGAAGCAGATTTGGACTACATATGGTCCGTATGTGTGGGAATCACCGTTCTTTTGTTCTGGGCACACTCAGATTACCTGCTGTATTAGAGACTCTAGAAAGCAAGAGCGTGCTTCTCGCTCTAAAGCAGAGTGTGATCAATGGAGGAGAACAATGCTGTCTGTTTCCCTTCAGAGATGGAGTTAAATCCCAGGCTCTGTGTCTTCCTATAAGCAAGACTTCGTTTCAGGTGAGGGCAGTCACTTGTCAGCTCAAACGAATTACATCGTTCACGAAGCTCACACGTTTCTCATCTTAACTGACAAGCATTGGATGTTAGCGGACCAGTGCTTTTTGTCAGTTTCAGAAACAGAGTTGGACTAGATATGGTCCTTATGTGTAGGAAACACCGTTCTTTTGTCTCAGCGCACTCACGTTTCCTGCTGTCTTAGAGACTTTAGAAAGGAAGAGCGTGCTTATCGCTCTAAAGCAGATTGTGATCCATGGATGAGAACTATGCTGTGTGTTTCCCTTCAGAAATGGAGTTAAATCCCAGACTCTGTGTCTTCCTATAAGCAAGACTTCGTTTAAGGTAAGGGCAGTCACTTTTCTGCTCAAACGAACTACATCGTTCATGAAGCTCACACGTTTCCCATCTTAACTGACAAGCATTGGATGTTAGAGTACCACTGCTTTGTATCAGTTTCAGAAGCTGAGTTGGACTAGATATGGTCCGTATGTGTAGGAAACACCGTTCTTTAGTTCTCAGCACACTCACGTTTCCTGCTTTGTTAGAGACTCCAGAAAGCAAGAGCGTGCTTCTCGCTCTAAAGCAGAGTGTGATCCATGGATGAGAACTCTGCTGTGTGTTTCCCTTCAGAGATGGAGTTAAATCCCAGGCTCTGTGTCTTACTACAAGCAAGACTTCGTTACAGGTAAGGGCAGTCAGTTTCCAGTTCAAAGAAACTACATCATTCTCAAAGCTCACACGTTTCTCATCTTAACTGACAAGCATTGGATGTTAGAGGAACAGTGCTTTGTGTCAGTTTCAGAAACAGAGTTGGACTAGGTATGGTCCGTATGTGTAGGAAACATCGTTCTTTTGTTCTCAGAGCACTCACGTTTCCTGCTGTCCTAGAGACTCTAGAAAGCAAGAGCGTGCTTCTTGTTCTAAAGCAGAGTGTGATCCATGGATGAGAACACTGCTGTGTGTTTCACTTCAGAAATGGAGTTAAATCCCAGGCTCTGAGTCTTCCTACAAGCAAGACTTCGTTTCAGGTAAGGGCAGTCACTTTTCTGCTCTAACAAACTACATCATTCACGAAGATCACACGTTTCTCATCTTAACTGACAAGCATTGGATCTTAGAGGACCAGTGCATTGTATCAGTTTCAGAAGCAGATTTGGACTACATATGGTCCGTATGTGTAGGAAACACCGTTCTTTTGTTCTGGGCACACTCAGATTACCTGCTTTATTAGAGACTCTAGAAAGCAAGAGCATGCTTCTCGCTCTAAAGCAGAGTGTGATCCATGGATGAGAACTCTGCTGTGTGTTTCCCTTCAGAGATGGAGTTAAATCCCAGGCTCTGTGTCTTCCTACAAGCAAGACTTCGTTTCAGGTGAGGGCAATCACTTGTCAGCTCAAACGAATTACATCGTTCACGAAGCTCACACGTTTCTCATCTTAACGGACAAGCATTGGATGTTAGCGTACCAGTGCTTTTTTCAGTTTCAGAAACAGAGTTGGACTAGGTATGGTCCGTATGTGTAGGAAACACCGTTCTTTTGTTCTCAGAGCACTCACGTTTCCTGCTGTCTTAGAGACTCTAGAAAGCAAGAGCGTGCTTCTTGTTCTAAAGCAGAGTGTGATCCATGGATGAGAACACTGCTGTGTGTTTCACTTCAGAAATGGAGTTAAATCCCAGGCTCTGAGTCTTACTACAAGCAAGACTTCGTTTCAGGTAAGGGCAGTCACTTTTCTGCTCAAACGAACTACATCGTTCATGCAGATCACACGTTTCTCATCTTAACTGACAGGCATTGGATGTTAGAGGACCAGTGCATTGTATCAGTTTCAGAAGCAGATTTGGACTACATATGGTCCGTATGTGTAGGAATCACCCTTCTTTTGTTCTGGGCACACTCAGATTACCTGCTGTATTAGAGACCCTAGAAAGCAAGAGCGTGCTTCTCGCACTAAAGCAGAGTGTGATCAATGGAGGAGAACACTGCTGTCTGTTTCCCTTCAGAGATGGAGTTAAATCCCAGGCTCTGTGATTCCTATAAGCAAGACTTCGTTTCAGGTAAGGGCAGTCACTTTTCAGTTCAAAGGAACTACATCATTCACAAAGCTCACACGTTTCTCATCTTAACTGACAAGCATAGGATGTTAGAGGACCAGTGCTTTGTATCAGTTTCAGAAGCAGAGTTGGACTATATAATGTCCGTATGTGTAGGAAACACCGTTCTTATGTCTCAGAACACTCACGTTTCCTGCTGTCTTAGAGACTTTAGAAAGCAAGAGCGTGCTTATCGCTCTAAAGCAGATTGTGATCCATGGATGAGAACTATGCTGTGTGTTTCCCTTCAGAAATGGAGTTAAATCCCAGACTCTGTGTCTTCCTACAAGCAAGACTTCGTTTAAGGTAAGGGCAGTCACTTTTCTGCTCAAACGAACTACATCGTTCATGAAGCTCACACGTTTCCCATCTTAACTGACACGCATTGGATGTTAGAGTACCACTGCTTTGTATCAGTTTCAGAAGCTGAGTTGGACTAGATATGGTCCGTATGTGTAGGAAACACCGTTCTTTAGTTCTCAGCACACTCACGTTTCCTGCTTTGTTAGAGATTCCAGAAAGCAAGAGCGTGCTTCTCGCTCTAAAGCAGAGTGTGATCCATGGATGAGAACTCTGCTGTATGTTTCCCTTCAGAGATGGAGTTAAATCCCAGGCTCTGTGTCTTCCTATAAGCAAGACTTCGTTTCAGGTGAGGGCAGTCACTTGTCAGCTCAAACGAATTACATCGTTCACGAAGCTCACACGTTTCTCATCTTAACTGACAAGCATTGGATGTTAGCGGACCAGTGCTTTTTGTCAGTTTCAGAAACAGTTGGACTAGATATGGTCCGTATGTGTATGAAACTCCATTCTTTTTTTCTGGGCACACTCAGATTTCCTGCTGTATTAGAGACTCTAGAAAGCAAGAGCGTGCTTCTTGCTGTAAAGCGGAGTGTGATCCATGGGTGAGAACTATGCTATATGTTACCATTCAGAAATGGAGTTAAATCCCAGGCTCTGTGTCTTCCTATAAGCAAGATTTCGTTTCAGGTAAGGGCAGTCACTTGACAGCTCAAACAAACTACATCGTTCACGAAGCTCACACGTCTCTCATCTTAACAGACAAGCATTGGATGTTAGAGGACCAGTGCTTTGTATCAGTTTCAGAGGCAGAGTTGGACTTGATATGGTCTGTATGTGTAGGAAACACCGTTCTTTTGTTCTCAGCACACTCACGTTTCCTGCTGTGTTAGAGACTCCAGAAAGCAAGAACGTGCTTCTCGCTCTAAAGCAGAGTGTGATCCATGGATGAGAACTCTGCTGTATGTTTCCCTTCAGAGATGGAGTTAAATCCCAGGCTCTGTGTCTTACTACAAGCAAGACTTCGTTACAGGTAAGGGCAGTCACTTTTCAGTTCAAAGGAACTACATCATTCTCAAAGCTCACACGTTTCTCATCTTAACTGACAAGCATTGGATGTTAGGGGACCAGTGCTTTGTGTCAGTTTCAGAAACAGAGTTGGACTAGATATGGTCCGTATGTGTAGGAAACACCGTTCTTTTGTTCTCAGCACACTCACGTTCCCTGCTGTGTTAGAGACTCCAGAAAGCAAGAGTGTGCTTCTTGTTCTAAAGCAGAGTGTGTACAATGGATGAGAACACTGCTGTGTGTTTCACTTCAGAAATGGAGTTAAATCCCAGGCTCTGAGTATTCCTACAAGCAAGACTTCGTTTCAGGTAAGGGCAGTTACTTTTCTGCTCAAACAAACTACATCGTTCACGAAGATCACACGTTTCTCATCTTAACTGACAAGCATTGGATGTTAGAGGACCAGTGCATTTTATCAGTTTCAGAAGCAGATTTGGACTAGATATGGTCTGTATGTGTAGGAAACACCGTTCTTTTGTTCTGGGCACACTCAGATTACCTGCTTTATTAGAGACTCTAGAAAGCAAGAGCGTGCTTCTCGCTCTAAAGCAGAGTGTGATCCATGGATGAGAACTCTGCTGTGTGTTTCCCTTCAGAGATGGAGTTAAATCCCAGGCTCTGTGTCTTACTACAAGCAAGACTTCGTTACAGGTAAGGGCAGTCAGTATTCAGTTCAAAGGAACTACATCATTCTCAAAGCTCACACGTTTATCATCTTAACTGACAAGCATTGGATGTTAGAGGACCAGTGCTTTGTGTCAGTTTCAGAAACAGAGTTGGACTAGGTACATTCCGTATGTGTAGGAAACACCGTTCTTTTGTTCTCAGAGCACTCACGTTTCCTGCTGTCTTAGAGACTCTAGAAAGCAAGAGCGTGCTTCTTGTTCTAAAGCAGAGTGTGATCCATGGATGAGAACACTGCTGTGTGTTTCACTTCAGAAATGGAGTTAAATCCCAGGCTCTGAGTCTTCCTACAAGCAAGACTTCGTTTCAGGTAAGGGCAGTCACTTTTCTGCTCAAACGAACTACATCGTTCACGAAGATCACACGTTTCTCATCTTAACTGACAAGCATTGGATGTTAGAGGACCAGTGCATTGTATCAGTTTCAGAAGCAGATTTGGACTACATATGGTCCGTATGTGTAGGAATCACCGTTCTTTTGTTCTGGGCACACTCAGATTACCTGCTGTATTAGAGACTCTAGAAAGCAAGAGCGTGCTTCTCGCTCTAAAGCAGAGTGTGATCAATGGAGGAGAACACTGCTGTCTGTTTCCCTTCAGAGATGGAGTTAAATCCCAGGCTCTGTGTCTTCCTATAAGCAAGACTTCGTTTCAGGTGAGGGCAGTCACTTGTCAGCTCAAACGAATTACATCGTTCACGAAGCTCACACGTTTCTCATCTTAACTGACAAGCATTGGATGTTAGCGGACCAGTGCTTTTTGTCAGTTTCAGAAAGAGAGTTGGACTAGATATGGTCCGTATGTGTAGGAAACACCGTTCTTTTGTCTCAGCGCACTCACTTTTCCTGCTGTCTTAGAGACTTTAGAAAGCAAGAGCGTGCTTATCGCTCTAAAGCAGATTGTGATCCATGGATGAGAACTATGCTGTGTGTTTCCCTTCAGAAATGGAGTTAAATCCAGGACTCTGTGTCTTCCTACAAGCAAGACTTCGTTTAAGGTAAGGGCAGTCACTTTTCTGCTCAAACGAACTACATCGTTCATGAAGCTCACACGTTTCCCATCTTAACTGACAAGCATTGGATGTTAGAGTACCACTGCTTTGTATCAGTTTCAGAAGCTGAGTTGGACTAGATATGGTCCGTATGTGTAGGAAACTCCGTTCTTTTTTTCTGGGCACACTCAGATTTCCTGCTGTATTAGAGACTCTAGAAAGCAAGAGCGTGCTTCTTGCTGTAAAGCGGAGTGTGATCCATGGGTGAGAACTATGCTATGTGTTACCATTCAGAAATGGAGTTAAATCCCAGGCTCTGTGTCTTCCTATAAGCAAGATTTCGTTTCAGGTAAGGGCAGTCACTTGACAGCTCAAACAAACTACATCGTTTACGAAGCTCACACGTCTCTCATCTTAACAGACAAGCATTGGATGTTAGAGGACCAGTGCTTTGTATCAGTTTCAGAAGCAGAGTTGGACTTGATATGGTCCGTATGTGTAGGAAACACCGTTCTTTTGTTCTCAGCACACTCACGTTTCCTGCTGTGTTAGAGACTCCAGAAAGCAAGAACGTGCTTCTCGCTCTAAAGCAGAGTGTGATCCATGGATGAGAACTCTGCTGTATGTTTCCCTTCAGAGATGGAGTTAAATCCCAGGCTCTGTGTCTTACTACAAGCAAGACTTCGTTACAGGTAAGGGCAGTCACTTTTCAGTTCAAAGGAACTACATCATTCTCAAAGCTCACACGTTTCTCATCTTAACTGACAAGCATTGGATGTTAGGGGACCAGTGCTTTGTGTCAGTTTCAGAAACAGAGTTGGACTAGATATGGTCCGTATGTGTAGGAATCACCGTTCTTTTGTTCTGGGCACACTCAGATTACCTGCTGTATTAGACACTCTAGAAAGCAAGAGCGTGCTTCTCGCTCTAAAGCAGAGTGTGATCAATGGAGGAGAACACTGCTGTCTGTTTCCCTTCAGAGATGGAGTTAAATCCCAGGCTCTGTGTCTTCCTATAAGCAAGACTTTGTTTCAGGTGAGGGCAGTAACTTGTCAGCTCAAACGAATTACATCGTTCACGAAGCTCACACGTTTCTCATCTTAACTGACAAGCATTGGATGTTAGCGGACCAGTGCTTTTTGTCAGTTTCAGAAACAGAGTTGTACTAGATATGGTCCGTTTGTGTAGGAAACACCGTTCTTTTGTCTCAGCGCACTCACGTTTCCTGCTGTCTTAGAGACTCTAGAAAGCAAGAGCGTGCTTCTTGTTCTAAAGCAGAGTGTGATCCATAGATGAGAACACTGCTGTGTGTTTCACTTCAGAAATGGAGTTAAATCCCAGGCTCTGAGTCTTCCTACAAGCAAGACTTCGTTTCAGGTAAGGGCAGTCACTTTTCTGCTCAAACGAACTACATCGTTCACGAAGATCACACGTTTCTCATCTTAACTGACAAGCATTGGATGTTAGAGGACCAGTGCATTGTATCAGTTTCAGAAGCAGATTTGGACTACATATGGTCCGTATGTGTAGGAAACACCGTTCTTTTGTTCTGGGCACACTCAGATTACCTGCTTTATTAGAGACTCTAGAAAGCAAGAGCGTGCTTCTCGCTCTAAAGCAGAGTGTGATCCATGGATGAGAACTCTGCTGTGTGTTTCCCTTCAGAGATGGAGTTAAATCCCAGGCTCTGTGTCTTACTACAAGCAAGACTTCGTTTCAGGTAAGGGCAGTCACTTTTCAGTTCAAAGGAACTACATCATTCACAAAGCTCACACGTTTCTCATCTTAACTGACAAGCATAGGATGTTAGAGGACCAGGGCTTTGTATCAGTTTCAGAAGCAGAGTTGGACTATATAATGTCCGTATGTGTAGGAAACACCGTTCTTATGTCTCAGAACACTCACGTTTCCTGCTGTCTTAGAGACTTTAGAAAGCAAGAGCGTGCTTATCGCTCTAAAGCAGATTGTGATCCATGGATGAGAACTATGCTGTGTGTTTCCCTTCAGAAATGGAGTTAAATCCCAGACTCTGTGTCTTCCTACAAGCAAGACTTCGTTTAAGGTAAGGGCAGTCACTTTTCTGCTCAAACGAACTACATCGTTCATGAAGCTCACACGTTTCCCATCTTAACTGACACGCATTGGATGTTAGAGTACCACTGCTTTGTATCAGTTTCAGAAGCTGAGTTGGACTAGATATGGTCCGTATGTGTAGGAAACACCGTTCTTTAGTTCTCAGCACACTCACGTTTCCTGCTTTGTTAGAGATTCCAGAAAGCAAGAGCGTGCTTCTCGCTCTAAAGCAGAGTGTGATCCATGGATGAGAACTCTGCTGTATGTTTCCCTTCAGAGATGGAGTTAAATCCCAGGCTCTGTGTCTTCCTATAAGCAAGACTTCGTTTCAGGTGAGGGCAGTCACTTGTCAGCTCAAACGAATTACATCGTTCACGAAGCTCACACGTTTCTCATCTTAACTGACAAGCATTGGATGCTAGCGGACCAGTGCTTTTTGTCAGTTTCAGAAACAGTTGGACTAGATATGGTCCGTATGTGTATGAAACTCCGTTCTTTTTTTCTGGGCACACTCAGATTTCCTGCTGTATTAGAGACTCTAGAAAGCAAGAGCGTGCTTCTTGCTGTAAAGCGGAGTGTGATCCATGGGTGAGAACTATGCTATATGTTACCATTCAGAAATGGAGTTAAATCCCAGGCTCTGTGTCTTCCTATAAGCAAGATTTCGTTTCAGGTAAGGGCAGTCACTTGACAGCTCAAACAAACTACATCGTTCACGAAGCTCACACGTCTCTCATCTTAACAGACAAGCATTGGATGTTAGAGGACCAGTGCTTTGTATCAGTTTCAGAAGCAGAGTTGGACTTGATATGGTCTGTATGTGTAGGAAACACCGTTCTTTTGTTCTCAGCACACTCACGTTTCCTGCTGTGTTAGAGACTCCAGAAAGCAAGAACGTGCTTCTCGCTCTAAAGCAGAGTGTGATCCATGGATGAGAACTCTGCTGTATGTTTCCCTTCAGAGATGGAGTTAAATCCCAGGCTCTGTGTCTTACTACAAGCAAGACTTCGTTACAGGTAAGGGCAGTCACTTTTCAGTTCAAAGGAACTACATCATTCTCAAAGCTCACACGTTTCTCATCTTAACTGACAAGCATTGGATGTTAGGGGACCAGTGCTTTGTGTCAGTTTCAGAAACAGAGTTGGACTAGATATGGTCCGTATGTGTAGGAAACACCGTTCTTTTGTTCTCAGCACACTCACGTTCCCTGCTGTGTTAGAGACTCCAGAAAGCAAGAGTGTGCTTCTTGTTCTAAAGCAGAGTGTGTACAATGGATGAGAACACTGCTGTGTGTTTCACTTCAGAAATGGAGTTAAATCCCAGGCTCTGAGTATTCCTACAAGCAAGACTTCGTTTCAGGTAAGGGCAGTTACTTTTCTGCTCAAACAAACTACATCGTTCACGAAGATCACACGTTTCTCATCTTAACTGACAAGCATTGGATGTTAGAGGACCAGTGCTTGGTGTCAGTTTCAGAAACAGAGTTGGACTAGATATGGTCCGTATGTGTAGGAATCACCGTTCTTTTGTTCTGGGCACACTCACGTTCCCTGCTGTATTAGAGACTCTAGAAAGCAAGAGCGTGCTTCTCGCTCTAAAGCAGAGTGTGATCAATGGAGGAGAACACTGCTGTCTGTTTCCCTTCAGAGATGGAGTTAAATCCCAGGCTCTGTGTCTTCCTATAAGCAAGACTTCGTTTCAGGTGAGGGCAGTCACTTGTCAGCTCAAACGAATTACATCGTTCACGAAGCTCACACGTTTCTCATCTTAACTGACAAGCATTGGATGTTAGCGGACCAGTGCTTTTTGTCAGTTTCAGAAACAGAGTTGTACTAGATATGGTCCGTTTGTGTAGGAAACACCGTTCTTTTGTCTCAGCGCACTCACGTTTCCTGCTGTCTTAGAGACTTTAGAAAGCAAGAGCGTGCTTATCGCTCTAAAGCAGATTATGATCCATGGATGAGAACTATGCTGTGTGTTTCCCTTCAGAAATGGAGTTAAATCAAAGACTCTGTGTCTTCCTACAAGCAAGACTTCGTTTAAGGTAAGGGCAGTCACTTTTCTGCTCAAACGAACTACATCGTTCATGAAGCTCACAGGTTTCACATCTTAACTGACAAGCATTGGATGTTAGATTACCACTGCTTTGTATCAGTTTCAGAAGCTGAGTTGGACTAGATATGGTCCGTATGTGTAGGAAACACCTTTCTTTAGTTCTCAGCACACTCACGTTTCCTGCTTTGTTAGAGACTCCAGAAAGCAAGAGCGTGCTTCTCGCTCTAAAGCAGAGTGTGATCCATGGATGAGAACTCTGCTGTGTGTTTCCCTTCAGAGATGGAGTTAAATCCCAGGCTCTGTGTCTTACTACAAGCAAGACTTCGTTACAGGTATGGGCAGTCAGTTTTCAGTTCAAAGGAACTACATCATTCTCAAAGCTCACACGTTTATCATCTTAACTGACAAGCATTGGATGTTAGAGGACCAGTGCTTTGTGTCAGTTTCAGAAACAGAGTTGGACTAGGTATGGTCCGTATGTGTAGGAAACACCGTTCTTTTGTTCTCAGAGCACTCACGTTTCCTGCTGTCTTAGAGAATCTAGAAAGCAAGAGCGTGCTTCTTGTTCTAAAGCAGAGTGTGATCAATGGATGAGAACACTGCTGTGTGTTTCACTTCAGAAATGGAGTTAAATCCCAGGCTCTCAGTCTTCCTACAAGCAAGACTTCGTTTCAGGTAAGGCCAGTCACTTTTCTGCTCTAACGAACTACATCATTCACGAAGATCACACGTTTCTCATCTTAACTGACAAGCATTGGATGTTAGAGGACCAGTGCATTGTATCAGTTTCAGAAGCAGATTTGGACTACATATGGTCCGTATGTGTAGGAAACACCGTTCTTTTGTTCTGGGCACACTCAGATTACCTGCTTTATTAGAGAATCTAGAAAGCAAGAGCGTGCTTCTCGCTCTAAAGCAGAGTGTGATCCATGGATGAGAACTCTGCTGTGTGTTTCCCTTCAGAGATGGAGTTAAATCCCAGGCTCTGTGTCTTACTACAAGCAAGACTTCGTTTCAGGTAAGGGCAGTCACTTTTCAGTTCAAAGGAACTACATCATTCACAAAGCTCACACGTTTCTCATCTTAACTGACAAGCATAGGATGTTAGAGGACCAGTGCTTTGTATCAGTTTCAGAAGCAGAGTTGGACTATATAATGTCCGTATGTGTAGGAAACACCGTTCTTATGTCTCAGAACACTCACGTTTCCTGCTGTCTTAGAGACTTTAGAAAGCAAGAGCGTGCTTATCGCTCTAAAGCAGATTGTGATCCATGGATGAGAACTATGCTGTGTGTTTCCCTTCAGAAATGGAGTTAAATCCCAGACTCTGTGTCTTCCTACAAGCAAGACTTCGTTTAAGGTAAGGGCAGTCACTTTTCTGCTCAAACGAACTACATCGTTCATGAAGCTCACACGTTTCCCATCTTAACTGACACGCATTGGATGTTAGAGTACCACTGCTTTGTATCAGTTTCAGAAGCTGAGTTGGACTAGATATGATCCGTATGTGTAGGAAACACCGTTCTTTAGTTCTCAGCACACTCACGTTTCCTGCTTTGTTAGAGATTCCAGAAAGCAAGAGCGTGCTTCTCGCTCTAAAGCAGAGTGTGATCCATGGATGAGAACTCTGCTGTATGTTTCCCTTCAGAGATGGAGTTAAATCCCAGGCTCTGTGTCTTCCTATAAGCAAGACTTCGTTTCAGGTGAGGGCAGTCACTTGTCAGCTCAAACGAATTACATCGTTCACGAAGCTCACACGTTTCTCATCTTAACTGACAAGCATTGGATGTTAGCGGACCAGTGCTTTTTGTCAGTTTCAGAAACAGTTGGACTAGATATGGTCCGTATGTGTATGAAACTCCGTTCTTTTTTTCTGGGCACACTCAGATTTCCTGCTGTATTAGAGACTCTAGAAAGCAAGAGCGTGCTTCTTGCTGTAAAGCGGAGTGTGATCCATGGGTGAGAACTATGCTATATGTTACCATTCAGAAATGGAGTTAAATCCCAGGCTCTGTGTCTTCCTATAAGCAAGATTTCGTTTCAGGTAAGGGCAGTCACTTGACAGCTCAAACAAACTACATCGTTCACGAAGCTCACACGTCTCTCATCTTAACAGACAAGCATTGGATGTTAGAGGACCAGTGCTTTGTATCAGTTTCAGAAGCAGAGTTGGACTTGATATGGTCTGTATGTGTAGGAAACACCGTTCTTTTGTTCTCAGCACACTCACGTTTCCTGCTGTGTTAGAGACTCCAGAAAGCAAGAACGTGCTTCTCGCTCTAAAGCAGAGTGTGATCCATGGATGAGAACTCTGCTGTATGTTTCCCTTCAGAGATGGAGTTAAATCCCAGGCTCTGTGTCTTACTACAAGCAAGACTTCGTTACAGGTAAGGGCAGTCACTTTTCAGTTCAAAGGAACTACATCATTCTCAAAGCTCACACGTTTCTCATCTTAACTGACAAGCATTGGATGTTAGGGGACCAGTGCTTTGTGTCAGTTTCAGAAACAGAGTTGGACTAGATATGGTCCGTATGTGTAGGAAACACCGTTCTTTTGTTCTCAGCACACTCACGTTCCCTGCTGTGTTAGAGACTCCAGAAAGCAAGAGTGTGCTTCTTGTTCTAAAGCAGAGTGTGTACAATGGATGAGAACACTGCTGTGTGTTTCATTTCAGAAATGGAGTTAAATCCCAGGCTCTGAGTATTCCTACAAGCAAGACTTCGTTTCAGGTAAGGGCAGTTACTTTTCTGCTCAAACAAACTACATCGTTCACGAAGATCACACGTTTCTCATCTTAACTGACAAGCATTGGATGTTAGAGGACCAGTGCATTGTATCAGTTTCAGAAGCAGATTTGGACTACATATGGTCCGTATGTGTAGGAAACTCCGTTCTTTTTTTCTGGGCACACTCAGATTTCCTGCTGTATTAGAGACTCTAGAAAGCAAGAGCGTGCTTCTTGCTGTAAAGCGGAGTGTGATCCATGGGTGAGAACTATGCTATGTGTTACCATTCAGAAATGGAGTTAAATCCCAGGCTCTGTGTCTTCCTATAAGCAAGATTTCGTTTCAGGTAAGGGCAGTCACTTGACAGCTCAAACAATCTACATCGTTCACGAAGCTCACACGTCTCTCATCTTAACAGACAAGCATTGGATGTTAGAGGACCAGTGCTTTGTATCAGTTTCAGAAGCAGAGTTGGACTTGATATGGTCTGTATGTGTAGGAAACACCGTTCTTTTGTTCTCAGCACACTCACGTTTCCTGCTGTGTTAGAGACTCCAGAAAGCAAGAACGTGCTTCTCGCTCTAAAGCAGAGTGTGATCCATGGATGAGAACTCTGCTGTATGTTTCCCTTCAGAGATGGAGTTAAATCCCAGGCTCTGTGTCTTACTACAAGCAAGACTTCGTTACAGGTAAGGGCAGTCACTTTTCAGTTCAAAGGAACTACATCATTCTCAAAGCTCACACGTTTCTCATCTTAACTGACAAGCATTGGATGTTAGGGGACCAGTGCTTTGTGTCAGTTTCAGAAACAGAGTTGGACTAGATATGGTCCGTATGTGTAGGAAACACCGTTCTTTTGTTCTCAGCACACTCACGTTCCCTGCTGTGTTAGAGACTCCAGAAAGCAAGAGTGTGCTTCTTGTTCTAAAGCAGAGTGTGTACAATGGATGAGAACACTGCTGTGTGTTTCACTTCAGAAATGGAGTTAAATCCCAGGCTCTGAGTATTCCTACAAGCAAGACTTCGTTTCAGGTAAGGGCAGTTACTTTTCTGCTCAAACAAACTACATCGTTCACGAAGATCACACGTTTCTCATCTTAACTGACAAGCATTGGATGTTAGAGGACCAGTGCATTGTATCAGTTTCAGAAGCAGATTTGGACTACATATGGTCCGTATGTGTAGAAAACTCCGTTCTTTTTTTCTGGGCACACTCAGATTTCCTGCTGTATTAGAGACTCTAGAAAGCAAGAGCGTGCTTCTTGCTGTAAAGCGGTGTGTGATCCATGGGTGAGAACTATGCTATGTGTTACCATTCAGAAATGGAGTTAAATCCCAGGCTCTGTGTCTTCCTATAAGCAAGATTTCGTTTCAGGTAAGGGCAGTCACTTGACAGCTCAAACAATCTACATCGTTCACGAAGCTCACACGTCTCTCATCTTAACAGACAAGCATTGGATGTTAGAGGACCAGTGCTTTGTATCAGTTTCAGAAGCAGAGTTGGACTTGATATGGTCTGTATGTGTAGGAAACACCGTTCTTTTGTTCTCAGCACACTCACGTTTCCTGCTGTGTTAGAGACTCCAGAAAGCAAGAACGTGCTTCTCGCTCTAAAGCAGAGTGTGATCCATGGATGAGAACTCTGCTGTATGTTTCCCTTCAGAGATGGAGTTAAATCCCAGGCTCTGTGTCTTACTACAAGCAAGACTTCGTTACAGGTAAGGGCAGTAACTTTTCAGTTCAAAGGAACTACATCATTCTCAAAGCTCACACGTTTCTCATCTTAACTGACAAGCATTGGATGTTAGAGGACCAGTGCATTGTATCAGTTTTAGAAGCAGATTTGGACTACATATGGTCCGTATGTGTAGGAAACACCGTTCTTTTTTTCTGGGCAGAATCAGATTACCTGCTTTATTAGAGACTCTAGAAAGCAAGAGCGTGCATCTCGCTCTAAGCAGAGTGTGATCCATGGATGAGAACTCTGCTGTATGTTTCCCTTCAGAGATGGAGTTAAATCCCAGGCTCTGTGTCTTACTACAAGCAAGACTTCGTTACAGGTAAGGGCAGTCACTTTTCAGTTCAAAGGAACTACATCATTCTCAAAGCTCACACGTTTCTCATCTTAACTGACAAGCATTGGATGTTAGGGGACCAGTGCTTTGTGTCAGTTTCAGAAACAGAGTTGGACTAGATATGGTCCGTATGTGTAGGAAACACCGTTCTTTTGTTCTCAGCACACTCACGTTCCCTGCTGTGTTAGAGACTCCAGAAAGCAAGAGTGTGCTTCTTGTTCTAAAGCAGAGTGTGTACAATGGATGAGAACACTGCTGTGTGTTTCATTTCAGAAATGGAGTTAAATCCCAGGCTCTGAGTATTCCTACAAGCAAGACTTCGTTTCAGGTAAGGGCAGTTACTTTTCTGCTCAAACAAACTACATCGTTCACGAAGATCACACGTTTCTCATCTTAACTGACAAGCATTGGATGTTAGAGGACCAGTGCATTGTATCAGTTTCAGAAGCAGATTTGGACTACATATGGTCCGTATGTGTAGGAAACTCCGTTCTTTTTTTCTGGGCACACTCAGATTTCCTGCTGTATTAGAGACTCTAGAAAGCAAGAGCGTGCTTCTTGCTGTAAAGCGGAGTGTGATCCATGGGTGAGAACTATGCTATGTGTTACCATTCAGAAATGGAGTTAAATCCCAGGCTCTGTGTCTTCCTATAAGCAAGATTTCGTTTCAGGTAAGGGCAGTCACTTGACAGCTCAAACAATCTACATCGTTCACGAAGCTCACACGTCTCTCATCTTAACAGACAAGCATTGGATGTTAGAGGACCAGTGCTTTGTATCAGTTTCAGAAGCAGAGTTGGACTTGATATGGTCTGTATGTGTAGGAAACACCGTTCTTTTGTTCTCAGCACACTCACGTTTCCTGCTGTGTTAGAGACTCCAGAAAGCAAGAACGTGCTTCTCGCTCTAAAGCAGAGTGTGATCCATGGATGAGAACTCTGCTGTATGTTTCCCTTCAGAGATGGAGTTAAATCCCAGGCTCTGTGTCTTACTACAAGCAAGACTTCGTTACAGGTAAGGGCAGTCACTTTTCAGTTCAAAGGAACTACATCATTCTCAAAGCTCACACGTTTCTCATCTTAACTGACAAGCATTGGATGTTAGGGGACCAGTGCTTTGTGTCAGTTTCAGAAACAGAGTTGGACTAGATATGGTCCGTATGTGTAGGAAACACCGTTCTTTTGTTCTCAGCACACTCACGTTCCCTGCTGTGTTAGAGACTCCAGAAAGCAAGAGTGTGCTTCTTGTTCTAAAGCAGAGTGTGTACAATGGATGAGAACACTGCTGTGTGTTTCACTTCAGAAATGGAGTTAAATCCCAGGCTCTGAGTATTCCTACAAGCAAGACTTCGTTTCAGGTAAGGGCAGTTACTTTTCTGCTCAAACAAACTACATCGTTCACGAAGATCACACGTTTCTCATCTTAACTGACAAGCATTGGATGTTAGAGGACCAGTGCATTGTATCAGTTTCAGAAGCAGATTTGGACTACATATGGTCCGTATGTGTAGAAAACTCCGTTCTTTTTTTCTGGGCACACTCAGATTTCCTGCTGTATTAGAGACTCTAGAAAGCAAGAGCGTGCTTCTTGCTGTAAAGCGGTGTGTGATCCATGGGTGAGAACTATGCTATGTGTTACCATTCAGAAATGGAGTTAAATCCCAGGCTCTGTGTCTTCCTATAAGCAAGATTTCGTTTCAGGTAAGGGCAGTCACTTGACAGCTCAAACAATCTACATCGTTCACGAAGCTCACACGTCTCTCATCTTAACAGACAAGCATTGGATGTTAGAGGACCAGTGCTTTGTATCAGTTTCAGAAGCAGAGTTGGACTTGATATGGTCTGTATGTGTAGGAAACACCGTTCTTTTGTTCTCAGCACACTCACGTTTCCTGCTGTGTTAGAGACTCCAGAAAGCAAGAACGTGCTTCTCGCTCTAAAGCAGAGTGTGATCCATGGATGAGAACTCTGCTGTATGTTTCCCTTCAGAGATGGAGTTAAATCCCAGGCTCTGTGTCTTACTACAAGCAAGACTTCGTTACAGGTAAGGGCAGTAACTTTTCAGTTCAAAGGAACTACATCATTCTCAAAGCTCACACGTTTCTCATCTTAACTGACAAGCATTGGATGTTAGAGGACCAGTGCATTGTATCAGTTTTAGAAGCAGATTTGGACTACATATGGTCCGTATGTGTAGGAAACACCGTTCTTTTTTTCTGGGCAGAATCAGATTACCTGCTTTATTAGAGACTCTAGAAAGCAAGAGCGTGCATCTCGCTCTAAGCAGAGTGTGATCCATGGATGAGAACTCTGCTGTGTGTTTCCCTTCAGAGATGGAGTTAAATCCCAGGCTCTGTTTCTTACTACAAGCAAGACTTCGTTTAAGGTAAGGGCAGTCACTTTTCTGCTCAAACGAACTACATCGTTCATGAAGCTCACACGTTTCCCATCATAACTCACAAGCATTGGATGTTAGAGTACCACTGCTTTGTATCAGTTTCAGAAGCTGAGTTGGACTAGATATGGTCCGTATGTGTAGGAAACACCGTTCTTTAGTTCTCAGCACACTCACGTTTCCTGCTTTGTTAGAGACTCCAGAAAGCAAGAGCGTGCTTCTCGCTCTAAAGAAGAGTGTGATCCATGGATGAGAACTCTGCTGTGTGTTTCTCTTCAGAGATGGAGTTAAATCCCAGGCTCTGTGTCTTACTACAAGCAAGACTTCGTTACAGGTAAGGGCAGTCAGTTTTCAGTTCAAAGGAACTACATCATTCTCAAAGCTCACACGTTTCTCATCTTAACTGACAATCATTGGATGTTAGAGGACCAGTGCTTTGTGTCAGTTTCAGAAACAGAGTTGGACTAGGTATGGTCCGTATGTGTAGGAAACACCGTTCTTTTGTTCTCAGAGCACTCACGTTTCCTGCTGTCTTAGAGACTCTAGAAAGCAATAGCGTGCTTCTTGTTCTAAAGCAGAGTGTGATCCATGGATGAGAACACTGCTGTGTGTTTCACTTCAGAAATGGAGTTAAATCCCAGGCTCTGAGTCTTCCTACAAGCAAGACTTCGTTTCAGGTAAGGGCAGTCACTTTGTTGCTCAAACGAACTACATCGTTCACGAAGATCACACGTTTCTCATCTTAACTGACAAGCATTGGATGTTAGAGGACCAGTGCTTTGTGTCAGTTTCAGAAACAGAGTTGGACTAGGTATGGTCCGTATGTGTAGGAATCACCGTTCTTTTGTTCTGGGCACACTCAGATTACCTGCTGTATTAGAGACTCTAGAAAGCAAGAGCATTCTTCTCGCTCTAAAGCAGAGTGTGATCAATGGAGGAGAACACTGCTGTGTGTTTCCCTTCAGAGATGGAGTTAAATCCCATGCTCTGTGTCTTCGTATAAGCAAGACTTCGTTTCAGGTGAGGGCAGTCACTTGTCAGCTCAAACGAATTACATTGTTCACGAAGCTCACACGTTTCTCATCTTAACTGACAAGCATTGGATGTTAGCGGACCAGTGCTTTTTGTCAGTTTCAGAAACAGAGTTGGACTAGATATGGTGCGTATGTGTAGGAAACACCGTTCTTTTGTTCTCAGCACACTCACATTTCCTGCTGTGTTAGAGACTCCAGAAAGCAAGAGCGTGCTTCTCGCTCTAAAGCAGAGTGTAATCCATGGATGAGAACTCTGCTGTATGTTTCCCTTCAGAGATGGAGTTAAATCCCAGGCTCTGTGTCTTACTACAAGCAAGACTTCGTTACAGGTAAGGGCAGTCACTTTTCAGTTCAAAGGAACTACATCATTCTCAAAGCTCACACGTTTCTCATCTTAACTGACAAGCATTGGATGTTAGAGGACCAGTGCTTTGTGTCAGTTACAGAAACAGAGTTGGACTAGATATGGTCCGTATGTGTAGGAAACACCGTTCTTTTGTTCTCAGCGCACTCACGTTTCCTGCTGTCTTAGATACTCTAGAAAGCAAGAGCGTGCTTCTTGTTCTAAAGCAGAGTGTGATCAATGGATGAGAACACTGCTGTGTGTTTCACTTCAGAAATGGAGTTAAATCCCAGGCTCTGAGTCTTACTACAAGCAAGACTTCGTTTCGGGTAAGGGCAGTCACTTTTCTGCTCAAACGAACTACATCGTTCACGAAGATCACACGTTTCTCATCTTAACTGACAAGCATTGGATGTTAAAGGACCAGTGCATTGTATCAGTTTCAGAATCAGATTTGGACTACATATGGTCCGTATGTGTAGGAAAATCCTTTCTTTTGTTCTGGGCACACTCAGATTACCTGCTTTATTAGAGACTCTAGAAAGCAAGAGCGTGCTTCTTGTTCTAAAGCAGAGTGTGATCAATGGAGGAGAACACTGCTGTGTGTTTCACTTCAGAAAAGGTGTTAACTCCCAGGCTCTGAGTCTTCCTACAAGCAAGAGTTCGTTTCAGGTAAATGCAGTCACTTTTCTGCTCAAACGAACTACATCGTTCACGAAGATCACACGTTTCTCATCTTAACTGACAAGCATTGGATGTTAGAGGACCAGTGCATTGTATCAGTTTCAGAAGCAGATTTGGACTACATATGGTCCGTATGTGTAGGAAACACTGTTCTTTTGTTCTGGGCACACTCAGATTACCTGCTGTATTAGAGAATCTAGAGAGCAAGAGCGTGCTTCACGCTCTAAAGCAGAGTGTGATCCATGGATGAGAACTCTGCTGTGTGTTTCCCTTCAGAGTTGAAGTTAAATCCCAGGCTCTGTGTCTTACTACAAGCAAGACTTCATTACAGGTAAGGGCAGTCACTTTTCAGTTCAAAGGAACTACATCATTCTCAAAGCTCACACGTTTCTCATCTTTACTGACAACCATTGGATGTTAGAGTACCAGTGCTTTGTGTCAGTTTCAGAAACAGAGTTGTACTAGATATGGTCCATATGTGTAGGAAACAACATACTTTTGTTCTCAGCGCACTCACGTTTCCTGCTGTCTTAGAGAATTTAGAAAGCAAGAGCGTGCTTCTCGCTCTAAAGCAGATTGTGATCCATGGATGAAAACTATGCTGTGTGTTTCCCTTCAGAAATGGAGTTAAATCCCAGACTCTGTGTCTTCCTACAAGCAAGACTTCGTTTAAGGTAAGGGCAGTCACTTTTCTGCTCAAACGAACTACACACGTTTCTCATCTTAACTGACAAGCATTGGATGTTAGAGGACCAGTGCATTTTATCAGTTTCAGAAGCAGATTTGGACTACCTATGGTCCGTATGTGTAGGAAACACCATTCTTTTGTTCTGGGCACACTCAGATTACCTGCATTATTAGAGACTCTAGAAAGCAAGAGTGTGCTTCTCGCTCTAAAGCAGAGTGTGATCCATGGATGAGAACTCTGCTGTGTGTTTTCCTTCAGAGATGGAGGTAAATCCCAGGCTCTGTGTCTTCCTACAAGCAAGACTTCGTTTAAGGTAAGGGCAGTCACTTTCCTGCTCAAACGAACTACATCGTTCATGAAGCTCACACGTTTCCCATCTTAACTGACAAGCATTGGATGTTAGAGGACCAGTGCATTGGATCAGTTTCAGAAGCAGATTTGGACTACATATGGTCCGTATGTGTAGGAATCACCGTTCTTTTTTTCTGGGCACACTCAGATTTCCTGCTGTATTAGAGACTCTAGAAAGCAAGAGCGTGCTTCTTGCTGTAAAGCAGAGTGTGATCCATGGGTGAGAACTATGCTGTGTGTTACCATTCAGAAATGGAGTTAAACCCAGGCTCTGTGTCTTCCTATAAGCAAGATTTCGTTTCAGGTAAGGGCAGTCACTTGACAGCTCAAACAAACTACATCGTTCACGAAGCTCACACGTCTCTCATCTTAACAGACAAGCATTGGATGTTAGAGAACCAGTGCTTTGTATCAGTTTCAGAAGCAGAGTTGGACTAGATATGGTCCCTATGTGTAGGAAACACCGTTCTTTAGTTCTCAGCACACTCACGTTTCCTGCTGTGTTAGACACTCCAGAAAACAAGAGCGTGCTTCTGGCTCTAAAGCAGAGTGTGATCCATGGATGAGAACTCTGCTGTGTGTTTCCCTTCAGAGATGGAGTTAAATCCCAGGCTCTGTGTCTTAATACAAGCAAGACTTCGTTACAGGTAAGGGCAGTCACTTTCCAGTTCAAAGGAACTATATCATCCTCAAATTTCACACGGTTCTCATCTTAACTGACAAGCATTGGATGTTAGAGGACCAGTGCTTTGTGTCAGTTTCAGAAATAGAGTTGGACTCGATATGGTCTGTATGTGTAGGAAACACCGTTCTTTTGTTCTCAGCACACTCACGTTTCCTGCTGTGTTAGAGACTCCAGAAAGCAAGAACGTGCTTCTCGCTCTAAAGCAGAGTGTGATCCATGGATGAGAACTCTGCTGTATGTTTCCCTTCAGAGATGGAGTTAAATCCCAGGCTCTGTGTCTTACTACAAGCAAGACTTCGTTACAGGTAAGGGCAGTCACTTTTCAGTTCAAAGGAACTACATCATTCTCAAAGCTCACACGTTTCTCATCTTAACTGACAAGCATTGGATGTTAGGGGACCAGTGCATTGTATCAGTTTCAGAAGCAGATTTGGACTACATATGGTCCGTATGTGTAGGAATCACCGTTCTTTTGTTATGGGCACAATCAGATTACCTGCTGTATTAGAGACTCTAGAAAGCAAGAGCGTGCTTCTCGCTCTAAAGCAGAGTGTGATCAATGGAGGAGAACACTGCTGTCTGTTTCCCTTCAGAGATGGAGTTAAATCCCATGCTCTGTGTCTTCCTATAAGCAAGACTTCGTTTCAGGTGAGGGCAGTCACTTGTCAGCTCAAACGAATTACATTGTTCACGAAGCTCACACGTTTCCCATCTTAACTGACAAGCATTGGATGTTAGAGTACCACTGCTTTGTGTCAGTTTCAGAAACAGAGTTGGACTAGGTATGGTCCGTATGTGTAGGAAACACCGTTCTTTTGTTCTCAGTGCACTCACGTTTCCTGCTGTCTTAGAGACTCTAGAAATCAAGAGCGTGCTTCTTGTTCTAAAGCAGAGTGTGATCCATGGATGAGAACACTGCTGTGTGTTTCACTTCAGAAATGGAGTTAAATCCCAGGCTCTGAGTCTTCCTACAAGCAAGACTTCGTTTCAGGTAAGGGCAGTCACTTTTCTGCTCAAACGAACTACATCGTTCACGAAGATCACACGTTTCTCATCTTAACTGACAAGCATTGGATGTTAGAGGACCAGTGCTTTGTATCAGTTTCAGAAGCAGAGTTGGACTTGATATGGTCCGTATGTGTAGGAAACACCGTTCTTTTGTTCTCAGCACACTCACGTTTCTTGCTGTGTTAGAGACTCCAGAAAGCAAGAGTGTGCTTCTCGCTCTAAAGCAGAGTGTGATCCATGGATGAGAACTCTGCTGTGTGTTTCCCTTCAGAGATGGAGTTAAATCCCAGGCTCTGTGTCTTACTACAAGCAAGACTTCGTTTAAGGTAAGGGCAGTCACTTTTCTGCTCAAACGAACTACATCGTTCATGAAGCTCACACGTTTCCCATCTTAACTGACAAGCATTGGATGTTAGAGTACGACTGCTTTGTATCAGTTTCAGAAGCTGAGTTGGACTAGATATGGTCCGTATGTGTATGAAACTCCGTTCTTTTTTTCTGGGCACACTCAGATTTCCTGCTGTATTAGAGACTCTAGAAAGCAAGAGCGTGCTTCTTGCTGTAAAGCAGAGTGTGATCCATGGGTGAGAACTATGCTATGTGTTACCATTCAGAAATGGAGTTAAATCCCAGGCTCTGTGTCTTCCTATAAGCAAGATTTCGTTTCAGGTAAGGGCAGTCACTTGACAGCTCAAACAAACTACATCGTTCACGAAGCTCACACGTCTCTCATCTTAACAGACAAGCATTGGATGTTAGAGGACCAGTGCTTTGTATCAGTTTCAGAAGCAGAGTTGGACTAGGTATGGTCCGTATGTGTAGGAAACACCGTTCTTTTGTTCTCAGCACACTCACGTTTCCTGCTGTGTTAGAGACTCCAGAAAGCAAGAACTTGCTTCTCGCTCTAAAGCAGAGTGTGATCCATGGATGAGAACTCTGCTGTATGTTTCCCTTCAGAGATGGAGTTAAATCCCAGGCTCTGTGTCTTACTACAAGCAAGACTTCATTACAGGTAAGGGCAGTCACTTTTCAGTTCAAAGGAACTACATCATTCTCAAAGCTCACACGTTTCTCAACTTAACTGACAAGCATTGGATGTTAGGGGACCAGTGCTTTGTGTCAGTTTCAGAAACAGAGTTGGACTAGATATGGTCCGTATGTGTAGGAAACACCGTTCTTTTGTTCTCAGCACACTCACGTTCCCTGCTGTGTTGGAGACTCCAGAAAGAAAGAGTGTGCTTCTTGTTCTAAAGCAGAGTGTGATCAATGGATGAGAACACTGCTGTGTGTTTCACTTCAGAAATGGAGTTAAATCCCAGGCTCTGAGTATTCCTACAAGCAAGACTTCGTTTCAGGTAAGGGCAGTCACTTTTCTGCTCAAACAAACTACATCGTTCACGAAGATCACACGTTTCTCATCTTAACTGACAAGCATTGGATGTTAGAGGACCAGTGCATTGTATCAGTTTCAGAAGCAGATTTGGACTACATATGGTCTGTATGTGTAGGAATCACCGTTCTTTTGTTCTGGGCACACTCAGATTACCTGCTGTATTAGAGACTCTAGAAAGCAAGAGTGTGCTTCTCGCTCTAAAGCAGAGTGTGATCAATGGAGGAGAACACTGCTGTCTGTTTCCCTTCAGAGATGGAGTTAAATCCCAGGCTCTGTGTCTTCCTATAAGCAAGACTTCGTTTCAGGTGAGGGCAGTCACTTGTCAGCTCAAACGAATTACATCGTTCACGAAGCTCACACGTTTCTCATCTTAACTGACAAGCATTGGATGTTAGCGGACCAGTGCTTTTTGTCAGTTTCAGAAACAGTTGGACTAGATATGGTCCGTATGTGTAGGAAACACCGTTCTTTTGTCTCAGCCCACTCATGTTTCCTGCTGTCTTAGAGACTTTAGAAAGCAAGAGCGTGCTTATCGCTCTAAAGCAGATTGTGATCCATGGATGAGAACTATGCTGTGTGTTTCCCTTCAGAAATGGAGTTAAATCCCAGACTCTGTGTCTTCCTACAAGCAAGACTTCGTTTCAGGTGAGGGCAGTCACTTGTCAGCTCAAACGAATTACATCGTTCAAGAAGCTCACACGTTTCTCATCTTAACTGACAAGCATTGGATGTTAGCGGACCAGTGCTTTTTGTCAGTTTCAGAAACAGAGTTGGACTAGATATGGTCCTTATGTGTAGGAAACACCGTTCTTTTGTCTCAGCGCACTCACGTTTCCTGCTGTCTTAGAGACTTTAGAAAGCAAGAGCGTGCTTATCGCTCTAAAGCAGATTGTGATCCATGGATGAGAACTATGCTGTGTGTTTCCCTTCAGAAATGGAGTTAAATCCCAGACTCTGTGTCTTCCTATAAGCAAGACTTCGTTTAAGGTAAGGGCAGTCACTTTTCTGCTCAAACGAACTACATCGTTCATGAAGCTCACACGTTTACCATCTTAACTGACAAGCATTGGATGTTAGAGTACCACTGCTTTGTATCAGTTTCAGAAGCTGAGTTGGACTAGATATGGTCCGTATGTGTAGGAAACACCGTTCTTTAGTTCTCAGCACACTCACGTTTCCTGCTTTGTTAGAGACTCCAGAAAGCAAGAGCGTGCTTCTCGCTCTAAAGCAGAGTGTGATCCATGGATGAGAACTCTGCTGTGTGTTTCCCTTCAGAGATGGAGTTAAATCCCAGGCTCTGTGTCTTACTACAAGCAAGACTTCGTTACAGGTAAGGGCAGTCAGTTTTCAGTTCAAAGAAACTACATCATTCTCAAAGCTCACACGTTTCTCATCTTAACTGACAAGCATTGGATGTTAGAGGAACAGTGCTTTGTGTCAGTTTCAGAAACAGATTTGGACTAGGTATGGTCCGTATGTGTAGGAAACATCGTTCTTTTGTTCTCAGAGCACTCACGTTTCCTGCTGTCTTAGAGACTCTAGAAAGCAAGAGCGTGCTTCTTGTTCTAAAGCAGAGTGTGATCCATGGATGAGAACACTGCTGTGTGTTTCACTTCAGAAATGGAGTTAAATCCCAGGCTCTGAGTCTTCCTACAAGCAAGACTTCGTTTCAGGTAAGGGCAGTCACTTTTCTGCTCAAACGAACTACATCATTCACGAAGATCACACGTTTCTCATCTTAACTGACAAGCATTGGATGTTAGAGGACCAGTGCATTGTATCAGTTTCAGAAGCAGATTTGGACTACATATGGTCCGTATGTGTAGGAAACACCGTTCTTTTGTTCTGGGCACACTCAGATTACCTGCTTTATTAGAGACTCTAGAAAGCAAGAGCGTGCTTCTCGCTCTAAAGCAGAGTGTGATCCATGGATGAGAACTCTGCTGTGTGTTTCCCTTCAGAGATGGAGTTAAATCCCAGGCTCTGTGTCTTACTACAAGCAAGACTTCGTTACAGGTAAGTGCAGTCAGTTTTCAGTTCAAAGGAACTACATCATTCTCAAAGCTCACACGTTTCTCATCTTAACTGACAAGCATTGGATGTTAGAGGACCAGTGCTTTGTGTCAGTTTCAGAAACAGAGTTGGACTAGGTATGGTCCGTATGTGTAGGAAACACCGTTCTTTTGTTCTCAGAGCACTCACGTTTCCTGCTGTCTTAGAGACTCTAGAAAGCAAGAGCGTGCTTCTTGTTCTAAAGCAGAGTGTGATCCATGGATGAGAACACTGCTGTGTGTTTCACTTCAGAAATGGAGTTAAATCCCAGGCTCTGAGTCTTCCTACAAGCAAGACTTCGTTTCAGGTAAGGGCAGTCACTTTTCTGCTCAAACGAACTACATCGTTCACGAAGATCACACGTTTCTCATCTTAACTGACAAGCATTGGATGTTAGAGGACCAGTGCATTGTATCAGTTTCAGAAGCAGATTTGGACTACATATGGTCCGTATGTGTGGGAATCACGGTTCTTTTGTTCTGGGCACACTCAGATTACCTGCTGTATTAGAGACTCTAGAAAGCAAGAGCGTGCTTCTCGCTCTAAAGCAGAGTGTGATCAATGGAGGAGAACACTGCTGTCTGTTTCCCTTCAGAGATGGAGTTAAATCCCAGGCTCTGTGTCTTCCTATAAGCAAGACTTCGTTTCAGGTGAGGGCAGTCACTTGTCAGCTCAAACGAATTACATCGTTCACGAAGCTCACACGTTTCTCATCTTAACTGACTAGCATTGGATGTTAGCGGACCAGTGCTTTTTGTCAGTTTCAGAAACAGTTGGACTAGATATGGTCCGTATGTGTAGGAAACACCGTTGTTTTGTCTCAGCGCACCCACGTTTCCTGCTGTCTTAGAGACTTTAGAAAGCAAGAGCGTGCTTATCGCTCTAAAGCAGATTGTGATCCATGGATGAGAACTATGCTGTGTGTTTCCCTTCAGAAATGGAGTTAAATCCCAGACTCTGTGTCTTCCTACAAGCAAGACTTCGTTTAAGGTAAGGGCAGTCACTTTTCTGCTCAAACGAACTACATCGTTCATGAAGCTCACACCTTTCACATCTTAACTGACAAGCATTGGATGTTAGAGTACCACTGCTTTGTATCAGTTTCAGAAGCTGAGTTGGACTAGATATGGTCCGTATGTGTAGGAAACACCTTTCTTTAGTTCTCAGCACACTCACGTTTCCTGCTGTGTTAGAGACTCCAGAAAGCAAGAGCGTGCTTCTCACTCTAAAGCAGAGTGTAATCCATGGATGAGAACTCTGCTGTGTGTTTCCCTACAGAGATGGAGTTAAATCCCAGGCTCTGTGTCTTACTACAAGCAAGACTTCGTTACAGGTAAGGGCAGTCACTTTTCAGTTCAAAGGAACTACATCATTCTCAAAGCTCACACGTTTCTCATCTTAACTGACAAGCATTGGATGTTAGAGGACCAGTGCTTTGTGTCAGTTACAGAAACAGAGTTGGACTAGATATGGTCCGTATGTGTAGGAAACACCGTTCTTTTGTTCTCAGCGCACTCACGTTTCCTGCTGTCTTAGATACTCTAGAAAGCAAGAGCGTGCTTCTTGTTCTAAAGCAGAGTGTGATCAATGGATGAGAACACTGCTGTGTGTTTCACTTCAGAAATGGAGTTAAATCCCAGGCTCTGAGTCTTACTACAAGCAAGACTTCGTTTCGGGTAAGGGCAGTCACTTTTCTGCTCAAACGAACTACATCGTTCACGAAGATCACACGTTTCTCATCTTAACTGACAAGCATTGGATGTTAAAGGACCAGTGCATTGTATCAGTTTCAGAATCAGATTTGGACTACATATGGTCCGTATGTGTAGGAAAATCATTTCTTTTGTTCTGGGCACACTCAGATTACCTGCTTTATTAGAGACTCTAGAAAGCAAGAGCGTGCTTCTTGTTCTAAAGCAGAGTGTGATCAATGGATGAGAACACTGCTGTGTGTTTCACTTCAGAAAAGGTGTTAACTCCCAGGCTCTGAGTCTTCCTACAAGCAAGAGTTCGTTTCAGGTAAATGCAGTCACTTTTCTGCTCAAACGAACTACATCGTTCACGAAGATCACACGTTTCTCATCTTAACTGACAAGCATTGGATGTTAGAGGACCAGTGCATTGTATCAGTTTCAGAAGCAGATTTGGACTACATATGGTCTGTATGTGTAGGAAACACTGTTCTTTTGTTCTGGGCACACTCAGATTACCTGCTGTATTAGAGAATCTAGAGAGCAAGAGCGTGCTTCTCGCTCTAAAGCAGAGTGTGATCCATGGATGAGAACTCTGCTGTGTGTTTCCCTTCAGAGATGAAGTTAAATCCCAGGCTCTGTGTCTTACTACAAGCAAGACTTCATTACAGGTAAGGGCAGTCACTTTTCAGTTCAAAGAAACTACATCATTCTCAAAGCTCACACGTTTCTCATCTTTACTGACAAGCATTGGATGTTAGAGTACCAGTGCTTTGTGTCAGTTTCAGAAACAGAGTTGTACTAGATATGGTCCATATGTGTAGGAAACAACATACTTTTGTTCTCAGCGCACTCACGTTTCCTGCTGTCTTAGAGAATTTAGAAAGCAAGAGCGTGCTTCTCGCTCTAAAGCAGATTGTGATCCATGGATGAAAACTATGCTGTGTGTTTCCCTTCAGAAATGGAGTTAAATCCCAGACTCTGTGTCTTCCTACAAGCAAGACTTCGTTTAAGGTAATGGCAGTCACTTTTTGCTCAAACGAACTACACACGTTTCTCATCTTAACTGACAAGCATTGGATGTTAGAGGACCAGTGCATTTTATCAGTTTCAGAAGCAGATTTGGACTACCTATGGTCCGTATGTGTAGGAAACACCATTCTTTTGTTCTGGGCACACTCAGATTACCTGCATTATTAGAGACTCTAGAAAGCAAGAGCGTGCTTCTCGCTCTAAAGCAGAGTGTGATCCATGGATGAGAACTCTGCTGTGTGTTTCCCTTCAGAGATGGAGTTAAATCCCAGGCTCTGTGTCTTCCTACAAGCAAGACTTCGTTTAAGGTAAGGGCAGTCACTTTCCTGCTCAAACGAACTACATCGTTCATGAAGCTCACACGTTTCCCATCTTAACTGACAAGCATTGGATGTTAGAGGACCAGTGCATTGGATCAGTTTCAGAAGCAGATTTGGACTACATATGGTCCGTATGTGTAGGAATCACCGTTCTTTTTTTCTGGGCACACTCAGATTTCCTGCTGTATTAGAGACTCTAGAAAGCAAGAGCGTGCTTCTTGCTGTAAAGCGGAGTGTGATCCATGGGTGAGAACTATGCTGTGTGTTACCATTCAGAAATGGAGTTAAATCCCAGGCTCTGTGTCTTCCTATAAGCAAGATTTCGTTTCAGGTAAGGGCAGTCACTTGACAGCTCAAACAAACTACATCGTTCACGAAGCTCACACATCTCTCATCTTAACAGACAAGCATTGGATGTTAGAGAACCAGTGCTTTGTATCAGTTTCAGAAGCAGAGTTGGACTAGATATGGTCCCTATGTGTAGGAAACACCGTTCTTTAGTTCTCAGCACACTCACGTTTCCTGCTGTGTTAGACACTCCAGAAAACAAGAGCCTGCTTCTCGCTCTAAAGCAGAGTGTGATCCATGGATGAGAACTCTGCTGTGTGTTTCCCTTCAGAGATGGAGTTAAATCCCAGGCTCTGTGTCTTACTACAAGCAAGACTTCGTTACAGGTAAGGGCAGTCACTTTCCAGTTCAAAGGAACTATATCATCCTCAAATTTCACACGGTTCTCATCTTAACTGACAAGCATTGGATGTTAGAGGACCAGTGCTTTGTGTCAGTTTCAGAAACAGAGTTGGACTAGATATGGTCTGTATGTGTAGGAAACACCGTTCTTTTGTTCTCAGCACACTCACGTTTCCTGCTGTGTTAGAGACTCCAGAAAGCAAGAACGTGCTTCTCGCTCTAAAGCAGAGTGTGATCCATTTATGAGAACTCTGCTGTATGTTTCCCTTCAGAGATGGAGTTAAATCCCAGGCTCTGTGTCTTACTACAAGCAAGACTTCGTTACAGGTAAGGGCAGTCACTTTTCAGTTCAAAGGAACTACATCATTCTCAAAGCTCACACGTTTCTCATCTTAACTGACAAGCATTGGATGTTAGGGGACCAGTGCATTGTATCAGTTTCAGAAGCAGATTTGGACTACATATGGTCCGTATGTGTAGGAATCACCGTTCTTTTGTTATGGGCACAATCAGATTACCTGCTGTATTAGAGACTCTAGAAAGCAAGAGCGTGCTTCTCGCTCTAAAGCAGAGTGTGATCAATGGAGGAGAACACTGCTGTCTGTTTCCCTTCAGAGATGGAGTTAAATCCCATGCTCTGTGTCTTCCTATAAGCAAGACTTCGTTTCAGGTGAGGGCAGTCACTTGTCAGCTCAAACGAATTACATTGTTCACGAAGCTCACACGTTTCTCATCTTAACTGACAAGCATTGGATGTTAGCGGACCAGTGCTTTTTGTCAGTTTCAGAAACAGAGTTGGACTAGATATGGTGCGTATGTGTAGGAAACACCGTTGTTTTGTCTCAGCGCACTCACGTTTCCTGCTGTCTTAGAGACTTTAGAAAGCAAGAGCGTGCTTATCGCTCTAAAGCAGATTGTGATCCATGGATGAGAACTATGCTGTGTGTTTCCCTTCAGAAATGGAGTTAAATCCCAGACTCTGTGTCTTCCTACAAGCAAGACTTCGTTTAAGGTAAGGGCAGTCACTTTACTGCTCAAACGAACTACATCGTTCATGAAGCTCACAGGTTTCCCATCTTAACTGACAAGCATTGGATGTTAGAGTACCACTGCTTTGTGTCAGTTTCAGAAACAGAGTTGGACTAGGTATGGTCCGTATGTGTAGGAAACACCGTTCTTTTGTTCTCAGTGCACTCACGTTTCCTGCTGTCTTAGAGACTCTAGAAATCAAGAGCGTGCTTCTTGTTCTAAAGCAGAGTGTGATCCATGGATGAGAACACTGCTGTGTGTTTCACTTCAGAAATGGAGTTAAATCCCAGGCTCTGAGTCTTCCTACAAGCAAGACTTCGTTTCAGGTAAGGGCAGTCACTTTTCTGCTCAAACGAACTACATCGTTCACGAAGATCACACGTTTCTCATCTTAACTGACAAGCATTGGATGTTAGAGGACCAGTGCTTTGTATCAGTTTCAGAAGCAGAGTTGGACTAGATATGGTCCGTATGTGTAGGAAACACCGTTCTTTTGTTCTCAGCACACTCACGTTTCCTGCTGTGTTAGAGACTCCAGAAAGCAAGAGTGTGCTTCTCGCTCTAAAGCAGAGTGTGATCCATGGATGAGAACTCTGCTGTGTGTTTCCCTTCAGAGATGGAGTTAAATCCCAGGCTCTGTGTCTTACTACAAGCAAGACTTCGTTTAAGGTAAGGGCAGTCACTTTTCTGCTCAAACGAACTACATCGTTCATGAAGCTCACACGTTTCCCATCTTAACTGACAAGCATTGGATGTTAGAGTACGACTGCTTTGTATCAGTTTCAGAAGCTGAGTTGGACTAGATATGGTCCGTATGTGTATGAAACTACGTTCTTTTTTTCTGGGCACACTCAGATTTCCTGCTGTATTAGAGACTCTAGAAAGCAAGAGCGTGCTTCTCGCTCTAAAGCAGAGTGTGATCAATGGAGGAGAACACTGCTGTCTGTTTCCCTTCAGAGATGGAGTTAAATCCCAGGCTCTGTGTCTTCCTATAAGCAAGACTTCGTTTCAGGTGAGGGCAGTCACTTGTCAGCTCAAACGAATTACATCGTTCACGAAGCTCACACGTTTCTCATCTTAACTGACAAGCATTGGATGTTAGCGGACCAGTGCTTTTTGTCAGTTTCAGTAACAGAGTTGGACTAGACATGGTCCTTATGTGTAGGAAACACCGTTCTTTTGTCTCAGCGCACTCACGTTTCCTGCTGTCTTAGAGACTTTAGAAAGCAAGAGCGTGCTTATCGCTCTAAAGCAGATTGTGATCCATGGATGAGAACTATGCTGTGTGTTTCCCTTCAGAAATGGAGTTAAATCCCAGACTCTGTGTCTTCCTACAAGCAAGACTTCGTTTAAGGTAAGGGCAGTCACTTTTCTGCTCAAACGAACTACATCGTTCATGAAGCTCACACGTTTCCCATCTTAACTGACAAGCATTGGATGTTAGAGTACGACTGCTTTGTATCAGTTTCAGAAGCTGAGTTGGACTAGATATGGTCCGTATGTGTAGGAAACACCTTTCTTTAGTTCTCAGCACACTCACGTTTCCTGCTTTGTTAGAGACTCCAGAAAGCAAGAGCGTGCTTCTCGCTCTAAAGCAGAGTGTGATCCATGGATGAGAACTCTGCTGTGTGTTTCCCTTCAGAGATGGAGTTAAATCCCAGGCTCTGTGTCTTACTACAAGCAAGACTTCGTTACAGGTATGGGCAGTCAGTTTTCAGTTCAAAGGAACTACATCATTCTCAAAGCTCACACTTTTCTCATCTTAACTGACAAGCATTGGATGTTAGAGGACCAGTGCTTTGTGTCAGTTTCAGAAACAGAGTTGGACTAGGTATGGTCCGTATGTGTAGGAAACACCGTTCTTTTGTTCTCAGAGCACTCACGTTTCCTGCTGTCTTAGAGACTCTAGAAAGCAAGAGCGTGATTCTTGTTCTAAAGCAGAGTGTGATCAATGGATGAGAACACTGCTGTGTGTTTCACTTCAGAAATGGAGTTAAATCCCAGGCTCTGAGTCTTCCTACAAGCAAGACTTCGTTTCAGGTAAGGGCAGTCACTTTTCTGCTCTAATGAACTACATCATTCACGAAGATCACACGTTTCTCATCTTAACTGACAAGCATTGGATGTTAGAGGACCAGTGCATTGTATCAGTTTCAGAAGCAGATTTGGACTACATATGGTCCGTATGTGTAGGAAACACCGTTCTTTTGTTCTGGGCACACTCAGATTACCTGCTTTATTAGAGACTCTAGAAAGCAAGAGCGTGCTTCTCGCTCTAAAGCAGAGTGTGATCCATGGATGAGAACTCTGCTGTGTGTTTCCCTTCAGAGATGGAGTTAAATCCCAGGCTCTCTGTCTTACTACAAGCAAGACTTCGTTACAGGTAAGGGCAGTCAGTTTTCAGTTCAAAGGAACTACATCATTATCAAAGCTCACACGTTTCTCATCTTAACTGACAAGCATTGGATGTTAGAGGACCAGTGCTTTGTGTCAGTTTCAGAAACAGAGTTGGACTAGGTATGGTCCGTATGTGTAGGAAACACCGTTCTTTTGTTCTCAGAGCACTCACGTTTCCTGCTGTCTTAGAGACTCTAGAAAGCAAGAGCGTGCTTCTTGTTCTAAAGCAGAGTGTGATCCATGGATGAGAACACTGCTGTGTGTTTCACTTCAGAAATGGAGTTAAATCCCAGGCTCTGAGTCTTCCTACAAGCAAGACTTCGTTTCAGGTAAGGGCAGTCACTTTTCTGCTCAAACGAACTACATCGTTCATGAAGATCACACGTTTCTCATCTTAACTGACAAGCATTGGAAGTTAGAGGACCAGTGCATTGTATCAGTTTCAGAAGCAGATTTGGACTACATATGGTCCGTATGTGTAGGAATCACCGTTCTTTTGTTCTGGGCACACTCAGATTACCTGCTGTATTAGAGACTCTAGAAAGCAAGAGCGTGCTTCTCGCTCTAAAGCAGAGTGTGATCAATGGAGGAGAACACTGCTGTCTGTTTCCCTTCAGAGATGGAGTTAAATCCCAGGCTCTGTGTCTTCCTATAAGCAAGACTTCGTTTCAGGTGAGGGCAGTCACTTGTCAGCTCAAACGAATTACATCGTTCACGAAGCTCACACGTTTCTCATCTTAACTGACAAGCATTGGATGTTAGCGGACCAGTGCTTTTTGTCAGTTTCAGAAACAGAGTTGGACTAGATATGGTCCGTATGTGTAGGAAACACCGTTCTTTTGTCTCAGCGCACTCACGTTTCCTACTGTCTTAGAGACTTTAGAAAGCAAGAGCGTGCTTATCGCTCTAAAGCAGATTGTGATCCATGGATGAGAACTATGCTGTGTGTTTCCCTTCAGAAATGGAGTTAAATCCCAGACTCTGTGTCTTCCTATAAGGAAGACTTCGTTTAAGGTAAGGGCAGTCACTTTTCTGCTCAAACGAACTACATCGTTCATGAAGCTCACACGTTTACCATCTTAACTGACAAGCATTGGATGTTAGAGTACCACTGCTTTGTATCAGTTTCAGAAGCTGAGTTGGACTAGATATGGTCCGTATGTGTAGGAAACACCGTTCTTTAGTTCTCAGCACACTCACGTTTCCTGCTTTGTTAGAGACTCCAGAAAGCAAGAGCGTGCTTCTCGCTCTAAAGCAGAGTGTGATCCATGGATGAGAACTCTGCTGTGTGTTTCCCTTCAGAGATGGAGTTAAATCCCAGGCTCTGTGTCTTACTACAAGCAAGACTTCGTTACAGGTAAGGGCAGTCAGTTTTCAGTTCAAAGAAACTACATCATTCTCAAAGCTCACACGTTTCTCATCTTAACTGACAAGCATTGGATGTTAGAGGAACAGTGCTTTGTGTCAGTTTCAGAAACAGATTTGGACTAGGTATGGTCCGTATGTGTAGGAAACATCGTTCTTTTGTTCTCAGAGCACTCACGTTTCCTGCTGTCTTAGAGACTCTAGAAAGCAAGAGCGTGCTTCTTGTTCTAAAGCAGAGTGTGATCCATGGATGAGAACACTGCTGTGTGTTTCACTTCAGAAATGGAGTTAAATCCCAGGCTCTGAGTCTTCCTACAAGCAAGACTTCGTTTCAGGTAAGGGCAGTCACTTTTCTGCTCTAACGAACTACATCATTCACGAAGATCACACGTTTCTCATCTTAACTGACAAGCATTGGATGTTAGAGGACCAGTGCATTGTATCAGTTTCAGAAGCAGATTTGGACTACATATGGTCCGTATGTGTAGGAAACACCGTTCTTTTGTTCTGGGCACACTCAGATTACCTGCTTTATTAGAGACTCTAGAAAGCAAGAGCGTGCTTCTCGCTCTAAAGCAGAGTGTGATCCATGGATGAGAACTCTGCTGTGTGTTTCCCTTCAGAGATGGAGTTAAATCCCAGGCTCTGTGTCTTACTACAAGCAAGACTTCGTTACAGGTAAGTGCAGTCAGTTTTCAGTTCAAAGGAACTACATCATTCTCAAAGCTCACACGTTTCTCATCTTAACTGACAAGCATTGGATGTTAGAGTACGACTGCTTTGTATCAGTTTCAGAAGCTGAGTTGGACTAGATATGGTCCGTATGTGTATGAAACTCCGTTCTTTTTTTCTGGGCACACTCAGATTTCCTGCTGTATTAGAGACTCTAGAAAGCAAGAGCGTGCTTCTTGCTGTAAAGCAGAGTGTGATCCATGGGTGAGAACTATGCTATGTGTTACCATTCAGAAATGGAGTTAAATCCCAGGCTCTGTGTCTTCCTATAAGCAAGATTTCGTTTCAGGTAAGGGCAGTCACTTGACAGCTCAAACAAACTACATCGTTCACGAAGCTCACACGTCTCTCATCTTAACAGACAAGCATTGGATGTTAGAGGACCAGTGCTTTGTATCAGTTTCAGAAGCAGAGTTGGACTAGGTATGGTCCGTATGTGTAGGAAACACCGTTCTTTTGTTCTCAGCACACTCACGTTTCCTGCTGTGTTAGAGAGTCCAGAAAGCAAGAACGTGCTTCTCGCTCTAAAGCAGAGTGTGATCCATGGATGAGAACTCTGCTGTATGTTTCCCTTCAGAGATGGAGTTAAATCCCAGGCTCTGTGTCTTACTACAAGCAAGACTTCATTACAGGTAAGGGCAGTCACTTTTCAGTTCAAAGGAACTACATCATTCTCAAAGCTCACACGTTTCTCATCTTAACTGACAAGCATTGGATGTTAGGGGACCAGTGCTTTGTGTCAGTTTCAGAAACAGAGTTGGACTAGATATGGTCCGTATGTGTAGGAAACACCGTTCTTTTGTTCTCAGCACACTCACGTTCCCTGCTGTGTCAGAGACTCCAGAAAGCAAGAGTGTGCTTCTTGTTCTAAAGCAGAGTGTGATCAATGGATGAGAACACTGCTGTGTGTTTCACTTCAGAAATGGAGTTAAATCCCAGGCTCTGAGTATTCCTACAAGCAAGACTTCGTTTCAGGTAAGGGCAGTCACTTTTCTGCTCAAACAAACTACATCGTTCACGAAGATCACACGTTTCTCATCTTAACTGACAAGCATTGGATGTTAGAGGACCAGTGCATTGTATCAGTTTCAGAAGCAGATTTGGACTACATATGGTCTGTATGTTTAGGAATCACCGTTCTTTTGTTCTGGGCACACTCAGATTACCTGCTGTATTAGAGACTCTAGAAAGCAAGAGCGTGCTTCTCGCTCTAAAGCAGAGTGTGATCAATGGAGGAGAACACTGCTGTCTGTTTCCCTTCAGAGATGGAGTTAAATCCCAGGCTCTGTGTCTTCCTATAAGCAAGACTTCGTTTCAGGTGAGGGCAGTCACTTGTCAGCTCAAACGAATTACATCGTTCACGAAGCTCACACGTTTCTCATCTTAACTGACAAGCATTGGATGTTAGCGGACCAGTTCTTTTTGTCAGTTTCAGAAACAGTTGGACTAGATATGGTCCGTATGTGTAGGAAACACCGTTCTTTTGTCTCAGCGCACTCACGTTTCCTGCTGTCTTAGAGACTTTAGAAAGCAAGAGCGTGCTTATCGCTCTAAAGCAGATTGTGATCCATGGATGAGAACTATGCTGTGTGTTTCCCTTCAGAAATGGAGTTAAATCCCAGACTTTGTGTCTTCCTACAAGCAAGACTTCGTTTAAGGTAAGGGCAGTCACTTTTCTGCTCAAACGAACTACATCGTTCATGAAGCTCACACGTTTCACATCTTAACTGACAAGCATTGGATGTTAGAGTACCACTGCTTTGTATCAGTTTCAGAAGCTGAGTTGGACTAGATATGGTCCGTATGTGTAGGAAACACCGTTCTTTTGTTCTGGGCACACTCAGATTACCTGCTTTATTAGAGACTCTAGAAAGCAAGAGCGTGCTTCTCGCTCTAAAGCAGAGTGTGATCCATGGATGAGAACTCTGCTGTGTGTTTCCCTTCAGAGATGGAGTTAAATCCCAGGCTCTGTGTCTTACTACAAGCAAGACTTCGTTACAGGTAAGGGCAGTCAGTTTTCAGTTCAAAGGAACTACATCATTATCAAAGCTCACACGTTTCTCATCTTAACTGACAAGCATTGGATGTTAGAGGACCAGTGCTTTGTGTCAGTTTCAGAAACAGAGTTGGACTAGGTATGGTCCGTATGTGTAGGAAACACCGTTCTTTTGTTCTCAGAGCACTCACGTTTCCTGCTGTCTTAGAGACTCTAGAAAGCAAGAGCGTGCTTCTTGTTCTAAAGCAGAGTGTGATCCATGGATGAGAACACTGCTGTGTGTTTCACTTCAGAAATGGAGTTAAATCCCAGGCTCTGAGTCTTCCTACAAGCAAGACTTCGTTTCAGGTAAGGGCAGTCACTTTTCTGCTCAAACGAACTACATCGTTCACGAAGATCACACGTTTCTCATCTTAACTGACAAGCATTGGATGTTAGAGGACCAGTGCATTGTATCAGTTTCAGAAGCAGATTTGGACTACATATGGTCCGTATGTGTGGGAATCACCGTTCTTTTGTTCTGGGCACACTCAGATTACCTGCTGTATTACAGACTCTAGAAAGCAAGAGCGTGCTTCTCGCTCTAAAGCAGAGTGTGATCAATGGAGGAGAACACTGCTGTCTGTTTCCCTTCAGAGATGGAGTTAAATCCCAGGCTCTGTGTCTTCCTATAAGCAAGACTTCGTTTCAGGTGAGGGCAGTCACTTGTCAGCTCAAACGAATTACATCGTTCACGAAGCTCACACGTTTCTCATCTTAACTGACAAGCATTGGATGTTAGCGGACCAGTGCTTTTTGTCAGTTTCAGAAACAGAGTTGGACTAGATATGGTCCGTATGTGTAGGAAACACCGTTCTTTTGTCTCAGCGCACTCACGTTTCCTGCTGTCTTAGAGACTTTAGAAAGCAAGAGCGTGCTTATCGCTCTAAAGCAGATTGTGATCCATGGATGAGAACTATGCTGTGTGTTTCCCTTCAGAAATGGAGTTAAATCCCAGACTCTGTGTCTTCCTATAAGCAAGACTTTGTTTAAGGTAAGGGCAGTCACTTTTCTGCTCAAACGAACTACATCGTTCATGAAGCTCACACGTTTACCATCTTAACTGACAAGCATTGGATGTTAGAGTACCACTGCTTTGTATCAGTTTCAGAAGCTGAGTTGGACTAGATATGGTCCGTATGTGTAGGAAACACCGTTCATTAGTTCTCAGCACACTCACGTTTCCTGCTTTGTTAGAGACTCCAGAAAGCAAGAGCGTGCTTCTCGCTCTAAAGCAGAGTGTGATCCATGGATGAGAACTCTGCTGTGTGTTTCCCTTCAGAGATGGAGTTAAATCCCAGGCTCTGAGTCTTCCTACAAGCAAGACTTCGTTTCAGGTAAGGGCAGTCACTTTTCTGCTCTAACGAACTACATCATTCACGAAGATCACACGTTTCTCATCTTAACTGACAAGCATTGGATGATAGAGGACCAGTGCATTGTATCAGTTTCAGAAGCAGATTTGGACTACATATGGTCCGTATGTGTAGAAACACCGTTCTTTTGTTCTGGGCACACTCAGATTACCTGCTTTATTAGAGACTCTAGAAAGCAAGAGCGTGCTTCTCGCTCTAAAGCAGAGTGTGATCCATGGATGAGAACTCTGCTGTGTGTTTCCCTTCAGAGATGGAGTTAAATCCCAGGCTCTGAGTCTTACGACAAGCAAGACTTCGTTACAGGTAAGTGCAGTCAGTTTTCAGTTCAAAGGAACTACATCATTCTCAAAGCTCACACGTTTCTCATCTTAACTGACAAGCATTGGATGTTAGAGGACCAGTGCTTTGTGTCAGTTTCAGAAACAGAGTTGGACTAGGTATGGTCCGTATGTGTAGGAAACACCGTTCTTTTGTTCTCAGAGCACTCACGTTTCCTGCTGTCTTAGAGACTCTAGAAAGCAAGAGCGTGCTTCTTGTTCTAAAGCAGAGTGTGATCCATGGATGAGAACACTGCTGTGTGTTTCACTTCAGAAATAGAGTTAAATCCCAGGCTCTCAGTCTTCCTACAAGCAAGACTTCGTTTCAGGTAAGGCCAGTCACTTTTCTGCTCAAACGAACTACATCGTTCACGAAGATCACACGTTTCTCATCTTAACTGACAAGCATTGGATGTTAGAGGACCAGTGCATTGTATCAGTTTCAGAAGCAGATTTGGACTACATATGGTCCGTATGTGTGGGAATCACCGTTCTTTTGTTCTGGGCACACTCAGATTACCTGCTGTATTAGAGACTCTAGAAAGCAAGAGCGTGCTTCTCGCTCTAAAGCAGAGTGTGATCAATGGAGGAGAACACTGCTGTCTGTTTCCCTTCAGAGATGGAGTTAAATCCCAGGCTCTGTGTCTTCCTATAAGCAAGACTTCGTTTCAGGTGAGGGCAGTCACTTGTCAGCTCAAACGAATTACATCGTTCACGAAGCTCACACGTTTCTCATCTTAACTGACAAGCATTGGATGTTAGCGGACCAGTGCTTTTTGTCAGTTTCAGAAACAGAGTTGGACTAGATATGGTCCTTATGTGTAGGAAACACCGTTCTTTTGTCTCAGCGCACTCACGTTTCCTGCTGTCTTAGAGACTTTAGAAAGCAAGAGCGTGCTTATCGCTCTAAAGCGGATTGTGATCCATGGATGAGAACTATGCTGTGTGTTTCCCTTCAGAAATGGAGTTAAATCCCAGACTCTGTGTCTTCCTATAAGCAAGACTTCGTTTAAGGTAAGGGCAGTCACTTTTCTGCTCAAACGAACTACATCGTTCATGAAGCTCACACGTTTCCCATCTTAACTGACAAGCATTGGATGTTAGAGTACCACTGCTTTGTATCAGTTTCAGAAGCTGAGTTGGACTAGATATGGTCCGTATGTGTAGGAAACACCGTTCTTTAGTTCTCAGCACACTCACGTTTCCTGCTTTGTTAGAGACTCCAGAAAGCAAGAGCGTGCTTCTCGCTCTAAAGCAGAGTGTGATCCATGGATGAGAACTCTGCTGTGTGTTTCCCTTCAGAGATGGAGTTAAATCCCAGGCTCTGTGTCTTACTACAAGCAAGACTTCATTACAGGTAAGGGCAGTCAGTTTCCAGTTCAAAGAAACTACATCATTCTCAAAGCTCACACGTTTCTCATCTTAACTGACAAGCATTGGATGTTAGAGGAACAGTGCTTTGTGTCAGTTTCAGAAACAGAGTTGGACTAGGTATGGTCCGTATGTGTAGGAAACATCGTTCTTTTGTTCTCAGAGCACTCACGTTTCCTGCTGTCTTAGAGACTCTAGAAAGCAAGAGCGTGCTTCTTGTTCTAAAGCAGAGTGTGATCCATGGATGAGAACACTGCTGTGTGTTTCACTTCAGAAATGGAGTTAAATCCCAGGCTCTGAGTCTTCCTACAAGCAAGACTTCGTTTCAGATAAGGGCAGTCACTTTTCTGCTCTAACAAACTACATCATTCACGAAGATCACACGTTTCTCATCTTAACTGACAAGCATTGGATCTTAGAGGACCAGTGCATTGTATCAGTTTCAGAAGCAGATTTGGACTACATATGGTCCGTATGTGTAGGAAACAACGTTCTTTTGTTCTGGGCACACTCAGATTACCTGCTTTATTAGAGACTCTAGAAAGCAAGAGCATGCTTCTCGCTCTAAAGCAGAGTGTGATCCATGGATGAGAACTCTGCTGTGTGTTTCCCTTCAGAGATGGAGTTAAATCCCAGGCTCTGTGTCTTCCTACAAGCAAGACTTCGTTTCAGGTGAGGGCAATCACTTGTCAGCTCAAACGAATTACATCGTTCACGAAGCTCACACGTTTCTCATCTTAACTGACAAGCATTGGATGTTAGCGTACCAGTGCTTTTTGTCAGTTTCAGAAACAGAGTTGGACTAGGTATGGTCCGTATGTGTAGGAAACACCGTTCTTTTGTTCTCAGAGCACTCACGTTTCCTGCTGTCTTAGAGACTCTAGAAAGCAAGAGCGTGCTTCTTGTTCTAAAGCAGAGTGTGATCCATGGATGAGAACACTGCTGTGTGTTTCACTTCAGAAATGGAGTTAAATCCCAGGCTCTGAGTCTTACTACAAGCAAGACTTCGTTTCAGGTAAGGGCAGTCACTTTTCTGCTCAAACGAACTACATCGTTCATGCAGATCACACGTTTCTCATCTTAACTGACAGGCATTGGATGTTAGAGGACCAGTGCATTGTATCAGTTTCAGAAGCAGATTTGGACTACATATGGTCCGTATGTGTAGGAATCACCCTTCTTTTGTTCTGGGCACACTCAGATTACCTGCTGTATTAGAGACCCTAGAAAGCAAGAGCATGCTTCTCGCACTAAAGCAGAGTGTGATCAATGGAGGAGAACACTGCTGTCTGTTTCCCTTCAGAGATGGAGTTAAATCCCAGGCTCTGTGATTCCTATAAGCAAGACTTCGTTTCAGGTGAGGGCAGTCACTTGTCAGCTCAAACGAATTACATCGTTCACGAAGCTCACACGTTTCACATCTTAACTGACAAGCATTGGATGTTAGAGTACCACTGCTTTGTATCAGTTTCAGAAGCTGAGTTGGACTAGATATGGTCCTTATGTGTAGGAAACACCTTTCTTTAGTTCTCAGCACACTCACGTTTCCTGCTTTTTTAGAGACTCCAGAAAGCAAGAGCGTGCTTCTCGCTCTAAAGCAGTGTGTGATCCATGGATGAGAACTCTGCTGTGTGTTTCCCTTCAGAGATGGAGTTAAATCCCAGGCTCTGTGTCTTACTACAAGCAAGACTTCGTTACAGGTATGGGCAGTTAGTTTTCAGTTCAAAGGAACTACATCATTCTCAAAGCTCACACTTTTCCCATCTTAACTGACAAGCATTGGATGTTAGAGGACCAGTGCTTTGTGTCAGTTTCAGAAACAGAGTTGGACTAGGTATGGTCCGTATGTGTAGGAAACACCGTTCTTTTGTTCTCAGAGCACTCACGTTTCCTGCTGTCTTAGAGACTCTAGAAAGCAAGAGCGTGCTTCTTGTTCTAAAGCAGAGTGTGATCAATGGATGAGAACACTGCTGTGTGTTTCACTTCAGAAATGGAGTTAAATCCCAGGCTCTGAGTCTTCCTACAAGCAAGACTTCGTTTCAGGTAAGGGCAGTCACTTTTCTGCTCTAACGAACTACATCATTCACGAAGATCACACGTTTCTCATCTTAACTGACAAGCATTGGATGTTAGAGGACCAGTGCATTGTATCAGTTTCAGAAGCAGATTTGGACTACATATGGTCCGTATGTGTAGGAAACACCGTTCTTTTGTTCTGGGCACACTCAGATTACCTGCTTTATTAGAGACTCTAGAAAGCAAGAGCGTGCTTCTCGCTCTAAAGCAGAGTGTGATCCATGGATGAGAACTCTGCTGTGTGTTTCCCTTCAGAGATGGAGTTAAATCCCAGGCTCTGTGTCTTACTACAAGCAAGACTTCGTTTCAGGTAAGGGCAGTCACTTTTCAGTTCAAAGGAACTACATCATTCACAAAGCTCACACGTTTCTCATCTTAACTGACAAGCATAGGATGTTAGAGGACCAGTGCTTTGTATCAGTTTCAGAAGCAGAGTTGGACTATATAATGTCCGTATGTGTAGGAAACACCGTTCTTATGTCTCAGAACACTCACGTTTCCTGCTGTCTTAGAGACTTTAGAAAGCAAGAGCGTGCTTATCGCTCTAAAGCAGATTGTGATCCATGGATGAGAACTATGCTGTGTGTTTCCCTTCAGAAATGGAGTTAAATCCCAGACTCTGTGTCTTCCTACAAGCAAGACTTCGTTTAAGGTAAGGGCAGTCACTTTTCTGCTCAAACGAACTACATCGTTCATGAAGCTCACACGTTTCCCATCTTAACTGACACGCATTGGATGTTAGAGTACCACTGCTTTGTATCAGTTTCAGAAGCTGAGTTGGACTAGATATGGTCCGTATGTGTAGGAAACACCGTTCTTTAGTTCTCAGCACACTCACGTTTCCTGCTTTGTTAGAGATTCCAGAAAGCAAGAGCGTGCTTCTCGCTCTAAAGCAGAGTGTGATCCATGGATGAGAACTCTGCTGTATGTTTCCCTTCAGAGATGGAGTTAAATCCCAGGCTCTGTGTCTTCCTATAAGCAAGACTTCGTTTCAGGTGAGGGCAGTCACTTGTCAGCTCAAACGAATTACATCGTTCACGAAGCTCACACGTTTCTCATCTTAACTGACAAGCATTGGATGTTAGCGGACCAGTGCTTTTTGTCAGTTTCAGAAACAGTTGGACTAGATATGGTCCGTATGTGTATGAAACTCCATTCTTTTTTTCTGGGCACACTCAGATTTCCTGCTGTATTAGAGACTCTAGAAAGCAAGAGCGTGCTTCTTGCTGTAAAGCGGAGTGTGATCCATGGGTGAGAACTATGCTATATGTTACCATTCAGAAATGGAGTTAAATCCCAGGCTCTGTGTCTTCCTATAAGCAAGATTTCGTTTCAGGTAAGGGCAGTCACTTGACAGCTCAAACAAACTACATCGTTCACGAAGCTCACACGTCTCTCATCTTAACAGACAAGCATTGGATGTTAGAGGACCAGTGCTTTGTATCAGTTTCAGAAGCAGAGTTGGACTTGATATGGTCTGTATGTGTAGGAAACACCGTTCTTTTGTTCTCAGCACACTCACGTTTCCTGCTGTGTTAGAGACTCCAGAAAGCAAGAACGTGCTTCTCGCTCTAAAGCAGAGTGTGATCCATGGATGAGAACTCTGCTGTATGTTTCCCTTCAGAGATGGAGTTAAATCCCAGGCTCTGTGTCTTACTACAAGCAAGACTTCGTTACAGGTAAGGGCAGTCACTTTTCAGTTCAAAGGAACTACATCATTCTCAAAGCTCACACGTTTCTCATCTTAACTGACAAGCATTGGATGTTAGGGGACCAGTGCTTTGTGTCAGTTTCAGAAACAGAGTTGGACTAGATATGGTCCGTATGTGTAGGAAACACCGTTCTTTTGTTCTCAGCACACTCACGTTCCCTGCTGTGTTAGAGACTCCAGAAAGCAAGAGTGTGCTTCTTGTTCTAAAGCAGAGTGTGTACAATGGATGAGAACACTGCTGTGTGTTTCACTTCAGAAATGGAGTTAAATCCCAGGCTCTGAGTATTTCTACAAGCAAGACTTCGTTTCAGGTAAGGGCAGTTACTTTTCTGCTCAAACAAACTACATCGTTCACGAAGATCACACGTTTCTCATCTTAACTGACAAGCATTGGATGTTAGAGGACCAGTGCATTTTATCAGTTTCAGAAGCAGATTTGGACTAGATATGGTCCGTATGTGTAGGAAACACCGTTCTTTTGTTCTGGGCACACTCAGATTACCTGCTTTATTAGAGACTCTAGAAAGCAAGAGCGTGCTTCTCGCTCTAAAGCAGAGTGTGATCCATGGATGAGAACTCTGCTGTGTGTTTCCCTTCAGAGATGGAGTTAAATCCCAGGCTCTGTGTCTTACTACAAGCAAGACTTCGTTACAGGTAAGGGCAGTCAGTATTCAGTTCAAAGGAACTACATCATTCTCAAAGCTCACACGTTTCTCATCTTAACTGACAAGCATTGGATGTTAGAGGACCAGTGCTTTGTGTCAGTTTCAGAAACAGAGTTGGACTAGGTACATTCCGTATGTGTAGGAAACACCGTTCTTTTGTTCTCAGAGCACTCACGTTTCCTGCTGTCTTAGAGACTCTAGAAAGCAAGAGCGTGCTTCTTGTTCTAAAGCAGAGTGTGATCCATGGATGAGAACACTGCTGTGTGTTTCACTTCAGAAATGGAGTTAAATCCCAGGCTCTGAGTCTTCCTACAAGCAAGACTTCGTTTCAGGTAAGGGCAGTCACTTTTCTGCTCAAACGAACTACATCGTTCACGAAGATCACACGTTTCTCATCTTAACTGACAAGCATTGGATGTTAGAGGACCAGTGCATTGTATCAGTTTCAGAAGCAGATTTGGACTACATATGGTCCGTATGTGTAGGAATCACCGTTCTTTTGTTCTGGGCACACTCAGATTACCTGCTGTATTAGAGACTCTAGAAAGCAAGAGCGTGCTTCTCGCTCTAAAGCAGAGTGTGATCAATGGAGGAGAACACTGCTGTCTGTTTCCCTTCAGAGATGGAGTTAAATCCCAGGCTCTGTGTCTTCCTATAAGCAAGACTTCGTTTCAGGTGAGGGCAGTCACTTGTCAGCTCAAACGAATTACATCGTTCACGAAGCTCACACGTTTCTCATCTTAACTGACAAGCATTGGATGTTAGCGGACCAGTGCTTTTTGTCAGTTTCAGAAAGAGAGTTGGACTAGATATGGTCCGTATGTGTAGGAAACACCGTTCTTTTGTCTCAGCGCACTCACTTTTCCTGCTGTCTTAGAGACTTTAGAAAGCAAGAGCGTGCTTATCGCTCTAAAGCAGATTGTGATCCATGGATGAGAACTATGCTGTGTGTTTCCCTTCAGAAATGGAGTTAAATCCAGGACTCTGTGTCTTCCTACAAGCAAGACTTCGTTTAAGGTAAGGGCAGTCACTTTTCTGCTCAAACGAACTACATCGTTCATGAAGCTCACACGTTTCCCATCTTAACTGACAAGCATTGGATGTTAGAGTACCACTGCTTTGTATCAGTTTCAGAAGCTGAGTTGGACTAGATATGGTCCGTATGTGTAGGAAACCCCCGTTCTTTTTTTCTGGGCACACTCAGATTTCCTGCTGTATTAGAGACTCTAGAAAGCAAGAGCGTGCTTCTTGCTGTAAAGCGGAGTGTGATCCATGGGTGAGAACTATGCTATGTGTTACCATTCAGAAATGGAGTTAAATCCCAGGCTCTGTGTCTTCCTATAAGCAAGATTTCGTTTCAGGTAAGGGCAGTCACTTGACAGCTCAAACAAACTACATCGTTCACGAAGCTCACACGTCTCTCATCTTAACAGACAAGCATTGGATGTTAGAGGACCAGTGCTTTGTATCAGTTTCAGAAGCAGAGTTGGACTTGATATGGTCCGTATGTGTAGGAAACACCGTTCTTTTGTTCTCAGCACACTCACGTTTCCTGCTGTGTTAGAGACTCCAGAAAGCAAGAACGTGCTTCTCGCTCTAAAGCAGAGTGTGATCCATGGATGAGAACTCTGCTGTATGTTTCCCTTCAGAGATGGAGTTAAATCCCAGGCTCTGTGTCTTACTACAAGCAAGACTTCGTTACAGGTAAGGGCAGTCACTTTTCAGTTCAAAGGAACTACATCATTCTCAAAGCTCACACGTTTCTCATCTTAACTGACAAGCATTGGATGTTAGGGGACCAGTGCTTTGTGTCAGTTTCAGAAACAGAGTTGGACTAGATATGGTCCGTATGTGTAGGAATCACCCTTCTTTTGTTCTGGGCACACTCAGATTACCTGCTGTATTAGACACTCTAGAAAGCAAGAGCGTGCTTCTCGCTCTAAAGCAGAGTGTGATCAATGGAGGAGAACACTGCTGTCTGTTTCCCTTCAGAGATGGAGTTAAATCCCAGGCTCTGTGTCTTCCTATAAGCAAGACTTTGTTTCAGGTGAGGGCAGTAACTTGTCAGCTCAAACGAATTACATCGTTCACGAAGCTCACACGTTTCTCATCTTAACTGACAAGCATTGTATGTTAGCGGACCAGTGCTTTTTGTCAGTTTCAGAAACAGAGTTGTACTAGATATGGTCCGTTTGTGTAGGAAACACCGTTCTTTTGTCTCAGCGCACTCACGTTTCCTGCTGTCTTAGAGACTCTAGAAAGCAAGAGCGTGCTTCTTGTTCTAAAGCAGAGTGTGATCCATAGATGAGAACACTGCTGTGTGTTTCACTTCAGAAATGGAGTTAAATCCCAGGCTCTGAGTCTTCCTACAAGCAAGACTTCGTTTCAGGTAAGGGCAGTCACTTTTCTGCTCAAACGAACTACATCGTTCACGAAGATCACACGTTTCTCATCTTAACTGACAAGCTTTGGATGTTAGAGGACCAGTGCATTGTATCAGTTTCAGAAGCAGATTTGGACTACATATGGTCCGTATGTGTAGGAAACACCGTTCTTTTGTTCTGGGCACACTCAGATTACCTGCTTTATTAGAGACTCTAGAAAGCAAGAGCGTGCTTCTCGCTCTAAAGCAGAGTGTGATCCATGGATGAGAACTCTGCTGTGTGTTTCCCTTCAGAGATGGAGTTAAATCCCAGGCTCTGTGTCTTACTACAAGCAAGACTTCGTTTCAGGTAAGGGCAGTCACTTTTCAGTTCAAAGGAACTACATCATTCACAAAGCTCACACGTTTCTCATCTTAACTGACAAGCATAGGATGTTAGAGGACCAGTGCTTTGTATCAGTTTCAGAAGCAGAGTTGGACTATATAATGTCCGTATGTGTAGGAAACACCGTTCTTATGTCTCAGAACACTCACGTTTCCTGCTGTCTTAGAGACTTTAGAAAGCAAGAGCGTGCTTATCGCTCTAAAGCAGATTGTGATCCATGGATGAGAACTATGCTGTGTGTTTCCCTTCAGAAATGGAGTTAAATCCCAGACTCTGTGTCTTCCTACAAGCAAGACTTCGTTTAAGGTAAGGGCAGTCACTTTTCTGCTCAAACGAACTACATCGTTCATGAAGCTCACACGTTTCCCATCTTAACTGACACGCATTGGATGTTAGAGTACCACTGCTTTGTATCAGTTTCAGAAGCTGAGTTGGACTAGATATGGTCCGTATGTGTAGGAAACACCGTTCTTTAGTTCTCAGCACACTCACGTTTCCTGCTTTGTTAGAGATTCCAGAAAGCAAGAGCGTGCTTCTCGCTCTAAAGCAGAGTGTGATCCATGGATGAGAACTCTGCTGTATGTTTCCCTTCAGAGATGGAGTTAAATCCCAGGCTCTGTGTCTTCCTATAAGCAAGACTTCGTTTCAGGTGAGGGCAGTCACTTGTCAGCTCAAACGAATTACATCGTTCACGAAGCTCACACGTTTCTCATCTTAACTGACAAGCATTGGATGTTAGCGGACCAGTGCTTTTTGTCAGTTTCAGAAACAGTTGGACTAGATATGGTCCGTATGTGTATGAAACTCCGTTCTTTTTTTCTGGGCACACTCAGATTTCCTGCTGTATTAGAGACTCTAGAAAGCAAGAGCGTGCTTCTTGCTGTAAAGCGGAGTGTGATCCATGGGTGAGAACTATGCTATATGTTACCATTCAGAAATGGAGTTAAATCCCAGGCTCTGTGTCTTCCTATAAGCAAGATTTCGTTTCAGGTAAGGGCAGTCACTTGACAGCTCAAACAAACTACATCGTTCACGAAGCTCACACGTCTCTCATCTTAACAGACAAGCATTGGATGTTAGAGGACCAGTGCTTTGTATCAGTTTCAGAAGCAGAGTTGGACTTGATATGGTCTGTATGTGTAGGAAACACCGTTCTTTTGTTCTCAGCACACTCACGTTTCCTGCTGTGTTAGAGACTCCAGAAAGCAAGAACGTGCTTCTCGCTCTAAAGCAGAGTGTGATCCATGGATGAGAACTCTGCTGTATGTTTCCCTTCAGAGATGGAGTTAAATCCCAGGCTCTGTGTCTTACTACAAGCAAGACTTCGTTACAGGTAAGGGCAGTCACTTTTCAGTTCAAAGGAACTACATCATTCTCAAAGCTCACACGTTTCTCATCTTAACTGACAAGCATTGGATGTTAGGGGACCAGTGCTTTGTGTCAGTTTCAGAAACAGAGTTGGACTAGATATGGTCCGTATGTGTAGGAAACACCGTTCTTTTGTTCTCAGCACACTCACGTTCCCTGCTGTGTTAGAGACTCCAGAAAGCAAGAGTGTGCTTCTTGTTCTAAAGCAGAGTGTGTACAATGGATGAGAACACTGCTGTGTGTTTCACTTCAGAAATGGAGTTAAATCCCAGGCTCTGAGTATTCCTACAAGCAAGACTTCGTTTCAGGTAAGGGCAGTTACTTTTCTGCTCAAACAAACTACATCGTTCACGAAGATCACACGTTTCTCATCTTAACTGACAAGCATTGGATGTTAGAGGACCAGTGCATTGTATCAGTTTCAGAAGCAGATTTGGACTACATATGGTCCGTATGTGTAGGAAACTCCGTTCTTTTTTTCTGGGCACACTCAGATTTCCTGCTGTATTAGAGACTCTAGAAAGCAAGAGCGTGCTTCTTGCTGTAAAGCGGAGTGTGATCCATGGGTGAGAACTATGCTATGTGTTACCATTCAGAAATGGAGTTAAATCCCAGGCTCTGTGTCTTCCTATAAGCAAGATTTCGTTTCAGGTAAGGGCAGTCACTTGACAGCTCAAACAATCTACATCGTTCACGAAGCTCACACGTCTCTCATCTTAACAGACAAGCATTGGATGTTAGAGGACCAGTGCTTTGTATCAGTTTCAGAAGCAGAGTTGGACTTGATATGGTCCGTATGTGTAGGAAACACCGTTCTTTTGTTCTCAGCACACTCACGTTTCCTGCTGTGTTAGAGACTCCAGAAAGCAAGAACGTGCTTCTCGCTCTAAAGCAGAGTGTGATCCATGGATGAGAACTCTGCTGTATGTTTCCCTTCAGAGATGGAGTTAATTCCCATGCTCTGTGTCTTACTACAAGCATGACTTCGTTACAGGTAAGGGCAGTCACTTTTCAGTTCAAAGGAACTACATCATTCTCAAAGCTCACACGTTTCTCATCTTAACTGACAAGCATTGGATGTTAGGGGACCAGTGCTTTGTGTCAGTTTCAGAAACAGAGTTGGACTAGATATGGTCCGTATGTGTAGGAATCACCGTTCTTTTTTTCTGGGCACACTCACGTTCCCTGCTGTATTAGAGACTCTAGAAAGCAAGAGCGTGCTTCTCGCTCTAAAGCAGAGTGTGATCAATGGAGGAGAACACTGCTGTCTGTTTCCCTTCAGAGATGGAGTTAAATCCCAGGCTCTGTGTCTTCCTATAAGCAAGACTTCGTTTCAGGTGAGGGCAGTCACTTGTCAGCTCAAACGAATTACATCGTTCACGAAGCTCACACGTTTCTCATCTTAACTGACAAGCATTGGATGTTAGCGGACCAGTGCTTTTTGTCAGTTTCAGAAACAGAGTTGTACTAGATATGGTCCGTTTGTGTAGGAAACACCGTTCTTTTGTCTCAGCGCACTCACGTTTCCTGCTGTCTTAGAGACTTTAGAAAGCAAGAGCGTGCTTATCGCTCTAAAGCAGATTGTGATCCATGGATGAGAACTATGCTGTGTGTTTCCCTTCAGAAATGGAGTTAAATCAAAGACTCTGTGTCTTCCTACAAGCAAGACTTCGTTTAAGGTAAGGGCAGTCACTTTTCTGCTCAAACGAACTACATCGTTCATGAAGCTCACAGGTTTCACATCTTAACTGACAAGCATTGGATGTTAGAGTACCACTGCTTTGTATCAGTTTCAGAAGCTGAGTTGGACTAGATATGGTCCGTATGTGTAGGAAACACCTTTCTTTAGTTCTCAGCACACTCACGTTTCCTGCTTTGTTAGAGACTCCAGAAAGCAAGAGCGTGCTTCTCGCTCTAAAGCAGAGTGTGATCCATGGATGAGAACTCTGCTGTGTGTTTCCCTTCAGAGATGGAGTTAAATCCCAGGCTCTGTGTCTTACTACAAGCAAGACTTCGTTACAGGTATGGGCAGTCAGTTTTCAGTTCAAAGGAACTACATCATTCTCAAAGCTCACACGTTTATCATCTTAACTGACAAGCATTGGATGTTAGAGGACCAGTGCTTTGTGTCAGTTTCAGAAACAGAGTTGGACTAGGTATGGTCCGTATGTGTAGGAAACACCGTTCTTTTGTTCTCAGAGCACTCACGTTTCCTGCTGTCTTAGAGAATCTAGAAAGCAAGAGCGTGCTTCTTGTTCTAAAGCAGAGTGTGATCAATGGATGAGAACACTGCTGTGTGTTTCACTTCAGAAATGGAGTTAAATCCCAGGCTCTCAGTCTTCCTACAAGCAAGACTTCGTTTCAGGTAAGGCCAGTCACTTTTCTGCTCTAACGAACTACATCATTCACGAAGATCACACGTTTCTCATCTTAACTGACAAGCATTGGATGTTAGAGGACCAGTGCATTGTATCAGTTTCAGAAGCAGATTTGGACTACATATGGTCCGTATGTGTAGGAAACACCGTTCTTTTGTTCTGGGCACACTCAGATTACCTGCTTTATTAGAGAATCTAGAAAGCAAGAGCGTGCTTCTCACTCTAAAGCAGAGTGTGATCCATGGATGAGAACTCTGCTGTGTGTTTCCCTTCAGAGATGGAGTTAAATCCCAGGCTCTGTGTCTTACTACAAGCAAGACTTCGTTTCAGGTAAGGGCAGTCACTTTTCAGTTCAAAGGAACTACATCATTCACAAAGCTCACACGTTTCTCATCTTAACTGACAAGCATAGGATGTTAGAGGACCAGTGCTTTGTATCAGTTTCAGAAGCAGAGTTGGACTATATAATGTCCGTATGTGTAGGAAACACCGTTCTTATGTCTCAGAACACTCACGTTTCCTGCTGTCTTAGAGACTTTAGAAAGCAAGAGCGTGCTTATCGCTCTAAAACAGATTGTGATCCATGGATGAGAACTATGCTGTGTGTTTCCCTTCAGAAATGGAGTTAAATCCCAGACTCTGTGTCTTCCTACAAGCAAGACTTCGTTTAAGGTAAGGGCAGTCACTTTTCTGCTCAAACGAACTACATCGTTCATGAAGCTCACACGTTTCCCATCTTAACTGACACGCATTGGATGTTAGAGTACCACTGCTTTGTATCAGTTTCAGAAGCTGAGTTGGACTAGATATGATCCGTATGTGTAGGAAACACCGTTCTTTAGTTCTCAGCACACTCACGTTTCCTGCTTTGTTAGAGATTCCAGAAAGCAAGAGCGTGCTTCTCGCTCTAAAGCAGAGTGTGATCCATGGATGAGAACTCTGCTGTATGTTTCCCTTCAGAGATGGAGTTAAATCCCAGGCTCTGTGTCTTCCTATAAGCAAGACTTCGTTTCAGGTGAGGGCAGTCACTTGTCAGCTCAAACGAATTACATCGTTCACGAAGCTCACACGTTTCTCATCTTAACTGACAAGCATTGGATGTTAGCGGACCAGTGCTTTTTGTCAGTTTCAGAAACAGTTGGACTAGATGTGGTCCGTATGTGTATGAAACTCCGTTCTTTTTTTCTGGGCACACTCAGATTTCCTGCTGTATTAGAGACTCTAGAAAGCAAGAGCGTGCTTCTTGCTGTAAAGCGGAGTGTGATCCATGGGTGAGAACTATGCTATATGTTACCATTCAGAAATGGAGTTAAATCCCAGGCTCTGTGTCTTCCTATAAGCAAGATTTCGTTTCAGGTAAGGGCAGTCACTTGACAGCTCAAACAAACTACATCGTTCACGAAGCTCACACGTCTCTCATCTTAACAGACAAGCATTGGATGTTAGAGGACCAGTGCTTTGTATCAGTTTCAGAAGCAGAGTTGGACTTGATATGGTCTGTATGTGTAGGAAACACCGTTCTTTTGTTCTCAGCACACTCACGTTTCCTGCTGTGTTAGAGACTCCAGAAAGCAAGAACGTGCTTCTCGCTCTAAAGCAGAGTGTGATCCATGGATTAGAACTCTGCTGTATGTTTCCCTTCAGAGATGGAGTTAAATCCCAGGCTCTGTGTCTTACTACAAGCAAGACTTCGTTACAGGTAAGGGCAGTCACTTTTCAGTTCAAAGGAACTACATCATTCTCAAAGCTCACACGTTTCTCATCTTAACTGACAAGCATTGGATGTTAGGGGACCAGTGCTTTGTGTCAGTTTCAGAAACAGAGTTGGACTAGATATGGTCCGTATGTGTAGGAAACACCGTTCTTTTGTTCTCAGCACACTCACGTTCCCTGCTGTGTTAGAGACTCCAGAAAGCAAGAGTGTGCTTCTTGTTCTAAAGCAGAGTGTGTACAATGGATGAGAACACTGCTGTGTGTTTCATTTCAGAAATGGAGTTAAATCCCAGGCTCTGAGTATTCCTACAAGCAAGACTTCGTTTAAGGTAAGGGCAGTTACTTTTCTGCTCAAACAAACTACATCGTTCACGAAGATCACACGTTTCTCATCTTAACTGACAAGCATTGGATGTTAGAGGACCAGTGCATTGTATCAGTTTCAGAAGCAGATTTGGACTACATATGGTCCGTATGTGTAGGAAACTCCGTTCTTTTTTTCTGGGCACACTCAGATTTCCTGCTGTATTAGAGACTCTAGAAAGCAAGAGCGTGCTTCTTGCTGTAAAGCGGAGTGTGATCCATGGGTGAGAACTATGCTATGTGTTACCATTCAGAAATGGAGTTAAATCCCAGGCTCTGTGTCTTCCTATAAGCAAGATTTCGTTTCAGGTAAGGGCAGTCACTTGACAGCTCAAACAATCTACATCGTTCACGAAGCTCACACGTCTCTCATCTTAACAGACAAGCATTGGATGTTAGAGGACCAGTGCTTTGTATCAGTTTCAGAAGCAGAGTTGGACTTGATATGGTCTGTATGTGTAGGAAACACCGTTCTTTTGTTCTCAGCACACTCACGTTTCCTGCTGTGTTAGAGACTCCAGAAAGCAAGAACGTGCTTCTCGCTCTAAAGCAGAGTGTGATCCATGGATGAGAACTCTGCTGTATGTTTCCCTTCAGAGATGGAGTTAAATCCCAGGCTCTGTGTCTTACTACAAGCAAGACTTCGTTACAGGTAAGGGCAGTCACTTTTCAGTTCAAAGGAACTACATCATTCTCAAAGCTCACACGTTTCTCATCTTAACTGACAAGCATTGGATGTTAGGGGACCAGTGCTTTGTGTCAGTTTCAGAAACAGAGTTGGACTAGATATGGTCCGTATGTGTAGGAAACACCGTTCTTTTGTTCTCAGCACACTCACGTTCCCTGCTGTGTTAGAGACTCCAGAAAGCAAGAGTGTGCTTCTTGTTCTAAAGCAGAGTGTGTACAATGGATGAGAACACTGCTGTGTGTTTCACTTCAGAAATGGAGTTAAATCCCAGGCTCTGAGTATTCCTACAAGCAAGACTTCGTTTCAGGTAAGGGCAGTTACTTTTCTGCTCAAACAAACTACATCGTTCACGAAGATCACACGTTTCTCATCTTAACTGACAAGCATTGGATGTTAGAGGACCAGTGCATTGTATCAGTTTCAGAAGCAGATTTGGACTACATATGGTCCGTATGTGTAGAAAACTCCGTTCTTTTTTTCTGGGCACACTCAGATTTCCTGCTGTATTAGAGACTCTAGAAAGCAAGAGCGTGCTTCTTGCTGTAAAGCGGTGTGTGATCCATGGGTGAGAACTATGCTATGTGTTACCATTCAGAAATGGAGTTAAATCCCAGGCTCTGTGTCTTCCTATAAGCAAGATTTCGTTTCAGGTAAGGGCAGTCACTTGACAGCTCAAACAATCTACATCGTTCACGAAGCTCACACGTCTCTCATCTTAACAGACAATCATTGGATGTTAGAGGACCAGTGCTTTGTATCAGTTTCAGAAGCAGAGTTGGACTTGATATGGTCTGTAAGTGTAGGAAACACCGTTCTTTTGTTCTCAGCACACTCACGTTTCCTGCTGTGTTAGAGACTCCAGAAAGCAAGAACGTGCTTCTCGCTCTAAAGCAGAGTGTGATCCATGGATGAGAACTCTGCTGTATGTTTCCCTTCAGAGATGGAGTTAAATCCCAGGCTCTGTGTATTACTACAAGCAAGACTTCGTTACAGGTAAGGGCAGTAACTTTTCAGTTCAAAGGAACTACATCATTCTCAAAGCTCACACGTTTCTCATCTTAACTGACAAGCATTGGATGTTAGGGGACCAGTGCTTTGTGTCAGTTTCAGAAACAGAGTTGGACTAGATATGGTCCGTATGTGTAGGAATCACCGTTCTTTTGTTCTGGGCACACTCAGATTACCTGCTGTATTAGACACTCTAGAAAGCAAGAGCGTGCTTCTCGCTCTAAAGCAGAGTGTGATCAATGGAGGAGAACACTGCTGTCTGTTTCCCTTCAGAGATGGAGTTAAATCCCAGGCTCTGTGTCTTCCTATAAGGAAGACTTCGTTTCAGGTGAGGGCAGTAACTTGTCAGCTCAAACGAATTACATCGTTCACGAAGCTCACACGTTTCTCATCTTAACTGACAAGCATTGGATGTTAGCGGACCAGTGCTTTTTGTCAGTTTCAGAAGCAGATTTGGACTAGGTATGGTCCGTATGTGTAGGAAACACCGTTCTTTTGTTCTCAGAGCACTCACGTTTCCTGCTGTCTTAGAGACTCTAGAAAGCAAGAGCGTGCTTCTTGTTCTAAAGCAGAGTGTGATCCATGGATGAGAACACTGCTGTGTGTTTCACTTCAGAAATGGAGTTAAATCCCAGGCTCTGAGTCTTCCTACAAGCAAGACTTCGTTTCAGGTAAGGCCAGTCACTTTTCTGCTCAAACGAACTACATCGTTCACGAAGATCACACGTTTCTCATCTTAACTGACAAGCATTGGATGTTAGAGGACCAGTGCATTGTATCAGTTTCAGAAGCAGATTTGGACTACATATGGTCCGTATGTGTAGGAATCACCGTTCTTTTGTTCTGGGCACACTCAGATTACCTGCTCTATTAGAGACTCTAGAAAGCAAGAGCGTGCTTCTCGCTCTAAAGCAGAGTGTGATCAATGGAGGAGAACACTGCTGTCTGTTTCCCTTCAGAGATGGAGTTAAATCCCAGGCTCTGTGTCTTCCTATAAGCAAGACTTCGTTTCAGGTGAGGGCAGTCACTTGTCAGCTCAAACGAATTACATCGTTCACGAAGCTCACACGTTTCTCATCTTAACTGACAAGCATTGGATGTTAGCGGACCAGTGCTTTTTGTCAGTTTCAGAAAGAGAGTTGGACTAGATATGGTCCGTATGTGTATGAAACTCCGTTCTTTTTTTCTGGGCACACTCAGATTTCCTGCTGTATTAGAGACTCTAGAAAGCAAGAGCGTGCTTCTTGCTGTAAAGCGGAGTGTGATCCATGGGTGAGAACTATGCTATATGTTACCATTCAGAAATGGAGTTAAATCCCAGGCTCTGTGTCTTCCTATAAGCAAGATTTCGTTTCAGGTAAGGGCAGTCACTTGACAGCTCAAACAAACTACATCGTTCACGAAGCTCACACGTCTCTCATCTTAACAGACAAGCATTGGATGTTAGAGGACCAGTGCTTTGTATCAGTTTCAGAAGCAGAGTTGGACTTGATATGGTCTGTATGTGTAGGAAACACCGTTCTTTTGTTCTCAGCACACTCACGTTTCCTGCTGTGTTAGAGATTCCAGAAAGCAAGAACGTGCTTCTCGCTCTAAAGCAGAGTGTGATCCATGGATGAGAACTCTGCTGTATGTTTCCCTTCAGAGATGGAATTAAATCCCAGGCTCTGTGTCTTACTACAAGCAAGACTTCGTTACAGGTAAGGGCAGTCACTTTTCAGTTCAAAGGAACTACATCATTCTCAAAGCTCACACGTTTCTCATCTTAACTGACAAGCATTGGATGTTAGGGGACCAGTGCTTTGTGTCAGTTTCAGAAACAGAGTTGGACTAGGTATGGTCCGTATGTGTAGGAAACACCGTTCTTTTGTTCTCAGAGCACTCACGTTTCCTGCTGTCTTAGAGAATCTAGAAAGCAAGAGCGTGCTTCTTGTTCTAAAGCAGAGTGTGATCAATGGATGAGAACACTGCTGTGTGTTTCACTTCAGAAATGGAGTTAAATCCCAGGCTCTCAGTCTTCCTACAAGCAAGACTTCGTTTCAGGTAAGGCCAGTCACTTTTCTGCTCTAACGAACTACATCATTCACGAAGATCACACGTTTCTCATCTTAACTGACAAGCATTGGATGTTAGAGGACCAGTGCATTGTATCAGTTTCAGAAGCAGATTTGGACTACATATGGTCCGTATGTGTAGGAAACACCGTTCTTTTGTTCTGGGCACACTCAGATTACCTGCTTTATTAGAGAATCTAGAAAGCAAGAGCGTGCTTCTCGCTCTAAAGCAGAGTGTGATCCATGGATGAGAACTCTGCTGTGTGTTTCCCTTCAGAGATGGAGTTAAATCCCAGGCTCTGTGTCTTACTACAAGCAAGACTTCGTTTCAGGTAAGGGCAGTCACTTTTCAGTTCAAAGGAACTACATCATTCACAAAGCTCACACGTTTCTCATCTTAACTGACAAGCATAGGATGTTAGAGGACCAGTGCTTTGTATCAGTTTCAGAAGCAGAGTTGGACTATATAATGTCCGTATGTGTAGGAAACACCGTTCTTATGTCTCAGAACACTCACGTTTCCTGCTGTCTTAGAGACTTTAGAAAGCAAGAGCGTGCTTATCGCTCTAAAGCAGATTGTGATCCATGGATGAGAACTATGCTGTGTGTTTCCCTTCAGAAATGGAGTTAAATCCCAGACTCTGTGTCTTCCTACAAGCAAGACTTCGTTTAAGGAAAGGGCAGTCACTTTTCTGCTCAAACGAACTACATCGTTCATGAAGCTCACACGTTTCCCATCTTAACTGACACGCATTGGATGTTAGAGTACCACTGCTTTGTATCAGTTTCAGAAGCTGAGTTGGACTAGATATGGTCCGTATGTGTAGGAAACACCGTTCTTTAGTTCTCAGCACACTCACGTTTCCTGCTTTGTTAGAGATTCCAGAAAGCAAGAGCGTGCTTCTCGCTCTAAAGCAGAGTGTGATCCATGGATGAGAACTCTGCTGTATGTTTCCCTTCAGAGATGGAGTTAAATCCCAGGCTCTGTGTCTTACTACAAGCAAGACTTCGTTACGGGTAAGGGCAGTCAGTTTTCAGTTCAAAGGAACTACATCATTCTCAAAGCTCACACGTTTCTCATCTTAACTGACAAGCATTGGATGTTAGAGGACCAGTGCTTTGTGTCAGTTTCAGAAACAGAGTTGGACTAGGTATGGTCCGTATGTGTAGGAAACACCGTTCTTTTGTTCTCAGAGCACTCACGTTTCCTGCTGTCTTAGTGACTCTAGAAAGCAAGAGCGTGCTTTTTGTTCTAAAGCAGAGTGTGATCCATGGATGAGAACACTGCTGTGTGTTTCACTTCAGAAATGGAGTTAAATCCCAGGCTCTGAGTCTTCCTACAAGCAAGACTTCGTTTCAGGTAAGGGCAGTCACTTTTCTGCTAAAACGAACTACATCGTTCACGAAGATCACACGTTTCTCATCTTAACTGACAAGCATTGGATGTTAGAGGACCAGTGCATTGTATCAGTTTCAGAAGCAGATTTGGACTACATATGGTCAATATGTGTAGGAATCACCGTTCTTTGGTCTGGGCACACTCAGATTACCTGCTGTATTAGAGACTCTAGAAAGCAAGAGCGTGCTTCTCGCTCTAAAGCAGAGTGTGATCAATGGAGGAGAACACTGCTGTCTGTTTCCCTTCAGAGATGGAGTTAAATCCCAGGCTCTGTGTCTTCCTATAAGCAAGACTTCGTTTCAGGTGAGGGCAGTCACTTGTCAGCTCAAACGAATTACATCGTTCACGAAGCTCACACGTTTCTCATCTTAACTGACAAGCATTGGATGTTAGCGGACCAGTGCTTTTTGTCAGTTTCAGAAACAGTTGGACTAGATATGGTCCGTATGTGTATGAAACTCCGTTCTTTTTTTCTGGGCACACTCAGATTTCCTGCTGTATTAGAGACTCTAGAAAGCAAGAGCGTGCTTCTTGCTGTAAAGCAGAGTGTGATCCATGGGTGAGAACTATGCTATGTGTTACCATTCAGAAATGGAGTTAAATCCCAGGCTCTGTGTCTTCCTATAAGCAAGATTTCGTTTCAGGTAAGGGCAGTCACTTGACAGCTCAAACAAACTACATCGTTCACGAAGCTCACACGTCTCTCATCTTAACAGACAAGCATTGGATGTTAGAGGACCAGTGCTTTGTATCAGTTTCAGAAGCAGAGTTGGACTAGATATGGTCCGTATGTGTAGGAAACACCGTTCTTTTGTTCTCAGCACACTCACGTTTCCTGCTGTGTTAGAGACTCCAGAAAGCAAGAACGTGCTTCTCGCTCTAAAGCAGAGTGTGATCCATGGATGAGAACTCTGCTGTATGTTTCCCTTCAGAGATGGAGTTAAATCCCAGGCTCTGTGTCTTACTACAAGCAAGACTTCGTTACAGGTAAGGGCAGTCACTTTTCAGTTCAAAGGAACTACATCATTCTCAAAGCTCACACGTTTCTCATCTTAACTGACAAGCATTGGATGTTAGGGGACCAGTGCTTTGTGTGAGTTTCAGAAACAGAGTTGGACTAGATATGGTCCGTATGTGTAGGAAACACCGTTCTTTTGTTCTCAGCACACTCACGTTCCCTGCTGTGTTAGAGACTCCAGAAAGCAAGAGTGTGCTTCTTCTTCTAAAGCAGAGTGTGTACAATGGATGAGAACACTGCTGTGTGTTTCACTTCAGAAATGGAGTTAAATCCCAGGCTCTGAGTATTCCTACAAGCAAGACTTCGTTTCAGGTAAGGGCAGTTACTTTTCTGCTCAAACAAACTACATCGTTCACGAAGATCACACGTTTCTCATCTTAACTGACAAGCATTGGATGTGAGAGGACCAGTGCATTGTATCAGTTTCAGAAGCAGATTTGGACTACATATGGTCCGTATGTGTAGGAAACACCGTTCTTTTGTTCTGGGCACACTCAGATTACCTGCTTTATTAGAGACTCTAGAAAGCAAGAGCGTGCTTCTCGCTCTAAAGCAGAGTGTGATCCATGGATGAGAACTCTGCTGTGTGTTTCCCTTCAGAGATGGAGTTAAATCCCAGGCTCTGTGTCTTTCTACAAGCAAGACTTCGTTACAGGTAAGGGCAGTCAGTTTTCAGTTCAAAGGAACTACATCATTCTCAAAGCTCACACGTTTATCATCTTAACTGACAAGCATTGGATGTTAGAGGACCAGTGCTTTGTGTCAGTTTCAGAAACAGAGTTGGACTAGGTATGGTCCGTATGTGTAGGAAACACCGTTCTTTTGTTCTCAGAGCACTCACGTTTCCTGCTGTCTTAGAGACTCTAGAAAGCAAGAGCGTGCTTCTTGTTCTAAAGCAGAGTGTGATCCATGGATGAGAACACTGCTGTGTGTTTCACTTCAGAAATGGAGTTAAATCCCAGGCTCTGAGTCTTCCTACAAGCAAGACTTCGTTTCAGGTAAGGGCAGTCACTTTTCTGCTCAAACGAACTACATCGTTCACGAAGATCACACGTTTCTCATCTTAACTGACAAGCATTGGATGTTAGAGGACCAGTGCATTGTATTAGTTTCAGAAGCAGATTTGGACTACATATGGTCGGTATGTGTAGGAATCACCGTTCTTTTGTTCTGGGCACACTCAGATTACCTGCTGTATTAGAGACTCTAGAAAGCAAGAGCGTGCTTCTCGCTCTAAAGCAGAGTGTGATCAATGGAGGAGAACACTGCTGTCTGTTTCCCTTCAGAGATGGAGTTAAATCCCAGGCTCTGTGTCTTCCTATAAGCAAGACTTCGTTTCAGGTGAGGGCAGTCACTTGTCAGCTCAAACGAATTACATCGTTCACGAAGCTCACACGTTTCTCATCTTAACTGACAAGCATTGGATGTTAGCGGACCAGTGCTTTTTGTCAGTTTCAGAAACAGAGTTGGACTAGATATGGTCCGTATGTGTAGGAAACACCGTTCTTTTGTCTCAGCGCACTCACTTTTCCTGCTGTCTTAGAGACTTTAGAAAGCAAGAGCGTGCTTATCGCTCTAAAGCAGATTGTGATCCATGGATGAGAACTATGCTGTGTGTTTCCCTTCAGAAATGGAGTTAAATCCCAGACTCTGTGTCTTCCTACAAGCAAGACTTCGTTTAAGGTAAGGGCAGTCACTTTTCTGCTCAAACGAACTACATCGTTCATGAAGCTCACACGTTTCCCATCTTAACTGACAAGCATTGGATGTTAGAGTACCACTGCTTTGTATCAGTTTCAGAAGCTGAGTTGGACTAGATATGGTCCGTATGTGTAGGAAACTCCGTTCTTTTTTTCTGGGCACACTCAGATTTCCTGCTGTATTAGAGACTCTAGAAAGCAAGAGCGTGCTTCTTGCTGTAAAGCGGAGTGTGATCCATGGGTGAGAACTATGCTATGTGTTACCATTCAGAAATGGAGTTAAATCCCAGGCTCTGTGTCTTCCTATAAGCAAGATTTCGTTTCAGGTAAGGGCAGTCACTTGACAGCTCAAACAATCTACATCGTTCACGAAGCTCACACGTCTCTCATCTTAACAGACAAGCATTGGATGTTAGGGGACCAGTGCTTTGTATCAGTTTCAGAAGCAGAGTTGGACTTGATATGGTCCGTATGTGTAGGAATCACCGTTCTTTTGTTCTGGGCACACTCAGATTACCTGCTGTATTAGACACTCTAGAAAGCAAGAGCGTGCTTCTCGCTCTAAAGCAGAGTGTGATCAATGGAGGAGAACACTGCTTTCTGTTTCCCTTCAGAGATGGAGTTAAATCCCAGGCTCTGTGTCTTCCTATAAGCAAGACTTCGTTTCAGGTGAGGGCAGTAACTTGTCAGCTCAAACGAATTACATCGTTCAGGAAGCTCACACGTTTCTCATCTTAACTGACAAGCATTGGATGTTAGCGGACCAGTGCTTTTTGTCAGTTTCAGAAACAGAGTTGTACTAGATATGGTCCGTTTGTGTAGGAAACACCGTTCTTTTGTCTCAGCGCACTCACGTTTCCTGCTGTCTTAGAGACTTTAGAAAGCAAGAGCGTGCTTATCGCTCTAAAGCAGATTGTGATCCATGGATGAGAACTATGCTGTGTGTTTCCCTTCAGAAATGGAGTTAAATCAAAGACTCTGTGTCTTCCTACAAGCAAGACTTCGTTTAAGGTAAGGGCAGTCACTTTTCTGCTCAAACGAACTACATCGTTCATGAAGCTCACAGGTTTCACATCTTAACTGACAAGCATTGGATGTTAGAGTACCACTGCTTTGTATCAGTTTCAGAAGCTGAGTTGGACTAGATATGGTCCGTATGTGTAGGAAACACCTTTCTTTAGTTCTCAGCACACTCACGTTTCCTGCTTTGTTAGAGACTCCAGAAAGCAAGAGTGTGCTTCTCGCTCTAAAGCAGAGTGTGATCCATGGATGAGAACTCTGCTGTGTGTTTCCCTTCAGAGATGGAGTTAAATCCCAGGCTCTGTGTCTTACTACAAGCAAGACTTCGTTACAGGTATGGGCAGTCAGTTTTCAGTTCAAAGGAACTACATCATTCTCAAAGCTCACACTTTTCTCATCTTAACTGACAAGCATTGGATGTTAGAGGACCAGTGCTTTGTGTCAGTTTCAGAAACATAGTTGGACTAGGTATGGTCCGTATGTGTAGGAAACACCCTTCTTTTGTTCTCAGAGCACTCACGTTTCCTGCTGTCTTAGAGAATCTAGAAAGCAAGAGCGTGCTTCTTGTTCTAAAGCAGAGTGTGATCAATGGATGAGAACACTGCTGTGTGTTTCACTTCAGAAATGGAGTTAAATCCCAGGCTCTCAGTCTTCCTACAAGCAAGACTTCGTTTCAGGTAAGGCCAGTCACTTTTCTGCTCTAACGAACTACATCATTCACGAAGATCACACGTTTCTCATCTTAACTGACAAGCATTGGATGTTAGAGGACCAGTGCATTGTATCAGTTTCAGAAGCAGATTTGGACTACATATGGTCCGTATGTGTAGGAAACACCGTTCTTTTGTTCTGGGCACACTCAGATTACCTGCTTTATTAGAGAATCTAGAAAGCAAGAGCGTGCTTCTCGCTCTAAAGCAGAGTGTGATCCATGGATGAGAACTCTGCTGTGTGTTTCCCTTCAGAGATGGAGTTAAATCCCAGGCTCTGTGTCTTACTACAAGCAAGACTTCGTTTCAGGTAAGGGCAGTCACTTTTCAGTTCAAAGGAACTACATCATTCACAAAGCTCACACGTTTCTCATCTTAACTGACAAGCATAGGATGTTAGAGGACCAGTGCTTTGTATCAGTTTCAGAAGCAGAGTTGGACTATATAATGTCCGTATGTGTAGGAAACACCGTTCTTATGTCTCAGAACACTCACGTTTCCTGCTGTCTTAGAGACTTTAGAAAGCAAGAGCGTGCTTATCGCTCTAAAGCAGATTGTGATCCATGGATGAGAACTATGCTGTGTGTTTCCCTTCAGAAATGGAGTTAAATCCCAGACTCTGTGTCTTCCTACAAGCAAGACTTCGTTTAAGGTAAGGGCAGTCACTTTTCTGCTCAAACGAACTACATCGTTCATGAAGCTCACACGTTTCCCATCTTAACTGACACGCATTGGATGTTAGAGTACCACTGTTTTGTATCAGTTTCAGAAACAGAGTTGGACTAGGTATGGTCCGTATGTGTAGGAAACACAGTTCTTTTGTTCTCAGAGAACTCACGTTTCCTGCTGTCTTAGAGACTCTAGAAAGCAAGAGCGTGCTTTTTGTTCTAAAGCAGAGTGTGATCCATGGATGAGAACACTGCTGTGTGTTTCACTTCAGAAATGGAGTTAAATCCCAGGCTCTGAGTCTTCCTACAAGCAAGACTTCGTTTCAGGTAAGGGCAGTCACTTTTCTGCTCAAACGAACTACATCGTTCACGAAGATCACACGTTTCTCATCTTAACTGACAAGCATTGGATGTTAGAGGACCAGTGCATTGTATCAGTTTCAGAAGCAGATTTGGACTACATATGGTCCATATGTGTAGGAATCACCGTTCTTTGGTCTGGGCACACTCAGATTACCTGCTGTATTAGAGACTCTAGAAAGCAAGAGCGTGCTTCTCGCTCTAAAGCAGAGTGTGATCAATGGAGGAGAACACTGCTGTCTGTTTCCCTTCAGAGATGGAGTTAAATCCCAGGCTCTGTGTCTTCCTATAAGCAAGACTTCGTTTCAGGTGAGGGCAGTCACTTGTCAGCTCAAACGAATTACATCGTTCATGAAGCTCACACGTTTCTCATCTTAACTGACAAGCATTGGATGTTAGCGGACCAGTGCTTTTTGTCAGTTTCAGAAACAGTTGGACTAGATATGGTCCGTATGTGTATGAAACTCCGTTCTTTTTCTGGGCACACTCAGATTTCCTGCTGTATTAGAGACTCTAGAAAGCAAGAGCGTGCTTCTTGCTGTAAAGCGGAGTGTGATCCATGGGTGAGAACTATGCTATGTGTTACCATTCAGAAATGGAGTTAAATCCCAGGCTCTGTGTCTTCCTATAAGCAAGATTTCGTTTCAGGTAAGGGCAGTCACTTGACAGCTCAAACAAACTACATCGTTCACGAACCTCACACGTCTCTCATCTTAACAGACAAGCATTGGATGTTAGAGGACCAGTGCTTTGTATCAGTTTCAGAAGCAGAGTTGGACTTGATATGGTCCGTATGTGTAGGAAACACCGTTCTTTTGTTCTCAGCACACTCACGTTTCCTGCTGTGTTAGAGACTCCAGAAAGCAAGAACGTGCTTCTCGCTCTAAAGCAGAGTGTGATCCATGGATGAGAACTCTGCTGTATGTTTCCCTTCAGAGATGGAGTTAAATCCCAGGCTCTGTGTCTTACTACAAGCAAGACTTCGTTACAGGTAAGGGCAGTCACTTTTCAGTTCAAAGGAACTACATCATCCTCAAAGCTCACACGTTTCTCATCTTAACTGACAAGCATTGGATGTTAGGGGACCAGTGCTTTGTGTCAGTTTCAGAAACAGAGTTGGACTAGATATGGTCCGTATGTGTAGGAAACACCGTTCTTTTGTTCTCAGAGCACTCACGTTTCCTGCTGTCTTAGAGACTCTAGAAAGCAAGAGCGTGCTTCTTGTTCTAAAGCAGAGTGTGATCCATGGATGAGAACACTGCTGTGTGTTTCACTTCAGAAATGGAGTTAAATCCCAGGCTCTGAGTCTTCCTACAAGCAAGACTTCGTTTCAGGTAAGGGCAGTCACTTTTCTGCTCAAACGAACTACATCGTTCACGAAGATCACACGTTTCTCATCTTAACTGACAAGCATTGGATGTTAGAGGACCAGTGCATTGTATCAGTTTCAGAAGCAGATTTGGACTACATATGGTCCGTATGTGTAGGAATCACCGTTCTTTTGTTCTGGGCACACTCAGATTACCTGATGTATTAGAGACTCTAGAAAGCAAGAGCGTGCTTCTCGCTCTAAAGCAGAGTGTGATCAATGGAGGAGAACACTGCTGTCTGTTTCCCTTCAGAGATGGAGTTAAATCCCAGGCTCTGTGTCTTCCTATAAGCAAGACTTCGTTTCAGGTGAGGGCAGTCACTTGTCAGCTCAAACGAATTACATCGTTCACGAAGCTCACACGTTTCTCATCTTAACTGACAAGCATTGGATGTTAGCGGACCAGTGCTTTTTGTCAGTTTCAGAAACAGAGTTGGACTAGATATGGTCCGTATGTGTAGGAAACACCGTTCTTTTGTCTCAGCGCACTCACTTTTCCTGCTGTCTTAGAGACTTTAGAAAGCAAGAGCGTGCTTATCGCTCTAAAGCAGATTGTGATCCATGGATGAGAACTATGCTGTGTGTTTCCCTTCAGAAATGGAGTTAAATCCCAGACTCTGTGTCTTCCTACAAGCAAGACTTCGTTTAAGGTAAGGGCAGTCACTTTTCTGCTCAAACGAACTACATCGTTCATGAAGCTCACACGTTTCCCATCTTAACTGACAAGCATTGGATGTTAGAGTACCACTGCTTTGTATCAGTTTCAGAAGCTGAGTTGGACTAGATATGGTCCGTATGTGTAGGAAACTCCGTTCTTTTTTTCTGGGCACACTCAGATTTCCTGCTGTATTAGAGACTCTAGAAAGCAAGAGCGTGCTTCTTGCTGTAAAGCGGAGTGTGATCCATGGGTGAGAACTATGCTATGTGTTACCATTCAGAAATGGAGTTAAATCCCAGGCTCTGTGTCTTCCTATAAGCAAGATTTCGTTTCAGGTAAGGGCAGTCACTTGACAGCTCAAACAAACTACATCGTTCACGAAGCTCACACGTCTCTCATCTTAACAGACAAGCATTGGATGTTAGAGGACCAGTGCTTTGTATCAGTTTCAGAAGCAGAGTTGGACTTGATATGGTCCGTATGTGTAGGAAACACCGTTCTTTTGTTCTCAGCACACTCACGTTTCCTGCTGTGTTAGAGACTCCAGAAAGCAAGAACGTGCTTCTCGCTCTAAAGCAGAGTGTGATCCATGGATGAGAACTCTGCTGTATGTTTCCCTTCAGAGATGGAGTTAAATCCCAGGCTCTGTGTCTTACTACAAGCAAGACTTCGTTACAGGTAAGGGCAGTCACTTTTCAGTTCAAAGGAACTACATCATTCTCAAAGCTCACACGTTTCTCATCTTAACTGACAAGCATTGGATGTTAGGGGACCAGTGCTTTGTGTGAGTTTCAGAAACAGAGTTGGACTAGATATGGTCCGTATGTGTAGGAAACACCGTTCTTTTGTTCTCAGCACACTCACGTTCCCTGCTGTGTTAGAGACTCCAGAAAGCAAGAGTGTGCTTCTTGTTCTAAAGCAGAGTGTGATCAATGGATGAGAACACTGCTGTGTGTTTCACTTCAGAAATGGAGTTAAATCCCAGGCTCTGAGTATTCCTACAAGCAAGACTTCGTTTCAGGTAAGGGCAGTCATTTTTCTGCTCAAACAAACTACATCGTTCACGAAGATCACACGTTTCTCATCTTAACTGACAAGCATTGGATGTTAGAGGACCAGTGCATTGTATCAGTTTCAGAAGCAGATTTGGACTACATATGGTCTGTATGTGTAGGAATCACCGTTCTTTTGTTCTGGGCACACTCAGATTACCTGCTGTATTAGAGACTCTAGAAAGCAAGAGCGTGCCTCTTGCTCTAAAGCAGAGTGTGATCAATGGAGGAGAACACTGCTGTCTGTTTCCCTTCAGAGATGGAGTTAAATCCCAGGCTCTGTGTCTTCCTATAAGCAAGACTTCGTTTCAGGTGAGGGCAGTCACTTGTCAGCTCAAACGAATTACATCGTTCACGAAGCTCACACGTTTCTCATCTTAACTGACAAGCATTGGATGTTAGCGGACCAGTGCTTTTTGTCAGTTTCAGAAACAGTTGGACTAGATATGGTCCGTATGTGTAGGAAACACCGTTCTTTTGTCTCAGCGCACTCACGTTTCCTGCTGTCTTAGAGACTTTAGAAAGCAAGAGCGTGCTTATCGCTCTAAAGCAGATTGTGATCCATGGATGATAACTATGCTGTGTGTTTCCCTTCAGAAATGGAGTTAAATCCCAGACTCTGTGTCTTCCTACAAGCAAGACTTCGTTTAAGGTAAGGGCAGTCACTTTTCTGCTCAAACGAACTACATCGTTCACGAAGCTCACACGTTTCTCATCTTAACTGACAAGCATTGGATGTTAGCGGACCAGTGCATTTTGTCAGTTTCAGAAAGAGAGTTGGACTAGATATGGTCCGTATGTGTAGGAAACATCGTTCTTTTGTCTCAGCGCACTCACTTTTCCTGCTGTCTTATAGACTTTAGAAAGCAAGAGCGTGCTTATAGCTCTAAAGCAGATTGTGATCCATGGATGAGAACTATGCTGTGTGTTTCCCTTCAGAAATGGAGTTAAATCCCAGACTCTGTGTCTTCCTACAAGCAAGACTTCGTTTAAGGTAAGGGCAGTCACTTTTCTGCTCAAACGAACTACATCGTTCATGAAGCTCACACGTTTCCCATCTTAACTGACAAGCATTGGATGTTAGAGTACCACTGCCTTGTATCAGTTTCAGAAGCAGAGTTGGACTAGATATGGTCCGTATGTGTAGGAAACTCCGTTCTTTTTTTCTGGGCACACTCAGATTTCCTGCTGTATTAGAGACTCTAGAAAGCAAGAGCGTGCTTCTTGCTGTAAAGCGGAGTGTGATCCATGGGTGAGAACTATGCTATGTGTTACCATTCAGAAATGGAGTTAAATCCCAGGCTCTGTGTCTTCCTATAAGCAAGATTTCGTTTCAGGTAAGGGCAGTCACTTGACAGCTCAAACAATCTACATCGTTCACGAAGCTCACACGTCTCTCATCTTAACAGACAAGCATTGGATGTTAGAGGACCAGTGCTTTGTATCAGTTTCAGAAGCAGAGTTGGACTTTATATGGTCCGTATGTGTAGGAAACACCGTTCTTTTGTTCTCAGCACACTCACGTTTCCTGCTGTGTTAGAGACTCCAGAAAGCAAGAACGTGCTTCTCGCTCTAAAGCAGAGTGTGATCCATGGATGAGAACTCTGCTGTATGTTTCCCTTCAGAGATGGAGTTAAATCCCAGGCTCTGTGTCTTACTACAAGCAAGACTTCGTTACAGGTAAGGGCAGTCACTTTTCAGTTCAAAGGAACTACATCATTCTCAAAGCTCACACGTTTCTCATCTTAACTGACAAGCATTGGATGTTAGGGGACCAGTGCTTTGTGTCAGTTTCAGAAACAGAGTTGGACTAGATATGGTCCGTATGTGTAGGAATCACCGTTCTTTTGTTCTGGGCACACTCAGATTACCTGCTGTATTAGACACTCTAGAAAGCAAGAGCGTGCTTCTCGCTCTAAAGCAGAGTGTGATCAATGGAGGAGAACACTGCTGTCTGTTTCCCTTCAGAGATGGAGTTAAATCCCAGGCTCTGTGTCTTCCTATAAGGAAGACTTCGTTTCAGGTGAGGGCAGTAACTTGTCAGCTCAAACGAATTACATCGTTCACGAAGCTCACACGTTTCTCATCTTAACTGACAAGCATTGGATGTTAGCGGACCAGTGCTTTTTGTCAGTTTCAGAAACAGAGTTGTACTAGATATGGTCCGTTTGTGTAGGAAACACCGTTCTTTTGTCTCAGCGCACTCACGTTTCCTGCTGTCTTAGAGACTTTAGAAAGCAAGAGCGTGCTTATCGCTCTAAAGCAGATTGTGATCCATGGATGAGAACTATGCTGTGTGTTTCCCTTCAGAAATGGAGTTAAATCAAAGACTCTGTGTCTTCCTACAAGCAAGACTTCGTTTAAGGTAAGGGCAGTCACTTTTCTGCTCAAACGAACTACATCGTTCATGAAGCTCACAGGTTTCACATCTTAACTGACAAGCATTGGATGTTAGAGTACCACTGCTTTGTATCAGTTTCAGAAGCTGAGTTGGACTAGATATGGTCCGTATGTGTAGGAAACACCTTTCTTTAGTTCTCAGCACACTCACGTTTCCTGCTTTGTTAGAGACTCCAGAAAGCAAGAGCGTGCTTCTCGCTCTAAAGCAGAGTGTGATCCATGGATGAGAACTCTGCTGTGTGTTTCCCTTCAGAGATGGAGTTAAATCCCAGGCTCTGTGTCTTACTACAAGCAAGACTTCGTTACAGGTATGGGCAGTCACTTTTCAGTTCAAAGGAACTACATCATTCTCAAAGCTCACACGTTTATCATCTTAACTGACAAGCATTGGATGTTAGAGGACCAGTGCTTTGTGTCAGTTTCAGAAACAGAGTTGGACTAGGTATGGTCCGTATGTGTAGGAAACACCGTTCTTTTGTTCTCAGAGCACTCACGTTTCCTGCTGTCTTAGAGAATCTAGAAAGCAAGAGCGTGCTTCTTGTTCTAAAGCAGAGTGTGATCAATGGATGAGAACACTGCTGTGTGTTTCACTTCAGAAATGGAGTTAAATCCCAGGCTCTCAGTCTTCCTACAAGCAAGACTTCGTTTCAGGTAAGGCCAGTCACTTTTCTGCTCTAACGAACTACATCATTCACGAAGATCACACGTTTCTCATCTTAACTGACAAGCATTGGATGTTAGAGGACCAGTGCATTGTATCAGTTTCAGAAGCAGATTTGGACTACATATGGTCCGTATGTGTAGGAAACACCGTTCTTTTGTTCTGGGCACACTCAGATTACCTGCTTTATTAGAGAATCTAGAAAGCAAGAGCGTGCTTCTCGCTCTAAAGCAGAGTGTGATCCATGGATGAGAACTCTGCTGTGTGTTTCCCTTCAGAGATGGAGTTAAATCCCAGGCTCTGTGTCTTACTACAAGCAAGACTTCGTTTCAGGTAAGGGCAGTCACTTTTCAGTTCAAAGGAACTACATCATTCACAAAGCTCACACGTTTCTCATCTTAACTGACAAGCATAGGATGTTAGAGGACCAGTGCTTTGTATCAGTTTCAGAAGCAGAGATGGACTATATAATGTCCGTATGTGTAGGAAACACCGTTCTTATGTCTCAGAACACTCATGTTTCCTGCTGTCTTAGAGACTTTAGAAAGCAAGAGCGTGCTTATCGCTCTAAAGCAGATTGTGATCCATGGATGAGAACTATGCTGTGTGTTTCCCTTCAGAAATGGAGTTAAATCCCAGACTCTGTGTCTTCCTACAAGCAAGACTTCGTTTAAGGTAAGGGCAGTCACTTTTCTGCTCAAACGAACTACATCGTTCATGAAGCTCACACGTTTCCCATCTTAACTGACACGCATTGGATGTTAGAGTACCACTGCTTTGTATCAGTTTCAGAAGCTGAGTTGGACTAGATATGGTCCGTATGTGTAGGAAACACCGTTCTTTAGTTCTCAGCACACTCACGTTTCCTGCTTTGTTAGAGATTCCAGAAAGCAAGAGCGTGCTTCTTGCTCTAATTCAGAGTGTGATCCATGGATGAGAACTCTGCTGTATGTTTCCCTTCAGAGATGGAGTTAAATCCCAGGCTCTGTGTCTTCCTATAAGCAAGACTTCGTTTCAGGTGAGGGCAGTCAGTTTTCAGTTCAAAGGAACTACATCATTCTCAAAGCTCACACGTTTCTCATCTTAACTGACAAGCATTGGATGTTAGAGGACCAGTGCTTTGTGTCAGTTTCAGAAACAGAGTTGGACTAGGTATGGTCCGTATGTGTAGGAAACACCGTTCTTTTGTTCTCAGAGCACTCACGTTTCCTGCTGTCTTAGAGACTCTAGAAAGCAAGAGCGTGCTTTTTATTCTAAAGCAGAGTGTGATCCATGGATGAGAACACTGCTGTGTGTTTCACTTCAGAAATGGAGTTAAATCCCAGGCTCTGAGTCTTCCTACAAGCAAGACTTCGTTTCAGGTAAGGGCAGTCACTTTTCTGCTCAAACGAACTACATCGTTCACGAAGATCACACGTTTCTCATCTTAACTGACAAGCATTGGATGTTAGAGGACCAGTGCATTGTATCAATTTCAGAAGCAGATTTGGACTACATATGGTCAATATGTGTAGGAATCACCGTTCTTTGGTCTGGGCACACTCAGATTACCTGCTGTATTAGAGACTCTAGAAAGCAAGAGCGTGCTTCTCGCTCTAAAGCAGAGTGTGATCAATGGAGGAGAACACTGCTGTCTGTTTCCCTTCAGAGATGGAGTTAAATCCCAGGCTCTGTGTCTTCCTATAAGCAAGACTTCGTTTCAGGTGAGGGCAGTCACTTGTCAGCTCAAACGAATTACATCGTTCACGAAGCTCACACGTTTCTCATCTTAACTGACAAGCATTGGATGTTAGCGGACCAGTGCTTTTTGTCAGTTTCAGAAACAGTTGGACTAGATATGGTCCGTATGTGTATGAAACTCCGTTCTTTTTTTCTGGGCACACTCAGATTTCCTGCTGTATTAGAGACTCTAGAAAGCAAGAGCGTGCTTCTTGCTGTAAAGCGGAGTGTGATCCATGGGTGAGAACTATGCTATGTGTTACCATTCAGAAATGGAGTTAAATCCCAGGCTCTGTGTCTTCCTATAAGCAAGATTTCGTTTCAGGTAAGGGCAGTCACTTGACAGCTCAAACAAACTACATCGTTCACGAAACTCACACGTCTCTCATCTTAACAGACAAGCATTGGATGTTAGAGGACCAGTGCTTTGTATCAGTTTCAGAAGCAGAGTTGGACTTGATATGGTCCGTATGTGTAGGAAACACCGTTCTTTTGTTCTCAGCACACTCACGTTTCCTGCTGTGTTAGAGACTCCAGAAAGCAAGAACGTGCTTCTCGCTCTAAAGCAGAGTGTGATCCATGGATGAGAACTCTGCTGTATGTTTCCCTTCAGAGATGGAGTTAAATCCCAGGCTCTGTGTCTTACTACAAGCAAGACTTCGTTACAGGTAAGGGCAGTCACTTTTCAGTTCAAAGGAACTACATCATTCTCAAAGCTCACACGTTTCTCATCTTAACTGACAAGCATTGGATGTTAGGGGACCAGTGCTTTGTGTCAGTTTCAGAAACAGAGTTGGACTAGATATGGTCCGTATGTGTAGGAAACACCGTTCTTTTGTTCTCAGCACACTCACGTTCCCTGCTGTGTTAGAGACTCCAGAAAGCAAGAGTGTGCTTCTTCTTCTAAAGCAGAGTGTGTACAATGGATGAGAACACTGCTGTGTGTTTCACTTCAGAAATGGAGTTAAATCCCAGGCTCTGAGTATTCCTACAAGCAAGACTTCGTTTCAGGTAAGGGCAGTTACTTTTCTGCTCAAACAAACTACATCGTTCACGAAGATCACACGTTTCTCATCTTAACTGACAAGCATTGGATGTTAGAGGACCAGTGCATTGTATCAGTTTCAGAAGCAGATTTGGACTACATATGGTCCCTATGTGTAGGAAACACCGTTCTTTTGTTCTGGGCACACTCAGATTACCTGCTTTATTAGAGACTCTAGAAAGCAAGAGCGTGCTTCTCGCTCTAAAGCAGAGTGTGATCCATGGATGAGAACTCTGCTGTGTGTTTCCCTTCAGAGATGGAGTTAAATCCCAGGCTCTGTGTCTTTCTACATGCAAGACTTCGTTACAGGTAAGGGCAGTCAGTTTTCAGTTCAAAGGAACTACATCATTCTCAAAGCTCACACGTTTATCATCTTAACTGACAAGCATTGGATGTTAGAGGACCAGTGCTTTGTGTCAGTTTCAGAAACAGAGTTGGACTAGGTATGGTCCGTATGTGTAGGAAACACCGTTCTTTTGTTCTCAGAGCACTCACGTTTCCTGCTGTCTTAGAGACTCTAGAAAGCAAGAGCGTGCTTCTTGTTCTAAAGCAGAGTGTGATCCATGGATGAGAACACTGCTGTGTGTTTCACTTCAGAAATGGAGTTAAATCCCAGGCTCTGAGTCTTCCTACAAGCAAGACTTCGTTTCAGGTAAGGGCAGTCACTTTTCTGCTCAAACGAACTACATCGTTCACGAAGATCACACGTTTCTCATCTTAACTGACAAGCATTGGATGTTAGAGGACCAGTGCATTGTATCAGTTTCAGAAGCAGATTTGGACTACATATGGTCCGTATGTGTAGGAATCACCGTTCTTTTGTTCTGGGCACACTCAGATTACCTGCTGTATTAGAGACTCTAGAAAGCAAGAGCGTGCTTCTCGCTCTAAAGCAGAGTGTGATCAATGGAGGAGAACACTGCTGTCTGTTTCCCTTCAGAGATGGAGTTAAATCCCAGGCTCTGTGTCTTCCTATAAGCAAGACTTCGTTTCAGGTGAGGGCAGTCACTTGTCAGCTCAAACGAATTACATCGTTCACAAAGCTCACACGTTTCTCATCTTAACTGACAAGCATTGGATGTTAGCGGACCAGTGCTTTTTGTCAGTTTCAGAAAGAGAGTTGGACTAGATATGGTCCGTATGTGTAGGAAACACCGTTCTTTTGTCTCAGCGCACTCACTTTTCCTGCTGTCTTAGAGACTTTAGAAAGCAAGAGCGTGCTTATCGCTCTAAAGCAGATTGTGATCCATGGATGAGAACTATGCTGTGTGTTTCCCTTCAGAAATGGAGTTAAATCCCAGACTCTGTGTCTTCCTACAAGCAAGACTTCGTTTAAGGTAAGGGCAGTCACTTTTCTGCTCAAACGAACTACATCGTTCATGAAGCTCACACGTTTCCCATCTTAACTGACAAGCATTGGATGTTAGAGTACCACTGCTTTGTATCAGTTTCAGAAGCTGAGTTGGACTAGATATGGTCCGTATGTGTAGGAAACTCCGTTCTTTTTTTCTGGGCACACTCAGATTTCCTGCTATATTAGAGACTCTAGAAAGCAAGAGCGTGCTTCTTGCTGTAAAGCGGAGTGTGATCCATGGGTGAGAACTATGCTATGTGTTACCATTCAGAAATGGAGTTAAATCCCAGGCTCTGTGTCTTCCTATAAGCAAGATTTCGTTTCAGGTAAGGGCAGTCACTTGACAGCTCAATCAATCTACATCGTTCACGAAGCTCACACGTCTCTCATCTTAACAGACAAGCATTGGATGTTAGGGGACCAGTGCTTTGTATCAGTTTCAGAAGCAGAGTTGGACTTGATATGGTCCGTATGTGTAGGAATCACCGTTCTTTTGTTCTGGGCACACTCAGATTACCTGCTGTATTAGACACTCTAGAAAGCAAGAGCGTGCTTCTCGCTCTAAAGCAGAGTGTGATCAATGGAGGAGAACACTGCTTTCTGTTTCCCTTCAGAGATGGAGTTAAATCCCAGGCTCTGTGTCTTCCTATAAGCAAGACTTCGTTTCAGGTGAGGGCAGTAACTTGTCAGCTCAAACGAATTACATCGTTCAGGAAGCTCACACGTTTCTCATCTTAACTGACAAGCATTGGATGTTAGCGGACCAGTGCTTTTTGTCAGTTTCAGAAACAGAGTTGTACTAGATATGGTCCGTTTGTGTAGGAAACACCGTTCTTTTGTCTCAGCGCACTCACGTTTCCTGCTGTCTTAGAGACTTTAGAAAGCAAGAGCGTGCTTATCGCTCTAAAGCAGATTGTGATCCATGGATGAGAACTATGCTGTGTGTTTCCCTTCAGAAATGGAGTTAAATCAAAGACTCTGTGTCTTCCTACAAGCAAGACTTCGTTTAAGGTAAGGGCAGTCACTTTTCTGCTCAAACGAACTACATCGTTCATGAAGCTCACAGGTTTCACATCTTAACTGACAAGCATTGGATGTTAGAGTACCACTGCTTTGTATCAGTTTCAGAAGCTGAGTTGGACTAGATATGGTCCGTATGTGTAGGAAACACCTTTCTTTAGTTCTCAGCACACTCACGTTTCCTGCTTTGTTAGAGACTCCAGAAAGCAAGAGCGTGCTTCTCGCTCTAAAGCAGAGTGTGATCCATGGATGAGAACTCTGCTGTGTGTTTCCCTTCAGAGATGGAGTTAAATCCCAGGCTCTGTGTCTTACTACAAGCAAGACTTCGTTACAGGTATGGGCAGTCAGTTTTCAGTTCAAAGGAACTACATCATTCTCAAAGCTCACACTTTTCTCATCTTAACTGACAAGCATTGGATGTTAGAGGACCAGTGCTTTGTGTCAGTTTCAGAAACAGAGTTGGACTAGGTATGGTCCGTATGTGTAGGAAACACCCTTCTTTTGTTCTCAGAGCACTCACGTTTCCTGCTGTCTTAGAGAATCTAGAAAGCAAGAGCGTGCTTCTTGTTCTAAAGCAGAGTGTGATCAATGGATGAGAACACTGCTGTGTGTTTCACTTCAGAAATGGAGTTAAATCCCAGGCTCTCAGTCCTCCTACAAGCAAGACTTCATTTCAGGTAAGGCCAGTCACTTTTCTGCTCTAACGAACTACATCATTCACGAAGATCACACGTTTCTCATCTTAACTGACAAGCATTGGATGTTAGAGGACCAGTGCATTGTATCAGTTTCAGAAGCAGATTTGGACTACATATGGTCCGTATGTGTAGGAAACACCGTTCTTTTGTTCTGGGCACACTCAGATTACCTGCTTTATTAGAGAATCTAGAAAGCAAGAGCGTGCTTCTCGCTCTAAAGCAGAGTGTGATCCATGGATGAGAACTCTGCTGTGTGTTTCCCTTCAGAGATGGAGTTAAATCCCAGGCTCTGTGTCTTACTACAAGCAAGACTTCGTTTCAGGTAAGGGCAGTCACTTTTCAGTTCAAAGGAACTACATCATTCACAAAGCTCACACGTTTCTCATCTTAACTGACAAGCATAGGATGTTAGAGGACCAGTGCTTTGTATCACTTTCAGAAGCAGAGTTGGACTATATAATGTCCGTATGTGTAGGAAACACCGTTCTTATGTCTCAGAACACTCACGTTTCCTGCTGTCTTAGAGACTTTAGAAAGCAAGAGCTTGCTTATCGCTCTAAAGCAGATTGTGATCCATGGATGAGAACTATGCTGTGTGTTTCCCTTCAGAAATGGAGTTAAATCCCAGACTCTGTGTCTTCCTACAAGCAAGACTTCGTTTAAGGTAAGGGCAGTCACTTTTCTGCTCAAACGAACTACATCGTTCATGAAGCTCACACGTTTCCCATCTTAACTGACACGCATTGGATGTTAGAGTACCACTGCTTTGTATCAGTTTCAGAAACAGAGTTGGACTAGGTATGGTCCGTATGTGTAGGAAACACCGTTCTTTTGTTCTCAGAGCACTCACGTTTCCTGCTGTCTTAGAGACTCTAGAAAGCAAGAGCGTGCTTTTTGTTCTAAAGCAGAGTGTGATCCATGGATGAGAACACTGCTGTGTGTTTCACTGCAGAAATGGAGTTAAATCCCAGGCTCTGAGTCTTCCTACAAGCAAGACTTCGTTTCAGGTAAGGGCAGTCACTTTTCTGCTCAAACGAACTACATCGTTCACGAAGATCACACGTTTCTCATCTTAACTGACAAGCATTGGATGTTAGAGGACCAGTGCATTGTATCAGTTTCAGAAGCAGATTTGGACTACATATGGTCCATATGTGTAGGAATCACCGTTCTTTGGTCTGGGCACACTCAGATTACCTGCTGTATTTGAGACTCTAGAAAGCAAGAGCGTGCTTCTCGCTCTAAAGCAGAGTGTGATCAATGGAGGAGAACACTGCTGTCTGTTTCCCTTCAGAGATGGAGTTAAATCCCAGGCTCTGTGTCTTCCTATAAGCAAGACTTCGTTTCAGGTGAGGGCAGTCACTTGTCAGCTCAAACGAATTACATCGTTCACGAAGCTCACACGTTTCTCATCTTAACTGACAAGCATTGGATGTTAGCGGACCAGTGCTTTTTGTCAGTTTCAGAAACAGTTGGACTAGATATGGTCCGTATGTGTATGAAACTCCGTTCTTTTTCTGGGCACACTCAGATTTCCTGCTGTATTAGAGACTCTAGAAAGCAAGAGCGTGCGTCTTGCTGTAAAGCGGAGTGTGAACCATGGGTGAGAACTATGCTATGTGTTACCATTCAGAAATGGAGTTAAATCCCAGGCTCTGTGTCTTCCTATAAGCAAGATTTCGTTTCAGGTAAGGGCAGTCACTTGACAGCTCAAACAAACTACATCGTTCACGAACCTCACACGTCTCTCATCTTAACAGACAAGCATTGGATGTTAGAGGACCAGTGCTTTGTATCAGTTTCAGAAGCAGAGTTGGACTTGATATGGTCCGTATGTGTAGGAAACACCGTTCTTTTGTTCTCAGCACACTCACGTTTCCTGCTGTGTTAGAGACTCCAGAAAGCAAGAACGTGCTTCTCGCTCTAAAGCAGAGTGTGATCCATGGATGAGAACTCTGCTGTATGTTTCCCTTCAGAGATGGAGTTAAATCCCAGGCTCTGTGTCTTACTACAAGCAAGACTTCGTTACAGGTAAGGGCAGTCACTTTTCAGTTCAAAGGAACTACATCATCCTCAAAGCTCACACGTTTCTCATCTTAACTGACAAGCATTGGATGTTAGGGGACCAGTGCTTTGTGTCAGTTTCAGAAACAGAGTTGGACTAGATATGGTCCGCATGTGTAGGAAACACCGTTCTTTTGTTCTCAGAGCACTCACGTTTCCTGCTGTCTTAGAGACTCTAGAAAGCAAGAGCGTGCTTCTTGTTCTAAAGCAGAGTGTGATCCATGGATGAGAACACTGCTGTGTGTTTCACTTCAGAAATGGAGTTAAATCCCAGGCTCTGAGTCTTCCTACAAGCAAGACTTCGTTTCAGGTAAGGGCAGTCACTTTTCTGCTCAAACGAACTACATCGTTCACGAAGATCACACGTTTCTCATCTTAACTGACAAGCATTGGATGTTAGAGGACCAGTGCATTGTATCAGTTTCAGAAGCAGATTTGGACTACATATGGTCCGTATGTGTAGGAATCACCGTTCTTTTGTACTGGGCACACTCAGATTACCTGATGTATTAGAGACTCTAGAAAGCAAGAGCGTGCTTCTCGCTCTAAAGCAGAGTGTGATCAATGGAGGAGAACACTGCTGTCTGTTTCCCTTCAGAGATGGAGTTAAATCCCAGGCTCTGTGTCTTCCTATAAGCAAGACTTCGTTTCAGGTGAGGGCAGTCACTTGTCAGCTCAAACGAATTACATCGTTCACGAAGCTCACACGTTTCTCATCTTAACTGACAAGCATTGGATGTTAGCGGACCAGTGCTTTTTGTCAGTTTCAGAAAGAGAGTTGGACTAGATATGGTCCGTATGTGTAGGAAACACCGTTCTTTTGTCTCAGCGCACTCACTTTTCCTGCTGTCTTATAGACTTTAGAAAGCAAGAGCGTGCTTATCGCTCTAAAGCAGATTGTGATCCATGGATGAGAACTATGCTGTGTGTTTCCCTTCAGAAATGGAGTTAAATCCCAGACTCTGTGTCTTCCTACAAGCAAGACTTCGTTTAAGGTAAGGGCAGTCACTTTTGTGCTCAAACGAACTACATCGTTCATGAAGCTCACACGTTTCCCATCTTAACTGACAAGCATTGGATGTTAGAGTACCACTGCTTTGTATCAGTTTCAGAAGCTGAGTTGGACTAGATATGGTCCGTATGTGTAGGAAACTCCGTTCTTTTTTTCTGGGCACACTCAGATTTCCTGCTGTATTAGAGACTCTAGAAAGCAAGAGCGTGCTTCTTGCTGTAAAGCGGAGTGTGATCCATGGGTGAGAACTATGCTATGTGTTACCATTCAGAAATGGAGTTAAATCCCAGGCTCTGTGTCTTCCTATAAGCAAGATTTCGTTTCAGGTAAGGGCAGTCACTTGACAGCTCAAACAAACTACATCGTTCACGAAGCTCACACGTCTCTCATCTTAACAGACAAGCATTGGATGTTAGAGGACCAGTGCTTTGTATCAGTTTCAGAAGCAGAGTTGGACTTGATATGGTCCGTATGTGTAGGAAACACCGTTCTTTTGTTCTCAGCACACTCACGTTTCCTGCTGTGTTAGAGACTCCAGAAAGCAAGAACGTGCTTCTCGCTCTAAAGCAGAGTGTGATCCATGGATGAGAACTCTGCTGTATGTTTCCCTTCAGAGATGGAGTTAAATCCCAGGCTCTGTGTCTTACTACAAGCAAGACTTCGTTACAGGTAAGGGCAGTCACTTTTCAGTTCAAAGGAACTACATCATTCTCAAAGCTCACACGTTTCTCATCTTAACTGACAAGCATTGGATGTTAGGGGACCAGTGCTTTGTGTGAGTTTCAGAAACAGAGTTGGACTAGATATGGTCCGTATGTGTAGGAAACACCGTTCTTTTGTTCTCAGCACACTCACGTTCCCTGCTGTGTTAGAGACTCCAGAAAGCAAGAGTGTGCTTCTTGTTCTAAAGCAGAGTGTGATCAATGGATGAGAACACTGCTGTGTGTTTCACTTCAGAAATGGAGTTAAATCCCAGGCTCTGAGTATTCCTACAAGCAAGACTTCGTTTCAGGTAAGGGCAGTCATTTTTCTGCTCAAACAAACTACATCGTTCACGAAGATCACACGTTTCTCATCTTAACTGACAAGCATTGGATGTTAGAGGACCAGTGCATTGTATCAGTTTCAGAAGCAGATTTGGACTACATATGGTCTGTATGTGTAGGAATCACCGTTCTTTTGTTCTGGGCACACTCAGATTACCTGCTGTATTAGAGACTCTAGAAAGCAAGAGCGTGCCTCTCGCTCTAAAGCAGAGTGTGATCAATGGAGGAGAACACTGCTGTCTGTTTCCCTTCAGAGATGGAGTTAAATCCCAGGCTCTGTGTCTTCCTATAAGCAAGACTTCGTTTCAGGTGAGGGCAGTCACTTGTCAGCTCAAACGAATTACATCGTTCACGAAGCTCACACGTTTCTCATCTTAACTGACAAGCATTGGATGTTAGCGGACCAGTGCTTTTTGTCAGTATCAGAAACAGTTGGACTAGATATGGTCCGTATGTGTAGGAAACACCGTTCTTTTGTCTCAGCGCACTCACGTTTCCTGCTGTCTTAGAGACTTTAGAAAGCAAGAGCGTGCTTATCGCTCTAAAGCAGATTGTGATCCATGGATGATAACTATGCTGTGTGTTTCCCTTCAGAAATGGAGTTAAATCCCAGACTCTCTGTCTTCCTACAAGCAAGACTTCGTTTAAGGTAAGGGCAGTCACTTTTCTGCTCAAACGAACTACATCGTTCACGAAGCTCACACGTTTCTCATCTTAACTGACAAGCATTGGATGTTAGCGGACCAGTGCATTTTGTCAGTTTCAGAAAGAGAGTTGGACTAGATATGGTCCGTATGTGTAGGAAACACCGTTCTTTTGTCTCAGCGCACTCACTTTTCCTGCTGTCTTATAGACTTTAGAAAGCAAGAGCGTGCTTATCGCTCTAAAGCAGATTGTGATCCATGGATGAGAACTATGCTGTGTGTTTCCCTTCAGAAATGGAGTTAAATCCCAGACTCTGTGTCTTCCTACAAGCAAGACTTCGTTTAAGGTAAGGGCAGTCACTTTTGTGCTCAAACGAACTACATCGTTCATGAAGCTCACACGTTTCCCATCTTAACTGACAAGCATTGGATGTTAGAGTACCACTGCTTTGTATCAGTTTCAGAAGCAGAGTTGGACTAGATATGGTCCGTATGTGTAGGAAACTCCGTTCTTTTTTTCTGGGCACACTCAGATTTCCTGCTGTATTAGAGACTCTAGAAAGCAAGAGCGTGCTTCTTGTTGTAAAGCGGAGTGTGATCCATGGGTGAGAACTATGCTATGTGTTACCATTCAGAAATGGAGTTAAATCCCAGGCTCTGTGTCTTCCTATAAGCAAGATTTCGTTTCAGGTAAGGGCAGTCACTTGACAGCTCAAACAAACTACATCGTTCACGAAGCTCACACGTCTCTCATCTTAACAGACAAGCATTGGATGTTAGAGGACCAGTGCTTTGTATCAGTTTCAGAAGCAGAGTTGGACTTGATATGGTCCGTATGTGTAGGAAACACCGTTCTTTTGTTCTCAGCACACTCACGTTTCCTGCTGTGTTAGAGACTCCAGAAAGCAAGAACGTGCTTCTCGCTCTAAAGCAGAGTGTGATCCATGGATGAGAACTCTGCTGTATGTTTCCCTTCAGAGATGGAGTTAAATCCCAGGCTCTGTGTCTTACTACAAGCAAGACTTCGTTACAGGTAAGGGCAGTCACTTTTCAGTTCAAAGGAACTACATCATTCTCAAAGCTCACACGTTTCTCATCTTAACTGACAAGCATTGGATGTTAGGGGACCAGTGCTTTGTGTGAGTTTCAGAAACAGAGTTGGACTAGATATGGTCCGTATGTGTAGGAAACACCGTTCTTTTGTTCTCAGCACACTCACGTTCCCTGCTGTGTTAGAGACTCCAGAAAGCAAGAGTGTGCTTCTTGTTCTAAAGCAGAGTGTGATCAATGGATGAGAACACTGCTGTGTGTTTCACTTCAGAAATGGAGTTAAATCCCAGGCTCTGAGTATTCCTACAAGCAAGACTTCGTTTCAGGTAAGGGCAGTCATTTTTCTGCTCAAACAAACTACATCGTTCACGAAGATCACACGTTTCTCATCTTAACTGACAAGCATTGGATGTTAGAGGACCAGTGCATTGTATCAGTTTCAGAAGCAGATTTGGACTACATATGGTCTGTATGTGTAGGAATCACCGTTCTTTTGTTCTGGGCACACTCAGATTACCTGCTGTATTAGAGACTCTAGAAAGCAAGAGCGTGCCTCTCGCTCTAAAGCAGAGTGTGATCAATGGAGGAGAACACTGCTGTCTGTTTCCCTTCAGAGATGGAGTTAAATCCCAGGCTCTGTGTCTTCCTATAAGCAAGACTTCGTTTCAGGTGAGGGCAGTCACTTGTCAGCTCAAACGAATTACATCGTTCACGAAGCTCACACGTTTCTCATCTTAACTGACAAGCATTGGATGTTAGCGGACCAGTGCTTTTTGTCAGTTTCAGAAACAGTTGGACTAGATATGGTCCGTATGTGTAGGAAACACCGTTCTTTTGTCTCAGCGCACTCACGTTTCCTGCTGTCTTAGAGACTTTAGAAAGCAAGAGCGTGCTTATCGCTCTAAAGCAGATTGTGATCCATGGATGATAACTATGCTGTGTGTTTCCCTTCAGAAATGGAGTTAAATCCCAGACTCTCTGTCTTCCTACAAGCAAGACTTCGTTTAAGGTAAGGGCAGTCACTTTTCTGCTCAAACGAACTACATCGTTCATGAAGCTCACACGTTTCACATCTTAACTGACAAGCATTGGATGTTAGAGTACCACTGCTTTGTATCAGTTTCAGAAGCTGAGTTGGACTAGATATGGTCCGTATGTGTAGGAAACACCTTTCTTTAGTTCTCAGCACACTCACGTTTCCTGCTTTCTTAGAGACTCCAGAAAGCAAGAGCGTGCTTCTCGCTCTAAAGCAGAGTGTGATCCATGGATGAGAACTCTGCTGTGTGTTTCCCTTCAGAGATGGAGTTAAATCCCAGGCTCTGTGTCTTACTACAAGCAAGACTTCGTTACAGGTATGGGCAGTCAGTTTTCAGTTCAAAGGAACTACATCATTCTCAAAGCTCACACGTTTCTCATCTTAACTGACAAGCATTGGATGTTAGAGGACCAGTGCTTTGTGTCAGTTTCAGAAACAGAGTTGGACTAGGTATGGTCCGTATGTGTAGGAAACACCGTTCTTTTGTTCTCAGAGCACTCACGTTTCCTGCTGTCTTAGAGACTCTAGAAAGCAAGAGCGTGCTTCTTGTTCTAAAGCAGAGTGTGATCCATGGATGAGAACACTGCTGTGTGTTTCACTTCAGAAATGGAGTTAAATCCCAGGCTCTGAGTCTTCCTACAAGCAAGACTTCGTTTCAGGTAAGGGCAGTCACTTTTCTGCTCAAACGAACTACATTGTTCATGAAGATCACACGTTTCTCATCTTAACTGACAAGCATTGGATGTTAGAGGACCAGTGCATTGTATCAGTTTCAGAAGCAGATTTGGACTACATATGGTCCGTATGTGTAGGAATCACCGTTCTTTTGTTCTGGGCACACTCAGATTACCTGCTGTATTAGAGACTCTAGAAAGCAAGAGCGTGCTTCTCGATCTAAAGCAGAGTGTGATCAATGGAGGAGAACACTGCTATCTGTTTCCCTTCAGAGATGGAGTTAAATCCCAGGCTCTGTGTCTTCCTATAAGCAAGATTTCGTTTCAGGTAAGGGCAGTCACTTGACAGCTCAAACAAACTACATCGTTCACGAAGCTCACACGTCTCTCATCTTAACAGACAAGCATTGGATGTTAGAGGACCAGTGCTTTGTATCAGTTTCAGAAGCAGAGTTGGACTTGATATGGTCCGTATGTGTAGGAAACACCGTTCTTTTGTTCTCAGCACACTCACGTTTCCTGCTGTGTTAGAGACTCCAGAAAGCAAGAACGTGCTTCTCGCTCTAAAGCAGAGTGTGATCCATGGATGAGAACTCTGCTGTATGTTTCCCTTCAGAGATGGAGTTAAATCCCAGGCTCTGTGTCTTACTACAAGCAAGACTTCGTTACAGGTAAGGGCAGTCACTTTTCAGTTCAAAGGAACTACATCATTCTCAAAGCTCACACGTTTCTCATCTTAACTGACAAGCATTGGATGTTAGGGGACCAGTGCTTTGTGTGAGTTTCAGAAACAGAGTTGGACTAGATATGGTCCGTATGTGTAGGAAACACCGTTCTTTTGTTCTCAGCACACTCACGTTCCCTGCTGTGTTAGAGACTCCAGAAAGCAAGAGTGTGCTTCTTGTTCTAAAGCAGAGTGTGATCAATGGATGAGAACACTGCTGTGTGTTTCACTTCAGAAATGGAGTTAAATCCCAGGCTCTGAGTATTCCTACAAGCAAGACTTCGTTTCAGGTAAGGGCAGTCATTTTTCTGCTCAAACAAACTACATCGTTCACGAAGATCACACGTTTCTCATCTTAACTGACAAGCATTGGATGTTAGAGGACCAGTGCATTGTATCAGTTTCAGAAGCAGATTTGGACTACATATGGTCTGTATGTGTAGGAATCACCGTTCTTTTGTTCTGGGCACACTCAGATTACCTGCTGTATTAGAGACTCTAGAAAGCAAGAGCGTGCCTCTCGCTCTAAAGCAGAGTGTGATCAATGGAGGAGAACACTGCTGTCTGTTTCCCTTCAGAGATGGAGTTAAATCCCAGGCTCTGTGTCTTCCTATAAGCAAGACTTCGTTTCAGGTGAGGGCAGTCACTTGTCAGCTCAAACGAATTACATCGTTCACGAAGCTCACACGTTTCTCATCTTAACTGACAAGCATTGGATGTTAGCGGACCAGTGCTTTTTGTCAGTTTCAGAAACAGTTGGACTAGATATGGTCCGTATGTGTAGGAAACACCGTTCTTTTGTCTCAGCGCACTCACGTTTCCTGCTGTCTTAGAGACTTTAGAAAGCAAGAGCGTGCTTATCGCTCTAAAGCAGATTGTGATCCATGGATGAGAACTATGCTGTGTGTTTCCCTTCAGAAATGGAGTTAAATCCCAGACTCTGTGTCTTCCTACAAGCAAGACTTCGTTTAAGGTAAGGGCAGTCACTTTTGTGCTCAAACGAACTACATCGTTCATGAAGCTCACACGTTTCCCATCTTAACTGACAAGCATTGGATGTTAGAGTACCACTGCTTTGTATCAGTTTCAGAAGCTGAGTTGGACTAGATATGGTCCGTATGTGTAGGAAACTCCGTTCTTTTTTTCTGGGCACACTCAGATTTCCTGCTGTATTAGAGACTCTAGAAAGCAAGAGCGTGCTTCTTGCTGTAAAGCGGAGTGTGATCCATGGGTGAGAACTATGCTATGTGTTACCATTCAGAAATGGAGTTAAATCCCAGGCTCTGTGTCTTCCTATAAGCAAGATTTCGTTTCAGGTAAGGGCAGTCACTTTTCTGCTCAAACGAACTACATCGTTCATGAAGCTCACACGTTTCACATCTTAACTGACAAGCATTGGATGTTAGAGTACCACTGCTTTGTATCAGTTTCAGAAGCTGAGTTGGACTAGATATGGTCCGTATGTGTAGGAAACACCTTTCTTTAGTTCTCAGCACACTCACGTTTCCTGCTTTCTTAGAGACTCCAGAAAGCAAGAGCGTGCTTCTCGCTCTAAAGCAGAGTGTGATCCATGGATGAGAACTCTGCTGTGTGTTTCCCTTCAGAGATGGAGTTAAATCCCAGGCTCTGTGTCTTACTACAAGCAAGACTTCGTTACAGGTATGGGCAGTCAGTTTTCAGTTCAAAGGAACTACATCATTCTCAAAGCTCACACGTTTCTCATCTTAACTGACAAGCATTGGATGTTAGAGGACCAGTGCTTTGTGTCAGTTTCAGAAACAGAGTTGGACTAGGTATGGTCCGTATGTGTAGGAAACACCGTTCTTTTGTTCTCAGAGCACTCACGTTTCCTGCTGTCTTAGAGACTCTAGAAAGCAAGAGCGTGCTTCTTGTTCTAAAGCAGAGTGTGATCCATGGATGAGAACACTGCTGTGTGTTTCACTTCAGAAATGGAGTTAAATCCCAGGCTCTGAGTCTTCCTACAAGCAAGACTTCGTTTCAGGTAAGGGCAGTCACTTTTCTGCTCAAACGAACTACATTGTTCATGAAGATCACACGTTTCTCATCTTAACTGACAAGCATTGGATGTTAGAGGACCAGTGCATTGTATCAGTTTCAGAAGCAGATTTGGACTACATATGGTCCGTATGTGTAGGAATCACCGTTCTTTTGTTCTGGGCACACTCAGATTACCTGCTGTATTAGAGACTCTAGAAAGCAAGAGCGTGCTTCTCGATCTAAAGCAGAGTGTGATCAATGGAGGAGAACACTGCTATCTGTTTCCCTTCAGAGATGGAGTTAAATCCCAGGCTCTGTGTCTTCCTATAAGCAAGATTTCGTTTCAGGTAAGGGCAGTCACTTGACAGCTCAAACAAACTACATCGTTCACGAAGCTCACACGTCTCTCATCTTAACAGACAAGCATTGGATGTTAGAGGACCAGTGCTTTGTATCAGTTTCAGAAGCAGAGTTGGACTTGATATGGTCCGTATGTGTAGGAAACACCGTTCTTTTGTTCTCAGCACACTCACGTTTCCTGCTGTGTTAGAGACTCCAGAAAGCAAGAACGTGCTTCTCGCTCTAAAGCAGAGTGTGATCCATGGATGAGAACTCTGCTGTATGTTTCCCTTCAGAGATGGAGTTAAATCCCAGGCTCTGTGTCTTACTACAAGCAAGACTTCGTTACAGGTAAGGGCAGTCACTTTTCAGTTCAAAGGAACTACATCATTCTCAAAGCTCACACGTTTCTCATCTTAACTGACAAGCATTGGATGTTAGGGGACCAGTGCTTTGTGTGAGTTTCAGAAACAGAGTTGGACTAGATATGGTCCGTATGTGTAGGAAACACCGTTCTTTTGTTCTCAGCACACTCACGTTCCCTGCTGTGTTAGAGACTCCAGAAAGCAAGAGTGTGCTTCTTGTTCTAAAGCAGAGTGTGATCAATGGATGAGAACACTGCTGTGTGTTTCACTTCAGAAATGGAGTTAAATCCCAGGCTCTGAGTATTCCTACAAGCAAGACTTCGTTTCAGGTAAGGGCAGTCATTTTTCTGCTCAAACAAACTACATCGTTCACGAAGATCACACGTTTCTCATCTTAACTGACAAGCATTGGATGTTAGAGGACCAGTGCATTGTATCAGTTTCAGAAGCAGATTTGGACTACATATGGTCTGTATGTGTAGGAATCACCGTTCTTTTGTTCTGGGCACACTCAGATTACCTGCTGTATTAGAGACTCTAGAAAGCAAGAGCGTGCCTCTCGCTCTAAAGCAGAGTGTGATCAATGGAGGAGAACACTGCTGTCTGTTTCCCTTCAGAGATGGAGTTAAATCCCAGGCTCTGTGTCTTCCTATAAGCAAGACTTCGTTTCAGGTGAGGGCAGTCACTTGTCAGCTCAAACGAATTACATCGTTCACGAAGCTCACACGTTTCTCATCTTAACTGACAAGCATTGGATGTTAGCGGACCAGTGCTTTTTGTCAGTTTCAGAAACAGTTGGACTAGATATGGTCCGTATGTGTAGGAAACACCGTTCTTTTGTCTCAGCGCACTCACGTTTCCTGCTGTCTTAGAGACTTTAGAAAGCAAGAGCGTGCTTATCGCTCTAAAGCAGATTGTGATCCATGGATGAGAACTATGCTGTGTGTTTCCCTTCAGAAATGGAGTTAAATCCCAGACTCTGTGTCTTCCTACAAGCAAGACTTCGTTTAAGGTAAGGGCAGTCACTTTTGTGCTCAAACGAACTACATCGTTCATGAAGCTCACACGTTTCCCATCTTAACTGACAAGCATTGGATGTTAGAGTACCACTGCTTTGTATCAGTTTCAGAAGCTGAGTTGGACTAGATATGGTCCGTATGTGTAGGAAACTCCGTTCTTTTTTTCTGGGCACACTCAGATTTCCTGCTGTATTAGAGACTCTAGAAAGCAAGAGCGTGCTTCTTGCTGTAAAGCGGAGTGTGATCCATGGGTGAGAACTATGCTATGTGTTACCATTCAGAAATGGAGTTAAATCCCAGGCTCTGTGTCTTCCTATAAGCAAGATTTCGTTTCAGGTAAGGGCAGTCACTTGACAGCTCAAACAAACTACATCGTTCACGAAGCTCACACGTCTCTCATCTTAACAGACAAGCATTGGATGTTAGAGGACCAGTGCTTTGTATCAGTTTCAGAAGCAGAGTTGGACTTGATATGGTCCGTATGTGTAGGAAACACCGTTCTTTTGTTCTCAGCACACTCACGTTTCCTGCTGTGTTAGAGACTCCAGAAAGCAAGAACGTGCTTCTCGCTCTAAAGCAGAGTGTGATCCATGGATGAGAACTCTGCTGTATGTTTCCCTTCAGAGATGGAGTTAAATCCCAGGCTCTGTGTCTTACTACAAGCAAGACTTCGTTACAGGTAAGGGCAGTCACTTTTCAGTTCAAAGGAACTACATCATTCTCAAAGCTCACACGTTTCTCATCTTAACTGACAAGCATTGGATGTTAGGGGACCAGTGCTTTGTGTGAGTTTCAGAAACAGAGTTGGACTAGATATGGTCCGTATGTGTAGGAAACACCGTTCTTTTGTTCTCAGCACACTCACGTTCCCTGCTGTGTTAGAGACTCCAGAAAGCAAGAGTGTGCTTCTTGTTCTAAAGCAGAGTGTGATCAATGGATGAGAACACTGCTGTGTGTTTCACTTCAGAAATGGAGTTAAATCCCAGGCTCTGAGTATTCCTACAAGCAAGACTTCGTTTCAGGTAAGGGCAGTCATTTTTCTGCTCAAACAAACTACATCGTTCACGAAGATCACACGTTTCTCATCTTAACTGACAAGCATTGGATGTTAGAGGACCAGTGCATTGTATCAGTTTCAGAAGCAGATTTGGACTACATATGGTCTGTATGTGTAGGAATCACCGTTCTTTTGTTCTGGGCACACTCAGATTACCTGCTGTATTAAAGACTCTAGAAAGCAAGAGCGTGCCTCTCGCTCTAAAGCAGAGTGTGATCAATGGAGGAGAACACTGCTGTCTGTTTCCCTTCAGAGATGGAGTTAAATCCCAGGCTCTGTGTCTTCCTATAAGCAAGACTTCGTTTCAGGTGAGGGCAGTCACTTGTCAGCTCAAACGAATTACATCGTTCACGAAGCTCACACGTTTCTCATCTTAACTGACAAGCATTGGATGTTAGCGGACCAGTGCTTTTTGTCAGTTTCAGAAACAGTTGGACTAGATATGGTCCGTATGTGTAGGAAACACCGTTCTTTTGTCTCAGCGCACTCACGTTTCCTGCTGTCTTAGAGACTTTAGAAAGCAAGAGCGTGCTTATCGCTCTAAAGCAGATTGTGATCCATGGATGATAACTATGCTGTGTGTTTCCCTTCAGAAATGGAGTTAAATCCCAGACTCTCTGTCTTCCTACAAGCAAGACTTCGTTTAAGGTAAGGGCAGTCACTTTTCTGCTCAAACGAACTACATCGTTCATGAAGCTCACACGTTTCACATCTTAACTGACAAGCATTGGATGTTAGAGTACCACTGCTTTGTATCAGTTTCAGAAGCTGAGTTGGACTAGATATGGTCCGTATGTGTAGGAAACACCTTTCTTTAGTTCTCAGCACACTCACGTTTCCTGCTTTCTTAGAGACTCCAGAAAGCAAGAGCGTGCTTCTCGCTCTAAAGCAGAGTGTGATCCATGGATGAGAACTCTGCTGTGTGTTTCCCTTCAGAGATGGAGTTAAATCCCAGGCTCTGTGTCTTACTACAAGCAAGACTTCGTTACAGGTATGGGCAGTCAGTTTTCAGTTCAAAGGAACTACATCATTCTCAAAGCTCACACGTTTCTCATCTTAACTGACAAGCATTGGATGTTAGAGGACCAGTGCTTTGTGTCAGTTTCAGAAACAGAGTTGGACTAGGTATGGTCCGTATGTGTAGGAAACACCGTTCTTTTGTTCTCAGAGCACTCACGTTTCCTGCTGTCTTAGAGACTCTAGAAAGCAAGAGCGTGCTTCTTGTTCTAAAGCAGAGTGTGATCCATGGATGAGAACACTGCTGTGTGTTTCACTTCAGAAATGGAGTTAAATCCCAGGCTCTGAGTCTTCCTACAAGCAAGACTTCGTTTCAGGTAAGGGCAGTCACTTTTCTGCTCAAACGAACTACATCGTTCACGAAGATCACACGTTTCTCATCTTAACTGACAAGCATTGGATGTTAGAGGACCAGTGCATTGTATCAGTTTCAGAAGCAGATTTGGACTACATATGGTCCGTATGTGTAGGAATCACCGTTCTTTTGTTCTGGGCACACTCAGATTACCTGCTGTATTAGAGACTCTAGAAAGCAAGAGCGTGCTTCTCGATCTAAAGCAGAGTGTGATCAATGGAGGAGAACACTGCTATCTGTTTCCCTTCAGAGATGGAGTTAAATCCCAGGCTCTGTGTCTTCCTATAAGCAAGACTTCGTTTCAGGTGAGGGCAGTCACTTGTCAGCTCAAACGAATTACATCGTTCACGAAGCTCACACGTTTCTCATCTTAACTGACAAGCATTGGATGTTAGCGGACCAGTGCATTTTGTCAGTTTCAGAAAGAGAGTTGGACTAGATATGGTCCGTATGTGTAGGAAACACCGTTCTTTTGTCTCAGCGCACTCACTTTTCCTGCTGTCTTATAGACTTTAGAAAGCAAGAGCGTGCTTATCGCTCTAAAGCAGATTGTGATCCATGGATGAGAACTATGCTGTGTGTTTCCCTTCAGAAATGGAGTTAAATCCCAGACTCTGTGTCTTCCTACAAGCAAGACTTCGTTTAAGGTAAGGGCAGTCACTTTTCTGCTCAAACGAACTACATCGTTCATGAAGCTCACACGTTTCCCATCTTAACTGACAAGCATTGGATGTTAGAGTACCACTGCTTTGTATCAGTTTCAGAAGCAGAGTTGGACTAGATATGGTCCGTATGTGTAGGAAACTCCGTTCTTTTTTTCTGGGCACACTCAGATTTCCTGCTGTATTAGAGACTCTAGAAAGCAAGAGCGTGCTTCTTGCTGTAAAGCGGAGTGTGATCCATGGGTGAGAACTATGCTATGTGTTACCATTCAGAAATGGAGTTAAATCCCAGGCTCTGTGTCTTCCTATAAGCAAGATTTCGTTTCAGGTAAGGGCAGTCACTTGACAGCTCAAACAAACTACATCGTTCACGAAGCTCACACGTCTCTCATCTTAACAGACAAGCATTGGATGTTAGAGGACCAGTGCTTTGTATCAGTTTCAGAAGCAGAGTTGGACTTGATATGGTCTGTATGTGTAGGAAACACCGTTCTTTTGTTCTCAGCACACTCACGTTTCCTGCTGTGTTAGAGACTCCAGAAAGCAAGAACGTGCTTCTCGCTCTAAAGCAGAGTGTGATCCATGGATGAGAACTCTGCTGTATGTTTCCCTTCAGAGATGGAGTTAAATCCCAGGCTCTGTGTCTTACTACAAGCAAGACTTCGTTACAGGTAAGGGCAGTCACTTTTCAGTTCAAAGGAACTACATCATTCTCAAAGCTCACACGTTTCTCATCTTAACTGACAAGCATTGGATGTTAGGGGACCAGTGCTTTGTGTGAGTTTCAGAAACAGAGTTGGACTAGATATGGTCCGTATGTGTAGGAAACACCGTTCTTTTGTTCTCAGCACACTCACGTTCCCTGCTGTGTTAGAGACTCCAGAAAGCAAGAGTGTGCTTCTTGTTCTAAAGCAGAGTGTGATCAATGGATGAGAACACTGCTGTGTGTTTCACTTCAGAAATGGAGTTAAATCCCAGGCTCTGAGTATTCCTACAAGCAAGACTTCGTTTCAGGTAAGGGCAGTCATTTTTCTGCTCAAACAAACTACATCGTTCACGAAGATCACACGTTTCTCATCTTAACTGACAAGCATTGGATGTTAGAGGACCAGTGCATTGTATCAGTTTCAGAAGCAGATTTGGACTACATATGGTCTGTATGTGTAGGAATCACCGTTCTTTTGTTCTGGGCACACTCAGATTACCTGCTGTATTAGAGACTCTAGAAAGCAAGAGCGTGCCTCTCGCTCTAAAGCAGAGTGTGATCAATGGAGGAGAACACTGCTGTCTGTTTCCCTTCAGAGATGGAGTTAAATCCCAGGCTCTGTGTCTTCCTATAAGCAAGACTTCGTTTCAGGTGAGGGCAGTCACTTGTCAGCTCAAACGAATTACATCGTTCACGAAGCTCACACGTTTCTCATCTTAACTGACAAGCATTGGATGTTAGCGGACCAGTGCTTTTTGTCAGTTTCAGAAACAGTTGGACTAGATATGGTCCGTATGTGTAGGAAACACCGTTCTTTTGTCTCAGCGCACTCACGTTTCCTGCTGTCTTAGAGACTTTAGAAAGCAAGAGCGTGCTTATCGCTCTAAAGCAGATTGTGATCCATGGATGAGAACTATGCTGTGTGTTTCCCTTCAGAAATGGAGTTAAATCCCAGACTCTGTGTCTTCCTACAAGCAAGACTTCGTTTAAGGTAAGGGCAGTCACTTTTGTGCTCAAACGAACTACATCGTTCATGAAGCTCACACGTTTCCCATCTTAACTGACAAGCATTGGATGTTAGAGTACCACTGCTTTGTATCAGTTTCAGAAGCTGAGTTGGACTAGATATGGTCCGTATGTGTAGGAAACTCCGTTCTTTTTTTCTGGGCACACTCAGATTTCCTGCTGTATTAGAGACTCTAGAAAGCAAGAGCGTGCTTCTTGCTGTAAAGCGGAGTGTGATCCATGGGTGAGAACTATGCTATGTGTTACCATTCAGAAATGGAGTTAAATCCCAGGCTCTGTGTCTTCCTATAAGCAAGATTTCGTTTCAGGTAAGGGCAGTCACTTGACAGCTCAAACAAACTACATCGTTCACGAAGCTCACACGTCTCTCATCTTAACAGACAAGCATTGGATGTTAGAGGACCAGTGCTTTGTATCAGTTTCAGAAGCAGAGTTGGACTTGATATGGTCCGTATGTGTAGGAAACACCGTTCTTTTGTTCTCAGCACACTCACGTTTCCTGCTGTGTTAGAGACTCCAGAAAGCAAGAACGTGCTTCTCGCTCTAAAGCAGAGTGTGATCCATGGATGAGAACTCTGCTGTATGTTTCCCTTCAGAGATGGAGTTAAATCCCAGGCTCTGTGTCTTACTACAAGCAAGACTTCGTTACAGGTAAGGGCAGTCACTTTTCAGTTCAAAGGAACTACATCATTCTCAAAGCTCACACGTTTCTCATCTTAACTGACAAGCATTGGATGTTAGGGGACCAGTGCTTTGTGTGAGTTTCAGAAACAGAGTTGGACTAGATATGGTCCGTATGTGTAGGAAACACCGTTCTTTTGTTCTCAGCACACTCACGTTCCCTGCTGTGTTAGAGACTCCAGAAAGCAAGAGTGTGCTTCTTGTTCTAAAGCAGAGTGTGATCAATGGATGAGAACACTGCTGTGTGTTTCACTTCAGAAATGGAGTTAAATCCCAGGCTCTGAGTATTCCTACAAGCAAGACTTCGTTTCAGGTAAGGGCAGTCATTTTTCTGCTCAAACAAACTACATCGTTCACGAAGATCACACGTTTCTCATCTTAACTGACAAGCATTGGATGTTAGAGGACCAGTGCATTGTATCAGTTTCAGAAGCAGATTTGGACTACATATGGTCTGTATGTGTAGGAATCACCGTTCTTTTGTTCTGGGCACACTCAGATTACCTGCTGTATTAAAGACTCTAGAAAGCAAGAGCGTGCCTCTCGCTCTAAAGCAGAGTGTGATCAATGGAGGAGAACACTGCTGTCTGTTTCCCTTCAGAGATGGAGTTAAATCCCAGGCTCTGTGTCTTCCTATAAGCAAGACTTCGTTTCAGGTGAGGGCAGTCACTTGTCAGCTCAAACGAATTACATCGTTCACGAAGCTCACACGTTTCTCATCTTAACTGACAAGCATTGGATGTTAGCGGACCAGTGCTTTTTGTCAGTTTCAGAAACAGTTGGACTAGATATGGTCCGTATGTGTAGGAAACACCGTTCTTTTGTCTCAGCGCACTCACGTTTCCTGCTGTCTTAGAGACTTTAGAAAGCAAGAGCGTGCTTATCGCTCTAAAGCAGATTGTGATCCATGGATGATAACTATGCTGTGTGTTTCCCTTCAGAAATGGAGTTAAATCCCAGACTCTCTGTCTTCCTACAAGCAAGACTTCGTTTAAGGTAAGGGCAGTCACTTTTCTGCTCAAACGAACTACATCGTTCATGAAGCTCACACGTTTCACATCTTAACTGACAAGCATTGGATGTTAGAGTACCACTGCTTTGTATCAGTTTCAGAAGCTGAGTTGGACTAGATATGGTCCGTATGTGTAGGAAACACCTTTCTTTAGTTCTCAGCACACTCACGTTTCCTGCTTTCTTAGAGACTCCAGAAAGCAAGAGCGTGCTTCTCGCTCTAAAGCAGAGTGTGATCCATGGATGAGAACTCTGCTGTGTGTTTCCCTTCAGAGATGGAGTTAAATCCCAGGCTCTGTGTCTTACTACAAGCAAGACTTCGTTACAGGTATGGGCAGTCAGTTTTCAGTTCAAAGGAACTACATCATTCTCAAAGCTCACACGTTTCTCATCTTAACTGACAAGCATTGGATGTTAGAGGACCAGTGCTTTGTGTCAGTTTCAGAAACAGAGTTGGACTAGGTATGGTCCGTATGTGTAGGAAACACCGTTCTTTTGTTCTCAGAGCACTCACGTTTCCTGCTGTCTTAGAGACTCTAGAAAGCAAGAGCGTGCTTCTTGTTCTAAAGCAGAGTGTGATCCATGGATGAGAACACTGCTGTGTGTTTCACTTCAGAAATGGAGTTAAATCCCAGGCTCTGAGTCTTCCTACAAGCAAGACTTCGTTTCAGGTAAGGGCAGTCACTTTTCTGCTCAAACGAACTACATCGTTCACGAAGATCACACGTTTCTCATCTTAACTGACAAGCATTGGATGTTAGAGGACCAGTGCATTGTATCAGTTTCAGAAGCAGATTTGGACTACATATGGTCCGTATGTGTAGGAATCACCGTTCTTTTGTTCTGGGCACACTCAGATTACCTGCTGTATTAGAGACTCTAGAAAGCAAGAGCGTGCTTCTCGATCTAAAGCAGAGTGTGATCAATGGAGGAGAACACTGCTATCTGTTTACCTTCAGAGATGGAGTTAAATCCCAGGCTCTGTGTCTTCCTATAAGCAAGACTTCGTTTCAGGTGAGGGCAGTCACTTGTCAGCTCAAACGAATTACATCGTTCACGAAGCTCACACGTTTCTCATCTTAACTGACAAGCATTGGATGTTAGCGGACCAGTGCATTTTGTCAGTTTCAGAAAGAGAGTTGGACTAGATATGGTCCGTATGTGTAGGAAACACCGTTCTTTTGTCTCAGCGCACTCACTTTTCCTGCTGTCTTATAGACTTTAGAAAGCAAGAGCGTGCTTATCGCTCTAAAGCAGATTGTGATCCATGGATGAGAACTATGCTGTGTGTTTCCCTTCAGAAATGGAGTTAAATCCCAGACTCTGTGTCTTCCTACAAGCAAGACTTCGTTTAAGGTAAGGGCAGTCACTTTTCTGCTCAAACGAACTACATCGTTCATGAAGCTCACACGTTTCCCATCTTAACTGACAAGCATTGGATGTTAGAGTACCACTGCTTTGTATCAGTTTCAGAAGCAGAGTTGGACTAGATATGGTCCGTATGTGTAGGAAACTCCGTTCTTTTTTTCTGGGCACACTCAGATTTCCTGCTGTATTAGAGACTCTAGAAAGCAAGAGCGTGCTTCTTGCTGTAAAGCGGAGTGTGATCCATGGGTGAGAACTATGCTATGTGTTACCATTCAGAAATGGAGTTAAATCCCAGGCTCTGTGTCTTCCTATAAGCAAGATTTCGTTTCAGGTAAGGGCAGTCACTTGACAGCTCAAACAAACTACATCGTTCACGAAGCTCACACGTCTCTCATCTTAACAGACAAGCATTGGATGTTAGAGGACCAATGCTTTGTATCAGTTTCAGAAGCAGAGTTGGACTTGATATGGTCTGTATGTGTAGGAAACACCGTTCTTTTGTTCTCAGCACACTCACGTTTCCTGCTGTGTTAGAGACTCCAGAAAGCAAGAACGTGCTTCTCGCTCTAAAGCAGAGTGTGATCCATGGATGAGAACTCTGCTGTATGTTTCCCTTCAGAGATGGAGTTAAATCCCAGGCTCTGTGTCTTACTACAAGCAAGACTTCGTTACAGGTAAGGGCAGTCACTTTTCAGTTCAAAGGAACTACATCATTCTCAAAGCTCACACGTTTCTCATCTTAACTGACAAGCATTGGATGTTAGGGGACCAGTGCTTTGTGTGAGTTTCAGAAACAGAGTTGGACTAGATATGGTCCGTATGTGTAGGAAACACCGTTCTTTTGTTCTCAGCACACTCACGTTCCCTGCTGTGTTAGAGACTCCATAAAGCAAGAGTGTGCTTCTTGTTCTAAAGCAGAGTGTGATCAATGGATGAGAACACTGCTGTGTGTTTCACTTCAGAAATGGAGTTAAATCCCAGGCTCTGAGTATTCCTACAAGCAAGACTTCGTTTCAGGTAAGGGCAGTCATTTTTCTGCTCAAACAAACTACATCGTTCACGAAGATCACACGTTTCTCATCTTAACTGACAAGCATTGGATGTTAGAGGACCAGTGCATTGTATCAGTTTCAGAAGCAGATTTGGACTACATATGGTCTGTATGTGTAGGAATCACCGTTCTTTTGTTCTGGGCACACTCAGATTACCTGCTGTATTAGAGACTCTAGAAAGCAAGAGCGTGCCTCTCGCTCTAAAGCAGAGTGTGATCAATGGAGGAGAACACTGCTGTCTGTTTCCCTTCAGAGATGGAGTTAAATCCCAGGCTCTGTGTCTTCCTATAAGCAAGACTTCGTTTCAGGTGAGGGCAGTCACTTGTCAGCTCAAACGAATTACATCGTTCACGAAGCTCACACGTTTCTCATCTTAACTGACAAGCATTGGATGTTAGCGGACCAGTGCTTTTTGTCAGTTTCAGAAACAGTTGGACTAGATATGGTCCGTATGTGTAGGAAACACCGTTCTTTTGTCTCAGCGCACTCACGTTTCCTGCTGTCTTAGAGACTTTAGAAAGCAAGAGCGTGCTTATCGCTCTAAAGCAGATTGTGATCCATGGATGATAACTATGCTGTGTGTTTCCCTTCAGAAATGGAGTTAAATCCCAGACTCTCTGTCTTCCTACAAGCAAGACTTCGTTTAAGGTAAGGGCAGTCACTTTTCTGCTCAAACGAACTACATCGTTCATGAAGCTCACACGTTTCACATCTTAACTGACAAGCATTGGATGTTAGAGTACCACTGCTTTGTATCAGTTTCAGAAGCTGAGTTGGACTAGATATGGTCCGTATGTGTAGGAAACACCTTTCTTTAGTTCTCAGCACACTCACGTTTCCTGCTTTCTTAGAGACTCCAGAAAGCAAGAGCGTGCTTCTCGCTCTAAAGCAGAGTGTGATCCATGGATGAGAACTCTGCTGTGTGTTTCCCTTCAGAGATGGAGTTAAATCCCAGGCTCTGTGTCTTACTACAAGCAAGACTTCGTTACAGGTATGGGCAGTCAGTTTTCAGTTCAAAGGAACTACATCATTCTCAAAGCTCACACGTTTCTCATCTTAACTGACAAGCATTGGATGTTAGAGGACCAGTGCTTTGTGTCAGTTTCAGAAACAGAGTTGGACTAGGTATGGTCCGTATGTGTAGGAAACACCGTTCTTTTGTTCTCAGAGCACTCACGTTTCCTGCTGTCTTAGAGACTCTAGAAAGCAAGAGCGTGCTTCTTGTTCTAAAGCAGAGTGTGATCCATGGATGAGAACACTGCTGTGTGTTTCACTTCAGAAATGGAGTTAAATCCCAGGCTCTGAGTCTTCCTACAAGCAAGACTTCGTTTCAGGTAAGGGCAGTCACTTTTCTGCTCAAACGAACTACATCGTTCACGAAGATCACACGTTTCTCATCTTAACTGACAAGCATTGGATGTTAGAGGACCAGTGCATTGTATCAGTTTCAGAAGCAGATTTGGACTACATATGGTCCGTATGTGTAGGAATCACCGTTCTTTTGTTCTGGGCACACTCAGATTACCTGCTGTATTAGAGACTCTAGAAAGCAAGAGCGTGCTTCTCGATCTAAAGCAGAGTGTGATCAATGGAGGAGAACACTGCTATCTGTTTACCTTCAGAGATGGAGTTAAATCCCAGGCTCTGTGTCTTCCTATAAGCAAGACTTCGTTTCAGGTGAGGGCAGTCACTTGTCAGCTCAAACGAATTACATCGTTCACGAAGCTCACACGTTTCTCATCTTAACTGACAAGCATTGGATGTTAGCGGACCAGTGCTTTTTGTCAGTTTCAGAAAGAGAGTTGGACTAGATATGGTCCGTATGTGTAGGAAACACCGTTCTTTTGTCTCAGCGCACTCACTTTTCCTGCTGTCTTAGAGACTTTAGAAAGCAAGAGCGTGCTTCTCGCTCTAAAGCAGATTGTGATCCATGGATGAGAACTATGCTGTGTGTTTCCCTTCAGAAATGGAGTTAAATCCCAGACTCTGTGTCTTCCTACAAGCAAGACTTCGTTTAAGGTAAGGGCAGTCACTTTTCTGCTCAAACGAACTACATCGTTCATGAAGCTCACACGTTTCCCATCTTAACTGACAAGCATTGGATGTTAGAGTACCACTGCTTTGTATCAGTTTCAGAAGCTGAGTTGGACTATATATGGTCCGTATGTGTATGAAACTCCGTTCTTTTTTTCTGGGCACACTCAGATTTCCTGCTGTATTAGAGACTCTAGAAAGCAAGAGCGTGCTTCTTGCTGTAAAGCGGAGTGTGATCCATGGGTGAGAACTATGCTATGTGTTACCATTCAGAAATGGAGTTAAATCCCAGGCTCTGTGTCTTCCTATAAGCAAGACTTCGTTTCAGGTGAGGGCAGTCACTTGTCAGCTCAAACGAATTACATCGTTCACGAAGCTCACACGTTTCTCATCTTAACTGACAAGCATTGGATGTTAGCGGACCAGTGCTTTTTGTCAGTTTCAGAAACAGTTGGACTAGATATGGTCCGTATGTGTAGGAAACACCGTTCTTTTGTCTCAGCGCACTCACGTTTCCTGCTGTCTTAGAGACTTTAGAAAGCAAGAGCGTGCTTATCACTCTAAAGCAGATTGTGATCCATGGATGATAACTATGCTGTGTGTTTCCCTTCAGAAATGGAGTAAAATCCCAGACTCTCTGTCTTCCTACAAGCAAGACTTCGTTTAAGGTAAGGGCAGTCACTTTTCTGCTCAAACGAACTACATCGTTCATGAAGCTCACACGTTTCCCATCTTAACTGAGAAGCATTGGATGTTAGAGTACCACTGCTTTGTATCAGTTTCAGAAGCTGAGTTGGACTTGATATGGTCCGTATGTGTAGGAAACACCGTTCTTTTGTTCTCAGCACACTCACGTTTCCTGCTGTGTTAGAGACTCCAGAAAGCAAGAACGTGCTTCTCGCTCTAAAGCAGAGTGTGATCCATGGATGAGAACTCTGCTGTATGTTTCCCTTCAGAGATGGAGTTAAATCCCAGGCTCTGTGTCTTACTACAAGCAAGACTTCGTTACAGGTAAGGGCAGTCACTTTTCAGTTCAAAGGAACTACATCATTCTCAAAGCTCACACGTTTCTCATCTTAACTGACAAGCATTGGATGTTAGGGGACCAGTGCTTTGTGTGAGTTTCAGAAACAGAGTTGGACTAGATATGGTCCTTATGTGTAGGAAACACCGTTCTTTTGTTCTCAGCACACTCACGTTCCCTGCTGTGTTAGAGACTCCAGAAAGCAAGAGCGTGCCTCTCGCTCTAAAGCAGAGTGTGATCAATGGAGGAGAACACTGCTGTCTGTTTCCCTTCAGAGATGGAGTTAAATCCCAGGCTCTGTGTCTTCCTATAAGCAAGACTTCGTTTCAGGTGAGGGCAGTCACTTGTCAGCTCAAACGAATTACATCGTTCACGAAGCTCACACGTTTCTCATCTTAACTGACAAGCATTGGATGTTAGCGGACCAGTGCTTTTTGTCAGTTTCAGAAACAGTTGGACTAGATATGGTCCGTATGTGTAGGAAACACCGTTCTTTTGTCTCAGCGCACTCACGTTTCCTGCTGTCTTAGAGACTTTAGAAAGCAAGAGCGTGCTTATCGCTCTAAAGCAGATTGTGATCCATGGATGATAACTATGCTGTGTGTTTCCCTTCAGAAATGGAGTTAAATCCCAGACTCTCTGTCTTCCTATAAGCAAGACTTCGTTTAAGGTAAGGGCAGTCACTTTTCTGCTCAAACGAACTACATCGTTCATGAAGCTCACACGTTTCACATCTTAACTGACAAGCATTGGATGTTAGAGTACCACTGCTTTGTATCAGTTTCAGAAGCTGAGTTGGACTAGATATGGTCCGTATGTGTAGGAAACACCTTTCTTTAGTTCTCAGCACACTCACGTTTCCTGCTTTCTTAGAGACTCCAGAAAGCAAGAGCGTGCTTCTCGCTCTAAAGCAGAGTGTGATCCATGGATGAGAACTCTGCTGTGTGTTTCCCTTCAGAGATGGAGTTAAATCCCAGGCTCTGTGTCTTACTACAAGCAAGACTTCGTTACAGGTATGGGCAGTCAGTTTTCAGTTCAAAGGAACTACATCATTCTCAAAGCTCACACGTTTCTCATCTTAACTGACAAGCATTGGATGTTAGAGGACCAGTGCTTTGTGTCAGTTTCAGAAACAGAGTTGGACTAGGTATGGTCCGTATGTGTAGGAAACACCGTTCTTTTGTTCTCAGAGCACTCACGTTTCCTGCTGTCTTAGAGACTCTAGAAAGCAAGAGCGTGCTTCTTGTTCTAAAGCAGAGTGTGATCCATGGATGAGAACACTGCTGTGTGTTTCACTTCAGAAATGGAGTTAAATCCCAGGCTCTGAGTCTTCCTACAAGCAAGACTTCGTTTCAGGTAAGGGCAGTCACTTTTCTGCTCAAACGAACTACATCGTTCACGAAGATCACACGTTTCTCATCTTAACTGACAAGCATTGGATGTTAGAGGACCAGTGCATTGTATCAGTTTCAGAAGCAGATTTGGACTACATATGGTCCGTATGTGTAGGAATCACCGTTCTTTTGTTCTGGGCACACTCAGATTACCTGCTGTATTAGAGACTCTAGAAAGCAAGAGCGTGCTTCTCGATCTAAAGCAGAGTGTGATCAATGGAGGAGAACACTGCTATCTGTTTCCCTTCAGAGATGGAGTTAAATCCCAGGCTCTGTGTCTTCCTATAAGCAAGACTTCGTTTCAGGTGAGGGCAGTCACTTGTCAGCTCAAACGAATTACATCGTTCACGAAGCTCACACGTTTCTCATCTTAACTGACAAGCATTGGATGTTAGCGGACCAGTGCTTTTTGTCAGTTTCAGAAAGAGAGTTGGACTAGATATGGTCCGTATGTGTAGGAAACACCGTTCTTTTGTCTCAGCGCACTCACTTTTCCTGCTGTCTTAGAGACTTTAGAAAGCAAGAGCGTGCTTATCGCTCTAAAGCAGATTGTGATCCATGGATGAGAACTATGCTGTGTGTTTCCCTTCAGAAATGGAGTTAAATCCCAGACTCTGTGTCTTCCTACAAGCAAGACTTCGTTTAAGGTAAGGGCAGTCACTTTTCTGCTCAAACGAACTACATCGTTCATGAAGCTCACACGTTTCCCATCTTAACTGACAAGCATTGGATGTTAGAGTACCACTGCTTTGTATCAGTTTCAGAAGCTGAGTTGGACTATATATGGTCCGTATGTGTATGAAACTCCGTTCTTTTTTTCTGGGCACACTCAGATTTCCTGCTGTATTAGAGACTCTAGAAAGCAAGAGCGTGCTTCTTGCTGTAAAGCGGAGTGTGATCCATGGGTGAGAACTATGCTATGTGTTACCATTCAGAAATGGAGTTAAATCCCAGGCTCTGTGTCTTCCTATAAGCAAGACTTCGTTTCAGGTGAGGGCAGTCACTTGTCAGCTCAAACGAATTACATCGTTCACGAAGCTCACACGTTTCTCATCTTAACTGACAAGCATTGGATGTTAGCGGACCAGTGCTTTTTGTCAGTTTCAGAAACAGTTGGACTAGATATGGTCCGTATGTGTAGGAAACACCGTTCTTTTGTCTCAGCGCACTCACGTTTCCTGCTGTCTTAGAGACTTTAGAAAGCAAGAGCGTGCTTATCGCTCTAAAGCAGATTGTGATCCATGGATGATAACTATGCTGTGTGTTTCCCTTCAGAAATGGAGTTAAATCCCAGACTCTCTGTCTTCCTACAAGCAAGACTTCGTTTAAGGTAAGGGCAGTCACTTTTCTGCTCAAACGAACTACATCATTCATGAAGCTCACACGTTTCACATCTTAACTGACAAGCATTGGATGTTAGAGTACCACTGCTTTGTATCAGTTTCAGAAGCTGAGTTGGACTAGATATGGTCCGTATGTGTAGGAAACACCTTTCTTTAGTTCTCAGCACACTCACGTTTCCTGCTTTCTTAGAGACTCCAGAAAGCAAGAGCGTGCTTCTCGCTCTAAAGCAGAGTGTGATCCATGGATGAGAACTCTGCTGTGTGTTTCCCTTCAGAGATGGAGTTAAATCCCAGGCTCTGTGTCTTACTACAAGCAAGACTTCGTTACAGGTATGGGCAGTCAGTTTTCAGTTCAAAGGAACTACATCATTCTCAAAGCTCACACTTTTCTCATCTTAACTGACAAGCATTGGATGTTAGAGGACCAGTGCTTTGTGTCAGTTTCAGAAACAGAGTTGGACTAGGTATGGTCCGTATGTGTAGGAAACACCGTTCTTTTGTTCTCAGAGCACTCACGTTTCCTGCTGTCTTAGAGACTCTAGAAAGCAAGAGCGTGCTTCTTGTTCTAAAGCAGAGTGTGATCCATGGATGAGAACACTGCTGTGTGTTTCACTTCAGAAATGGAGTTAAATCCCAGGCTCTGAGTCTTCCTACAAGCAAGACTTCGTTTCAGGTAAGGGCAGTCACTTTTCTGCTCAAACGAACTACATCGTTCACGAAGATCACACGTTTCTCATCTTAACTGACAAGCATTGGATGTTAGAGGACCAGTGCATTGTATCAGTTTCAGAAGCAGATTTGGACTACATATGGTCCGTATGTGTAGGTATCACCGTTCTTTTGTTCTGGGCACACTCAGATTACCTGCTGTATTAGAGACTCTAGAAAGCAAGAGCGTGCTTCTCGATCTAAAGCAGAGTGTGATCAATGGAGGAGAACACTGCTATCTGTTTACCTTCAGAGATGGAGTTAAATCCCAGGCTCTGTGTCTTCCTATAAGCAAGACTTCGTTTCAGGTGAGGGCAGTCACTTGTCAGCTCAAACGAATTACATCGTTCACGAAGCTCACACGTTTCTCATCTTAACTGACAAGCATTGGATGTTAGCGGACCAGTGCTTTTTGTCAGTTTCAGAAAGAGAGTTGGACTAGATATGGTCCGTATGTGTAGGAAACACCGTTCTTTTGTCTCAGCGCACTCACTTTTCCTGCTGTCTTAGAGACTTTAGAAAGCAAGAGCGTGCTTCTCGCTCTAAAGCAGATTGTGATCCATGGATGAGAACTATGCTGTGTGTTTCCCTTCAGAAATGGAGTTAAATCCCAGACTCTGTGTCTTCCTACAAGCAAGACTTCGTTTAAGGTAAGGGCAGTCACTTTTCTGCTCAAACGAACTACATCGTTCATGAAGCTCACACGTTTCCCATCTTAACTGACAAGCATTGGATGTTAGAGTACCACTGCTTTGTATCAGTTTCAGAAGCTGAGTTGGACTATATATGGTCCGTATGTGTATGAAACTCCGTTCTTTTTTTCTGGGCACACTCAGATTTCCTGCTGTATTAGAGACTCTAGAAAGCAAGAGCGTGCTTCTTGCTGTAAAGCGGAGTGTGATCCATGGGTGAGAACTATGCTATGTGTTACCATTCAGAAATGGAGTTAAATCCCAGGCTCTGTGTCTTCCTATAAGCAAGACTTCGTTTCAGGTGAGGGCAGTCACTTGTCAGCTCAAACGAATTACATCGTTCACGAAGCTCACACGTTTCTCATCTTAACTGACAAGCATTGGATGTTAGCGGACCAGTGCTTTTTGTCAGTTTCAGAAACAGTTGGACTAGATATGGTCCGTATGTGTAGGAAACACCGTTCTTTTGTCTCAGCGCACTCACGTTTCCTGCTGTCTTAGAGACTTTAGAAAGCAAGAGCGTGCTTATCACTCTAAAGCAGATTGTGATCCATGGATGATAACTATGCTGTGTGTTTCCCTTCAGAAATGGAGTTAAATCCCAGACTCTCTGTCTTCCTACAAGCAAGACTTCGTTTAAGGTAAGGGCAGTCACTTTTCTGCTCAAACGAACTACATCGTTCATGAAGCTCACACGTTTCCCATCTTAACTGAGAAGCATTGGATGTTAGAGTACCACTGCTTTGTATCAGTTTCAGAAGCTGAGTTGGACTAGATATGGTCCGTATGTGTAGGAAACTCCGTTCTTTTTTTCTGGGCACACTCAGATTTCCTGCTGTATTAGAGACTCTAGAAAGCAAGAGCGTGCTTCTTGCTGTAAAGCGGAGTGTGATCCATGGGTGAGAACTATGCTATGAGTTACCATTCAGAAATGGAGTTAAATCCCAGGCTCTGTGTCTTCCTATAAGCAAGATTTGGTTTCAGGTAAGGGCAGTCACTTGACAGCTCAAACAAACTACATCGTTCACGAAGCTCACACGTCTCTCATCTTAACAGACAAGCATTGGATGTTAGAGGACCAGTGCTTTGTATCAGTTTCAGAAGCAGAGTTGGACTTGATATGGTCCGTATGTGTAGGAAACACCGTTCTTTTGTTCTCAGCACACTCACGTTTCCTGCTGTGTTAGAGACTCCAGAAAGCAAGAACGTGCTTCTCGCTCTAAAGCAGAGTGTGATCCATGGATGAGAACTCTGCTGTATGTTTCCCTTCAGAGATGGAGTTAAATCCCAGGCTCTGTGTCTTACTACAAGCAAGACTTCGTTACAGGTAAGGGCAGTCACTTTTCAGTTCAAAGGAACTACATCATTCTCAAAGCTCACACGTTTCTCATCTTAACTGACAAGCATTGGATGTTAGGGGACCAGTGCTTTGTGTGAGTTTCAGAAACAGAGTTGGACTAGATATGGTCCTTATGTGTAGGAAACACCGTTCTTTTGTTCTCAGCACACTCACGTTCCCTGCTGTGTTAGAGACTCCAGAAAGCAAGAGCGTGCCTCTCGCTCTAAAGCAGAGTGTGATCAATGGAGGAGAACACTGCTGTCTGTTTCCCTTCAGAGATGGAGTTAAATCCCAGACTCTCTGTCTTCCTATAAGCAAGACTTCGTTTAAGGTAAGGGCAGTCACTTTTCTGCTCAAACGAACTACATCGTTCATGAAGCTCACACGTTTCACATCTTAACTGACAAGCATTGGATGTTAGAGTACCACTGCTTTGTATCAGTTTCAGAAGCTGAGTTGGACTAGATATGGTCCGTATGTGTAGGAAACACCTTTCTTTAGTTCTCAGCACACTCACGTTTCCTGCTTTCTTAGAGACTCCAGAAAGCAAGAGCGTGCTTCTCGCTCTAAAGCAGAGTGTGATCCATGGATGAGAACTCTGCTGTGTGTTTCCCTTCAGAGATGGAGTTAAATCCCAGGCTCTGTGTCTTACTACAAGCAAGACTTCGTTACAGGTATGGGCAGTCAGTTTTCAGTTCAAAGGAACTACATCATTCTCAAAGCTCACACGTTTCTCATCTTAACTGACAAGCATTGGATGTTAGAGGACCAGTGCTTTGTGTCAGTTTCAGAAACAGAGTTGGACTAGGTATGGTCCGTATGTGTAGGAATCACCGTTCTTTTGTTCTGGGCACACTCAGATTACCTGCTGTATTAGAGACTCTAGAAAGCAAGAGCGTGCTTCTCGATCTAAAGCAGAGTGTGATCAATGGAGGAGAACACTGCTATCTGTTTCCCTTCAGAGATGGAGTTAAATCCCAGGCTCTGTGTCTTCCTATAAGCAAGACTTCGTTTCAGGTGAGGGCAGTCACTTGTCAGCTCAAACGAATTACATCGTTCACGAAGCTCACACGTTTCTCATCTTAACTGACAAGCATTGGATGTTAGCGGACCAGTGCTTTTTGTCAGTTTCAGAAAGAGAGTTGGACTAGATATGGTCCGTATGTGTAGGAAACACCGTTCTTTTGTCTCAGCGCACTCACTTTTCCTGCTGTCTTAGAGACTTTAGAAAGCAAGAGCGTGCTTATCGCTCTAAAGCAGATTGTGATCCATGGATGAGAACTATGCTGTGTGTTTCCCTTCAGAAATGGAGTTAAATCCCAGACTCTGTGTCTTCCTACAAGCAAGACTTCGTTTAAGGTAAGGGCAGTCACTTTTCTGCTCAAACGAACTACATCGTTCATGAAGCTCACACGTTTCCCATCTTAACTGACAAGCATTGGATGTTAGAGTACCACTGCTTTGTATCAGTTTCAGAAGCTGAGTTGGACTATATATGGTCCGTATGTGTATGAAACTCCGTTCTTTTTTTCTGGGCACACTCAGATTTCCTGCTGTATTAGAGACTCTAGAAAGCAAGAGCGTGCTTCTTGCTGTAAAGCGGAGTGTGATCCATGGGTGAGAACTATGCTATGTGTTACCATTCAGAAATGGAGTTAAATCCCAGGCTCTGTGTCTTCCTATAAGCAAGACTTCGTTTCAGGTGAGGGCAGTCACTTGTCAGCTCAAACGAATTACATCGTTCACGAAGCTCACACGTTTCTCATCTTAACTGACAAGCATTGGATGTTAGCGGACCAGTGCTTTTTGTCAGTTTCAGAAACAGTTGGACTAGATATGGTCCGTATGTGTAGGAAACACCGTTCTTTTGTCTCAGCGCACTCACGTTTCCTGCTGTCTTAGAGACTTTAGAAAGCAAGAGCGTGCTTATCACTCTAAAGCAGATTGTGATCCATGGATGATAACTATGCTGTGTGTTTCCCTTCAGAAATGGAGTTAAATCCCAGACTCTCTGTCTTCCTACAAGCAAGACTTCGTTTAAGGTAAGGGCAGTCACTTTTCTGCTCAAACGAACTACATCGTTCATGAAGCTCACACGTTTCCCATCTTAACTGAGAAGCATTGGATGTTAGAGTACCACTGCTTTGTATCAGTTTCAGAAGCTGAGTTGGACTAGATATGGTCCGTATGTGTAGGAAACTCCGTTCTTTTTTTCTGGGCACACTCAGATTTCCTGCTGTATTAGAGACTCTAGAAAGCAAGAGCGTGCTTCTTGCTGTAAAGCGGAGTGTGATCCATGGGTGAGAACTATGCTATGTGTTACCATTCAGAAATGGAGTTAAATCCCAGGCTCTGTGTCTTCCTATAAGCAAGATTTCGTTTCAGGTAAGGGCAGTCACTTGACAGCTCAAACAAACTACATCGTTCACGAAGCTCACACGTCTCTCATCTTAACAGACAAGCATTGGATGTTAGAGGACCAGTGCTTTGTATCAGTTTCAGAAGCAGAGTTGGACTTGATATGGTCCGTATGTGTAGGAAACACCGTTCTTTTGTTCTCAGCACACTCACGTTTCCTGCTGTGTTAGAGACTCCAGAAAGCAAGAACGTGCTTCTCGCTCTAAAGCAGAGTGTGATCCATGGATGAGAACTCTGCTGTATGTTTCCCTTCAGAGATGGAGTTAAATCCCAGGCTCTGTGTCTTACTACAAGCAAGACTTCGTTACAGGTAAGGGCAGTCACTTTTCAGTTCAAAGGAACTACATCATTCTCAAAGCTCACACGTTTCTCATCTTAACTGACAAGCATTGGATGTTAGGGGACCAGTGCTTTGTGTGAGTTTCAGAAACAGAGTTGGACTAGATATGGTCCTTATGTGTAGGAAACACCGTTCTTTTGTTCTCAGCACACTCACGTTCCCTGCTGTGTTAGAGACTCCAGAAAGCAAGAGTGTGCTTCTTGTTCTAAAGCAGAGTGTGATCAATGGATGAGAACACTGCTGTGTGTTTCACTTCAGAAATGGAGTTAAATCCCAGGCTCTGAGTATTCCTACAAGCAAGACTTCGTTTCAGGTAAGGGCAGTCATTTTTCTGCTCAAACAAACTACATCGTTCACGAAGATCACACGTTTCTCATCTTAACTGACAAGCATTGGATGTTAGAGGACCAGTGCATTGTATCAGTTTCAGAAGCAGATTTGGACTACATATGGTCTGTATGTGTAGGAATCACCGTTCTTTTGTTCTGGGCACACTCAGATTACCTGCTGTATTAGAGACTCTAGAAAGCAAGAGCGTGCCTCTCGCTCTAAAGCAGAGTGTGATCAATGGAGGAGAACACTGCTGTCTGTTTCCCTTCAGAGATGGAGTTAAATCCCAGGCTCTGTGTCTTCCTATAAGCAAGACTTCGTTTCAGGTGAGGGCAGTCACTTGTCAGCTCAAACGAATTACATCGTTCACGAAGCTCACACGTTTCTCATCTTAACTGACAAGCATTGGATGTTAGCGGACCAGTGCTTTTTGTCAGTTTCAGAAACAATTGGACTAGATATGGTCCGTATGTGTAGGAAACACCGTTCTTTTGTCTCAGCGCACTCACGTTTCCTGCTGTCTTAGAGACTTTAGAAAGCAAGAGCGTGCTTATCGCTCTAAAGCAGATTGTGATCCATGGATGATAACTATGCTGTGTGTTTCCCTTCAGAAATGGAGTTAAATCCCAGACTCTCTGTCTTCCTATAAGCAAGACTTCGTTTAAGGTAAGGGCAGTCACTTTTCTGCTCAAACGAACTACATCGTTCATGAAGCTCACACGTTTCACATCTTAACTGACAAGCATTGGATGTTAGAGTACCACTGCTTTGTATCAGTTTCAGAAGCTGAGTTGGACTAGATATGGTCCGTATGTGTAGGAAACACCTTTCTTTAGTTCTCAGCACACTCACGTTTCCTGCTTTCTTAGAGACTCCAGAAAGCAAGAGCGTGCTTCTCGCTCTAAAGCAGAGTGTGATCCATGGATGAGAACTCTGCTGTGTGTTTCCCTTCAGAGATGGAGTTAAATCCCAGGCTCTGTGTCTTACTACAAGCAAGACTTCGTTACAGGTATGGGCAGTCAGTTTTCAGTTCAAAGGAACTACATCATTCTCAAAGCTCACACGTTTCTCATCTTAACTGACAAGCATTGGATGTTAGAGGACCAGTGCTTTGTGTCAGTTTCAGAAACAGAGTTGGACTAGGTATGGTCCGTATGTGTAGGAAACACCGTTCTTTTGTTCTCAGAGCACTCACGTTTCCTGCTGTCTTAGAGACTCTAGAAAGCAAGAGCGTGCTTCTTGTTCTAAAGCAGAGTGTGATCCATGGATGAGAACACTGCTGTGTGTTTCACTTCAGAAATGGAGTTAAATCCCAGGCTCTGAGTCTTCCTACAAGCAAGACTTCGTTTCAGGTAAGGGCAGTCACTTTTCTGCTCAAACGAACTACATCGTTCACGAAGATCACACGTTTCTCATCTTAACTGACAAGCATTGGATGTTAGAGGACCAGTGCATTGTATCAGTTTCAGAAGCAGATTTGGACTACATATGGTCCGTATGTGTAGGAATCACCGTTCTTTTGTTCTGGGCACACTCAGATTACCTGCTGTATTAGAGACTCTAGAAAGCAAGAGCGTGCTTCTCGATCTAAAGCAGAGTGTGATCAATGGAGGAGAACACTGCTATCTGTTTCCCTTCAGAGATGGAGTTAAATCCCAGGCTCTGTGTCTTCCTATAAGCAAGACTTCGTTTCAGGTGAGGGCAGTCACTTGTCAGCTCAAACGAATTACATCGTTCACGAAGCTCACACGTTTCTCATCTTAACTGACAAGCATTGGATGTTAGCGGACCAGTGCTTTTTGTCAGTTTCAGAAAGAGAGTTGGACTAGATATGGTCCGTATGTGTAGGAAACACCGTTCTTTTGTCTCAGCGCACTCACTTTTCCTGCTGTCTTAGAGACTTTAGAAAGCAAGAGCGTGCTTATCGCTCTAAAGCAGATTGTGATCCATGGATGAGAACTATGCTGTGTGTTTCCCTTCAGAAATGGAGTTAAATCCCAGACTCTGTGTCTTCCTACAAGCAAGACTTCGTTTAAGGTAAGGGCAGTCACTTTTCTGCTCAAACGAACTACATCGTTCATGAAGCTCACACGTTTCCCATCTTAACTGACAAGCATTGGATGTTAGAGTACCACTGCTTTGTATCAGTTTCAGAAGCTGAGTTGGACTATATATGGTCCGTATGTGTATGAAACTCCGTTCTTTTTTTTCTGGGCACACTCAGATTTCCTGCTGTATTAGAGACTCTAGAAAGCAAGAGCGTGCTTCTTGCTGTAAAGCGGAGTGTGATCCATGGGTGAGAACTATGCTATGTGTTACCATTCAGAAATGGAGTTAAATCCCAGGCTCTGTGTCTTCCTATAAGCAAGACTTCGTTTCAGGTGAGGGCAGTCACTTGTCAGCTCAAACGAATTACATCGTTCACGAAGCTCACACGTTTCTCATCTTAACTGACAAGCATTGGATGTTAGCGGACCAGTGCTTTTTGTCAGTTTCAGAAACAGTTGGACTAGATATGGTCCGTATGTGTAGGAAACACCGTTCTTTTGTCTCAGCGCACTCACGTTTCCTGCTGTCTTAGAGACTTTAGAAAGCAAGAGCGTGCTTATCGCTCTAAAGCAGATTGTGATCCATGGATGATAACTATGCTGTGTGTTTCCCTTCAGAAATGGAGTTAAATACCAGACTCTCTGTCTTCCTACAAGCAAGACTTCGTTTAAGGTAAGGGCAGTCACTTTTCTGCTCAAACGAACTACATCGTTCATGAAGCTCACACGTTTCACATCTTAACTGACAAGCATTGGATGTTAGAGTACCACTGCTTTGTATCAGTTTCAGAAGCTGAGTTGGACTAGATATGGTCCGTATGTGTAGGAAACACCTTTCTTTAGTTCTCAGCACACTCACGTTTCCTGCTTTCTTAGAGACTCCAGAAAGCAAGAGCGTGCTTCTCGCTCTAAAGCAGAGTGTGATCCATGGATGAGAACTCTGCTGTGTGTTTCCCTTCAGAGATGGAGTTAAATCCCAGGCTCTGTGTCTTACTACAAGCAAGACTTCGTTACAGGTATGGGCAGTCAGTTTTCAGTTCAAAGGAACTACATCATTCTCAAAGCTCACACTTTTCTCATCTTAACTGACAAGCATTGGATGTTAGAGGACCAGTGCTTTGTGTCAGTTTCAGAAACAGAGTTGGACTAGGTATGGTCCGTATGTGTAGGAAACACCGTTCTTTTGTTCTCAGAGCACTCACGTTTCCTGCTGTCTTAGAGACTCTAGAAAGCAAGAGCGTGCTTCTTGTTCTAAAGCAGAGTGTGATCCATGGATGAGAACACTGCTGTGTGTTTCACTTCAGAAATGGAGTTAAATCCCAGGCTCTGAGTCTTCCTACAAGCAAGACTTCGTTTCAGGTAAGGGCAGTCACTTTTCTGCTCAAACGAACTACATTGTTCACGAAGATCACACGTTTCTCATCTTAACTGACAAGCATTGGATGTTAGAGGACCAGTGCATTGTATCAGTTTCAGAAGCAGATTTGGACTACATATGGTCCGTATGTGTAGGTATCACCGTTCTTTTGTTCTGGGCACACTCAGATTACCTGCTGTATTAGAGACTCTAGAAAGCAAGAGCGTGCTTCTCGATCTAAAGCAGAGTGTGATCAATGGAGGAGAACACTGCTATCTGTTTACCTTCAGAGATGGAGTTAAATCCCAGGCTCTGTGTCTTCCTATAAGCAAGACTTCGTTTCAGGTGAGGGCAGTCACTTGTCAGCTCAAACGAATTACATCGTTCACGAAGTTCACACGTTTCTCATCTTAACTGACAAGCATTGGATGTTAGCGGACCAGTGCTTTTTGTCAGTTTCAGAAAGAGAGTTGGACTAGATATGGTCCGTATGTGTAGGAAACACCGTTCTTTTGTCTCAGCGCACTCACTTTTCCTGCTGTCTTAGAGACTTTAGAAAGCAAGAGCGTGCTTATCACTCTAAAGCAGATTGTGATCCATGGATGATAACTATGCTGTGTGTTTCCCTTCAGAAATGGAGTTAAATCCCAGACTCTCTGTCTTCCTACAAGCAAGACTTCGTTTAAGGTAAGGGCAGTCACTTTTCTGCTCAAACGAACTACATCGTTCATGAAGCTCACACATTTCCCATCTTAACTGACAAGCATTGGATGTTAGAGTACCACTGCTTTGTATCAGTTTCAGAAGCTGAGTTGGACTAGATATGGTCCGTATGTGTTGGAAACACCGTTCTTTTGTTCTCAGAGCACTCACGTTTCCTGCTGTCTTAGAGACTCTGGAAAGCAAGAGCGTGCTTCTTGTTCTAAAGCAGAGTGTGATCCATGGATGAGAACACTGCTGTGTGTTTCACTTCAGAAATGGAGTTAAATCCCAGGCTCTGGGTCTTCCTACAAGCAAGAATTCGTTTCAGGTAAGGGCAGTCACTTTTCTGCTCTAACGAACTACATCATTCACGAAGATCATACGTTTCTCATCTTAACTGACAAGCATTGGATGTTAGAGGACCAGTGCATTGTATCAGTTTCAGAAGCCGATTTGGATTACATATGGTCTGTATGTGTAGGAAACACCATTCTTTTGTTCTGGGCACACTCAGATTACCTGCTTTATTAGAGACTCTAGAAAGCAAGAGCGTGCTTCTCGCTCTAAAGCAGAGTGTGATCCATGGATGAGAACTCTGCTGTGTGTTTCCCTTCAGAGATGGAGTTAAATCCCAGGCTCTGTGTCTTACTACAAGCCAGACTTCGTTACAGGTAAGGGCAGTCAGTTTTCAGTTCAAAGGAACTACATCATTCTCAAAGCTCACACGTTTCTCATCTTAACTGACAAGCATTGGATGTTAGAGGACCAGTGCTTTGTGTCAGTTTCAGAAACAGAGTTGGACTAGGTATGGTCCGTATGTGTAGGAAACACCGTTCTTTTGTTCTCAGAGCACTCACGTTTCCTGCTGTCTTAGAGACTCTAGAAAGCAAGAGCGTGCTTCTTGTTCTAAAGCAGAGTGTGATCCATGGATGAGAACACTGCTGTGTGTTTCACTTCAGAAATGGAGTTAAATCCCAGGCTCTGAGTCTTCCTACAAGCAAGACTTCGTTTCAGGTAAGGGCAGTCACTTTTCTGCTCAAACGAACTACATCGTTCACGAAGATCACACGTTTCTCCTCTTAACTGACAAGCATTGGATGTTAGAGGACCAGTGCATTGTATCAGTTTCAGAAGCAGATTTGGACTACATATGGTCCGTATGAGTAGGAATCACCGTTCTTTTGTTCTGGGCACACTCACATTACCTGCTGTATTAGAGACTCTAGAAAGCAAGAGCGTGCTTCTCGCTCTAAAGCAGAGTGTGATCAATGGAGTAGAACACTGCTATCTGTTTCCCTTCAGAGATGGAGTTAAATCCCAGGCTGTGTGTCTTCCTATAAGCAAGACTTCGTTTCAGGTGAGGGCAGTCACTTGTCAGCTCAAACGAATTACATCGTTCACGAAGCTCACACGTTTCTCATCTTAACTGACAAGCATTGGATGTTAGCGGACCAGTGCTTTTTGTCAGTTTCAGACAGAGAGTTGGACTAGATAATAGTCCGTATGTGTAGGAAACACCGTTCTTTTGTCTCAGCACACTCACGTTTCCTGCTGTCTTAGAGACTTTAGAAAGCAAGAGCATGCTTATCGCTCTAAAGCAGACTGTGATCCATGGATGAGAACTATGCTGTGTGTTTCCCTTCAGAAATGGAGTTAAATCCCAGACTCTGTGTCTTCCTACAAGCAAGACTTCGTTTAAGGTAAGGGCAGTCACTTTTCTGCTCAAACGAACTACATCATTCTCAAAGCTCACACGATTCTCATCTTAACTGACAAGCATTGGATGTTAGAGGACCAGTGCTTTCTGTCAGTTTCAGAAACAGAGTTGGACTAGATATGGTCCGTATGTGTAGGAAACACCGTTCTTTTGTTCTCAGCGCACTCACGTTTCCTGCTGTCTTAGAGACTCTAGAAAGCAAGAGCGTGCTTCTTGTTCTAAAGCAGAGTGTAATCAATGGATGAGAACACTGCTGTGTGTTTCCCTTCAGAAATGGAGTTAAATCCCAGATTCTGTGTGTTCCTACAAGCAAGACTTTGTTTAAGGTAAGGGCAGTCACTTTTCTGCTCAAACGAACTACATCGTTCATGAAGCTCACACGTTTCCCATCTTAACTGACAAGCATTGGATGTTAGAGGACCAGTGCATTGTATCAGTTTCAGAAGCAGATTTGGACTACATATGGTCCGTATGTGTAGGAAACCCAATTCTTTTGTTCTGGGCACACTCAGATTACCTGCTGTATTAGAGACTCTAGAAAGCAAGAGCGTGCTTCTAGCTCTAAAGCAGAGTGTGATCCATGGATGAGAACTCTGCTGTGTGTTTCCCTTCAGAGATGGAGTTAGATCCCATGCTCTGTATCTTACTACAAGAAAGACTTCGTTACAGGTAAGGGCAGTCACTTTTCAGTTCAAAGCAAATACATCATTCTCAAAGCTCACACGTTTCTCATCTTAAATGACAAGCATTGGATGTTAAAGGACCAGTGCTTTGTATCAGTATAAGAAGGAGAGTTGGACTAGATATGGTCCGTATGTGTAGGAAACACCGTTCTTTTGTTCTCAGCACACTCACGTTTCCTGCTGTCTTAGAGACTCTAGAAAGCAAGAGCGTGCTTCTTGTTTTAAAGCAGAGTGTGATCAATGGATGAGAACACTGCTGTGTGTTTCACTTCAGAAATGGAGTCAAATCCCAGACTCTGTGTCTTCCTACAAGCAAGACTTCGTTTAAGGTAAGGGCAGTCACTTTTCTGCTCAAACGAACTACATCGTTCACGAAGATCACACGTTTCTCATCTTAAATGACAAGCATTGGATGTTAGAGGACCAGTGCATTGTATCAGTTTCAGAAGCAGATTTGGACTACATATGGTCCGTATGTGTAGGAAACACCGTTCTTTTGTTCTGGGCACACTCAGATTACCTGCTTTATTAGAGACTCTAGAAAGCAAGAGCGTGCTTCTCGCTCTAAAGCAGAGTGTGATCCATGGATGAGAACTATGCTGTGTGTTTCCCTTCAGAAATGGAGTTAAATCCCAGGCTCTGTCTCTTCCTATAAGCAAGACTTCGATTCCGGTGAGGGCAGTCACTTGTCAGCTCAAACGAATTACATCGTTCACGAAGCTCACACGTTTCTCATCTTAACTGACAAGCATTGGATGTTAGAGGACCAGTGCTTTGTATCAGTTTCAGTAACAGAGTTGGACTAGATATGGTCCGTATGTGTAGGAAACACCGTTCTTTTGTTGTCAGCGCACTCACGTTTCCTGCTGTCTTAGAGACTTTAGAAAGCAAGAGCGTGCTTCTCGCTCTAAAGCAGATTGTGATCCATGGATGAGAACTATGCTGTTTGTTTCCCTTCAGAAATGGAATTAAATCCCAGATTCTGTGTCTTCCTACAAGCAAGACTTCGTTTAAGGTAAGGGCAGTCACTTTTCTGCTCAAACGAACTACATCGTTCATGAAGCTCACACGTTTCCCATCTTAACTGACAAGCATTGGATGTTAGAGGACCAGTGCATTGTATCAGTTTCAGAAGCAGATTTGGACTACATATGGTCCGTATGTGTAGGAAACACCGTTCTTTTGTTCTGGGCACACTCAGATTACCTGCTGTATTAGAGACTCTAGAAAGCAAGAGCGTGCTTCTAGCTCTAAAGCAGAGTGTGATCCATGGATGAGAACTCTGCTGTGTGTTTCCCTTCAGAGATGGAGTTAGATCCCAGGCTCTGTGCCTTACTACAAGAAAGACTTCGTTACAGGTAAGGGCAGTCACTTTTCAGTTCAAAGAAAATACATCATTCTCAAAGCTCACACGTTTCTCATCTTAAATGACAAGCATTGGATGTTAAAGGACCAGTGCTTTGTATCAGTTTAAGAAGGAGAGTTGGACTAGATATGGTCCGTATGTGTAGGAAACACCGTTCTTTTGTTCTCAGTGCACTCACGTTTCCTGCTGTCTTAGAGACTCTAGAAAGCAAGAGCGTGCTTCTTGTTCTAAAGCAGAGTGTGATCCATGGATGAGAACACTGCTGTGTGTTTCACTTCAGAAATGGAGTTAAATCCCAGGCTCTGAGTCTTCCTACAAGCAAGACTTCGTTTCAGGTAAGGGCAGTCACTTTTCTGCTCAAACGAACTACATCGTTCACGAAGATCACACGTTTCTCATCTTAACTGACAAGCATTGGATGTTAGAGGACCAGTGCTTTGTATCAGTTTCAGAAGCAGAGTTGGACTAGATATGGTCCGTATGTGTAGGAAACACCGTTCTTTTGTTCTCAGCACACTCACGTTCCCTGCTGTGTTAGAGACTCCAGAAAGCAAGAGTGTGCTTCTTGTTCTAAAGCAGAGTGTGATCAATGGATGAGAACACTGCTGTGTGTTTCACTTCAGAAATGAAGTTAAGTCCCAGGCTCTGAGTATTCCTACAAGCAAGACTTCGTTTCAGGTAAGGGCAGTCACTTTTCTGCTCAAACGAACTACATCGTTCACGAAGATCACACGTTTCTCATCTTAACTGACAAGCATTGGATGTTAGAGGACCAGTGCATTGTATCAGTTTCAGAAGCAGATTTGGACTACATATGGTCCGTATGTGTAGGAATCACCGTTCTTTTGTTCTGGGCACACTCAGATTACCTGCTGTATTAGAGACTCTAGAAAGCAAGAGCATGCTTCTCGCTCTAAAGCAGAGTGTGATCAATGGAGGAGAACCACGCTGTCTGTTTCCCTTCAGAGATGGAGTTAAATCCCAGGCTCTGTGTCTTCCTATAAGCAAGACTTCGTTTCAGGTGAGGGCAGTCACTTGTCAGCTCAAACGAATTACATCGTTCACGAAGCTCACACGTTTCTCATCTTAACTGACAAGCATTGGATGTTAGCGGACCAGTGCTTTTTGTCAGTTTCAGAAACAGAGTTGGACTAGATATGGTCCGTATGTGTAGGAAACACCGTTCTTTTGTCTCAGAGCACTCACGTTTCCTGCTGTCTTAGAGACTTTAGAAAGCAAGAGCGTGCTTATCGCTCTAAAGCAGATTGTGATCCATGGATGAGAACTATGCTGTGTGTTTCCCTTCAGAAATGGAGTTAAATCCCAGACTCTCTGTCTTCCTACAAGCAAGACTTCGTTTAAGGTAAGGGCAGTCACTTTTCTGCTCAAACGAACTACATCGTTCATGAAGCTCACACGTTTCCCATCTTAACTGACAAGCATTGGATGTTAGAGTACCACGGCTTTGTATCAGTTTCAGAAGCTGAGTTGGACTAGATATGGTCCGTATGTGTAGGAAACACCGTTCTTTAGTTTTCAGCACACTCACGTTTCCTGCTTTGTTAGAGACTCCAGAAAGCAAGAGCGTGCTTCTTGCTCTAAAGCAGAGTGTGATCCATGGATGAGAACTCTGCTGTGTGTTTCCCTTCAGAGATGGAGTTAAATCCCAGGCTCTGTGTCTTACTACAAGCAAGACTTCGTTACAGGTATGGGCAGTCAGTTTTCAGTTCAAAGGAACTACATCATTCTCAAAGCTCACACTTTTCTCATCTTAACTGACAAGCATTGGATGTTGGAGGACCAGTGCTTTGTGTCAGTTTCAGAAACAGAGTTGGACTAGGTATGGTCCCTATGTGTAGGAAACACCGTTCTTTTGTTCTCAGAGCACTCACGTTTCCTGCTGTCTTAGAGACTCTAGAAAGCAAGAGCGTGCTTCTTGTTCTAAAGCAGAGTGTGATCAATGGATGAGAACACTGCTGTGTGTTTCACTTCAGAAATGGAGTTAAATCCCAGGCTCTGAGTCTTCCTACAAGCAAGACTTCGTTTCAGGTAAGGGCAGTCACTTTTCTGCTCCAATGAACTACATCATTCACGAAGATCACACGTTTCTCATCTTAACTGACAAGCATTGGATGTTAGAGGACCAGTGCATTGTATCAGTTTCAGAAGCAGATTTGGACTACATATGGTCCGTATGTGTAGGAAACACCGTTCTTTTGTTCTGGGCACACTCAGATTACCTGCTTTATTAGAGACTCTAGAAAGCAAGAGCGTGCTTCTCGCTCTAAAGCAGAGTGTGATCCATGGATGAGAACTCTGCTGTGTGTTTCCCTTCAGAAATGGAGTTAAATCCCAGGCTCTGTCTCTTCCTATAAGCAAGACTTCGATTCCGGTGAGGGCAGTCACTTGTCAGCTCAAACGAATTACATCGTTCACGAAGCTCACACGTTTCTCATCTTAACTGACAAGCATTGGATGTTAGAGGACCAGTGCTTTGTATCAGTTTCAGTAACAGAGTTGGACTAGATATGGTCCGTATGTGTAGGAAACACCGTTCTTTTGTTGTCAGCGCACTCACGTTTCCTGCTGTCTTAGAGACTTTAGAAAGCAAGAGCGTGCTTATCGCTCTAAAGCAGATTGTGATCCATGGATGAGAACTATGCTGTTTGTTTCCCTTCAGAAATGGAATTAAATCCCAGATTCTGTGTCTTCCTACAAGCAAGACTTCGTTTAAGGTAAGGGCAGTCACTTTTCTGCTCAAACGAACTACATCGTTCATGAAGCTCACACGTTTCCCATCTTAACTGACAAGCATTGGATGTTAGAGGACCAGTGCATTGTATCAGTTTCAGAAGCAGATTTGGACTACATATGGTCCGTATGTGTAGGAAACACCGTTCTTTTGTTCTGGGCACACTCAGATTACCTGCTGTATTAGAGACTCTAGAAAGCAAGAGCGTGCTTCTAGCTCTAAAGCAGAGTGTGATCCATGGATGAGAACTCTGCTGTGTGTTTCCCTTCAGAGATGGAGTTAGATCCCAGGCTCTGTGCCTTACTACAAGAAAGACTTCGTTACAGGTAAGGGCAGTCACTTTTCAGTTCAAAGAAAATACATCATTCTCAAAGCTCACACGTTTCTCATCTTAAATGACAAGCATTGGATGTTAAAGGACCAGTGCTTTGTATCAGTTTAAGAAGGAGAGTTGGACTAGATATGGTCCGTATGTGTAGGAAACACCGTTCTTTTGTTCTCAGAGCACTCACGTTTCCTGCTGTCTTAGAGACTCTAGAAAGCAAGAGCGTGCTTCTTGTTCTAAAGCAGAGTGTGATCCATGGATGAGAACACTGCTGTGTGTTTCACTTCAGAAATGGAGTTAAATCCCAGGCTCTGAGTCTTCCTACAAGCAAGACTTCGTTTCAGGTAAGGGCAGTCACTTTTCTGCTCAAACGAACTACATCGTTCACGAAGATCACACGTTTCTCATCTTAACTGACAAGCATTGGATGTTAGAGGACCAGTGCTTTGTATCATTTTCAGAAGCAGAGTTGGACTAGATATGGTCCGTATGTGTAGGAAACACCGTTCTTTTGTTCTCAGCACACTCACGTTCCCTGCTGTGTTAGAGACTCCAGAAAGCAAGAGTGTGCTTCTTGTTCTAAAGCAGAGTGTGATCAATGGATGAGAACACTGCTGTGTGTTTCACTTCAGAAATGAAGTTAAGTCCCAGGCTCTGAGTATTCCTACAAGCAAGACTTCGTTTCAGGTAAGGGCAGTCACTTTTCTGCTCAAACGAACTACATCGTTCACGAAGATCACACGTTTCTCATCTTAACTGACAAGCATTGGATGTTAGAGGACCAGTGCATTGTATCAGTTTCAGAAGCAGATTTGGACTACATATGGTCCGTATGTGTAGGAATCACCGTTCTTTTGTTCTGGGCACACTCAGATTACCTGCTGTATTAGAGACTCTAGAAAGCAAGAGCATGCTTCTCGCTCTAAAGCAGAGTGTGATCAATGGAGGAGAACCACGCTGTCTGTTTCCCTTCAGAGATGGAGTTAAATCCCAGGCTCTGTGTCTTCCTATAAGCAAGACTTCGTTTCAGGTGAGGGCAGTCACTTGTCAGCTCAAACGAATTACATCGTTCACGAAGCTCACACGTTTCTCATCTTAACTGACAAGCATTGGATGTTAGCGGACCAGTGCTTTTTGTCAGTTTCAGAAACAGAGTTGGACTAGATATGGTCCGTATGTGTAGGAAACACCGTTCTTTTGTCTCAGAGCACTCACGTTTCCTGCTGTCTTAGAGACTTTAGAAAGCAAGAGCGTGCTTATCGCTCTAAAGCAGATTGTGATCCATGGATGAGAACTATGCTGTGTGTTTCCCTTCAGAAATGGAGTTAAATCCCAGACTCTGTGTCTTCCTACAAGCAAGACTTCGTTTAAGGTAAGGGCAGTCACTTTTCTTCTCAAACGAACTACATCGTTCATGAAGCTCACACGTTTCCCATCTTAACTGACAAGCATTGGATGTTAGAGTACCACGGCTTTGTATCAGTTTCAGAAGCTGAGTTGGACTAGATATGGTCCGTATGTGTAGGAAACACCGTTCTTTAGTTTTCAGCACACTCACGTTTCCTGCTTTGTTAGAGACTCCAGAAAGCAAGAGCGTGCTTCTCGCTCTAAAGCAGAGTGTGATCCATGGATGAGAACTCTGCTGTGTGTTTCTCTTCAGAGATGGAGTTAAATCCCAGGCTCTGTTTCTTACTACAAGCAAGACTTCGTTACAGGTAAGGGCAGTCAGTTTTCAGTTCAAAGGAACTACATCATTCTCAAAGCTCACACGTTTCTCATCTTAACTGACAAGCATTGGATGTTAGAGGACCAGTGCTTTGTGTCAGTTTCAGAAACAGAGTTGGACTAGGTATGGTCCGTATGTGTAGGAAGCACCGTTCTTTTGTTCTCAGAGCACTCACGTTTCCTACTGTCTTAGAGACTCTAGAAAGCAAGAGCGTGCTTTTTGTTCTAAAGCAGAGTGTGATCCATGGATGAGAACACTGCTGTGTGTTTCACTTCAGAAATGGAGTTAAATCCCAGGCTCTGAGTCTTCGTACAAGCAAGACTTCGTTTCAGGAAAGGGCAGTCACTTTTCTGCTCAAACGAACTACATCGTTCATGAAGATCACACGTTTCTCATCTTAACTGACAAGCATTGGATGTTAGAGGACCAGTGCATTGTATCAGTTTCAGAAGCAGATTTGGACTACATATGGTCCGTATGTGTAGGAATCACCGTTCTTTTGTTCTGGGCACACTCAGATTACCTGCTGTATTAGAGACTCTAGAAAGCAAGAGCGTGCTTCTCGCTCTAAAGCAGAGTGTGATCAATGGAGGAGAACACTGCTGTCTGTTTCCCTTTAGAGATGGAGTTAAATCCCAGGCTCTGTGTCTTACTACAAGCAAGACTTCGTTACAGGTAAGGGCAGTCAGTTTTCAGTTCAAAGGAACTACATCATTCTCAAAGCTCACACGTTTCTCATCTTAACTGACAAGCATTGGATGTTAGCGGACCAGTGCTTTTTGTCAGTTTCAGAAACAGTTGGACTAGATATGGTCTGTATGTGTAGGAAACACCGTTCTTTTGTCTCAGTGCACTCACTTTTCCTGCTGTCTTAGAGACTTTAGAAAGCAAGAGCATGCTTATCGCTCTAAAGCAGATTGTGATCCATGGATGAGAACTATGCTGTGTGTTTCCCTTCAGAAATGGAGTTAAATCCCAGACTCTCTGTCTTCCTACAAGCAAGACTTCGTTTAATGTAAGGGCAGTCACTTTTCTGCTCAAACGAACTACATCGTTCATGAAGCTCACACGTTTCCCATCTTAACTGACAAGCATTGGATGTTAGAGTACCACGGCTTTGTATCAGTTTCAGAAGCTGAGTTGGACTAGATATGGTCCGTATGTGTAGGAAACACCGTTCTTTAGTTTTCAGCACACTCACGTTTCCTGCTTTGTTAGAGACTCCAGAAAGCAAGAGCGTGCTTCTCGCTCTAAAGCAGAGTGTGATCCATGGATGAGAACTCTGCTGTGTGTTTCCCTTCAGAGATGGAGTTAAATCCCAGGCTCTGTGTCTTACTACAAGCAAGATTTCGTTACAGGTATGGGCAGTCAGTTTTCAGTTCAAAGGAACTACATCATTCTCAAAGCTCACACTTTTCTCATCTTAACTGACAAGCATTGGATGTTGGAGGACCAGTGCTTTGTGTCAGTTTCAGAAACAGAGTTGGACTAGGTATGGTCCGCATGTGTAGGAAACACCGTTCTTTTGTTCTCAGAGCACTCACGTTTCCTGCTGTCTTAGAGACTCTAGAAAGCAAGAGCGTGCTTCTTGTTCTAAAGCAGAGTGTTATCAATGGATGAGAACACTGCTGTGTGTTTCACTTCAGAAATGGAGTTAAATCCCAGGCTCTGAGTCTTCCTACAAGCAAGACTTCGTTTCAGGTAAGGGCAGTCACTTTTCTGCTCCAATGAACTACATCATTCACGAAGATCACACGTTTCTCATCTTAACTGACAAGCATTGGATGTTAGAGGACCAGTGCATTGTATCAGTTTCAGAAGCAGATTTGGACTACATATGGTCCTTATGTGTAGGAAACACCGTTTTTTGTTGTGGGCACACTCAGATTACCTGCTTTATTAGAGACTCTAGAAAGCAAGAGCGTGCTTCTCGCTCTAAAGCAGAGTGTGATCCATGGATGAGAACTCTGCTGTGTGTTTCCCTTCAGAGATGGAGTTAAATCCCAGGCTCTGTGTCTTACTACAAGCAAGACTTCGTTACAGGTAAGGGCAGTCAGTTTTCAGGTCAAAGGAACTACATCATTCTCAAAGCTCACACGTTTCTCATCTTAACTGACAAGCATTGGATGTTAGAGGACCAGTGCTTTGTGTCAGTTTCAGAAACAGAGTTGGACTAGGTATGGTCCGTATGTGTAGGAAACACCGTTCTTTTGTCTCAGCGCACTCACGTTTCCTGCTGTCTTAGAGACTTTAGAAAGCAAGAGCGTGCTTATCGCTCTAAAGCAGATTGTGATCCATGGATGAGAACTATGCTGTGTGTTTCCCTTCAGAAATGGAGTTAAATCCCAGACTCTGTGTCTTCCTACAAGCAAGACTTCGTTTAAGGTAAGGGCAGTCACTTTTCTGCTCAAACGAACTACATCATTCTCAAAGCTCACACGATTCTCATCTTAACTGACAAGCATTGGATGTTAAAGGACCAGTGCTTTGTATCAGTATAAGAAGGAGAGTTGGACTAGATATGGTCCGTATGTGTAGGAAACACCGTTCTTTTGTTCTGGGCACACTCAGATTACCTGCTTTATTAGAGACTCTAGAAAGCAAGAGCGTGCTTCTCGCTCTAAAGCAGAGTGTGATCCATGGATGAGAACTATGCTGTGTGTTTCCCTTCAGAAATGGAGTTAAATCCCAGGCTCTGTGTCTTCCTATAAGCAAGACTTCGATTCCGGTGAGGGCAGTCACTTGTCAGCTCAAACGAATTACATCGTTCACGAAGCTCACACGTTTCTCATCTTAACTGACAAGCATTGGATGTTAGAGGACCAGTGCTTTGTATCAGTTTCAGTAGAGTTGGACTAGATATGGTCCGTATGTGTAGGAAACACCGTTCTTTTGTTGTCAGCGCACTCACGTTTCCTGCTGTCTTAGAGATTTTGAAAGCAAGAGCGTGCTTATCGCTCTAAAGCAGATTGTGATCCATGGATGAGAACTATGCTGTTTGTTTCCCTTCAGAAATGGAATTAAATCCCAGATTCTGTGTCTTCCTACAAGCAAGACTTCGTTTAAGTAAGGGCAGTCACTTTTCTGCTCAAACGAACTACATCGTTCATGAAGCTCACACGTTTCCCATCTTAACTGACAAGCATTGGATGTTAGAGGACCAGTGCATTGTATCAGTTTCAGAAGCAGATTTGGACTACATATGGTCCGTATGTGTAGGAAACACCGTTCTTTTGTTCTGGGCACACTCAGATTACCTGCTGTATTAGAGACTCTAGAAAGCAAGAGCGTGCTTCTAGCTCTAAAGCAGAGTGTGATCCATGGATGAGAACACTGCTGTGTGTTTCCCTTCAGAGATGGAGTTAGATCCCAGGCTCTGTGCCTTACTACAAGAAAGACTTCGTTACAGGTAAGGGCAGTCACTTTTCAGTTCAAAGCAAATACATCATTCTCAAAGCTCACACGTTTCTCATCTTAAATGACAAGCATTGGATGTTAAAGGACCAGTGCTTTGTATCAGTTTAAGAAGGAGAGTTGGACTAGATATGGTCCGTATGTGTAGGAAACACCGTTCTTTTGTTCTCAGTGCACTCACGTTTCCTGCTGTCTTAGAGACTCTAGAAAGCAAGAGCGTGCTTCTTGTTCTAAAGAAGAGTGTGATACATGGATGAGAACACTGCTGTGAGTTTCACTTCAGAAATGGAGTTAAATCCCAGGCTCTGAGTCTTCCTACAAGCAAGACTTCGTTTCAGGTAAGGGCAGTCACTTTTCTGCTCAAACGAACTACATCGTTCACGAAGATCACACGTTTCTCATCTTAACTGACAAGCATTGGATGTTAGAGGACCAGTGCTTTGTATCAGTTTCAGAAGCAGAGTTGGACTAGATATGGTCCGTATGTGTAGGAAACACCGTTCTTTTGTTCTCAGCACACTCACGTTTCCTGCTGTGTTAGAGACTCCAGAAAGCAAGAGTGTGCTTCTCGCTCTAAAGCAGAGTGTGATCCATGGATGAGAACTCTGCTGTGTGTTTCCCTTCAGAGATGGAGTTAAATCCCAGGCTCTGTGTCTTACTACAAGCAAGACTTCGTTACAGGTAAGGGCAGTCAGTTTTCAGTTCAAAGGAACTACATCATTCTCAAAGCTCACACGTTTCTCATCTTAACTGACAAGCATTGGATGTTAGAGGACCAGTGCTTTGTGTAAGTTTCAGAAACAGAGTTGGACTAGATATGGTCCGTATTTGTAGGAAACACCGTTCTTTTGTTCTCAGCACACTCACGTTCCCTGCTGTGTTAGAGACTCCAGAAAGCAAGAGTGTGCTTCTTGTTCTAAAGCAGAGTGTGATCAATGGATGAGAACACTGCTGTGTGTTTCACTTCAGAAATGAAGTTAAGTCCCAGGCTCTGAGTATTCCTACAAGCAAGACTTCGTTTCAGGTAAGGGCAGTCACTTTTCTGCTCAAACGAACTACATCGTTCACGAAGATCACACGTTTCTCATCTTAACTGACAAGCATTGGATGTTAGAGGACCAGTGCATTGTATCAGTTTCAGAAGCAGATTTGGACTACATATGGTCCGTATGTGTAGGAATCACCGTTCTTTTGTTCTGGGCACACTCAGATTACCTGCTGTATTAGAGACTCTAGAAAGCAAGAGCATGCTTCTCGCTCTAAAGCAGAGTGTGATCAATGGAGGAGAACCCCGCTGTCTGTTTCCCTTCAGAGATGGAGTTAAATCCCAGGCTCTGTGTCTTCCTATAAGCAAGACTTCGTTTCAGGTGAGGGCAGTCACTTGTCAGCTCAAACGAATTACATCGTTCACGAAGCTCACACGTTTCTCATCTTAACTGACAAGCATTGGATGTTAGCGGACCAGTGCTTTTTGTCAGTTTCAGAAACAGAGTTGGACTAGATATGGTCCGTATGTGTAGGAAACACCGTTCTTTTGTCTCAGAGCACTCACGTTTCCTGCTGTCTTAGAGACTTTAGAAAGCAAGAGCGTGCTTATCGCTCTAAAGCAGATTGTGATCCATGGATGAGAACTATGCTGTGTGTTTCCCTTCAGAAATGGAGTTAAATCCCAGACTCTGTGTCTTCCTACAAGCAAGACTTCGTTTAAGGTAAGGGCAGTCACTTTTCTTCTCAAACGAACTACATCGTTCATGAAGCTCACACGTTTCCCATCTTAACTGACAAGCATTGGATGTTAGAGTACCACGGCTTTGTATCAGTTTCAGAAGCTGAGTTGGACTAGATATGGTCCGTATGTGTAGGAAACACCGTTCTTTAGTTTTCAGCACACTCACGTTTCCTGCTTTGTTAGAGACTCCAGAAAGCAAGAGCGTGCTTCTCGCTCTAAAGCAGAGTGTGATCCATGGATGAGAACTCTGCTGTGTGTTTCTCTTCAGAGATGGAGTTAAATCCCAGGCTCTGTTTCTTACTACAAGCAAGACTTCGTTACAGGTAAGGGCAGTCAGTTTTCAGTTCAAAGGAACTACATCATTCTCAAAGCTCACACGTTTCTCATCTTAACTGACAAGCATTGGATGTTAGAGGACCAGTGCTTTGTGTCAGTTTCAGAAACAGAGTTGGACTAGGTATGGTCCGTATGTGTAGGAAGCACCGTTCTTTTGTTCTCAGAGCACTCACGTTTCCTACTGTCTTAGAGACTCTAGAAAGCAAGAGCGTGCTTTTTGTTCTAAAGCAGAGTGTGATCCATGGATGAGAACACTGCTGTGTGTTTCACTTCAGAAATGGAGTTAAATCCCAGGCTCTGAGTCTTCCTACAAGCAAGACTTCGTTTCAGGAAAGGGCAGTCACTTTTCTGCTCAAACGAACTACATCGTTCACGAAGATCACACGTTTCTCATCTTAACTGACAAGCATTGGATGTTAGAGGACCAGTGCATTGTATCAGTTTCAGAAGCAGATTTGGACTACATATGGTCCGTATGTGTAGGAATCACCGTTCTTTTGTTCTGGGCACACTCAGATTACCTGCTGTATTAGAGACTCTAGAAAGCAAGAGCGTGCTTCTCGCTCTAAAGCAGAGTGTGATCAATGGAGGAGAACACTGCTGTCTGTTTCCCTTTAGAGATGGAGTTAAATCCCAGGCTCTGTGTCTTACTACAAGCAAGACTTCGTTACAGGTAAGGGCAGTCAGTTTTCAGTTCAAAGGAACTACATCATTCTCAAAGCTCACACGTTTCTCATCTTAACTGACAAGCATTGGATGTTAGCGGACCAGTGCTTTTTGTCAGTTTCAGAAACAGTTGGACTAGATATGGTCTGTATGTGTAGGAAACACCGTTCTTTTGTCTCAGTGCACTCACTTTTCCTGCTGTCTTAGAGACTTTAGAAAGCAACAGCATGCTTATCGCTCTAAAGCAGATTGTGATCCATGGATGAGAACTATGCTGTGTGTTTCCCTTCAGAAATGGAGTTAAATCCCAGACTCTCTGTCTTCCTACAAGCAAGACTTCGTTTAAGGTAAGGGCAGTCACTTTTCTGCTCAAACGAACTACATCGTTCATGAAGCTCACACGTTTCCCATCTTAACTGACAAGCATTGGATGTTAGAGTACCACTGCTTTGTATCAGTTTCAGAAGCTGAGTTGGACTAGATATGGTCCGTATGTGTAGGAAACACCTTTCTTTAGTTCTCAGCACACTCACGTTTCCTGCTTTGTTAGAGACTCCAGAAAGCAAGAGCGTGCTTCTCGCTCTAAAGCAGAGTGTGATCCATGGATGAGAACTCTGCTGTGTGTTTCCCTTCAGAGATGGAGTTAAATCCCAGGCTCTGTGTCTTACTACAAGCAAGACTTCGTTACAGGTATGGGCAGTCAGTTTTCAGTTCAAAGGAACTACATCATTCTCAAAGCTCACACTTTTCTCATCTTAACTGACAAGCATTGGATGTTAGAGGACCAGTGCTTTGTGTCAGTTTCAGAAACAGAGTTGGACTAGGTATGGTCCGTATGTGTAGGAAACACCGTTCTTTTGTTCTCAGAGCACTCACGTTTCCTGCTGTCTTAGAGACTCTAGAAAGCAAGAGCGTGCTTCTTGTTCTAAAGCAGAGTGTGATCAATGGATGAGAACACTGCTGTGTGTTCCAATTCAGAAATGGAGTTAAATCCCAGGCTCTGAGTCTTCCTACAAGCAAGACTTCGTTTCAGGTAAGGGCAGTCACTCTTCTGCTCTAATGAACTACATCATTCACGAAGATCACACGTTTCTCATCTTAACTGACAAGCATTGGATGTTAGAGGACCAGTGCATTGTATCAGTTTCAGAAGCAGATTTGGACTACATATGGTCCGTATGTGTAGGAAACACCGTTCTTTTGTTCTGGGCACACTCAGATTACCTGCTTTATTAGAGACTCTAGAAAGCAAGAGCGTGCTTCTCGCTCTAAAGCAGAGTGTGATCCATGGATGAGAACTCTGCTGTGTGTTTCTCTTCAGAGATGGAGTTAAATCCCAGGCTCTGTGTCTTCCTATAAGAAAGACTTCGTTTCAGGTGAGGGCAGTCACTTGTCTGCTCAAACGAATTACATCGTTCATGAAGCTCACACGTTTCTCATCTTAACTGACAAGCATTGGATGTTAGCAGACCAGTGCTTTTTGTCAGTTTCAGAAACAGTTGGACTAGATATGGTCCGTATGTGTAGGAAACACCGTTCTTTTGTCTCAGCGCACTCACTTTTCCTGCTGTCTTAGAGACTTTAGAAAGCAAGAGCGTGCTTATTGCTCTAAAGCAGATTGTGATCCATGGATGAGAACTATGCTGTGTGTTTCCCTTCAGAAATGGATTTAAATCCCAGACTCTCTGTCTTCCTACAAGCAAGACTTCGTTTAAGGTAAGGGCAGTCACTTTTCTGCTCAAACGAACTACATCGTTCATGAAGCTCACACGTTTCCCATCTTAACTGACAAGCATTGGATGTTAGAGTACCACTGCTTTGTATCAGTTTCAGAAGCTGAGTTGGACTAGATATGGTCCGTATGTGTAGGAAACACCTTTCTTTAGTTCTCAGCACACTCACGTTTCCTGCTTTGTTAGAGACTCCAGAAAGCAAGAGCGTGCTTCTCGCTCTAAAGCAGAGTGTGATCCATGGATGAGAACTCTGCTGTGTGTTTCCCTTCAGAGATGGAGTTAAATCCCAGGCTCTGTGTCTTACTACAAGCAAGACTTCGTTACAGGTATGGGCAGTCAGTTTTCAGTTCAAAGGAACTACATCATTCTCAAAGCTCACACTTTTCTCATCTTAACTGACAAGCATTGGATGTTGGAGGACCAGTGCTTTGTGTCAGTTTCAGAAACAGAGTTGGACTAGGTATGGTCCGTATGTGTAGGAAACACCGTTCTTTTGTTCTCAGAGCACTCACGTTTCCTGCTGTCTTAGAGACTCTAGAAAGCAAGAGCATGCTTCTTGTTCTAAAGCAGAGTGTGATCAATGGATGAGAACACTGCTGTGTGTTTCACTTCAGAAATGGAGTTAAATCCCAGGCTCTGAGTCTTCCTACAAGCAAGACTTCGTTTCAGGTAAGGGCAGTCACTTTTCTGCTCTAACGAACTACATCATTCACGAAGATCACACGTTTCTCATCTTAACTGACAAGCATTGGATGTTAGAGGACCAGTGCATTGTATCAGTTTCAGAAGCAGATTTGGACTACATATGGTCCGTATGTGTAGGAAACACCGTTTTTTGTTCTGGGCACACTCAGATTACCTGCTTTATTAGAGACTCTAGAAAGCAAGAGCGTGCTTCTCGCTCTAAAGCAGAGTGTGATCCATGGATGAGAACTCTGCTGTGTGTTTCCCTTCAGAGATGGAGTTAAATCCCAGGCTCTGTATCTTCCTATAAGCAAGACTTCGTTTCAGGTGAGGGCAGTCACTTGTCAGCTCAAACGAATTACATCGTTCACGAAGCTCACACGTTTCTCATCTTAACTGACAAGCATTGGATGTTAGCGGACCAGTGCTTTTTGTCAGTTTCAGAAACAGTTGGACTAGATATGGTCCGTATGTGTAGGAAACACCGTTCTTTTGTCTCAGCGAACTCACTTTTCCTGCTGTCTTAGAGACTTTAGAAAGCAAGAGCATGCTTATCGCTCTAAAGCAGATTGTGATCCATGGATGAGAACTATGCTGTGTGTTTCCCTTCAGAAATGGAGTTAAATCCCAGACTCTCTGTCTTCCTACAAGCAAGACTTCGTTTAAGGTAAGGGCAGTCACTTTTCTGCTCAAACGAACTACATCGTTCATGAAGCTCACACGTTTCCCATCTTAACTGACAAGCATTGGATGTTAGAGTACCACTGCTTTGTATCAGTTTCAGAAGCTGAGTTGGACTAGATATGGTCCTTATGTGTAGGAAACACCTTTCTTTAGTTCTCAGCACACTCACGTTTCCTGCTTTGTTAGAGACTCCAGAAAGCAAGAGCGTGCTTCTCGCTCTAAAGCAGAGTGTGATCCATGGATGAGAACTCTGCTGTGTGTTTCCCTTCAGAGATGGAGTTAAATCCCAGGCTCTGTGTCTTACTACAAGCAAGACTTCGTTACAGGTATGGGCAGTCAGTTTTCAGTTCAAAGGAACTACATCATTCTCAAAGCTCACACTTTTCTCATCTTAACTGACAAGCATTGGATGTTGGAGGACCAGTGCTTTGTGTCAGTTTCAGAAACAGAGTTGGACTAGGTATGGTCCGTATGTGTAGGAAACACCGTTCTTTTGTTCTCAGAGCACTCACGTTTCCTGCTGTCTTAGAGACTCTAGAAAGCAAGAGCGTGCTTCTTTTTCTAAAGCAGAGTGTGATCAATGGATGAGAACACTGCTGTGTGTTTCACTTCAGAAATGGAGTTAAATCCCAGGCTCTGAGTCTTCCTACAAGCAAGACTTCGTTTCAGGTAAGGGCAGTCACTTTTCTGCTCCAATGAACTACATCATTCACGAAGATCACACGTTTCTCATCTTAACTGACAAGCATTGGATGTTAGAGGACCAGTGCATTGTATCAGTTTCAGAAGCAGATTTGGACTACATATGGTCCTTATGTGTAGGAAACACCGTTTTTTGTTCTGGGCACACTCAGATTACCTGCTTTATTAGAGACTCTAGAAAGCAAGAGCGTGCTTCTCACTCTAAAGCAGAGTGTGATCCATGGATGAGAACTCTGCTGTGTGTTTCCCTTCAGAGATGGAGTTAAATCCCAGGCTCTGTGTCTTACTACAAGCAAGACTTCATTACAGGTAAGGGCAGTCACTTTTCAGTTCAAAGGAACTACATCATTCTCAAAGCTCACATGTTTCTCATCTTAACTGACAAGCATTGGATGTTAGAGGACCAGTGCTTTGTGTCAGTTTCAGAAACAGAGTTGGACTAGGTATGGTCCGTATGTGTAGGAAACACCGTTCTTTTGTTCTCAGAGCACTCACGTTTCCTGCTGTCTTAGAGACTCTAGAAAGCAAGAGCGTGCTTCTTGTTCTAAAGCAGAGTGTGATCCATGGATGAGAACACTGCTGTGTGTTTCACTTCAGAAATGGAGTTAAATCCCAGGCTCTGAGTCTTCCTACAAGCAAGACATCGTTTCAGGTAAAGGCAGTCACTTTTCTGCTAAAACGAACTACATCGTTCACGAAGATCACACGTTTCTCATCTTAACTGACAAGCATTGGATGTTAGAGGACCAGTGCATTGTATCAGTTTCAGAAGCAGATTTGGACTACATATGGTCCGTATGTGTAGGAATCACCGTTCTTTTGTTCTGGGCACACTCAGATTACCTGCTGTATTAGAGACTCTAGAAAGCAAGAGCGTGCTTCTCGCTCTAAAGCAGAGTGTGATCAATGGAGGAGAACACTGCTGTCTGTTTCCCTTCAGAGATGGAGTTAAATCCCAGGCTCTGTGTCTTCCTATAAGCAAGACTTCTTTTCAGGTGAGGGCAGTCACTTGTCAGCTCAAACGAATTACATCGTTCACGAAGCTCACACGTTTCTCATCTTAACTGACAAGCATTGGATGTTAGAGGACCAGTGCTTTGTGTCAGTTTCAGAAACAGAGTTGGACTAGGTATGGTCCGTATGTGTAGGAAACACCGTTCTTTTGTTCTCAGAGCACTCACGTTTCCTGCTGTCTTAGAGACTCTAGAAAGCAAGAGCGTGCTTCTTGTTCTAAAGCAGAGTGTGATCCATGGATGAGAACACTGCTGTGTGTTTCACTTCAGAAATGGAGTTAAATCCCAGGCTCTGAGTCTTCCTACAAGCAAGACTTCGTTTCAGGTAAGGGCAGTCGCTTTTCTGCTCAAACGAACTACATCGTTCACGAAGATCACACGTTTCTCATCTTAACTGACAAGCATTGGATGTTAGAGGACCAGTGCATTGTATCAGTTTCAGAAGCAGATTTGGACTACATATGGTCCGTATGTGTAGGAATCACCGTTCTTTTGTTCTGGGCACACTCAGATTACCTGCTGTATTAGAGACTCTAGAAAGCAAGAGCGTGCTTCTCGCTCTAAAGCAGAGTGTGATCAATGGAGGAGAACACTGCTGTCTGTTTCCCTTCAGAGATGGAGTTAAATCCCAGGCTCTGTGTCTTCCTATAAGCAAGACTTCGTTTCAGGTGAGGGCAGTCACTTGTCAGCTCAAACGAATTACATCGTTCACGAAGCTCACACGTTTCTCATCTTAACTGACAAGCATTGGATGTTAGCGGACCAGTGCTTTTTGTCAGTTTCAGAAACAGTTGGACTAGATATGGTCCGTATGTGTAGGAAACACCGTTCTTTTGTCTCAGCGCACTCACTTTTCCTGCTGTCTTAGAGACTTTAGAAAGCAAGAGCGTGCTTATTGCTCTAAAGCAGATTGTGATCCATGGATGAGAACTCTGCTGTGTGTTTCCCTTCAGAAATGGAGTTAAATCCCAGGCTCTGAGTCTTCCTACAAGCAAGACTTCGTTTCAGGTAAGGGCAGTCACTCTTCTGCTCTAATGAACTACATCATTCACGAAGATCACACGTTTCTCATCTTAACTGACAAGCATTGGATGTTAGAGGACCAGTGCATTGTATCAGTTTCAGAAGCAGATTTGGACTACATATGGTCCGTATGTGTAGGAAACACCGTTCTTTTGTTCTGGGCACACTCAGATTACCTGCTGTATTAGAGACTCTAGAAAGCAAGAGCGTGCTTCTAGCTCTAAAGCAGAGTGTGATCCATGGATGAGAACTCTGCTGTGTGTTTCCCTTCAGAGATGGAGTTAAATCCCAGACTCTCTGTCTTCCTACAAGCAAGACTTCGTTTAAGGTAAGGGCAGTCACTTTTCTGCTCAAACGAACTACATCGTTCATGAAGCTCACACGTTTCCCATCTTAACTGACAAGCATTGGATGTTAGAGTACCACTGCTTTGTATCAGTTTCAGAAGCTGAGTTGGACTAGATATGGTCCTTATGTGTAGGAAACACCTTTCTTTAGTTCTCAGCACACTCACGTTTCCTGCTTTGTTAGAGACTCCAGAAAGCAAGAGCGTGCTTCTCGCTCTAAAGCAGAGTGTGATCCATGGATGAGAACTCTGCTGTGTGTTTCCCTTCAGAGATGGAGTTAAATCCCAGGCTCTGTGTCTTACTACAAGCAAGACTTCGTTACAGGTATGGGCAGTCAGTTTTCAGTTCAAAGGAACTACATCATTCTCAAAGCTCACACTTTTCTCATCTTAACTGACAAGCATTGGATGTTGGAGGACCAGTGCTTTGTGTCAGTTTCAGAAACAGAGTTGGACTAGGTATGGTCCGTATGTGTAGGAAACACCGTTCTTTTGTTCTCAGAGCACTCACGTTTCCTGCTGTCTTAGAGACTCTAGAAAGCAAGAGCGTGCTTCTTTTTCTAAAGCAGAGTGTGATCAATGGATGAGAACACTGCTGTGTGTTTCACTTCAGAAATGGAGTTAAATCCCAGTCTCTGAGTCTTCCTACAAGCAAGACTTCGTTTCAGGTAAGGGCAGTCACTTTTCTGCTCCAATGAACTACATCATTCACGAAGATCACACGTTTCTCATCTTAACTGACAAGCATTGGATGTTAGAGGACCAGTGCATTGTATCAGTTTCAGAAGCAGATTTGGACTACATATGGTCCTTATGTGTAGGAAACACCGTTTTTTGTTCTGGGCACACTCAGATTACCTGCTTTATTAGAGACTCTAGAAAGCAAGAGCGTGCTTCTCACTCTAAAGCAGAGTGTGATCCATGGATGAGAACTCTGCTGTGTGTTTCCCTTCAGAGATGGAGTTAAATCCCAGGCTCTGTGTCTTACTACAAGCAAGACTTCGTTACAGGTAAGGGCAGTCACTTTTCAGTTCAAATGAACTACATCATTCTCAAAGCTCACACGTTTCTCATCTTAACTGACAAGCATTGGATGTTAGAGGACCAGTGCTTTGTGTCAGTTTCAGAAACAGAGTTGGACTAGGTATGGTCCGTATGTGTAGGAAACACCGTTCTTTTGTTCTCAGAGCACTCACGTTTCCTGCTGTCTTAGAGACTCTAGAAAGCAAGAGCGTGCTTCTTGTTCTAAAGCAGAGTGTGATCCATGGATGAGAACACTGCTGTGTGTTTCACTTCAGAAATGGAGTTAAATCCCAGGCTCTGAGTCTTCCTACAAGCAAGACTTCGTTTCAGGTAAGGGCAGTCGCTTTTCTGCTCAAACGAACTACATCGTTCACGAAGATCACACGTTTCTCATCTTAACTGACAAGCATTGGATGTTAGAGGACCAGTGCATTGTATCAGTTTCAGAAGCAGATTTGGACTACATATGGTCCGTATGTGTAGGAATCACCGTTCTTTTGTTCTGGGCACACTCAGATTACCTGCTGTATTAGAGACTCTAGAAAGCAAGAGCGTGCTTCTCGCTCTAAAGCAGAGTGTGATCAATGGAGGAGAACACTGCTGTCTGTTTCCCTTCAGAGATGGAGTTAAATCCCAGGCTCTGTGTCTTCCTATAAGCAAGACTTCGTTTCAGGTGAGGGCAGTCACTTGTCAGCTCAAACGAATTACATCGTTCACGAAGCTCACACGTTTCTCATCTTAACTGACAAGCATTGGATGTTAGCGGACCAGTGCTTTTTGTCAGTTTCAGAAACAGTTGGACTAGATATGGTCCGTATGTGTAGGAAACACCGTTCTTTTGTCTCAGCGCACTCACTTTTCCTGCTGTCTTAGAGACTTTAGAAAGCAAGAGCGTGCTTATTGCTCTAAAGCAGATTGTGATCCATGGATGAGAACTCTGCTGTGTGTTTCCCTTCAGAAATGGAGTTAAATCCCAGGCTCTGAGTCTTCCTACAAGCAAGACTTCGTTTCAGGTAAGGGCAGTCACTCTTCTGCTCTAATGAACTACATCATTCACGAAGATCACACGTTTCTCATCTTAACTGACAAGCATTGGATGTTAGAGGACCAGTGCATTGTATCAGTTTCAGAAGCAGATTTGGACTACATATGGTCCGTATGTGTAGGAAACACCGTTCTTTTGTTCTGGGCACACTCAGATTACCTGCTGTATTAGAGACTCTAGAAAGCAAGAGCGTGCTTCTAGCTCTAAAGCAGAGTGTGATCCATGGATGAGAACTCTGCTGTGTGTTTCCCTTCAGAGATGGAGTTAAATCCCAGACTCTCTGTCTTCCTACAAGCAAGACTTCGTTTAAGGTAAGGGCAGTCACTTTTCTGCTCAAACGAACTACATCGTTCATGAAGCTCACACGTTTCCCATCTTAACTGACAAGCATTGGATGTTAGAGTACCACTGCTTTGTATCAGTTTCAGAAGCTGAGTTGGACTAGATATGGTCCTTATGTGTAGGAAACACCTTTCTTTAGTTCTCAGCACACTCACGTTTCCTGCTTTGTTAGAGACTCCAGAAAGCAAGAGCGTGCTTCTCGCTCTAAAGCAGAGTGTGATCCATGGATGAGAACTCTGCTGTGTGTTTCCCTTCAGAGATGGAGTTAAATCCCAGGCTCTGTGTCTTACTACAAGCAAGACTTCGTTACAGGTATGGGCAGTCAGTTTTCAGTTCAAAGGAACTACATCATTCTCAAAGCTCACACTTTTCTCATCTTAACTGACAAGCATTGGATGTTGGAGGACCAGTGCTTTGTGTCAGTTTCAGAAACAGAGTTGGACTAGGTATGGTCCGTATGTGTAGGAAACACCGTTCTTTTGTTCTCAGAGCACTCACGTTTCCTGCTGTCTTAGAGACTCTAGAAAGCAAGAGCGTGCTTCTTTTTCTAAAGCAGAGTGTGATCAATGGATGAGAACACTGCTGTGTGTTTCACTTCAGAAATGGAGTTAAATCCCAGTCTCTGAGTCTTCCTACAAGCAAGACTTCGTTTCAGGTAAGGGCAGTCACTTTTCTGCTCCAATGAACTACATCATTCACGAAGATCACACGTTTCTCATCTTAACTGACAAGCATTGGATGTTAGAGGACCAGTGCATTGTATCAGTTTCAGAAGCAGATTTGGACTACATATGGTCCTTATGTGTAGGAAACACCGTTTTTTGTTCTGGGCACACTCAGATTACCTGCTTTATTAGAGACTCTAGAAAGCAAGAGCGTGCTTCTCACTCTAAAGCAGAGTGTGATCCATGGATGAGAACACTGCTGTGTGTTTCCCTTCAGAGATGGAGTTAGATCCCAGGCTCTGTGCCTTACTACAAGAAAGACTTCGTTACAGGTAAGGGCAGTCACTTTTCAGTTCAAAGCAAATACATCATTCTCAAAGCTCACACGTTTCTCATCTTAAATGACAAGCATTGGATGTTAAAGGACCAGTGCTTTGTATCAGTTTAAGAAGGAGAGTTGGACTAGATATGGTCCGTATGTGTAGGAAACACCGTTCTTTTGTTCTCAGTGCACTCACGTTTCCTGCTGTCTTAGAGACTCTAGAAAGCAAGAGCGTGCTTCTTGTTCTAAAGAAGAGTGTGATACATGGATGAGAACACTGCTGTGAGTTTCACTTCAGAAATGGAGTTAAATCCCAGGCTCTGAGTCTTCCTACAAGCAAGACTTCGTTTCAGGTAAGGGCAGTCACTTTTCTGCTCAAACGAACTACATCGTTCACGAAGATCACACGTTTCTCATCTTAACTGACAAGCATTGGATGTTAGAGGACCAGTGCTTTGTATCAGTTTCAGAAGCAGAGTTGGACTAGATATGGTCCGTATGTGTAGGAAACACCGTTCTTTTGTTCTCAGCACACTCACGTTTCCTGCTGTGTTAGAGACTCCAGAAAGCAAGAGTGTGCTTCTCGCTCTAAAGCAGAGTGTGATCCATGGATGAGAACTCTGCTGTGTGTTTCCCTTCAGAGATGGAGTTAAATCCCAGGCTCTGTGTCTTACTACAAGCAAGACTTCGTTACAGGTAAGGGCAGTCAGTTTTCAGTTCAAAGGAACTACATCATTCTCAAAGCTCACACGTTTCTCATCTTAACTGACAAGCATTGGATGTTAGAGGACCAGTGCTTTGTGTAAGTTTCAGAAACAGAGTTGGACTAGATATGGTCCGTATTTGTAGGAAACACCGTTCTTTTGTTCTCAGCACACTCACGTTCCCTGCTGTGTTAGAGACTCCAGAAAGCAAGAGTGTGCTTCTTGTTCTAAAGCAGAGTGTGATCAATGGATGAGAACACTGCTGTGTGTTTCACTTCAGAAATGAAGTTAAGTCCCAGGCTCTGAGTATTCCTACAAGCAAGACTTCGTTTCAGGTAAGGGCAGTCACTTTTCTGCTCAAACGAACTACATCGTTCACGAAGATCACACGTTTCTCATCTTAACTGACAAGCATTGGATGTTAGAGGACCAGTGCATTGTATCAGTTTCAGAAGCAGATTTGGACTACATATGGTCCGTATGTGTAGGAATCACCGTTCTTTTGTTCTGGGCACACTCAGATTACCTGCTGTATTAGAGACTCTAGAAAGCAAGAGCATGCTTCTCGCTCTAAAGCAGAGTGTGATCAATGGAGGAGAACCCCGCTGTCTGTTTCCCTTCAGAGATGGAGTTAAATCCCAGGCTCTGTGTCTTCCTATAAGCAAGACTTCGTTTCAGGTGAGGGCAGTCACTTGTCAGCTCAAACGAATTACATCGTTCACGAAGCTCACACGTTTCTCATCTTAACTGACAAGCATTGGATGTTAGCGGACCAGTGCTTTTTGTCAGTTTCAGAAACAGAGTTGGACTAGATATGGTCCGTATGTGTAGGAAACACCGTTCTTTTGTCTCAGAGCACTCACGTTTCCTGCTGTCTTAGAGACTTTAGAAAGCAAGAGCGTGCTTATCGCTCTAAAGCAGATTGTGATCCATGGATGAGAACTATGCTGTGTGTTTCCCTTCAGAAATGGAGTTAAATCCCAGACTCTGTGTCTTCCTACAAGCAAGACTTCGTTTAAGGTAAGGGCAGTCACTTTTCTTCTCAAACGAACTACATCGTTCATGAAGCTCACACGTTTCCCATCTTAACTGACAAGCATTGGATGTTAGAGTACCACGGCTTTGTATCAGTTTCAGAAGCTGAGTTGGACTAGATATGGTCCGTATGTGTAGGAAACACCGTTCTTTAGTTTTCAGCACACTCACGTTTCCTGCTTTGTTAGAGACTCCAGAAAGCAAGAGCGTGCTTCTCGCTCTAAAGCAGAGTGTGATCCATGGATGAGAACTCTGCTGTGTGTTTCTCTTCAGAGATGGAGTTAAATCCCAGGCTCTGTTTCTTACTACAAGCAAGACTTCGTTACAGGTAAGGGCAGTCAGTTTTCAGTTCAAAGGAACTACATCATTCTCAAAGCTCACACGTTTCTCATCTTAACTGACAAGCATTGGATGTTAGAGGACCAGTGCTTTGTGTCAGTTTCAGAAACAGAGTTGGACTAGGTATGGTCCGTATGTGTAGGAAGCACCGTTCTTTTGTTCTCAGAGCACTCACGTTTCCTACTGTCTTAGAGACTCTAGAAAGCAAGAGCGTGCTTTTTGTTCTAAAGCAGAGTGTGATCCATGGATGAGAACACTGCTGTGTGTTTCACTTCAGAAATGGAGTTAAATCCCAGGCTCTGAGTCTTCCTACAAGCAAGACTTCGTTTCAGGAAAGGGCAGTCACTTTTCTGCTCAAACGAACTACATCGTTCACGAAGATCACACGTTTCTCATCTTAACTGACAAGCATTGGATGTTAGAGGACCAGTGCATTGTATCAGTTTCAGAAGCAGATTTGGACTACATATGGTCCGTATGTGTAGGAATCACCGTTCTTTTGTTCTGGGCACACTCAGATTACCTGCTGTATTAGAGACTCTAGAAAGCAAGAGCGTGCTTCTCGCTCTAAAGCAGAGTGTGATCAATGGAGGAGAACACTGCTGTCTGTTTCCCTTTAGAGATGGAGTTAAATCCCAGGCTCTGTGTCTTACTACAAGCAAGACTTCGTTACAGGTAAGGGCAGTCAGTTTTCAGTTCAAAGGAACTACATCATTCTCAAAGCTCACACGTTTCTCATCTTAACTGACAAGCATTGGATGTTAGCGGACCAGTGCTTTTTGTCAGTTTCAGAAACAGTTGGACTAGATATGGTCTGTATGTGTAGGAAACACCGTTCTTTTGTCTCAGTGCACTCACTTTTCCTGCTGTCTTAGAGACTTTAGAAAGCAACAGCATGCTTATCGCTCTAAAGCAGATTGTGATCCATGGATGAGAACTATGCTGTGTGTTTCCCTTCAGAAATGGAGTTAAATCCCAGACTCTCTGTCTTCCTACAAGCAAGACTTCGTTTAAGGTAAGGGCAGTCACTTTTCTGCTCAAACGAACTACATCGTTCATGAAGCTCACACGTTTCCCATCTTAACTGACAAGCATTGGATGTTAGAGTACCACTGCTTTGTATCAGTTTCAGAAGCTGAGTTGGACTAGATATGGTCCGTATGTGTAGGAAACACCTTTCTTTAGTTCTCAGCACACTCACGTTTCCTGCTTTGTTAGAGACTCCAGAAAGCAAGAGCGTGCTTCTCGCTCTAAAGCAGAGTGTGATCCATGGATGAGAACTCTGCTGTGTGTTTCCCTTCAGAGATGGAGTTAAATCCCAGGCTCTGTGTCTTACTACAAGCAAGACTTCGTTACAGGTATGGGCAGTCAGTTTTCAGTTCAAAGGAACTACATCATTCTCAAAGCTCACACTTTTCTCATCTTAACTGACAAGCATTGGATGTTAGAGGACCAGTGCTTTGTGTCAGTTTCAGAAACAGAGTTGGACTAGGTATGGTCCGTATGTGTAGGAAACACCGTTCTTTTGTTCTCAGAGCACTCACGTTTCCTGCTGTCTTAGAGACTCTAGAAAGCAAGAGCGTGCTTCTTGTTCTAAAGCAGAGTGTGATCAATGGATGAGAACACTGCTGTGTGTTCCAATTCAGAAATGGAGTTAAATCCCAGGCTCTGAGTCTTCCTACAAGCAAGACTTCGTTTCAGGTAAGGGCAGTCACTCTTCTGCTCTAATGAACTACATCATTCACGAAGATCACACGTTTCTCATCTTAACTGACAAGCATTGGATGTTAGAGGACCAGTGCATTGTATCAGTTTCAGAAGCAGATTTGGACTACATATGGTCCGTATGTGTAGGAAACACCGTTCTTTTGTTCTGGGCACACTCAGATTACCTGCTTTATTAGAGACTCTAGAAAGCAAGAGCGTGCTTCTCGCTCTAAAGCAGAGTGTGATCCATGGATGAGAACTCTGCTGTGTGTTTCTCTTCAGAGATGGAGTTAAATCCCAGGCTCTGTGTCTTCCTATAAGCAAGACTTCGTTTCAGGTGAGGGCAGTCACTTGTCTGCTCAAACGAATTACATCGTTCATGAAGCTCACACGTTTCTCATCTTAACTGACAAGCATTGGATGTTAGCAGACCAGTGCTTTTTGTCAGTTTCAGAAACAGTTGGACTAGATATGGTCCGTATGTGTAGGAAACACCGTTCTTTTGTCTCAGCGCACTCACTTTTCCTGCTGTCTTAGAGACTTTAGAAAGCAAGAGCGTGCTTATTGCTCTAAAGCAGATTGTGATCCATGGATGAGAACTATGCTGTGTGTTTCCCTTCAGAAATGGATTTAAATCCCAGACTCTCTGTCTTCCTACAAGCAAGACTTCGTTTAAGGTAAGGGCAGTCACTTTTCTGCTCAAACGAACTACATCGTTCATGAAGCTCACACGTTTCCCATCTTAACTGACAAGCATTGGATGTTAGAGTACCACTGCTTTGTATCAGTTTCAGAAGCTGAGTTGGACTAGATATGGTCCGTATGTGTAGGAAACACCTTTCTTTAGTTCTCAGCACACTCACGTTTCCTGCTTTGTTAGAGACTCCAGAAAGCAAGAGCGTGCTTCTCGCTCTAAAGCAGAGTGTGATCCATGGATGAGAACTCTGCTGTGTGTTTCCCTTCAGAGATGGAGTTAAATCCCAGGCTCTGTGTCTTACTACAAGCAAGACTTCGTTACAGGTATGGGCAGTCAGTTTTCAGTTCAAAGGAACTACATCATTCTCAAAGCTCACACTTTTCTCATCTTAACTGACAAGCATTGGATGTTGGAGGACCAGTGCTTTGTGTCAGTTTCAGAAACAGAGTTGGACTAGGTATGGTCCGTATGTGTAGGAAACACCGTTCTTTTGTTCTCAGAGCACTCACGTTTCCTGCTGTCTTAGAGACTCTAGAAAGCAAGAGCATGCTTCTTGTTCTAAAGCAGAGTGTGATCAATGGATGAGAACACTGCTGTGTGTTTCACTTCAGAAATGGAGTTAAATCCCAGGCTCTGAGTCTTCCTACAAGCAAGACTTCGTTTCAGGTAAGGGCAGTCACTTTTCTGCTCTAACGAACTACATCATTCACGAAGATCACACGTTTCTCATCTTAACTGACAAGCATTGGATGTTAGAGGACCAGTGCATTGTATCAGTTTCAGAAGCAGATTTGGACTACATATGGTCCGTATGTGTAGGAAACACCGTTTTTTGTTCTGGGCACACTCAGATTACCTGCTTTATTAGAGACTCTAGAAAGCAAGAGCGTGCTTCTCGCTCTAAAGCAGAGTGTGATCCATGGATGAGAACTCTGCTGTGTGTTTCCCTTCAGAGATGGAGTTAAATCCCAGGCTCTGTATCTTCCTATAAGCAAGACTTCGTTTCAGGTGAGGGCAGTCACTTGTCAGCTCAAACGAATTACATCGTTCACGAAGCTCACACGTTTCTCATCTTAACTGACAAGCATTGGATGTTAGCGGACCAGTGCTTTTTGTCAGTTTCAGAAACAGTTGGACTAGATATGGTCCGTATGTGTAGGAAACACCGTTCTTTTGTCTCAGCGAACTCACTTTTCCTGCTGTCTTAGAGACTTTAGAAAGCAAGAGCATGCTTATCGCTCTAAAGCAGATTGTGATCCATGGATGAGAACTATGCTGTGTGTTTCCCTTCAGAAATGGAGTTAAATCCCAGACTCTCTGTCTTCCTACAAGCAAGACTTCGTTTAAGGTAAGGGCAGTCACTTTTCTGCTCAAACGAACTACATCGTTCATGAAGCTCACACGTTTCCCATCTTAACTGACAAGCATTGGATGTTAGAGTACCACTGCTTTGTATCAGTTTCAGAAGCTGAGTTGGACTAGATATGGTCCTTATGTGTAGGAAACACCTTTCTTTAGTTCTCAGCACACTCACGTTTCCTGCTTTGTTAGAGACTCCAGAAAGCAAGAGCGTGCTTCTCGCTCTAAAGCAGAGTGTGATCCATGGATGAGAACTCTGCTGTGTGTTTCCCTTCAGAGATGGAGTTAAATCCCAGGCTCTGTGTCTTACTACAAGCAAGACTTCGTTACAGGTATGGGCAGTCAGTTTTCAGTTCAAAGGAACTACATCATTCTCAAAGCTCACACTTTTCTCATCTTAACTGACAAGCATTGGATGTTGGAGGACCAGTGCTTTGTGTCAGTTTCAGAAACAGAGTTGGACTAGGTATGGTCCGTATGTGTAGGAAACACCGTTCTTTTGTTCTCAGAGCACTCACGTTTCCTGCTGTCTTAGAGACTCTAGAAAGCAAGAGCGTGCTTCTTTTTCTAAAGCAGAGTGTGATCAATGGATGAGAACACTGCTGTGTGTTTCACTTCAGAAATGGAGTTAAATCCCAGGCTCTGAGTCTTCCTACAAGCAAGACTTCGTTTCAGGTAAGGGCAGTCACTTTTCTGCTCCAATGAACTACATCATTCACGAAGATCACACGTTTCTCATCTTAACTGACAAGCATTGGATGTTAGAGGACCAGTGCATTGTATCAGTTTCAGAAGCAGATTTGGACTACATATGGTCCTTATGTGTAGGAAACACCGTTTTTTGTTCTGGGCACACTCAGATTACCTGCTTTATTAGAGACTCTAGAAAGCAAGAGCGTGCTTCTCACTCTAAAGCAGAGTGTGATCCATGGATGAGAACTCTGCTGTGTGTTTCCCTTCAGAGATGGAGTTAAATCCCAGGCTCTGTGTCTTACTACAAGCAAGACTTCATTACAGGTAAGGGCAGTCACTTTTCAGTTCAAAGGAACTACATCATTCTCAAAGCTCACATGTTTCTCATCTTAACTGACAAGCATTGGATGTTAGAGGACCAGTGCTTTGTGTCAGTTTCAGAAACAGAGTTGGACTAGGTATGGTCCGTATGTGTAGGAAACACCGTTCTTTTGTTCTCAGAGCACTCACGTTTCCTGCTGTCTTAGAGACTCTAGAAAGCAAGAGCGTGCTTCTTGTTCTAAAGCAGAGTGTGATCCATGGATGAGAACACTGCTGTGTGTTTCACTTCAGAAATGGAGTTAAATCCCAGGCTCTGAGTCTTCCTACAAGCAAGACATCGTTTCAGGTAAAGGCAGTCACTTTTCTGCTAAAACGAACTACATCGTTCACGAAGATCACACGTTTCTCATCTTAACTGACAAGCATTGGATGTTAGAGGACCAGTGCATTGTATCAGTTTCAGAAGCAGATTTGGACTACATATGGTCCGTATGTGTAGGAATCACCGTTCTTTTGTTCTGGGCACACTCAGATTACCTGCTGTATTAGAGACTCTAGAAAGCAAGAGCGTGCTTCTCGCTCTAAAGCAGAGTGTGATCAATGGAGGAGAACACTGCTGTCTGTTTCCCTTCAGAGATGGAGTTAAATCCCAGGCTCTGTGTCTTCCTATAAGCAAGACTTCTTTTCAGGTGAGGGCAGTCACTTGTCAGCTCAAACGAATTACATCGTTCACGAAGCTCACACGTTTCTCATCTTAACTGACAAGCATTGGATGTTAGAGGACCAGTGCTTTGTGTCAGTTTCAGAAACAGAGTTGGACTAGGTATGGTCCGTATGTGTAGGAAACACCGTTCTTTTGTTCTCAGAGCACTCACGTTTCCTGCTGTCTTAGAGACTCTAGAAAGCAAGAGCGTGCTTCTTGTTCTAAAGCAGAGTGTGATCCATGGATGAGAACACTGCTGTGTGTTTCACTTCAGAAATGGAGTTAAATCCCAGGCTCTGAGTCTTCCTACAAGCAAGACTTCGTTTCAGGTAAGGGCAGTCGCTTTTCTGCTCAAACGAACTACATCGTTCACGAAGATCACACGTTTCTCATCTTAACTGACAAGCATTGGATGTTAGAGGACCAGTGCATTGTATCAGTTTCAGAAGCAGATTTGGACTACATATGGTCCGTATGTGTAGGAATCACCGTTCTTTTGTTCTGGGCACACTCAGATTACCTGCTGTATTAGAGACTCTAGAAAGCAAGAGCGTGCTTCTCGCTCTAAAGCAGAGTGTGATCAATGGAGGAGAACACTGCTGTCTGTTTCCCTTCAGAGATGGAGTTAAATCCCAGGCTCTGTGTCTTCCTATAAGCAAGACTTCGTTTCAGGTGAGGGCAGTCACTTGTCAGCTCAAACGAATTACATCGTTCACGAAGCTCACACGTTTCTCATCTTAACTGACAAGCATTGGATGTTAGCGGACCAGTGCTTTTTGTCAGTTTCAGAAACAGTTGGACTAGATATGGTCCGTATGTGTAGGAAACACCGTTCTTTTGTCTCAGCGCACTCACTTTTCCTGCTGTCTTAGAGACTTTAGAAAGCAAGAGCGTGCTTATTGCTCTAAAGCAGATTGTGATCCATGGATGAGAACTCTGCTGTGTGTTTCCCTTCAGAAATGGAGTTAAATCCCAGGCTCTGAGTCTTCCTACAAGCAAGACTTCGTTTCAGGTAAGGGCAGTCACTCTTCTGCTCTAATGAACTACATCATTCACGAAGATCACACGTTTCTCATCTTAACTGACAAGCATTGGATGTTAGAGGACCAGTGCATTGTATCAGTTTCAGAAGCAGATTTGGACTACATATGGTCCGTATGTGTAGGAAACACCGTTCTTTTGTTCTGGGCACACTCAGATTACCTGCTGTATTAGAGACTCTAGAAAGCAAGAGCGTGCTTCTAGCTCTAAAGCAGAGTGTGATCCATGGATGAGAACTCTGCTGTGTGTTTCCCTTCAGAGATGGAGTTAAATCCCAGACTCTCTGTCTTCCTACAAGCAAGACTTCGTTTAAGGTAAGGGCAGTCACTTTTCTGCTCAAACGAACTACATCGTTCATGAAGCTCACACGTTTCCCATCTTAACTGACAAGCATTGGATGTTAGAGTACCACTGCTTTGTATCAGTTTCAGAAGCTGAGTTGGACTAGATATGGTCCTTATGTGTAGGAAACACCTTTCTTTAGTTCTCAGCACACTCACGTTTCCTGCTTTGTTAGAGACTCCAGAAAGCAAGAGCGTGCTTCTCGCTCTAAAGCAGAGTGTGATCCATGGATGAGAACTCTGCTGTGTGTTTCCCTTCAGAGATGGAGTTAAATCCCAGGCTCTGTGTCTTACTACAAGCAAGACTTCGTTACAGGTATGGGCAGTCAGTTTTCAGTTCAAAGGAACTACATCATTCTCAAAGCTCACACTTTTCTCATCTTAACTGACAAGCATTGGATGTTGGAGGACCAGTGCTTTGTGTCAGTTTCAGAAACAGAGTTGGACTAGGTATGGTCCGTATGTGTAGGAAACACCGTTCTTTTGTTCTCAGAGCACTCACGTTTCCTGCTGTCTTAGAGACTCTAGAAAGCAAGAGCGTGCTTCTTTTTCTAAAGCAGAGTGTGATCAATGGATGAGAACACTGCTGTGTGTTTCACTTCAGAAATGGAGTTAAATCCCAGTCTCTGAGTCTTCCTACAAGCAAGACTTCGTTTCAGGTAAGGGCAGTCACTTTTCTGCTCCAATGAACTACATCATTCACGAAGATCACACGTTTCTCATCTTAACTGACAAGCATTGGATGTTAGAGGACCAGTGCATTGTATCAGTTTCAGAAGCAGATTTGGACTACATATGGTCCTTATGTGTAGGAAACACCGTTTTTTGTTCTGGGCACACTCAGATTACCTGCTTTATTAGAGACTCTAGAAAGCAAGAGCGTGCTTCTCACTCTAAAGCAGAGTGTGATCCATGGATGAGAACTCTGCTGTGTGTTTCCCTTCAGAGATGGAGTTAAATCCCAGGCTCTGTGTCTTACTACAAGCAAGACTTCGTTACAGGTAAGGGCAGTCACTTTTCAGTTCAAATGAACTACATCATTCTCAAAGCTCACACGTTTCTCATCTTAACTGACAAGCATTGGATGTTAGAGGACCAGTGCTTTGTGTCAGTTTCAGAAACAGAGTTGGACTAGGTATGGTCCGTATGTGTAGGAAACACCGTTCTTTTGTTCTCAGAGCACTCACGTTTCCTGCTGTCTTAGAGACTCTAGAAAGCAAGAGCGTGCTTCTTGTTCTAAAGCAGAGTGTGATCCATGGATGAGAACACTGCTGTGTGTTTCACTTCAGAAATGGAGTTAAATCCCAGGCTCTGAGTCTTCCTACAAGCAAGACTTCGTTTCAGGTAAGGGCAGTCGCTTTTCTGCTCAAACGAACTACATCGTTCACGAAGATCACACGTTTCTCATCTTAACTGACAAGCATTGGATGTTAGAGGACCAGTGCATTGTATCAGTTTCAGAAGCAGATTTGGACTACATATGGTCCGTATGTGTAGGAATCACCGTTCTTTTGTTCTGGGCACACTCAGATTACCTGCTGTATTAGAGACTCTAGAAAGCAAGAGCGTGCTTCTCGCTCTAAAGCAGAGTGTGATCAATGGAGGAGAACACTGCTGTCTGTTTCCCTTCAGAGATGGAGTTAAATCCCAGGCTCTGTGTCTTCCTATAAGCAAGACTTCGTTTCAGGTGAGGGCAGTCACTTGTCAGCTCAAACGAATTACATCGTTCACGAAGCTCACACGTTTCTCATCTTAACTGACAAGCATTGGATGTTAGCGGACCAGTGCTTTTTGTCAGTTTCAGAAACAGTTGGACTAGATATGGTCCGTATGTGTAGGAAACACCGTTCTTTTGTCTCAGCGCACTCACTTTTCCTGCTGTCTTAGAGACTTTAGAAAGCAAGAGCGTGCTTATTGCTCTAAAGCAGATTGTGATCCATGGATGAGAACTCTGCTGTGTGTTTCCCTTCAGAAATGGAGTTAAATCCCAGGCTCTGAGTCTTCCTACAAGCAAGACTTCGTTTCAGGTAAGGGCAGTCACTCTTCTGCTCTAATGAACTACATCATTCACGAAGATCACACGTTTCTCATCTTAACTGACAAGCATTGGATGTTAGAGGACCAGTGCATTGTATCAGTTTCAGAAGCAGATTTGGACTACATATGGTCCGTATGTGTAGGAAACACCGTTCTTTTGTTCTGGGCACACTCAGATTACCTGCTGTATTAGAGACTCTAGAAAGCAAGAGCGTGCTTCTAGCTCTAAAGCAGAGTGTGATCCATGGATGAGAACTCTGCTGTGTGTTTCCCTTCAGAGATGGAGTTAAATCCCAGACTCTCTGTCTTCCTACAAGCAAGACTTCGTTTAAGGTAAGGGCAGTCACTTTTCTGCTCAAACGAACTACATCGTTCATGAAGCTCACACGTTTCCCATCTTAACTGACAAGCATTGGATGTTAGAGTACCACTGCTTTGTATCAGTTTCAGAAGCTGAGTTGGACTAGATATGGTCCTTATGTGTAGGAAACACCTTTCTTTAGTTCTCAGCACACTCACGTTTCCTGCTTTGTTAGAGACTCCAGAAAGCAAGAGCGTGCTTCTCGCTCTAAAGCAGAGTGTGATCCATGGATGAGAACTCTGCTGTGTGTTTCCCTTCAGAGATGGAGTTAAATCCCAGGCTCTGTGTCTTACTACAAGCAAGACTTCGTTACAGGTATGGGCAGTCAGTTTTCAGTTCAAAGGAACTACATCATTCTCAAAGCTCACACTTTTCTCATCTTAACTGACAAGCATTGGATGTTGGAGGACCAGTGCTTTGTGTCAGTTTCAGAAACAGAGTTGGACTAGGTATGGTCCGTATGTGTAGGAAACACCGTTCTTTTGTTCTCAGAGCACTCACGTTTCCTGCTGTCTTAGAGACTCTAGAAAGCAAGAGCGTGCTTCTTTTTCTAAAGCAGAGTGTGATCAATGGATGAGAACACTGCTGTGTGTTTCACTTCAGAAATGGAGTTAAATCCCAGTCTCTGAGTCTTCCTACAAGCAAGACTTCGTTTCAGGTAAGGGCAGTCACTTTTCTGCTCCAATGAACTACATCATTCACGAAGATCACACGTTTCTCATCTTAACTGACAAGCATTGGATGTTAGAGGACCAGTGCATTGTATCAGTTTCAGAAGCAGATTTGGACTACATATGGTCCTTATGTGTAGGAAACACCGTTTTTTGTTCTGGGCACACTCAGATTACCTGCTTTATTAGAGACTCTAGAAAGCAAGAGCGTGCTTCTCACTCTAAAGCAGAGTGTGATCCATGGATGAGAACTCTGCTGTGTGTTTCCCTTCAGAGATGGAGTTAAATCCCAGGCTCTGTGTCTTACTACAAGCAAGACTTCGTTACAGGTAAGGGCAGTCACTTTTCAGTTCAAATGAACTACATCATTCTCAAAGCTCACACGTTTCTCATCTTAACTGACAAGCATTGGATGTTAGAGGACCAGTGCTTTGTGTCAGTTTCAGAAACAGAGTTGGACTAGGTATGGTCCGTATGTGTAGGAAACACCGTTCTTTTGTTCTCAGAGCACTCACGTTTCCTGCTGTCTTAGAGACTCTAGAAAGCAAGAGCGTGCTTCTTGTTCTAAAGCAGAGTGTGATCCATGGATGAGAACACTGCTGTGTGTTTCACTTCAGAAATGGAGTTAAATCCCAGGCTCTGAGTCTTCCTACAAGCAAGACTTCGTTTCAGGTAAGGGCAGTCACTTTTCTGCTCAAACGAACTACATCGTTCACGAAGATCACACGTTTCTCATCTTAACTGACAAGTATTGGATGTTAGAGGACCAGTGCATTGTATCAGTTTCAGAAGCAGATTTGGACTACATATGGTCCGTATGTGTAGGAATCACCGTTCTTTTGTTCTGGGCACACTCAGATTACCTGCTGTATTAGAGACTCTAGAAAGCAAGAGCGTGCTTCTCGCTCTAAAGCAGAGTGTGATCAATGGAGGAGAACACTGCTGTCTGTTTCCCTTCAGAGATGGAGTTAAATCCCAGGCTCTGTGTCTTCCTATAAGCAAGACTTCGTTTCAGGTGAGGGCAGTCACTTGTCAGCTCAAACGAATTACATCGTTCACGAAGCTCACACGTTTCTCATCTTAACTGACAAGCATTGGATGTTAGCGGACCAGTGCTTTTTGTCAGTTTCAGAAACAGTTGGACTAGATATGGTCCGTATGTGTAGGAAACACCGTTCTTTTGTCTCAGCGCACTCACTTTTCCTGCTGTCTTAGAGACTTTAGAAAGCAAGAGCATGCTTATCGCTCTAAAGCAGATTGTGATCCATGGATGAGAACTATGCTGTGTGTTTCCCTTCAGAAATGGAGTTAAATCCCAGACTCTCTGTCTTCCTACAAGCAAGACTTCGTTTAAGGTAAGGGCAGTCACTTTTCTGCTCAAACGAACTACATCGTTCATGAAGCTCACACGTTTCCCATCTTAACTGACAAGCATTGGATGTTAGAGTACCACGGCTTTGTATCAGTTTCAGAAGCTGAGTTGGACTAGATATGGTCCGTATGTGTAGGAAACACCGTTCTTTAGTTTTCAGCACACTCACGTTTCCTGCTTTGTTAGAGACTCCAGAAAGCAAGAGCGTGCTTCTCGCTCTAAAGCAGAGTGTGATCCATGGATGAGAACTCTGCTGTGTGTTTCCCTTCAGAGATGGAGTTAAATCCCAGACTCTGTGTCTTACTACAAGCAAGACTTCGTTACAGGTATGGGCAGTCAGTTTTCAGTTCAAAGGAACTACATCATTCTCAAAGCTCACACTTTTCTCATCTTAACTGACAAGCATTGGATGTTGGAGGACCAGTGCTTTGTGTCAGTTTCAGAAACAGAGTTGGACTAGGTATGGTCCGTATGTGTAGGAAACACCGTTCTTTTGTTCTCAGAGCACTCACGTTTCCTGCTGTCTTAGAGACTCTAGAAAGCAAGAGCGTGCTTCTTTTTCTAAAGCAGAGTGTGATCAATGGATGAGAACACTGCTGTGTGTTTCACTTCAGAAATGGAGTTAAATCCCAGGCTCTGAGTCTTCCTACAAGCAAGACTTCGTTTCAGGTAAGGGCAGTCACTTTTCTGCTCCAATGAACTACATCATTCACGAAGATCACACGTTTCTCATCTTAACTGACAAGCATTGGATGTTAGAGGACCAGTGCATTGTATCAGTTTCAGAAGCAGATTTGGACTACATATGGTCCTTATGTGTAGGAAACACCGTTTTTTGTTCTGGGCACACTCAGATTACCTGCTTTATTAGAGACTCTAGAAAGCAAGAGCGTGCTTCTCACTCTAAAGCAGAGTGTGATCCATGGATGAGAACTCTGCTGTGTGTTTCCCTTCAGAGATGGAGTTAAATCCCAGGCTCTGTGTCTTACTACAAGCAAGACTTCGTTACAGGTAAGGGCAGTCACTTTTCAGTTCAAAGGAACTACATCATTCTCAAAGCTCACACGTTTCTCATCTTAACTGACAAGCATTGGATGTTAGAGGACCAGTGCTTTGTGTCAGTTTCAGAAACAGAGTTGGACTAGGTATGGTCCGTATGTGTAGGAAACACCGTTCTTTTGTTCTCAGAGCACTCACGTTTCCTGCTGTCTTAGAGACTCTAGAAAGCAAGAGCGTGCTTCTTGTTCTAAAGCAGAGTGTGATCCATGGATGAGAACACTGCTGTGTGTTTCACTTCAGAAATGGAGTTAAATCCCAGGCTCTGAGTCTTCCTACAAGCAAGACATCGTTTCAGGTAAGGGCAGTCACTTTTCTGCTAAAACGAACTACATCGTTCACGAAGATCACACGTTTCTCATCTTAACTGACAAGCATTGGATGTTAGAGGACCAGTGCATTGTATCAGTTTCAGAAGCAGATTTGGACTACATATGGTCCGTATGTGTAGGAAACACCGTTCTTTTGTTCTGGGCACACTCAGATTACCTGCTGTATTAGAGACTCTAGAAAGCAAGAGCGTGCTTCTCGCTCTAAAGCAGAGTGTGATCAATGGAGGAGAACACTGCTGTCTGTTTCCCTTCAGAGATGGAGTTAAATCCCAGGCTCTGTGTCTTCCTATAAGCAAGACTTCTTTTCAGGTGAGGGCAGTCACTTGTCAGCTCAAACGAATTACATCGTTCACGAAGCTCACACGTTTCTCATCTTAACTGACAAGCATTGGATGGTAGCGGACCAGTGCTTTTTGTCAGTTTCAGAAACAGAGTTGTACTAGATATGGTCCGTATGTGTAGGAAACACCGTTCTTTTGTCTCAGCGCACTCACGTTTCCTGCTGTCTTAGAGACTTTAGAAAGCAAGAGCGTGCTTATCGCTCTAAAGCAGATTGTGATCCATGGATGAGAACTATGCTGTGTGTTTCCCTTCAGAAATGGAGTTAAATCCCAGACTCTGTGTCTTCCTACAAGCAAGACTTCGTTTAAGGTAAGGGCAGTCACTCTTCTGCTCTAATGAACTACATCATTCACGAAGATCACACGTTTCTCATCTTAACTGACAAGCATTGGATGTTAGAGGACCAGTGCATTGTATCAGTTTCAGAAGCAGATTTGGACTACATATGGTCCGTATGTGTAGGAAACACCGTTCTTTTGTTCTGGGCACACTCAGATTACCTGCTGTATTAGAGACTCTAGAAAGCAAGAGCGTGCTTCTAGCTCTAAAGCAGAGTGTGATCCATGGATGAGAACTCTGCTGTGTGTTTCCCTTCAGAGATGGAGTTAAATCCCAGGCTCTGTGTCTTACTACAAGCAAGACTTCGTTACAGGTAAGGGCAGTCAGTTTTCAGTTCAAAGGAACTACATCATTCTCAAAGCTCACACGTTTCTCATCTTAACTGACAAGCATTGGATGTTAGAGGACAAGTGCTTTGTGTCAGTTTCAGAAACAGAGTTGGACTAGGTATGGTCCGTATGTGTAGGAAACACCGTTCTTTTGTTCTCAGAGCACTCACGTTTCCTGCTGTCTTAGAGACTCTAGAAAGCAAGAGCGTGCTTCTTGTTCTAAAGTAGAGTGTGATCCATGGATGAGAACACTGCTGTGTGTTTCACTTCAGAAATGGAGTTAAATCCCAGGCTCTGAGTCTTCCTACAAGCAAGACTTCGTTTCAGGTAAGGGCAGTCACTTTTCTGCTCAAACGAACTACATCGTTCACGAAGATCACACGTTTCTCATCTTAACTGACAAGCATTGGATGTTAGAGGACCAGTGCATTGTATCAGTTTCAGAAGCAGATTTGGACTACATATGGTCCGTATGTGTAGGAATCACCGTTCTTTTGTTCTGGGCACACTCAGATTACCTGCTGTATAAGAGACTCTAGAAAGCAAGAGCGTGCTTCTCGCTCTAAAGCAGAGTGTGATCAATGGAGGAGAACACTGCTGTCTGTTTCCCTTCAGAGATGGAGTTAAATCCCAGGCTCTGTGTCTTCCTATAAGCAAGACTTCGTTTCAGGTGAGGGCAGTCACTTGTCAGCTCAAACGAATTACATCATTCACGAAGCTCACACGTTTCTCATCTTAACTGACAAGCATTGGATGTTAGCGGACCAGTGCTTTTTGTCAGTTTCAGAAACAGTTGGACTAGATATGGTCCGTATGTGTAGGAAACACCGTTCTTTTGTCTCAGCACACTCACTTTTCCTGCTGTCTTAGAGACTTTAGAAAGCAAGAGCGTGCTTATTGCTCTAAAGCAGATTGTGATCCATGGATGAGAACTATGCTGTGTGTTTCCCTTCAGAAATGGATTTAAATCCCAGACTCTCTGTCTTCCTACAAGCAAGACTTCGTTTAAGGTAAGGGCAGTCACTTTTCTGCTCAAACGAACTACATCGTTCATGAAGCTCACACGTTTCCCATCTTAACTGACAAGCATTGGATGTTAGAGTACCACTGCTTTGTATCAGTTTCAGAAGCTGAGTTGGACTAGATATGGTCCGTATGTGTAGGAAACACCTTTCTTTAGTTCTCAGCACACTCACGTTTCCTGCTTTGTTAGAGACTCCAGAAAGCAAGAGCGTGCTTCTCGCTCTAAAGCAGAGTGTGATCCATGGATGAGAACTCTGCTGTGTGTTTCCTTTCAGAGATGGAGTTAAATCCCAGGCTCTGTGTCTTACTACAAGCAAGACTTCGTTACAGGTATGGGCAGTCAGTTTTCAGTTCAAAGGAACTACATCATTCTCAAAGCTCACACTTTTCTCATCTTAACTGACAAGCATTGGATGTTGGAGGACCAGTGCTTTGTGTCAGTTTCAGAAACAGAGTTGGACTAGGTATGGTCCGTATGTGTAGGAAACACCGTTCTTTTGTTCTCAGAGCACTCACGTTTCCTGCTGTCTTAGAGACTCTAGAAAGCAAGAGCGTGCTTCTTGTTCTAAAGCAGAGTGTGATCAATGGATGAGAATGTGTGTTCCACTTCAGAAATGGAGTTAAATCCCAGGCTCTGAGTCTTCCTACAAGCAAGACTTCGTTTCAGGTAAGGGCAGTCACTCTTCTGCTCTAATGAACTACATCATTCACGAAGATCACACGTTTCTCATCTTAACTGACAAGCATTGGATGTTAGAGGACCAGTGCATTGTATCAGTTTCAGAAGCAGATTTGGACTACATATGGTCCGTATGTGTAGGAAACACCGTTCTTTTGTTCTGGGCACACTCAGATTACCTGCTGTATTAGAGACTCTAGAAAGCAAGAGCGTGCTTCTAGCTCTAAAGCAGAGTGTGATCCATGGATGAGAACTCTGCTGTGTGTTTCCCTTCAGAGATGGAGTTAAATCCCAGACTCTCTGTCTTCCTACAAGCAAGACTTCGTTTAAGGTAAGGGCAGTCACTTTTCTGCTCAAACGAACTACATCGTTCATGAAGCTCACACGTTTCCCATCTTAACTGACAAGCATTGGATGTTAGAGTACCACTGCTTTGTATCAGTTTCAGAAGCTGAGTTGGACTAGATATGGTCCTTATGTGTAGGAAACACCTTTCTTTAGTTCTCAGCACACTCACGTTTCCTGCTTTGTTAGAGACTCCAGAAAGCAAGAGCGTGCTTCTCGCTCTAAAGCAGAGTGTGATCCATGGATGAGAACTCTGCTGTGTGTTTCCCTTCAGAGATGGAGTTAAATCCCAGGCTCTGTGTCTTACTACAAGCAAGACTTCGTTACAGGTATGGGCAGTCAGTTTTCAGTTCAAAGGAACTACATCATTCTCAAAGCTCACACTTTTCTCATCTTAACTGACAAGCATTGGATGTTAGAGGACCAGTGCTTTGTGTCAGTTTCAGAAACAGAGTTGGACTAGGTATGGTCCGTATGTGTAGGAAACACCGTTCTTTTGTTCTCAGAGCACTCACGTTTCCTGCTGTCTTAGAGACTCTAGAAAGCAAGAGCGTGCTTCTTTTTCTAAAGCAGAGTGTGATCAATGGATGAGAACACTGCTGTGTGTTTCACTTCAGAAATGGAGTTAAATCCCAGGCTCTGAGTCTTCCTACAAGCAAGACTTCGTTTCAGGTAAGGGCAGTCACTTTTCTGCTCCAATGAACTACATCATTCACGAAGATCACACGTTTCTCATCTTAACTGACAAGCATTGGATGTTAGAGGACCAGTGCATTGTATCAGTTTCAGAAGCAGATTTGGACTACATATGGTCCTTATGTGTAGGAAACACCGTTTTTTGTTCTGGGCACACTCAGATTACCTGCTTTATTAGAGACTCTAGAAAGCAAGAGCGTGCTTCTCACTCTAAAGCAGAGTGTGATCCATGGATGAGAACTCTGCTGTGTGTTTCCCTTCAGAGATGGAGTTAAATCCCAGGCTCTGTGTCTTACTACAAGCAAGACTTCGTTACAGGTAAGGGCAGTCACTTTTCAGTTCAAAGGAACTACATCATTCTCAAAGCTCACACGTTTCTCATCTTAACTGACAAGCATTGGATGTTAGAGGACCAGTGCTTTGTGTCAGTTTCAGAAACAGAGTTGGACTAGGTATGGTCCGTATGTGTAGCAAACACCGTTCTTTTGTTCTCAGAGCACTCACGTTTCCTGCTGTCTTAGAGACTCTAGAAAGCAAGAGCGTGCTTCTTGTTCTAAAGCAGAGTGTGATCCATGGATGAGAACACTGCTGTGTGTTTCACTTCAGAAATGGAGTTAAAACCCAGGCTCTGAGTCTTCCTACAAGCAAGACATCGTTTCAGGTAAGGGCAGTCACTTTTCTGCTAAAACGAACTACATCGTTCACGAAGATCACACGTTTCTCATCTTAACTGACAAGCATTGGATGTTAGAGGACCAGTGCATTGTATCAGTTTCAGAAGCAGATTTGGACTACATATGGTCCGTATGTGTAGGAATCACCGTTCTTTTGTTCTGGGCACACTCAGATTACCTGCTGTATTAGAGACTCTAGAAAGCAAGAGCGTGCTTCTCGCTCTAAAGCAGAGTGTGATCAATGGAGGAGAACACTGCTGTCTGTTTCCCTTCAGAGATGGAGTTAAATCCCAGGCTCTGTGTCTTCCTATAAGCAAGACTTCTTTTCAGGTGAGGGCAGTCACTTGTCAGCTCAAACGAATTACATCGTTCACGAAGCTCACACGTTTCTCATCTTAACTGACAAGCATTGGATGGTAGCGGACCAGTGCTTTTTGTCAGTTTCAGAAACAGAGTTGTACTAGATATGGTCCGTATGTGTAGGAAACACCGTTCTTTTGTCTCAGCGCACTCACGTTTCCTGCTGTCTTAGAGACTTTAGAAAGCAAGAGCGTGCTTATCGCTCTAAAGCAGATTGTGATCCATGGATGAGAACTATGCTGTGTGTTTCCCTTCAGAAATGGAGTTAAATCCCAGACTCTGTGTCTTCCTACAAGCAAGACTTCGTTTAAGGTAAGGGCAGTCACTCTTCTGCTCTAATGAACTACATCATTCACGAAGATCACACGTTTCTCATCTTAACTGACAAGCATTGGATGTTAGAGGACAAGTGCATTGTATCAGTTTCAGAAGCAGATTTGGACTACATATGGTCCGTATGTGTAGGAAACACCGTTCTTTTGTTCTGGGCACACTCAGATTACCTGCTGTATTAGAGACTCTAGAAAGCAAGAGCGTGCTTCTAGCTCTAAAGCAGAGTGTGATCCATGGATGAGAACTCTGCTGTGTGTTTCCCTTCAGAGATGGAGTTAAATTCCAGGCTCTGTGTCTTACTACAAGCAAGACTTCGTTACAGGTAAGGGCAGTCAGTTTTCAGTTCAAAGGAACTACATCATTCTCAAAGCTCACACGTTTCTCATCTTAACTGACAAGCATTGGATGTTAGAGGACCAGTGCTTTGTGTCAGTTTCAGAAACAGAGTTGGACTAGGTATGGTCCGTATGTGTAGGAAACACCGTTCTTTTGTTCTCAGAGCACTCACGTTTCCTGCTGTCTTAGAGACTTTAGAAAGCAAGAGCGTGCTTATTGCTCTAAAGCAGATTGTGATCCATGGATGAGAACTATGCTGTGTGTTTCCCTTCAGAAATGGATTTAAATCCCAGACTCTCTGTCTTCCTACAAGCAAGACTTCGTTTAAGGTAAGGGCAGTCACTTTTCTGCTCAAACGAACTACATCGTTCATGAAGCTCACACGTTTCCCATCTTAACTGACAAGCATTGGATGTTAGAGTACCACTGCTTTGTATCAGTTTCAGAAGCTGAGTTGGACTAGATATGGTCCGTATGTGTAGGAAACACCTTTCTTTAGTTCTCAGCACACTCACGTTTCCTGCTTTGTTAGAGACTCCAGAAAGCAAGAGCGTGCTTCTCGCTCTAAAGCAGAGTGTGATCCATGGATGAGAACTCTGCTGTGTGTTTCCCTTCAGAGATGGAGTTAAATCCCAGGCTCTGTGTCTTACTACAAGCAAGACTTCATTACAGGTATGGGCAGTCAGTTTTCAGTTCAAAGGAACTACATCATTCTCAAAGCTCACACTTTTCTCATCTTAACTGACAAGCATTGGATGTTGGAGGACCAGTGCTTTGTGTCAGTTTCAGAAACAGAGTTGGACTAGGTATGGTCCGTATGTGTAGGAAACACCGTTCTTTTGTTCTCAGAGCACTCACGTTTCCTGCTGTCTTAGAGACTCTAGAAAGCAAGAGCGTGCTTCTTTTTCTAAAGCAGAGTGTGATCAATGGATGAGAACACTGCTGTGTGTTTCACTTCAGAAATGGAGTTAAATCCCAGGCTCTGAGTCTTCCTACAAGCAAGACTTCGTTTCAGGTAAGGGCAGTCACTTTTCTGCTCCAATGAACTACATCATTCACGAAGATCACACGTTTCTCATCTTAACTGACAAGCATTGGATGTTAGAGGACCAGTGCATTGTATCAGTTTCAGAAGCAGATTTGGACTACATATGGTCCTTATGTGTAGGAAACACCGTTTTTTGTTCTGGGCACACTCAGATTACCTGCTTTATTAGAGACTCTAGAAAGCAAGAGCGTGCTTCTCACTCTAAAGCAGAGTGTGATCCATGGATGAGAACTCTGCTGTGTGTTTCCCTTCAGAGATGGAGTTAAATCCCAGGCTCTGTGTCTTACTACAAGCAAGACTTCGTTACAGGTAAGGGCAGTCACTTTTCAGTTCAAAGGAACTACATCATTCTCAAAGCTCACACGTTTCTCATCTTAACTGACAAGCATTGGATGTAAGAGGACCAGTGCTTTGTGTCAGTTTCAGAAACAGAGTTGGACTAGGTATGGTCCGTATGTGTAGGAAACACCGTTCTTTTGTTCTCAGAGCACTCACGTTTCCTGCTGTCTTAGAGACTCTAGAAAGCAAGAGCGTGCTTCTTGTTCTAAAGCAGAGTGTGATCCATGGATGAGAACACTGCTGTGTGTTTCACTTCAGAAATGGAGTTAAATCCCAGGCTCTGAGTCTTCCTACAAGCAAGACATCGTTTCAGGTAAGGGCAGTCACTTTTCTGCTAAAACGAACTACATCGTTCACGAAGATCACACGTTTATCATCTTAACTGACAAGCATTGGATGTTAGAGGACCAGTGCATTGTATCAGTTTCAGAAGCAGATTTGGACTACATATGGTCCGTATGTGTAGGAATCACCGTTCTTTTGTTCTGGGCACACTCAGATTACCTGCTGTATTAGAGACTCTAGAAAGCAAGAGCGTGCTTCTCGCTCTAAAGCAGAGTGTGATCAATGGAGGAGAACACTGCTGTCTGTTTCCCTTCAGAGATGGAGTTAAATCCCAGGCTCTGTGTCTTCCTATAAGCAAGACTTCTTTTCAGGTGAGGGCAGTCACTTGTCAGCTCAAACGAATTACATCGTTCACGAAGCTCACACGTTTCTCATCTTAACTGACAAGCATTTGATGGTAGCGGCCCAGTGCTTTTTGTCAGTTTCAGAAACAGAGTTGTACTAGATATGGTCCGTATGTGTAGGAAACACCGTTCTTTTGTCTCAGCGCACTCACGTTTCCTGCTGTCTTAGAGACTTTAGAAAGCAAGAGCGTGCTTATCGCTCTAAAGCAGATTGTGATCCATGGATGAGAACTATGCTGTGTGTTTCCCTTCAGAAATGGAGTTAAATCCCAGACTCTGTGTCTTCCTACAAGCAAGACTTCGTTTAAGGTAAGGGCAGTCACTCTTCTGCTCTAATGAACTACATCATTCACGAAGATCACACGTTTCTCATCTTAACTGACAAGCATTGGATGTTAGAGGACAAGTGCATTGTATCAGTTTCAGAAGCAGATTTGGACTACATATGGTCCGTATGTGTAGGAAACACCGTTCTTTTGTTCTGGGCACACTCAGATTACCTGCTGTATTAGAGACTCTAGAAAGCAAGAGCGTGCTTCTAGCTCTAAAGCAGAGTGTGATCCATGGATGAGAACTCTGCTGTGTGTTTCCCTTCAGAGATGGAGTTAAATCCCAGGCTCTGTGTCTTACTACAAGCAAGACTTCGTTACAGGTAAGGGCAGTCAGTTTTCAGTTCAAAGGAACTACATCATTCTCAAAGCTCACACGTTTCTCATCTTAACTGACAAGCATTGGATGTTAGAGGACCAGTGCTTTGTGTCAGTTTCAGAAACAGAGTTGGACTAGGTATGGTCGGTATGTGTAGGAAACACCGTTCTTTTGTTCTCAGAGCACTCACGTTTCCTGCTGTCTTAGAGACTTTAGAAAGCAAGAGCGTGCTTATTGCTCTAAAGCAGATTGTGATCCATGGATGAGAACTATGCTGTGTGTTTCCCTTCAGAAATGGATTTAAATCCCAGACTCTCTGTCTTCCTACAAGCAAGACTTCGTTTAAGGTAAGGGCAGTCACTTTTCTGCTCAAACGAACTACATCGTTCATGAAGCTCACACGTTTCCCATCTTAACTGACAAGCATTGGATGTTAGAGTACCACTGCTTTGTATCAGTTTCAGAAGCTGAGTTGGACTAGATATGGTCCGTATGTGTAGGAAACACCTTTCTTTAGTTCTCAGCACACTCACGTTTCCTGCTTTGTTAGAGACTCCAGAAAGCAAGAGCGTGCTTCTCGCTCTAAAGCAGAGTGTGATCCATGGATGAGAACTCTGCTGTGTGTTTCCCTTCAGAGATGGAGTTAAATCCCAGGCTCTGTGTCTTACTACAAGCAAGACTTTGTTACAGGTATGGGCAGTCAGTTTTCAGTTCAAAGGAACTACATCATTCTCAAAGCTCACACTTTTCTCATCTTAACTGACAAGCATTGGATGTTGGAGGACCAGTGCTTTGTGTCAGTTTCAGAAACAGAGTTGGACTAGGTATGGTCCGTATGTGTAGGAAACACCGTTCTTTTGTTCTCAGAGCACTCACGTTTCCTGCTGTCTTAGAGACTCTAGAAAGCAAGAGCGTGCTTCTTTTTCTAAAGCAGAGTGTGATCAATGGATGAGAACACTGCTGTGTGTTTCACTTCAGAAATGGAGTTAAATCCCAGGCTCTGAGTCTTCCTACAAGCAAGACTTCGTTTCAGGTAAGGGCAGTCACTTTTCTGCTCCAATGAACTACATCATTCACGAAGATCACACGTTTCTCATCTTAACTGACAAGCATTGGATGTTAGAGGACCAGTGCATTGTATCAGTTTCAGAAGCAGATTTGGACTTCATATGGTCGTTATGTGTAGGAAACACCGTTTTTTGTTCTGGGCACACTCAGATTACCTGCTTTATTAGAGACTCTAGAAAGCAAGAGCGTGCTTCTCACTCTAAAGCAGAGTGTGATCCATGGATGAGAACTCTGCTGTGTGTTTCCCTTCAGAGATGGAGTTAAATCCCAGGCTCTGTGTCTTACTACAAGCAAGACTTCGTTACAGGTAAGGGCAGTCACTTTTCAGTTCAAAGGAACTACATCATTCTCAAAGCTCACACGTTTCTCATCTTAACTGACAAGCATTGGATGTTAGAGGACCAGTGCTTTGTGTCAGTTTCAGAAACAGAGTTGGACTAGGTATGGTCCGTATGTGTAGGAAACACCGTTCTTTTGTTCTCAGAGCACTCACGTTTCCTGCTGTCTTAGAGACTCTAGAAAGCAAGAGCGTGCTTCTTGTTCTAAAGCAGAGTGTGATCCATGGATGAGAACACTGCTGTGTGTTTCACTTCAGAAATGGAGTTAAATCCCAGGCTCTGAGTCTTCCTACAAGCAAGACATCGTTTCAGGTAAGTGCAGTCACTTTTCTGCTAAAACGAACTACATCGTTCACGAAGATCACACGTTTATCATCTTAACTGACAAGCATTGGATGTTAGAGGACCAGTGCATTGTATCAGTTTCAGAAGCAGATTTGGACTACATATGGTCCGTATGTGTAGGAATCACCGTTCTTTTGTTCTGGGCACACTCAGATTACCTGCTGTATTAGAGACTCTAGAAAGCAAGAGCGTGCTTCTCGCTCTAAAGCAGAGTGTGATCAATGGAGGAGAACACGGCTGTCTGTTTCCCTTCAGAGATGGAGTTAAATCCCAGGCTCTGTGTCTTCCTATAAGCAAGACTTCTTTTCAGGTGAGGGCAGTCACTTGTCAGCTCAAACGAATTACATCGTTCACGAAGCTCACACGTTTCTCATCTTAACTGACAAGCATTGGATGGTAGCGGACCAGTGCTTTTTGTCAGTTTCAGAAACAGAGTTGTACTAGATATGGTCCGTATGTGTAGGAAACACCGTTCTTTTGTCTCAGCGCACTCACGTTTCCTGCTGTCTTAGAGACTTTAGAAAGCAAGAGCGTGCTTATCGCTCTAAAGCAGATTGTGATCCATGGATGAGAACTATGCTGTGTGTTTCCCTTCAGAAATGGAGTTAAATCCCAGACTCTGTGTCTTCCTACAAGCAAGACTTCGTTTAAGGTAAGGGCAGTCACTTTTCTGCTCAAACGAACTACATCGTTCATGAAGCTCACACGTTTCCCATCTTAATTGACAAGCATTGGATGTTAGAGTACCACTGCTTTGTATCAGTTTCAGAAGCTGAGTTGGACTAGATATGGTCCGTATGTGTAGGAAAACACCGTTCTTTAGTTCTCAGCACACTCACGTTTCCTGCTTTGTTAGAGACTCCAGAAAGCAAGAGCGTGCTTCTCGCTCTAAAGCAGAGTGTGATCCATGGATGAGAACTCTGCTGTGTGTTTCCCTTCAGATATGGAGTTAAATCCCAGGCTCTGTGTCTTACTACAAGGAAGACTTCGTTACAGGTAAGGGCAGTCAGTTTTCAGTTCAAAGGAACTACATCATTCTCAAAGCTCACACGTTTCTCATCTTAACTGACAAGCATTGGATGTTAGAGGAGCAGTGCTTTGTGTCAGTTTCAGAAACAGAGTTGGACTAGGTATGGTCCGTATGTGTAGGAAACACCGTTCTTTTGTTCTCAGCGCACTCACGTTTCCTGCTGTCTTAGAGACTCTAGAAAGCAAGAGCGTGCTTCTTGTTCTAAAGCAGAGTGTGATCCATGGATGAGAACACTGCTGTGTGTTTCACTTCAGAAATGGAGTTAAATCCCAGGCTCTGAGTCTTCCTACAAGCAAGACTTCGTTTCAGGTAAGGACAGTCACTTTTCTGCTCAAACGAACTACATCGTTCACGAAGATCACACGTTTCTCATCTTAACTGACAAGCATTGGATGTTAGAGGACCAGTGCATTGTATCAGTTTCAGAAGCAGATTTGGACTACATATGGTCCGTATGTGTAGGAATCACCGTTCTTTTGTTCTGGGCACACTCAGATTACCTGCTGTATTAGAGACTCTAGAAAGCAAGAGCGTGCTTCTCGCTCTAAAGCAGATTTTGATCCATGGATGAGAACCATGCTGTGTGTTTCCCTTCATAAATGGAGTTTAATCCCAGACTCTGTGTCGTCCTACAAGCAAGATTTCGTTTAAGGTAAGGGCAGTCACTTTTCTGCTCAAACGAACTACATCGTTCATGAAGCTCACTCGTTTCCCATCTTAACTGACAAGCATTGGATGTTAGAGGACCAGTGCTTTGTGTCAGTTTCAGAAACAGAGTTGGACTAGATATGGTCCGTATGTGTAGGAAACACCGTTCTTTTGTTCTCAGCGCACGCACGTTTCCTGCTGTCTTAGACAATCTAGAAAGCAAGAGCGTGCTTCTCGTTCTTAAGCAGAGTGTGATCCATGGATGAGAACTCTGCTGTGTGTTTCCCTTCAGAGATGGAGTTAAATCCCAGGCTCTGTGTCTTACTACAAGCAAGACTTCATTACAGGTAAGGGCAGTCACTTTTCAGTTCAAAGCAAATACATCATTCTCAAAGCTCACACGTTTCTCATCTTAACTGACAAGCATTGGATGTGAGAGGACCAGTGCTTTGTATCATTTTAAGAAGGAGAGTTGGACTCGATATGGTCCGTATGTGTAGGAAACACCGTTCTTTTGTTCTCAGCGCACTCACGTTTCCTGCGCTCTTAGAGACTCTAGAAAGCAAGAGCGTGCTTCTTGCTGTAAAGCAGAGTGTGATCCATGGGTGAGAACTATGCTGTGTGTTTCCATTCAGAAATGGAGTTAAATCCCAGGCTCTGTGTCTTCCTATAAGCAAGACTTCGTTTCAGGTAAGGGTAGTCACTTGTCAGCTCAAACGAACTACATCGTTCACGAAGCTCACACGTTTCTCATCTTAACAGACAAGCATTGGATGTTAGAGGACCAGTGCTTCGTATCAGTTTCAGAAGCAGTGTTGGACTAGATATGGTCCGTATGTGTAGGAAACACCGTTCTTTTGTTCTCAGCACACTCATGTTTCCTGCTGTGTTACAGACTTCAGAAAGCAAGAGCGTGCTTCTCACTCTAAAGCAGAGTGTGATCCATGGATGAGAACTCTGCTGTGTGTTTCCCTTCAGAGATGGAGTTAAATCCCACGCTCTGTGTCTTACTACAAGCAAGACTTCGTTACAGGTAAGGGCAGTCACTTTTCAGTTCAAAGGAACTACATCATTCTCAAAGCTCACACGTTTCTCATCTTAACAGACAAGCATTGGATGTTAGAGGACCAGTGCTTTGTGTCAGTTTCAGAAACAGAGTTGGACTAGATATGGTCCTTATGTGTAGGAAACACCATTCTTTTGTTCTCAGCGCACACACGTTTCCTGCTGTCTTAGAGAATCTAGAAAGCAAGAGCGTGCTTCTCGTTCTTAAGCAGAGTGTGATCCATGGATGAGAACTCTGCTGTGTGTTTCCCTTCAGAAATGGAGTTAAATCCCAGGCTCTGAGTATTCCTACCAGCAAGACTTCATTTCAGGTAAGGGCAGTCACTTTTCTGCTCAAACGAACTACATCGTTCACGAAGATCACACGTTTCTCATCTTAACTGACAAGCATTGGATGTTAGAGGACCAGTGCATTGTATCAGTTTCAGAAGCAGATTTGGACTACATATGGTCCGTATGTGTAGGAAACACCGTTCTTTTGTTCTGAGCACACTCAGATTACCTGCTTTATTAGAGACTCTAGAAAGCAAGAGCGTGCTTCTCGCTCTAAAGCAGAGTGTGATCCATGGATGAGAACTATGCTGTGTGTTTCCCTCAGAGATGGAGTTAAATCCCAGGCTCTGTGCCTTCCTATAAGCAAGACTTCGTTTCAGGTGAGGGCAGTCACTTGTCAGCTCAAACGAATTACATCGTTCACGAAGCTCATACGTTTCTCATCTTAACTGACAAGCATTGGATGTTAGAGGAACAGTGCTTTGTATCAGTTTCAGTAACAGAGTTGGACTAGATATGGTCCGTATGTGTAGGAAACACCTTTCTTTTGTTCTCAGCGCACTCACGTTTCCTGCTGTCTTAGAGACTTTAGAAAGCAAGAATGTGCTTCTCGCTCTAATGCAGATTGTGATCCATTGATTAGAACTATGCTGTGTGTTTCCCTTCAGAAATGGAGTTAAATCCCAGACTCTGTGTCATCCTACAAGCAAGACTTCGTTTAAAGTAAGGGCAGTCACTTTCCTGCTCAAACGAACTACATCGTTCATGAAGCTCACACGTTTCCCATCTTAACTGACAAGCATTGGATGTTAGAGGACCAGTGCTTTGTATCAGTTTCAGAAGAAGAGTTGGACTACATATGGTCCGTATGTGTACGAAACTCCGTTCTTTTGTTCTGGGCACACTCAGATTTCCTGCTGTATTAGAGACTCTAGAAAGCAAGAGCGTGCTTCTTGCTGTAAAGCAGAGTGTGATCCATGGGTGAGAACTATGCTGTGTGTTTCCATTCAGAAATGGAGTTAAATCCCAGGCTCTGTGTCTTCCTATAAGCAAGACTTCGTTTCAGGTAAGGGTAGTCACTTGTCAGCTCAAACGAACTACATCGTTCACGAAGCTCACACGTTTCTCATCTTAACAGACAAGCATTGGATGTTAGAGGACCAGTGCTTCGTATCAGTTTCAGAAGCAGTGTTGGACTAGATATGGTCCGTATGTGTAGGAAACACCGTTCTTTTGTTCTCAGCACACTCATGTTTCCTGCTGTGTTACAGACTTCAGAAAGCAAGAGCGTGCTTCTCGCTCTAAAGCAGAGTGTGATCCATGGATGAGAACTCTGCTGTGTGTTTCCCTTCAGAGATGGAGTTAAATCCCACGCTCTGTGTCTTACTACAAGCAAGACTTCGTTACAGGTAAGGGCAGTCACTTTTCAGTTCAAAGGAACTACATCATTCTCAAAGCTCACACGTTTCTCATCTTAACAGACAAGCATTGGATGTTAGAGGACCAGTGCTTTGTGTCAGTTTCAGAAACAGAGTTGGACTAGATATGGTCCTTATGTGTAGGAAACACCATTCTTTTGTTCTCAGCGCACACACGTTTCCTGCTGTCTTAGAGAATCTAGAAAGCAAGAGCGTGCTTCTCGTTCTTAAGCAGAGTGTGATCCATGGATGAGAACTCTGCTGTGTGTTTCCCTTCAGAAATGGAGTTAAATCCCAGGCTCTGAGTCTTCCTACACGCAAGACTTCGATTAAGATAAGGGCAGTCACTTTTCTGCTCAAACGAACTACATCATTCACGAAGATCACACGTTTCTCATCTTAAATGAGAAGCATTGGATGTTAGAGGGTCAGTGCTTTGTATCAGTTTCAGAAGCAGATTTGGACTACATATGGTCCGTATGTGTAGGAAACACAGTTCTTTTGTTCTCAGCACACACACGTTTCCTGCTGTCTTAGAGACTCTAGAAAGCAAGAGCGTGGTTCTTGTTCTAAAGCAGAGTGTGATCAATGGATGATTACACTGCTGTGTATTTCACTTCAGAAATGGAGTTAAATCCCAGGCTCTGTGCCTTCCTATAAGCAAGACTTCGTTTCAGGTGAGGGCAGTCACTTGTCAGCTCAAACGAATTACATCGTTCACGAAGCTCATACGTTTCTCATCTTAACTGACAAGCATTGGATGTTAGAGGAACAGTGCTTTGTATCAGTTTCAGTAACAGAGTTGGACTAGATATGGTCCGTATGTGTAGGAAACACCTTTCTTTTGTTCTCAGCGCACTCACGTTTCCTGCTGTCTTAGAGACTTTAGAAAGCAAGAATGTGCTTCTCGCTCTAATGCAGATTGTGATCCATTGATTAGAACTATGCTGTGTGTTTCCCTTCAGAAATGGAGTTAAATCCCAGACTCTGTGTCATCCTACAAGCAAGACTTCGTTTAAAGTAAGGGCAGTCACTTTCCTGCTCAAACGAACTACATCGTTCATGAAGCTCACACGTTTCCCATCTTAACTGACAAGCATTGGATGTTAGAGGACCAGTGCTTTGTATCAGTTTCAGAAGAAGAGTTGGACTACATATGGTCCGTATGTGTACGAAACTCCGTTCTTTTGTTCTGGGCACACTCAGATTTCCTGCTGTATTAGAGACTCTAGAAAGCAAGAGCGTGCTTCTTGCTGTAAAGCAGAGTGTGATCCATGGGTGAGAACTATGCTGTGTGTTTCCATTCAGAAATGGAGTTAAATCCCAGGCTCTGTGTCTTCCTATAAGCAAGACTTCGTTTCAGGTAAGGGTAGTCACTTGTCAGCTCAAACGAACTACATCGTTCACGAAGCTCACACGTTTCTCATCTTAACAGACAAGCATTGGATGTTAGAGGACCAGTGCATTGTATCAGTTTCAGAAGCAGAGTTGGACCAGATATGGTCCGTATGTGTAGGAAACACCGTTCTTTTGTTCTCAGCGCACTCACATTTCCTGCTGTGTTACAGACTTCAGAAAGCAAGAGCGTGCTTCTCGCTCTAAAGCAGAGTGTGATCCATGGATGAGAACTCTGCTGTGTGTTTCCCTTCAGAGATGGAGTTAAATCCCACGCTCTGTGTCTTACTACAAGCAAGACTTCGTTACAGGTAAGGGCAGTCACTTTTCAGTTCAAAGGAACTACATCATTCTCAAAGCTCACACGTTTCTCATCTTAACAGACAAGCATTGGATGTTAGAGGACCAGTGCTTTGTGTCAGTTTCAGAAACAGAGTTGGACTAGATATGGTCCTTATGTGTAGGAAACACCATTCTTTTGTTCTCAGCGCACACACGTTTCCTGCTGTCTTAGAGAATCTAGAAAGCAAGAGCGTGCTTCTCGTTCTTAAGCAGAGTGTGATCCATGGATGAGAACTCTGCTGTGTGTTTCCCTTCAGAAATGGAGTTAAATCCCAGGCTCTGAGTCTTCCTACACGCAAGACTTCGATTAAGATAAGGGCAGTCACTTTTCTGCTCAAACGAACTACATCATTCACGAAGATCACACGTTTCTCATCTTAAATGAGAAGCATTGGATGTTAGAGGGTCAGTGCTTTGTATCAGTTTCAGAAGCAGATTTGGACTACATATGGTCCGTATGTGTAGGAAACACAGTTCTTTTGTTCTCAGCACACACACGTTTCCTGCTGTCTTAGAGACTCTAGAAAGTAAGAGCGTGGTTCTTGTTCTAAAGCAGAGTGTGATCAATGGATGATTACACTGCTGTGTATTTCACTTCAGAAATGGAGTTAAATCCCAGGCTCTGTGTCTTCCTACAAGCAAGACTTCTTTTCAGGTAAGGGCAGTCACTTTTCAGCTGAAAGGAACTACATCGTTTACGAAGCTCACACGTTTCTCATCTTAACAGACAAACATTGGATTTTAGAGGACCAGTGCTTTGTGTCAGTTTCAGAAGAAGAGTTGGACTATATAATGTCCGTATTTGTAGGAAACAGCGTTCTTTTGTTCTCAGCACACTCACGTTTCCTGCTGCCTTAGAGACTCTAGAAAGCAAGACCGTGCTTCTTGTTCTAAAGCAGAGTGTGATCAATGGATGATTACACTGCTGTGTGTTTCACTTCAGAAATGGAGTTAAATCCCAGACTCTGTATCTTCCTACAAGCAAGACTTTGTTTAAGGTAAGGGCAGTCACTTTTCTGCTCAAACGAACTACATCGTTCATGAAGCTCACACGTTTCCCATCTTAACTGACAAGCAATGGATGTTAGAGGACCAGTGCATTGTATCAGTTTCAGAAGCAGATTTGGACTACATATGGTCCGTATGTGTAGGAAACACCGTTCTTTTGTTCTAGGCACACTCAGATTACCTGCTGCATTAGAGACTCTAGAAAGCAAGAGCATGCTTCTAGCTCTAAAGCAGAGTGTGATCCATGGATGAGAACTCTGCTGTTTGTTTCCCTTCAGAGATGGAGTTAAATCCCAGGCTCTGTGTCTTACTACAAGCAAGACTTCGTTACAGGTAAGGGCAGTCACTTTTCAGTTCAAAGCAAATACATCATTCTCAAAGCTCACACGTTTCTCATCTTAAATGACAAGCATTGGATGTTAAAGGACCAGTGCTTTGTATCAGTTTAAGAAGGAGAGTTGGACTAGATATGGTCCGTATGTGTAGGAAACACCGTTCTTTTTTTCTCAGCGCACTCACGTTTCCTGCTGTCTTAGAGACTCTAGAAATCAAGAGCGTGCTTCTTGTTCTAAAGCAGAGTGTGATCAGTGGATGAGAACACTGCTGTGTGTTTCACTTCAGAAATGGAGTTAAATCCCAGGCTCTGAGTATTCCTACCAGCAAGACTTCATTTCAGGTAAGGGCAGTCACTTTTCTGCTCAAACGAACTACATCGTTCATGAAGATCACACGTTTCTCATCTTAACTGACAAGCATTGGATGTCAGAGGACCAGTGCATTGTATCAGTTTCAGAAGCAGATTTGGACTACATATGGTCCGTATGTGTAGGAAACACCGTTCTTTTGTTCTGGGCACACTCAGATTACCTGCTTTATTAGAGACTCTAGAAAGCAAGAGCGTGCTTCTCGCTCTAAAGCAGAGTGTGATCCATGGATGAGAACTATGCTGTGTGTTTCCCTTCAGAGATGGAGTTAAATCCCAGGCTCTGTGCCTTCCTATAAGCAAGACTTCGTTTCAGGTGAGGGCAGTCACTTGTCAGCTCAAACGAATTACATCGTTCACGAAGCTCATACGTTTCTCATCTTAACTGACAAGCATTGGATGTTAGAGGAACAGTGCTTTGTATCAGTTTCAGTAACAGAGTTGGACTAGATATGGTCCGTATGTGTAGGAAACACCTTTCTTTTGTTCTCAGCGCACTCAGGTTTCCTGCTGTCTTAGAGACTTTAGAAAGCAAGAACGTGCTTCTCGCTCTAATGCAGATTGTGATCCATTGATTAGAACTATGCTGTGTGTTTCCCTTCAGAAATGGAGTTAAATCCCAGACTCTGTGTCATCCTACAAGCAAGACTTCGTTTAAAGTAAGGGCAGTCACTTTCCTGCTCAAACGAACTACATCGTTCATGAAGCTCACACGTTTCCCATCTTAACTGACATGCATTGGATGTTAGAGGACCAGTGCTTTGTATCAGTTTCATAAGAAGAGTTGGACTACATATGGTCCGTATGTGTACGAAACTCCGTTCTTTTGTTCTGGGCACACTCAGATTTCCTGCTGTATTAGAGACTCTAGAAAGCAAGAGCGTGCTTCTTGCTGTAAAGCAGAGTGTGATCCATGTGTGAGAACTATGCTGTGTGTTTCCATTCAGAAATGGAGTTAAATCCCAGGCTCTGTGTCTTCCTATAAGCAAGATTTCGTTTCAGGTAAGCGCAGTCACTTGACAGCTCAAACAAACTACATCGTTCACGAAGCTCACACGTCTCTCATCTTAACAGAAAAGCATTGGATGTTAGAGGACCAGTGCTTTGTATCAGATTCAGAAGCAGAGTTGGACTAGATATGGTCCCTATGTGTAGGAAACACCGTTCTTTAGTTCTCAGCACACTCACGTTTCCTGCTGTGTTAGAGACTCCAGAAAGCAAGAGCGTTCTTCTCGCTCTAAAGCAGAGTGTGATCCATGGATGAGAACTCTGCTGTGTGTTTCCCTTCAGAGATGGAGTTAAATCCCAGGCTCTGTGTCTTACTACAAGCAAGACTTCATTACAGGTAAGGGCAGTCACTTTTCTGCTCAAACGAACTACATCGTTCACGAAGATCACACGTTTCTCATCTTAACTGACAAGCATTGGATGTTAGAGGACCAGTGCATTGTATCAGTTTCAGAAGCAGATTTGGACAACATATGGTCCGTATGTGTAGGAAACACCGTTCTTTTGTTCTGGGCACACTCAGATTACCTGCTGTGTTAGAGACTCTAGAAAGCAAGAGCATGCTTCTCGCTCTAAAGCAGAGTGTGATCCATGGATGAGAACTCTGCTGTGTGTTTCCCTTCAGAGATGGTGTTAGATCCCAGGCTCTGTGTCTTACTACAAACAAGACTTCATTACAGGTAAGGGCAGTCACTTTTCATTTCAAAGCAAATACATCATTCTCAAAGCTCACACGTTTCTCATCTTAACTGACAAGCATTGGATGTTAGAGGACCAGTGCTTTGTATCAGTTTAAGAAGGAGAGTTGGACTAGATATGGTCCGTATGTGTAGGAAACACCGTTCTTTTGTTCTCAGCGCACTCACGTTTCCTGCTGTCTTAGAGACTCTAGAAAGCCAGAGCGTGCTTCTTGTTCTAAAGCACAGTGTGATCAATGGATGAGAACACTGCTGTGTGTTTCACTTCAGAAATGGAGTTAAATCCCAGGCTCTGAGTCTTCCTACAAGAAAGACTTCGTTTCAGGTAAGGGCAGTCACTTTTCTGCTCAAACAAACTACATCGTTCACGAAGATCACACGTTTCTCATCTTAACTGACAAGCATTGGATGTTAGAGGAGAAGTGCTTTGTATCAGTTTCAGAAGAAGAGTTGGACTACATATGGTCCGTATTTGTACGAAACTCCGTTCTTTTGTTCTGGGCACACTCAGATTTCCTGCTGTATTAGAGACTCTAGAAAGCAAGAGTGTGCTTCTTGCTGTAAAGCAGAGTGTGATCCATGGGTGAGAACTATGCTGTGTGTTTCCCTTCAGAAATGGAGTTAAATCCCAGGCTTTGTGTCTTCCTATAAGCAAGACTTCGTTTCAGGTAAGGGTAGTCACTTGTCAGCTCAAGCGAACTACATCGTTCACGCAGCTCACACGTTTCTCATCTTAACAGACAAGCATTGGATGTTAGAGGACCAGTGCTTTGTATCAGTTTCAGAAGCAGAGTTGGACTAGATATGGTCCGTATGTGTAGGAAACACCGTTATTTTGTTCTCAGTGCACTCACGTTTCCTGCTGTTTTAGAGACTCCAGAAAGCAAGAGCGTGCTTCTCGCTCTAAAGCAGAGTGTGATCCATAGATGAGAACTCTGCTGTGTGTTTCCCTTCAGAGATGAAGTTAAATCCCAGGCTCTGTGTCTCACTACAAGCAAGACTTCGTTACAGGTAAGGGCAGTCACTTTTCAGTTCAAAGGAACTACATCATTCTCAAAGCTCACACGTTTCTCATCTTTACTGACAAGCATTGGATGTTAGAGGACCAGTGCTTTGTGTCAGTTTCAGAAACAGAGTTGGACTAGATATGGTCCGTATGTGTAGGAAACACCATTCTTTTGTTCTCAGCGCACTCACGTTTCCTGCTCTCTTAGAGAATCTAGAAAACAAGAGCGTGCTTCTCGTTCTTAAGCAGAGTGTGATCCATGGATGAGAACTCTGCTGTGTGTTTCCCTTCAGAAATGGAGTTAAATCCCAAGCTCTGAGCCTTCCTACACGCAAGACTTCGATTCAGATAAGGGCAGTCACTTTTCTGCTCAAACGAACTACATCGTTCACGAAGTTCACACGTTTCTGATCTTAACTGAGAAGCATTGGATGTTAGAGGGTCAGTGCTTTGTATCAGTTTCAGAAGCAGATTTGGACTACATATGGTCCGTATGTGTAGGAAACAACGTTTTTTTTGTTCTGGGCACACTCAGATTACCTGCTGTATTAGAGACTCTAGAAAGCAACAGCATGCTTCTTGCTCTAAAGCAGAGTGTGATCCATAGATGAGAAGTATGCTGTGTGTTTCCATTCAGAAATGGAGTTAAATCCCAGGCTCTGTGTCTTCCTACATGCAAGACTTCTTTTCAGGTAAGGGCAGTCACTTTTCAGCTCAAACGAACTACATCGTTCACGAAGCTCACACGTTTCTCATCTTAACAGACAAGCATTGGATGTTAGAGGACCAGTGCTTTGTATCAGTTTCAGAAGCAGAGTTGAACTAGATATGGTCCGTATGTGTAGGAAACACAGTTCTTTTGTTCTCAGCACACACACGTTTCCTGCTGTTTTAGAGACTCTAGAAAGCAAGAGCGTGGTTCTTGTTCTAAAGCAGAGTGTGATCAATGGATGATTACACTGCTGTGTATTTCACTTCAGAAATGGAGTAAAATCCCAGGCTCTGTGTCTTCCTACAAGCAAGACTTCTTTTCAGGTAAGGGCAGTCACTTTTCAGCTGAAAGGAACTACATCGTTCACTAAGCTCACACTTTTCTCATCTTAACAAACAAGCATTGGATGTTAGAGGACCAGTGCTTTGTGTCAGTTTCAGAAGCAGAGTTGGACTATATAATGTCCGTAATTTAGGAACCAGCGTTCTTTTGTTCTCAGCACACTCACGTTTCCTGCTGCCTTAGAGACTCTAGAAAGCAAGAGCGTGCTTCTTGTTCCAAAGCAGAGTGTGATCAATGGATGATTACACTGCTGTGTGTTTCACTTGAGGAATGGAGTTAAATCCCAAGCTCTAAGTCTTCCTACAAGCAAGACTTCGTTTCAGGTAAGGGCAGTCACTTTTCTGCTCAAACGTACTACATCGTTCATGAAGCTCACACGTTTCTCATCTTAACTGTCAAGCATTCATGTTAGTATGTCAGTGCATTGTACCAGTTTCAGAAGCAGATTTGGACTACATATGGTCCGTATGTGTAGGAATCACCGTTCTTTTATTCTGGGCACACTCAGATTACCTGCTGTATTAGAGACTCTAGAAAGCAAGAGTGTGCTTCTCGCTCTAAAGCAGAGTGTGATCCATGGATGAGAACTCTGCTGTGTGTTTCCCTTCAGAGATGGAGTTAAATCCCAGGCTCTGGGTCTTACTACAAGCAAGAATTCGTTTCAGGTAAGGGCAGTCACTTTTCAGTTCAATGGAACTACATAGTTCACAAAGCTCAAACGTTTCTCATCTTAACTGACAAGCATAGGATGTTAGAGGACCAGTGCTTTGTATCAGTTTCAGAAGCAGAGTTGGACTAGATATGGTCCGTATGTGTAGGAAACAGCGTTCTTTTGTTCTCAGCACAGTCACGTTTCCTGCTGTCTTAGAGACTCTAGAAAGCAAGAGCGTGCTTCTTGTTCTAAAGCAGAGTGTGATCAATTGATGATTACACTGCTGTGTGTTTCAATTCAGAAATGGAGTTAAATCCCAGTCTCTGAGACTTCCTACAATCAAGACTTCGTTTCAGGTAAGGGCATTCACTTTTCTGCTCAAAGGAACTACATCATTCATGAACCTCACACGTTTTCCATCTTAACTGACAAGCATTGGATGTTAGAGGACCAGTGCTTTGTATCAGTTTCAGAAGAAGAGTAGGACTAGATGTGGTCCGTACATGTAGGAAACACCGTTCTTTTGTTCTCGGCACACTCACGTTTCCTGCTATGTTAGAGACTCCAGAAAGCAAGAGCGTGCTTCTTATTCTAAAGCAGAGTGTGATCAAAGGATGACTACACTGCTGTGTGTTTCACTACAGAAATGGAGTTAAATCCCAGGCTCTGAGTCTTCCTACACGCAAGACTTCGATTCAGATATGGGCAGTCACTTTTCTGCTCAAACGAACTACATCGTTCACGAAGATCACACGTATCTCATCTTAACTGACACGCATTGGATGTTAGAGGGTCAGTGCTTTGTATCAGTTTCAGAAGCAGATTTGGACTACATATGGTCCGTATGTGTAGGAAACACCGTTCTTTTGTTCTCAGTGCACTCACGTTTAATGCTGTGTTAGAGACTCCAGAAAGCAAGAGAGTGCTTCTCGCTCAAAAGCAGAGTGTGATCCATGGATGAGAACTCTGCTGTGTCTTTCCCTTCAGAGATGGAGTTAAATCCCAGGCTCTGTGTCTTACTACAAGCAAGACTTCGTTACAGGTAAGGGCAGTCACTTTTCAGTTCAAAGGAACTACATCATTCTCAAAGCTCACACGTTTCTCATCTTAACTGACAAGCATTTGATGTTAGAGGACCAGTGCTTTGTGTCAGTTACAGAAACAGAGTTGGACTAGATATGGTCCGTATGTGTAGGAAACACCGTTCTTTTGTTCTCAGCGCACTCCCGTTTCCTGCTGTCTTAGAGACTCTAGAAAGCAAGAGCATGCTTCTTGTTCTAAAGCAGAGTGTGATCAATGGATGAGAACACTGCTGTGTGTTTCACTTCAGAAATGGAGTTAAATCCCAGTATCTGAGTCTTCCTACAAGCAAGACTTCGTTTCAGGTAAGGGCATTCACTTTTCTGCTCAAACGAACTACATCGTTCACGAAGATCACACGTTTCTCATCTTAACTGACAAGCATTGGATGTTAGAGGACCAGTGCATTGTATCAGTTTCAGAAGCAGATTTGGACCACATATTGTCCGTATGTGTAGGAAACACCGTTCTTTTGTTCTGGGCAACTCAGATTACCTGCTGTGTTAGAGACTCTAGAAAGCAAGAGCGTGCTTCTCTCTCTAAAGCAGAGTGTGATCCATGGATGAGAACTCTGCTGTGTGTTTCCCTTCAGAAGATGGAGTTAGATCCCAGGCTCTGTGTCTTACTACAAGCAAGACTTCGTTACAGGTAAGGGCACTCACTTTTCAGTTCAAAGCAAATACATCATTCTCAAAGCTCAAACGTTTCTCATCTTAACTGACAAGCATTGGATGTTAGAGGACCCGTGCTTTGTATCAGTTTAAGAAGGAGAGTTGGACTAGATATGGTCCGTATGTGTAGGAAACACCGTTCTTTTTGTCTCAGCGCACTCACGTTTCCTGCTGTCTTAGACACTCTAGAAAGCAAGAGCGTGCTTCTTGTTCTAAAGCAGAGTGTGATCAATGGATGAGAACACTGCTGTGTGTTTCACTTCAGAAATGGAGTTAAATCCCAGGCTCTGAGTCTTCCTACAAGCAAGACTTCGTTTCAGTTAAGGGTAGTCACTTTTCTGCTCAAACGAACTACATCTTTCACGAAGATCACACGTTTCTCATCTTAACTAACAAGCATTGGATGATAGAGGACCAGTGCATTGTATCAGTTTCAGAAGCAGATATGGACTACATATGGTCCATATGTGTAGGAATCACCGTTCTTTTGTTCTGGGCACACTCAGATTACCTGCTGTACTAGAGACTCTAGAAAGCAAGAGCGTGCTTCTTGCTCTAAAGCAGAGTGTGATCCATGGAGGAGAACTCTGCTGTCTGTTTCCCTTCAGAGATGGAGTTAAATCCCAGGCTCTGTGTCTTCCTACAAGCAAGACTTCTTTTCAGGTAAGGGCAGTCACTTTTCAGCTGAAAGGAACTACATCGTTCACGAAGCTCACACGTTTCTCATCTTAACAGACAAGCATTGGATTTTAGAGGACCAGTGCTTTGTGTCAGTTTCAGAAGCAGAGTTGGACTATATAATGTCCGTATTTGTAGGAAACAGCGTTCTTTTGTTCTCAGCACACTCACGTTTCCTGCTGCCTTAGAGACTCTAGAAAGCAAGAGCGTGCTTCTTGTTCTAAAGCAGAGTGTGATCAATGGATGATTACACTGCTGTGTGTTTCACTTCAGAAATGGAGTTAAATCCCAAACTCTAAGTCTTCCTACAAGCAAGACTTCGTTTCAGGTAAGGGCAGTCACTTTTCTGCTCAAACGAACTACATCGTTCATGAAGCTCACACGTTTCTCATCTTAACTGACAAGCATTGGATGTTAGAGGGTCAGTGCTTTGTATCAGTTTCAGAAGCAGATTTGGACTACATATGGTCTGTATGTGTAGGAAACACCGTTCCTTTGTTCTGGGCACACTCAGATTACCTGCTATATTAGAGACTCTAAAAGCAAGAGCGTGATTCTCGCTCTAAAGCAGAGTGTGATCCATGGATGAGAAAAATGCTGTGTGTTTCCCTTCAGAAATGGAGTTAAATCCCAGGCTCTGTGTCTTCCTACAAGCAAGACTTCGTTTCAGGTAAGGGCAGTCACTTTTCAGCTCAAAAGAACTACATCGTTCACGGAGCTCATACGTTTCTCATCTTAACAGACAAGCATTGGATGTTAGAGGACCAGTGCTTTGTCTCAGTTTAAGAAGGAGAGTTGGACTAGATATGGTCCGTATGTGTAGGAAACACCGTTCTTTTGTTCTGAGCAAAATCACGTTTCCTGCTGTCTTAGAGTCTCTAGAAAGCAAGAGCATGCTTCTTGTTCTAAAGCAGAGTATGATCAATGGATGTAACACTGCTGTGTGTTTCACTTCAGAAATGGAGTTAAATCCCAGGCTCTGTGTCTTCCTACAAGCAAGACTTCGTTTCAGGTAACGGCAGTCACTATTCAGCTCAAACGAACTACATCGTTCACTGAGCTCACACATTTCTCTTGTTAACAGACAAGCATTGGATGTTAGAGGACCAGTGCTTTGTATCAGTTTAAGAAGGAGAGTTGGACAAGATATGGTCCGTATGTGTAGGAAACACTGTTCTTTTGTTCTGAGCACACTCACGTTTCCTGCTGTCTTAGAGACTCTAGAAAGCAAGAGCGTACTTCTAGTTCTAAAGCAGAGTGTGATCAATGGATGAGAACACTGCTGTGTGTTTCACTTCAGAAATGTTGTTAAATCCCAGGCTCTGAGTCTTCCTACAAGCAAGACTTCGTTTCAGGTAAGGGCAGTCACTTTTCTGCTCAAACGAACTACATCGTTCACGAAGATCACACGTTTCTCATCTTAACTGACAAGCATTGGATGTTAGAGGACCAGTGCATTGTACCAGTTTCAGAAGCAGATTTGGACTACATATGGTCTGTATGTGTAGGAATCACCGTTCTTTTATTCTGGGCACACTCAGATTACCTGCTGTATTAGAGACTCTAGAAAGCAAGAGCGTGCTTCTCGCTCTAAAGCAGAGTGTGATCCATGGATTAGAACTCTGCTGTGTGTTTCCCTTCAGAGATGGAGTTAAATCCCAGGCTCTGGGTCTTACTACAAGCAAGAATTCGTTTCAGGTAAGGGCAGTCACTTTTCAGTTCAAAGGAACTACATAGTTCACAAAGCTCAAACGTTTCTCATCTTAACTGACAAGCATAGGATGTTAGAGGACCAGTGCTTCTTATCAGTTTCAGAAGCAGAGTTGGACTAGATATGGTCCGTATGTGTAGGAAACAGCGTTCTTTTGTTCTCAGCACAGTCACGTTTCCTGCTGTCTTAGAGACTCTAGAAAGCAAGAGCGTGTTTCTTGTTCTAAAGCAGAGTGTGATCAATGGATGATTACACTGCTGTGTGTTTCACTTCAGAAATGGAGTTAAATCCCAGGCTCTGAGTCTTCCTACAATCAAGACTTCGTTTCAGGTAAGGGCATTCACTTTTCTGCTCAAAGGAACTACATCATTCATGAAGCTCACACGTTTTCCATCTTAACTGACAAGCATTGGATGTTAGAGGACCAGTGCTTTGTATCAGTTTCAGAAGAAGAGTAGGACTAGATGTGGTCCGTACATGTAGGAAACACCGTTCTTTTGTTCTCGGCACACTCACGTTTCCTGCTATGTTAGAGACTCCAGAAAGCAAGAGCGTGCTTCTTATTCTAAAGCAGAGTGTGATCAAAGGATGACTACACAGCTGTGTGTTTCACTTCAGAAATGGAGTTAAATCCCAGGCTCTGAGTCTTCCTACAATCAAGACTTCGTTTCAGGTAAGGGCATTCACTTTTCTGCTCAAACGAACTACATCGTTCACGAAGATCACACGTATCTCATCTTAACTGACACGCATTGGATGTTAGAGGTTCAGTGCTTTGTATCAGTTTCAGAAGCAGATTTGGACTACATATGGTCCGTATGTGTAGGAAACACCGTTCTTTTGTTCTCAGTGCACTCACGTTTCCTGCTGTGTTAGAGACTCCAGAAAGCAAGAGCGTGCTTCTCGCTCTAAAGCAGAGTGTGATCCATGGATGAGAACTATGCTGTGTGTTTCCCTTCAGAAGATGGAGTTATATCCCAGGCTCTGTGTCTTACTACAAGCAAGACTTCGTTACAGGTAAGGGCACTCACTTTTCAGTTCAAAGCAAATACATCAATCTCAAAGCTCACACGTTTCTCATCTTAAGTGACAAGCATTGGATGTTAGAGGACCCGTGCTTTGTATCAGTTTAAGAAGGAGAGTTGGACTAGATATGGTCCGTATGTGTAGGAAACACCGTTCTTTTTGTCTCAGCGCACTCACGTTTCCTGCTGTCTTAGACACTCTAGAAAGCAAGAGCGTGCTTCTTGTTCTAAAGCAGAGTGTGATCAATGGATGAGAACACTGCTGTGTGTTTCACTACAGAAATGGAGTTAAATCCCAGGCTCTGAGTCTTCCTACAAGCAAGACTTCGTTTCAGGTAAGGGCAGTCACTTTTCTGCTCAAACGAACTACATCGTTCACGAAGATCACACGTTTCTCATCTTAACTGACAAGCATTGGATGTTAGAGGACCAGTGCATTGTACCAGTTTCAGAAGGAGATTTGGACTACATATGGTCCGTATGTGTAGGAATCACCGTTCTTTTATTCTGGGCACACTCAGATTACCTGCTGTATTAGAGACTCTAGAAAGCAAGAGCGTGCTTCTCGATCTAAAGCAGAGTGTGATCCATGGATTAGAACTCTGCTGTGTGTTTCCCTTCAGAGATGGAGTTAAATCCCAGGCTCTGGGTCTTACTACAAGCAAGAATTCGTTTCAGGTAAGGGCAGTCACTTTTCAGTTCAAAGGAACTACATAGTTCACAAAGCTCAAACGTTTCTCATCTTAACTGACAAGCATAGGATGTTAGAGGACCAGTGCTTTTTATCAGTTTCAGAAGCAGAGTTGGACTAGATATGGTCCGTATGTGTAGGAAACAGCGTTCTTTTGTTCTCAGCACAGTCATGTTTCCTGCTGTCTTAGAGACTCTAGAAAGCAAGAGCGTGTTTCTTGTTCTAAAGCAGAGTGTGATCAATGGATGATTACACTGCTGTGTGTTTCACTTCAGAAATGGAGTTAAATCCCAGGCTCTGAGTCTTCCTACAATCAAGACTTCGTTTCAGGTAAGGGCATTCACTTTTCTGCTCAAAGGAACTACATCATTCATGAAGCTCACACGTTTTCCATCTTAACTGACAAGCATTGGATGTTAGAGGACCAGTGCTTTGTATCAGTTTCAGAAGAGGAGTAGGACTAGATGTGGTCCGTACATGTAGGAAACACCGTTCTTTTGTTCTCGGCACACTCACGTTTCCTGCTATGTTAGAGACTCCAGAAAGCAAGAGCGTGCTTCTTATTCTAAAGCAGAGTGTGATCAAAGGATGACTACACAGCTGTGTGTTTCACTTCAGAAATGGAGTTAAATCCCAGGCTCTGAGTCTTCCTACAAGCAAGACTTCGTTTCAGGTAAGGGCAGTCACTTTTCTGCTCAAAGGAACTACATCATTCATGAACCTCACACGTTTTCCATCTTAACTGACAAGCATTGGATGTTAGAGGACCAGTGCTTTGTATCAGTTTCAGAAGAAGAGTAGGACTAGATGTGGTCCGTACATGTAGGAAACACCGTTCTTTTGTTCTCGGCACACTCACGTTTCCTGCTATGTTAGAGACTCCAGAAAGCAAGAGCGTGCTTCTTATTCTAAAGCAGAGTGTGATCAAAGGATGACTACACTGCTGTGTGTTTCACTACAGAAATGGAGTTAAATCCCAGGCTCTGTGTCTTCCTATAAGCAAGACTTCGTTTCAGGTAAGGGTAGTCACTTGTCAGCTCAAACGAACTACATCGTTCACGAAGCTCACACGTTTCTCATCTTAACAGACAAGCATTGGATGTTAGAGGACCAGTGCTTCGTATCAGTTTCAGAAGCAGAGTTGGACTAGATATGGTCCGTATGTGTAGGAAACACCGTTCTTTTGTTCTCAGCACACTCATGTTTCCTGCTGTGTTACAGAATTCAGAATGCAAGAGCGTGCTTCTCGCTCTAAAGCAGAGTGTGATCCATGGATGAGAACTCTGCTGTGTGTTTCACTTCAGAAATGGAGTTAAATCCCAGGCTCTGTGTCTTCCTACAAGCAAGACTTCGTTTCAGGTTACTGCAGTCACTATTCAGCTCAAACGAACTACATCGTTCACTGAGCTCATACATTTCTCTTGTTAACAGACAAGCATTGGATGTTAGAGGACCAGTGCTTTGTATCAGTTTAAGAAGGAGAGTTGGACAAGATATGGTCCGTATGTGTAGGAAACACTGTTCTTTTGTTCTGAGCACACTCACGTTTCCTGCTGTCTTAGAGACTCTAGAAAGCAAGAGCGTACTTCTAGTTCTAAAGCAGAGTGTGATCAATGGATGAGAACACTGCTGTGTGTTTCACTTCAGAAATGTTGTTAAATCCCAGGCTCTGAGTCTTCCTACAAGCAAGACTTCGTTTCAGGTAAGGGCAGTCACTTTTCTGCTCAAACGAACTACATCGTTCACGAAGATCACACGTTTCTCATCTTAACTGACAAGCATTGGATGTTAGAGGACCAGTGCATTGTACCAGTTTCAGAAGCAGATTTGGACTACATATGGTCTGTATGTGTAGGAATCACCGTTCTTTTATTCTGGGCACACTCAGATTACCTGCTCTATTAGAGACTCTAGAAAGCAAGAGCGTGCTTCTCGCTCTAAAGCAGAGTGTGATCCATGGATTAGAACTCTGCTGTGTGTTTCCCTTCAGAGATGGAGTTAAATCCCAGGCTCTGGGTCTTACTACAAGCAAGAATTCGTTTCAGGTAAGGGCAGTCACTTTTCAGTTCAAAGGAACTACATAGTTCACAAAGCTCAAACGTTTCTCATCTTAACTGACAAGCATAGGATGTTAGAGGTCCAGTGCTTTTTATCAGTTTCAGAAGCAGAGTTGGACTAGATATGGTCCGTATGTGTAGGAAACAGAGTTCTTTTGTTCTCAGCACAGTCACGTTTCCTGCTGTCTTAGAGACTCTAGAAAGCAAGAGCGTGTTTCTTGTTCTAAAGCAGAGTGTGATCAATGGATGATTACACTGCTGTGTGTTTCACTTCAGAAATGGAGTTAAATCCCAGGCTCTGAGTCTTCCTACAATCAAGACTTCGTTTCAGGTAAGGGCATTCACTTTTCTGCTCAAAGGAACTACATCATTCATGAAGCTCACACGTTTTCCATCTTAACTGACAAGCATTGGATGTTAGAGGACCAGTGCTTTGTATCAGTTTCAGAAGAAGAGTAGGACTAGATGTGGTCCGTACATGTAGGAAACACCGTTCTTTTGTTCTCGGCACACTCACGTTTCCTGCTATGTTAGAGACTCCAGAAAGCAAGAGCGTGCTTCTTATTCTAAAGCAGAGTGTGATCAAAGTATGACTACACAGCTGTGTGTTTCACTTCAGAAATGGAGTTAAATCCCAGGCTCTGAGTCTTCCTACAATCAAGACTTCGTTTCAGGTAAGGGCATTCACTTTTCTGCTCAAACGAACTACATCGTTCATGAAGATCACACGTATCTCATCTTAACTGACACGCATTGGATGTTAGAGGTTCAGTGCTTTGTATCAGTTTCAGAAGCAGATTTGGACTACATATGGTCCGTATGTGTAGGAAACACCGTTCTTTTGTTCTCAGTGCACTCACGTTTCCTGCTGTGTTAGAGACTCCAGAAAGCAAGAGCGTGCTTCTCGCTCTAAAGCAGAGTGTGATCCATGGATGAGAACTATGCTGTGTGTTTCCCTTCAGAAGATGGAGTTATATCCCAGGCTCTGTGTCTTACTACAAGCAAGACTTCGTTACAGGTAAGGGCACTCACTTTTCAGTTCAAAGCAAATACATCAATCTCAAAGCTCACACGTTTCTCATCTTAAGTGACAAGCATTGGATGTTAGAGGACCCGTGCTTTGTATCAGTTTAAGAAGGAGAGTTGGACTAGATATGGTCCGTATGTGTAGGAAACACCGTTCTTTTTGTCTCAGCGCACTCACGTTTCCTGCTGTCTTAGACACTCTAGAAAGCAAGAGCGTGCTTCTTGTTCTAAAGCAGAGTGTGATCAATGGATGAGAACACTGCTGTGTGTTTCACTACAGAAATGGAGTTAAATCCCAGGCTCTGAGTCTTCCTACAAGCAAGACTTCGTTTCAGGTAAGGGCAGTCACTTTTCTGCTCAAACGAACTACATCGTTCACGAAGATCACACGTTTCTCATCTTAACTGACAAGCATTGGATGTTAGAGGACCAGTGCATTGTACCAGTTTCAGAAGCAGATTTGGACTACATATGGTCCGTATGTGTAGGAATCACCGTTCTTTTATTCTGGGCACACTCAGATTACCTGCTGTATTAGAGACTCTAGAAAGCAAGCGCGTGCTTCTCGCTCTAAAGCATAGTGTGATCCATGGATTAGAACTCTGCTGTGTGTTTCCCTTCAGAGATGGAGTTAAATCCCAGGCTCTGAGTCTTACTACAAGCAAGAATTCGTTTCAGGTAAGGGCAGTCACTTTTCAGTTCAAAGGAACTACATAGTTCACAAAGCTCAAACGTTTCTCATCTTAACTGACAAGCATAGGATGTTAGAGGACCAGTGCTTTGTATCAGTTTCAGAAGAAGAGTAGGACTAGATGTGGTCCGTACATGTAGGAAACACCGTTCTTTTGTTCTCGGCACACTCACGTTTCCTTCTATGTTAGAGACTCCAGAAAGCAAGAGCGTGCTTCTTATTCTAAAGCAGAGTGTGATCAAAGGATGACTACACAGCTGTGTGTTTCACTTCAGAAATGGAGTTAAATCCCAGGCTCTGAGTCTTCCTACAAGCAAGACTTCGTTTCAGGTAAGGGCAGTCACTTTTCTGCTCAAAGGAACTACATCATTCATGAACCTCACACGTTTTCCATCTTAACTGACAAGCATTGGATGTTAGAGGACCAGTGCTTTGTATCAGTTTCAGAAGAAGAGTAGGACTAGATGTGGTCCGTACATGTAGGAAACACCGTTCTTTTGTTCTCGGCACACTCACGTTTCCTGCTATGTTAGAGACTCCAGAAAGCAAGAGCGTGCTTCTTATTCTAAAGCAGAGTGTGATCAAAGGATGACTACACTGCTGTGTGTTTCACTACAGAAATGGAGTTAAATCCCAGGCTCTGTGTCTTCCTATAAGCAAGACTTCGTTTCAGGTAAGGGTAGTCACTTGTCAGCTCAAACGAACTACATCGTTCACGAAGCTCACACGTTTCTCATCTTAACAGACAAGCATTGGATGTTAGAGGACCAGTGCTTCGTATCAGTTTCAGAAGCAGAGTTGGACTAGATATGGTCCGTATGTGTAGGAAACACCGTTCTTTTGTTCTCAGCACACTCATGTTTCCTGCTGTGTTACAGACTTCAGAAAGCAAGAGCGTGCTTCTCGCTCTAAAGCAGAGTGTGATCCATGGATGAGAACTCTGCTGTGTGTTTCACTTCAGAAATGGAGTTAAATCCCAGGCTCTGTGTCTTCCTACAAGCAAGACTTCGTTTCAGGTTACTGCAGTCACTATTCAGCTCAAACGAACTACATCGTTCACTGAGCTCACACATTTCTCTTGTTAACAGACAAGCATTGGATGTTAGAGGACCAGTGCTTTGTATCAGTTTAAGAAGGAGAGTTGGACAAGATATGGTCCGTATGTGTAGGAAACACTGTTCTTTTGTTCTGAGCACACTCACGTTTCCTGCTGTCTTAGAGACTCTAGAAAGCAAGAGCGTACTTCTAGTTCTAAAGCAGAGTGTGATCAATGGATGAGAACACTGCTGTGTGTTTCACTTCAGAAATGTTGTTAAATCCCAGGCTCTGAGTCTTCCTACAAGCAAGACTTCGTTTCAGGTAAGGGCAGTCACTTTTCTGCTCAAACGAACTACATCGTTCACGAAGATCACACGTTTCTCATCTTAACTGACAAGCATTGGATGTTAGAGGACCAGTGCATTGTACCAGTTTCAGAAGCAGATTTGGACTACATATGGTCTGTATGTGTAGGAATCACCGTTCTTTTATTCTGGGCACACTCAGATTACCTGCTGTATTAGAGACTCTAGAAAGCAAGAGCGTGCTTCTCGCTCTAAAGCAGAGTGTGATCCATGGATTAGAACTCTGCTGTGTGTTTCCCTTCAGAGATGGAGTTAAATCCCAGGCTCTGGGTCTTACTACAAGCAAGAATTCGTTTCAGGTAAGGGCAGTCACTTTTCAGTTCAAAGGAACTACATAGTTCACAAAGCTCAAACGTTTCTCATCTTAAATGAGAAGCATTGGATGTTAGAGGGTCAGTGCTTTTTATCAGTTTCAGAAGCAGAGTTGGACTAGATATGGTCCGTATGTGTAGGAAACACCGTTCTTTTGTTCTCAGCACAGTCACGTTTCCTGCTGTCTTAGAGACTCTAGAAAGCAAGAGCGTGGTTCTTGTTCTAAAGCAGAGTGTGATCAATGGATGATTACACTGCTGTGTATTTGACTTCCGAAATGGAGTTAAATCCCAGGCTCTGTGTCTTCCTACAATCAAGACTTCGTTTCAGGTAAGGGCATTCACTTTTCAGCTGAAAGGAACTACATCGTTTACGAAGCTCACACGTTTTCCATCTTAACTGACAAGCATTGGATGTTAGAGGACCAGTGCTTTGTGTCAGTTTCAGAAGAAGAGTTGGACTATATAATGTCCGTATTTGTAGGAAACAGCGTTCTTTTGTTCTCAGCACACTCACGTTTCCTGCTGCCTTAGAGACTCTAGAAAGCAAGACCGTGCTTCTTGTTCTAAAGCAGAGTGTGATCAATGGATGATTACACTGCTGTGTGTTTCACTTCAGAAATGGAGTTAAATCCCAGACTCTGTATCTTCCTACAAGCAAGACTTTGTTTAAGGTAAGGGCAGTCACTTTTCTGCTCAAACGAACTACATCGTTCATGAAGCTCACACGTTTCCCATCTTAACTGACAAGCATTGGATATTAGAGGACCAGTGCATTGTATCAGTTTCAGAAGCAGATTTGGACTACATATGGTCCGTATGTGTAGGAAACACCGTTCTTTTGTTCTAGGCACACTCAGATTACCTGCTGTATTAGAGACTCTAGAAAGCAAGAGCATGCTTCTAGCTCTAAAGCAGAGTGTGATCCATGGATGAGAACTCTGCTGTTTGTTTCCCTTCAGAGATGGAGTTAAATCCCAGGCTCTGTGTCTTACTACAAGCAAGACTTCGTTACAGGTAAGGGCAGTCACTTTTCAGTTCAAAGCAAATACATCATTCTCAAAGCTCACACGTTTCTCATCTTAAATGACAAGCATTGGATGTTAAAGGACCAGTGCTTTGTATCAGTTTCAGAAGCAGAGTTGGACTAGATATGGTCCGTATGTGTAGGAAACAGCGTTCTTTTGTTCTCAGCACAGTCACGTTTCCTGCTGTCTTAGAGACTCTAGAAAGCAAGAGCGTGTTTCTTGTTCTAAAGCAGAGTGTGATCAATGGATGATTACACTGCTGTGTGTTTCACTTCAGAAATGGAGTTAAATCCCAGGCTCTGAGTCTTCCTACAATCAAGACTTCGTTTCAGGTAAGGGCATTCACTTTTCTGCTCAAAGGAACTACATCATTCATGAAGCTCACACGTTTTCCATCTTAACTGACAAGCATTGGATGTTAGAGGACCAGTGCTTTGTATCAGTTTCAGAAGAAGAGTAGGACTAGATGTGGTCCGTACATGTAGGAAACACCGTTCTTTTGTTCTCGGCACACTCACGTTTCCTGCTATGTTAGAGACTCCAGAAAGCAAGAGCGTGCTTCTTATTCTAAAGCAGAGTGTGATCAAAGGATGACTACACAGCTGTGGGTTTCACTTCAGAAATGGAGTTAAATCCCAGGCTCTGAGTCTTCCTACAATCAAGACTTCGTTTCAGGTAAGGGCATTCACTTTTCTGCTCAAAGGAACTACATCATTCATGAAGCTCACACGTTTTCCATCTTAACTGACAAGCATTGGATGTTAGAGGACCAGTGATTTGTGTCAGTTTCAGAAGCAGAGTTGGACTAGATTTTGTCCGTATGTGTAGGAAACACCGTTCTTTTGTTCTGGGCACACTCAGATTACCTGATGTATTAGAGACTCTAGAAAGCAAGAGCGTGCTTCTCGCTCTAAAGCAGAGTGTGATCCATGGAGGAGAACTCTGCTGTCTGTTTCCCTTCAGAGATGGAGTTAAATCCCAGGCTGTGTGTCTTCCTACAAGCAAGACTTCTTTTCAGGTAAGGGCAGTCACTTTTCAGCTGAAAGGAACTACATCGTTCACTAAGCTCACACGTTTCTCATCTTAACAGACAAGAATTGGATTTTAGAGGACCAGTGCTTTGTGTCAGTTTCAGAAGCAGAGTTGGACTATATAATGTCCGTATTTGTAGGAAACAGCGTTCTTTTGTTCTCAGCACACTCACGTTTCCTGCTGCCTTAGACAATCTAGAAAGCAAGAGCGTGATTCTTGTTCTAAAGCAGAGTGTGATCAATGGATGATTACACTGCTGTGTGTTTCACTTCATAAATGGAGTTAAATCCCAAGCTCTAAGTCTTCCTACAAGCAAGACTTCGTTTCAGGTAAGGGCAGTCACTTTTCTGCTCAAACGAACTACATCGTTCATGAAGCTCACACGTTTCTCATCTTAACTGACAAGCATTGGATGTTAGAGGGTCAGTGCTTTGTATCAGTTTCAGAAGCAGATTTGGACTACATATGGTCTGTATGTGTAGGAAGCACCGTTCCTTTGTTCTGGGCACACTCAGATTACCTGCTATATTAGAGACTCTAAAAGCAAGAGCGTGCTTCTCGCTCTAAAGCAGAGTGTGATCCATGGATGAGAAAAATGCTGTGTGTTTCCCTTCAGAAATGGAGTTAAATCCCAGGCTCTGTGTCTTCCTACAAGCAAGACTTCGTTTCAGGTAAGGGCAGTCACTTTTCAGCTCAAAAGAACTACATCATTCACGGAGCTCACACGTTTCTCATCTTAACAGACAAGCATTGGATGTTAGAGGACCAGTGCTTTGTCTCAGTTTAAGAAGGAGAGTTGGACTAGATATGGTCCGTATGTGTAGGAAACACCATTCTTTTGTTCTCAGCAAAATCACGTTTCCTGCTGTCCTAGAGACTCTAGAAAGCAAGAGCGTGCTTCTTGTTCTAAAGCAGAGTGTGATCAATGGATGATTACACTGCTGTGTGTTTCACTTCAGAAATGGAGTTAAATCCCAGGCTCTGAGTCTTCCTACAATCAAGACTTCGTTTCAGGTAAGGGCATTCACTTTTCTGCTCAAAGGAACTACATCATTCATGAAGCTCACACGTTTTCCATCTTAACTGACAAGCATTGGATGTTAGAGGACCAGTGCTTTGTATCAGTTTCAGAAGAAGAGTAGGACTAGATGTGGTCCGTACATGTAGGAAACACCGTTCTTTTTTTCTCGGCACACTCACGTTTCCTGCTATGTTAGAGACTCCAGAAAGCAAGAGCGTGCTTCTTATTCTAAAGCAGAGTGTGATCAAAGGATGACTACACTGCTGTGTGTTTCACTACAGAAATGGAGTTAAATCCCAGGCTCTGAGTCTTCCTACACGCAAGACTTCGATTCAGATATGGGCAGTCACTTTTCTGCTCAAACGAACTACATCGTTCACGAAGATCACACGTATCTCATCTTAACTGACACGCATTGGATGTTAGAGGGTCAGTGCTTTGTATCAGTTTCAGAAGCAGATTTGAACTACATATGGTCCGTATGTGTAGGAAACACCGTTCTTTTGTTCTCAGTGCACTCACGTTTCCTGCTGTGTTAGAGACTCCAGAAAGCAAGAGCGTGCTTCTTGCTGTAAAGCAGAGAGTGATCCATGGATGAGAACCCTGCTGTGTGTTTCCCTTCAGAAGATGGAGTTAGATCCCAGGCTCTGTGTCTTACTACAAGCAAGACTTCGTTACAGGTAAGGGCACTCACTTTTCAGTTCAAAGCAAATACATCAATCTCAAAGCTCACACGTTTCTCATCTTAACTGACAAGCATTGGATGTTAGAGGACCCGTGCTTTGTATCAGTTTAAGAAGGAGAGTTGGACTAGATATGGTCCATATGTGTAGGAAACACCGTTCTTTTTGTCTCAGCGCACTCACGTTTCCTGCTGTCTTAGACACTCTAGAAAGCAAGAGCGTGCTTCTTGTTCTAAAGCAGAGTGTGATCAATGGATGAGAACACTGCTGTGTGTTTCACTTCAGAAATGGAGTTAAATCCCAGGCTCTGAGTCTTCCTACAAGCAAGACTTCGTTTCAGGTAAGGGCAGTCACTTTTCTGCTCAAACGAACTACATCGTTCACGAAGATCACACGTTTCTCATCTTAACTGACAAGCATTGGATGTTAGAGGACCAGTGCATTGTATCAGTTTCAGAAGCAGATATGGACTACATATGGTCCGTATGTGTAGGAATCACCGTTCTTTTGTTCTGGGCACACTCAGATTACCTGCTGTATTAGAGACTCTAGAAAGCAAGAGCGTGCTTCTCGCTCTAAAGCAGAGTGTGATCCATGGAGGAGAACTCTGCTGTCTGTTTCCCTTCAGAGATGGAGTTAAATCCCAGGCTCTGTGTCTTCCTACAAGCCAGACTTCTTTTCAGGTTAGGGCAGTCACTTTTCAGCTGATAGGAACTACATCGTTCTCGAAGCTCACACGTTTCTCATCTTAACAGACAAGCATTGGATTTTAGAGGACCAGTGCTTTGTGTCAGTTTCAGAAGCAGAGTTGGACTATATAATGTCCGTATTTGTAGGAAACAGCGTTCTTTTGTTCTCAGCACACTCACGTTTCCTGCTGCCTTAGAGACTCTAGAAAGCAAGAGCGTGCTTCTTGTTCTAAAGCAGAGTGTGATCAATGGAGGATTACACTGCTGTGGGTTTCACTTCAGAAATGGAGTTAAATCCCAAGCTCTAAGTCTTCCTACAAGCAAGACTTCGTTTCAGGTAAGGGCAGTCACTTTTCTGCTCAAACGAACTACATCGTTCATGAAGCTCACACGTTTCTCATCTTAACTGACAAGCATTGGATGTTAGAGGGTCAGTGCTTTGTATCAGTTTCAGTAGCAGATTTGGACTACATATGGTCTGTATATGTAGGAAACACCGTTCCTTTGTTCTGGGCACACTCAGATTACCTGCTATATTAGAGACTCTAAAACCAAGAGCGTGCTTCTCGCTCTAAAGCAGAGTGTGATCCATGGATGAGAAAAATGCTGTGTGTTTCCCTTCAGAAATGGAGTTAAATCCCAGGCTCTGTGTCTTCCTACAAGCAAGACTTCGTTTCAGGTAAGGGCAGTCACTTTTCAGCGAAAAAGAACTACATCATTCACGGAGCTCACACGTTTCTCATCTTAACAGACAAGGATTGGATGTTAGAGGACCAGTGCTTTGTCTCAGTTTAAGAAGGAGAGTTGGACTAGATATGGTCCGTATGTGTAGGAAACACCGTTCTTTTGTTCTAAGCAAAATCACGTTTCCTGCTGTCTTAGAGACTCTAGAAAGCAAGAGCATGCTTCTTGTTCTAAAGCAGAGTATGATCAATGGATGTAACACTGCTGTGTGTTTCACTTCAGAAATGGAGTTAAATCCCAGGCTCTGTGTCTTCCTACAAGCAAGACTTCGTTTCAGGTAACGGCAGTCACTATTCAGCTCAAACGAACTACATCGTTCACTGAGCTCACACATTTCTCTTGTTAACAGACAAGCATTGGATGTTAGAGGACCAGTGCTTTGTATCAGTTTAAGAAGGAGAGTTGGACAAGATATGGTCCGTATGTGTAGGAAACACTGTTCTTTTGTTCTGAGCACACTCACGTTTCCTGCTGTCTTAGAGACTCTAGAAAGCAAGAGCGTACTTCTAGTTCTAAAGCAGAGTGTGATCAATGGATGAGAACACTGCTGTGTGTTATACTTCAGAAATGTTGTTAAATCCCAGGCTCTGAGTCTTCCTACAAGCAAGACTTCGTTTCAGGTAAGGGCAGTCACTTTTCTGCTCAAACGAACTACATCTTTCACGAAGATCACACGTTTCTCATCTTAACTGACAAGCATTGGATGTTAGAGGACCAGTGCATTGTACCAGTTTCAGAAGCAGATTTGGACTACATATGGTCCGTATGTGTAGGAATCACCGTTCTTTTATTCTGGGCACACTCAGATTACCTGCTTTATTAAGACTCTAGAAAGCAAGAGCGTGCTTCTCGCTCTAAAGCAGAGTGTGATCCATGGATTAGAACTCTGCTGTGTGTTTCCCTTCAGAGATGGAGTTAAATCCCAGGCTCTGGGTCTTACTACAAGCAAGAATTCGTTTCAGGTAAGGGCAGTCACTTTTCAGTTCAAAGGAACTACATCATTCACAAAGCTCAAACGTTTCTCATCTTAACTGACAAGCATAGGATGTTAGAGGACCAGTGCTTTGTATCAGTTTCAGAAGCAGAGTTGGACTAGATATGGTCCGTATGTGTAGGAAACAGCGTTCTTTTGTTCTCAGCACAGTCACGTTTCCTGCTGTCTTAGAGACTCTAGAAAGCAAGAGCGTGCTTCTAGTTCTAAAGCAGAGTGTGATCAATGGATGATTACACTGCTGTGTGTTTCACTTCAGAAATGGAGTTAAATCCCAGGCTCTGAGTCTTCCTACAATCAAGACTTCGTTTCAGGTAAGGGCATTCACTTTTCTGCTCAAAGGAACTACATCATTCATGAAGCTCACACGTTTTCCATCTTAACTGACAAGCATTGGATGTTAGAGGACCAGTGCTTTGTGTCAGTTTCAGAAACAGAGTTGGACTAGATATGGTCCGAATATGTAGAAAACTCCGTTCTTTTGTTCTCAGCACACTCATGTTTCCTGCTGTGTTAGAGACTCCAGAAAGCAAGAGCGTGCTTCTCGCTCTAAAGCAGAGTGTGATCCATGGATTAGACCTCTGCTGTGTGTTTCCCTTCAGAGATGGAGGTAAATCCCAGGCTCTGTGTCTTACTACAAGCAAGACTTCGTTACAGGTGAGGGCACTCACTTTTCAGTTCAAAGGAACTACATCATTCTCAAAGCTCGCATGTTTCTCATCTTAACTGACAAGCATTGGATATTAGAGTACCAGTGCTTTGTGTCAGTTTCAGAAACAGAGTTGGACTAGATATGGTCCGTATGTGTAGGAAACACCGTTCTTTTGTTCTCAGCACACACACATGTTTCCTGCTGTCTTAGAGACTCCACAAAGCAAGAGCGTGCTTCTCGCTCTAAAGCAGAGTGTGATCCAAGGATGAGAACTATGCTGTGTGTTTCCCGTCAGAAATGGAGTTAAATCCCAATCTCTGTGTCTTCCTACAAGCAAGACTTCGTTTCAGGTAACGGCAGTCACTTTTCAGTTCAAAGGAACTACATCATTCTCAAAGCTCACACATTTCTCATCTTAACTGACAAGCATTGGATGTTAGAGGAGCAGTGCTTTGTGTCAGTTTCTGAAACAGAATTGGACTAGATATGGTCCGAATATGTAGAAAACACCGTTCTTTTGTTCTCAGCACACTCATGTTTCCTGCTGTGTTAGAGACTCCAGAAAGCAAGAGCGTGCTTTTCGCTCTAAAGCATAGTGTGATCCAAGGACTAGAACTCTGCTGTATGTTTCCCTTCAGAGATGGAGTTAAATCCCAGTCTCTGTGTCTTACTACAAGCAAGACTTCGTTACAGGTGTGGGCACTCACTTTTCAGTTCAAAGGAACTACATCATTCTCAAAGCTCACACGTTTCTCATCTTAACTGACAAGCATTGGATGTTATAAGACCAGTGCTTTCTGTCAGTTTCAGAAACAGAGTTGGACTAGATATGGTCCGTATGTGTAGGAAACACCGTTCTTTTGTTCTCAGCACACTCACACGTTTCCTGCTGTCTTAGAGACTCCACAAGGCAAGAGCGTGCTTCTTGTTCTAAAGCAGAGTATGATCAAAGGATGACTACACTGCTGTGTGTTTCACTACAGAAATGGAGTTAAATCCCAGGCTCTGAGTCTTCCTACACGCAAGACTTATTTTCAGGTAAGGGCAGTCACTTTTCTGCTCAAACGAACTACATCGTTCACAAAGATCACACGTTTCTCATCTTAATAGACAAGCATTGGATGTTAGAGGGTCAGAGCGTTGTATCAGTTTCAGAAGCAGATTTGGACTACATATGGTCCGTATGTGTAGGAAACACCGTTCTTTTGTTCTGGGCACACTCAGATTACCTGCTGTATTAGAGACTCTAGAAAGCAAGAGCATGCTTCTTGCTCTAAAGCAGAGTGTGATCCATAGATGAGAACTATGCTGTGTGTTTCCATTCAGAAATGGAGTTAAATCCCAGGCTCTGTGTCTTCCTACAAGCAAGATTTCTTTTCAGGTAAGGGCAGGCACTTTTCAGCTCAAACGAACTACATCGTTCACGAAGCTCACACGTTTCTCATCTTAACAGACAAGCATTGTATGTTAGAGGACCAGTGCTTTGTATCACTTTCAGAAGCAGAGTTGAACTAGATATGGTCTGTATGTGTAGGAAACACAGTTCTTTTGTTCTCAGCACACACACGTTTCCTGCTGTCTTAGAGACTCTAGAAAGCAAGAGCATGGTTCTTGTTCTAAAGCAGAGTGTGATCAAAGGATGATTACACTGCTGTGTATTTCACTTCAGAAATGGAGTTAAATCCCAGGCTCTGTGTCTTCCTACAAGCAAGACTTCGTTTCAGGTAAGGGCAGTCACTTTTCTGCTCAAACGAACTACATCTTTCACGAAGATCACACGTTTCTCATCTTAACTGACAAGCATTGGATGTTAGAGGACCAGTGCATTGTACCAGTTTCAGAAGCAGATTTGGACTACATATGGTCCGTATGTGTAGGAATCACCGTTCTTTTATTCTGGGCACACTCAGATTACCTGCTTTATTAAGACTCTAGAAAGCAAGAGCGTGCTTCTCGCTCTAAAGCAGAGTGTGATCCATGGATTAGAACTCTGCTGTGTGTTTCCCTTCAGAGATGGAGTTAAATCCCAGGCTCTGGGTCTTACTACAAGCAAGAATTCGTTTCAGGTAAGGGCAGTCACTTTTCAGTTCAAAGGAACTACATCATTCACAAAGCTCAAACGTTTCTCATCTTAACTGACAAGCATAGGATGTTAGAGGACCAGTGCTTTGTATCAGTTTCAGAAGCAGAGTTGGACTAGATATGGTCCGTATGTGTAGGAAACAGCGTTCTTTTGTTCTCAGCACAGTCACGTTTCCTGCTGTCTTAGAGACTCTAGAAAGCAAGAGCGTGCTTCTTGTTCTAAAGCAGAGTGTGATCAATGGATGATTACACTGCTGTGTGTTTCACTTCAGAAATGGAGTTAAATCCCAGGCTCTGAGTCTTCCTACAATCAAGACTTCGTTTCAGGTAAGGGCATTCACTTTTCTGCTCAAAGGAACTACATCATTCATGAAGCTCACACGTTTTCCATCTTAACTGACAAGCATTGGATGTTAGAGGACCAGTGCTTTGTGTCAGTTTCAGAAACAGAGTTGGACTAGATATGGTCCGAATATGTAGAAAACTCCGTTCTTTTGTTCTCAGCACACTCATGTTTCCTGCTGTGTTAGAGACTCCAGAAAGCAAGAGCGTGCTTCTCGCTCTAAAGCAGAGTGTGATCCATGGATTAGACCTCTGCTGTGTGTTTCCCTTCAGAGATGGAGTTAAATCCCAGGCTCTGTGTCTTACTACAAGCAAGACTTCGTTACAGGTGAGGGCACTCACTTTTCAGTTCAAAGGAACTACATCATTCTCAAAGCTCGCATGTTTCTCATCTTAACTGACAAGCATTGGATATTAGAGTACCAGTGCTTTGTGTCAGTTTCAGAAACAGAGTTGGACTAGATATGGTCCGTATGTGTAGGAAACACCGTTCTTTTGTTCTCAGCACACACACATGTTTCCTGCTGTCTTAGAGACTCCACAAAGCAAGAGCGTGCTTCTCGCTCTAAAGCAGAGTGTGATCCACGGATGAGAACTATGCTGTGTGTTTCCCGTCAGAAATGGAGTTAAATCCCAATCTCTGTGTCTTCCTACAAGCAAGACTTCGTTTCAGGTAACGGCAGTCACTTTTCAGTTCAAAGGAACTACATCATTCTCAAAGCTCACACATTTCTCATCTTAACTGACAAGCATTGGATGTTAGAGGAGCAGTGCTTTGTGTCAGTTTCTGAAACAGAGTTGGACTAGATATGGTCCGAATATAGAAAACACCGTTCTTTTGTTCTCAGCACACTCATGTTTCCTGCTGTGTTAGAGACTCCAGAAAGCAAGAGCGTGCTTTTCGCTCTAAAGCATAGTGTGATCCAAGGACTAGAACTCTGCTGTGTGTTTCCCTTCAGAGATGGAGTTAAATCCCAGTCTCTGTGTCTTACTACAAGCAAGACTTCGTTACAGGTGTGGGCACTCACTTTTCAGTTCAAAGGAACTACATCATTCTCAAAGCTCACACGTTTCTCATCTTAACTGACAAGCATTGGATGTTATAAGACCAGTGCTTTCTGTCAGTTTCAGAAACAGAGTTGGACTAGATATGGTCCGTATGTGTAGGAAACACCGTTCTTTTGTTCTCAGCACACTCACACGTTTCCTGCTGTCTTAGAGACTCCACAAGGCAAGAGCGTGCTTCTTGTTCTAAAGCAGAGTATGATCAAAGGATGACTACACTGCTGTGTGTTTCACTACAGAAATGGAGTTAAATCCCAGGCTCTGAGTCTTCCTACACGCAAGACTTATTTTCAGGTAAGGGCAGTCACTTTTCTGCTCAAACGAACTACATCGTTCACAAAGATCACACGTTTCTCATCTTAACTGACAAGCATTGGATGTTAGAGGGTCAGAGCGTTGTATCAGTTTCAGAAGCAGATTTGGACTACATATGGTCCGTATGTGTAGGAAACACCGTTCTTTTGTTCTGGGCACACTCAGATTACCTGCTGTATTAGAGACTCTAGAAAGCAAGAGCATGCTTCTTGCTCTAAAGCAGAGTGTGATCCATAGATGAGAACTATGCTGTGTGTTTCCATTCAGAAATGGAGTTAAATCCCAGGCTCTGTGTCTTCCTACAAGCAAGACTTCTTTTCAGGTAAGGGCAGGCACTTTTCAGCTGAAAGGAACTACATCGTTCACGAAGCTCACACGTTTCTCATCTTATCAGACAAGCATTGGATTTTAGAGGATCAGTGCTTTGTGTCAGTTTCAGAAGCAGAGTTGGACTATATAATGTCTGTATGTGTAGGAAACAGCGTTCTTTTGTTCTCAGCACACTCACGTTTCCTGCTGCCTTAGAGACTCTAGAAAGCAAGAGCGTGCTTCTGGTTCTAAAGCAGAGTGTGATCAATGGATGATTACACTGCTGTGTGTTTCACTTCAGAAATGGAGTTAAATCCCAGGCTCTGTGTCTTCCTACAAGCAAGACTTCGTTTAAGGTAAGGGCATTCACTTTTCTGCTCAAAGGAACTACATCGTTCATGAAGCTCACACGATTTCCATCAAAACTGACAAGCATTGGATGTTAGAGGACCAGTGCTTTGTATCAGTTTCAGAAGAAGAGTTGGACTAGATATGGTCCGTATATGTAGGAAACACCGTTCTTTTGTTCTCAGCACACTCACGTTTCCTGCTGTGTTAGAGACTCCAGAAAGCAAGACCGTGCTTCTAGCTCTAAAGCAGAGTGTGATCCATGGATGAGAACTATGCTGTGTGTTTCCCGTCAGAAATGGAGTTAAATCCCAATCTCTGTGTCTTCCTACAAGCAAGACTTCGTTTCAGGTAACGGCAGTCACTTTTCAGTTCAAAGGAACTACATCATTCTCAAAGCTCACACATTTCTCATCTTAACTGACAAGCATTGGATGTTAGAGGACCAGTGCTTTGTGTCTGTTTCAGAAACAGAGTTGGACTAGATATGGTCCGAATATGTAGAAAACACCGTTCCTTTGTTCTCAGCACACTCATGTTTCCTGCTGTGTTAGAGACTCCAGAAAGCAAGAGCGTGCTTCTCGCTCTAAAGCAGAGTGTGATCCATGGATTAGAACTCTGCTGTGTGTTTCCTTTCAGAGATGGAGTTAAATCCCAGGCTCTGTGTCTTACTACAAGCAAGACTTCGTTACAGGTGAGGGCACTCACTTTTCAGTTCAAAGGAACTACATCATTCTCAAAGCTCACACGTTTCTCATCTTAACTGACAAGCATTGGATGTTAGAGGACCAGTGATTTGTGTCAGTTTCAGAAACAGAGTTGGACTAGATATGGTCCGTATGTGTAGGAAACACCGTTTTTGTTCTCAGCACACACACACATTTCCTGCTGTCTTAGAGAGTCCAGAAAGCAAGAGCGTGCTTCTTGTTCTAAAGCAGAGTGTGATCAATGGATGATTACATTGCTGTGTGTTTCACTTCAGAAATGGAGTTAAATCCCAGCCTCTGAGTCTTCCTACAAGCAAGACTTCGATTCAGGTAATGGCAGTCACTTTTATGCTCAAACGAACTACATCGTTCACGAAGCTCACACGTTTCTCATCTTACCTGACAAGCATTGGATGTTAGAGGGTCAGTGCTTTGTATCAGTTTCAGAAGAAGAGTTGGACTACATGTGGTCTGTATGTGTAGGAATCTCCGTTCTTTGTTCTGGGCACACTCAGATTTCCTGCTGTATGAGAGACTCTAGAAAGCTAGAGCGTGCTTCTTGCTGTAAAGCAGAGTGTGATCCATTTGTGAGAACTATGCTGTGTGTTTCCCTTCAGAAATGGAGTTAAATCCCAATCTCTTTGTCTTCCTACAAGCAAGACTTCGTTTCAGGTAACGGCAGTCACTTTTCAGCTCAAACGAACTACATCGTTCACGGAGCTCACACGTTTCTCATCTTAACAGACAAGCATTGGATGTTAGAGGACCAGTGCTTTGTCTCAGTTTAAGAAGGAGAGTTGGACTAGATATGGTCCGTATGTGTAGGAAACACCGTTCTTTTGTTCTCAGCAAAATCACGTTTCCTGCTGTCTTAGAGACTCTAGAAAGCAAGAACGTGCTTCTTGTTCTAAAGCAGAGTGTGATCAAAGGATGACTACACTGCTGTGTGTTTCACTACAGAAATGGAGTTAAATCCCAGGCTCTGAGTCTTCCTACACGCAAGACTTCCATTCAGATAAGGGCAGTCACTTTTCTGCTCAAACGAACTACATCGTTCACGAAGATCACACGTTTGTCATCTTAACTGACAAGCATTGGATGTTAGAGGGTCAGTGCTTTGTATCAGTTTCAGAAGCAGATTTGGACTACATATGGTGTGTATGTGTAGGAAACACCGTTCCTTTGTTCTGGGCACACTCAGATTACCTGCTATCTTAGAGACTCTAAAAGCAAGAGCGTGCATCTCACTCTAAAGCAGAGTGTGATCCATGGATGAGAAAAATACTGTGTGTTTTCCTTCAGAAATGGACTTAAATCCCAGGCTCTGTGTCTTACTACAAGCAAGACTTCGTTCCAGGTAAGGGCAGTCACTTTTCAGTTCAAAGGAACTACATCATTCACAAAGCTCACACGTTTCTCATCTTAACAGACAAGCATTGGATGTTAGAGGACCAGTGCTTTGTATCACTTTAAGAAGGAGAGTTGGACTAGATATGGTCCGTATGTGTAGGAAACACCGTTCTTTTGTTCTCAGCACACTCACGTTTCCTGCTGTCTTAGAGACTCTAGAAAGCAAGAGCGTGCTTCTTGTTCTAAAGCAGAGTGTGATCAATGGATGAGAACAAAGCTGTGTGTTTCACTTCAGAAATGGAGTTAAATCCCAGGCTCTGAGTCTTCCTATAAGCAAGACTTCGTTTCAGGTAAGGGCAGTCACTTTCCTGCTCAAACGAACTACATCGTTCACAAAGATCACACGTTTCTAGTCTTAACTGACAAGCATTGGATGTTAGAGGACCAGTGCTTTGTTACACTATCAGAGGAAGAGTTGGACTACATTTGGTCCGTATGTGTAGGAAACTCCGTTCTTTTATTCTGGGCACACTCAGATTTCCTGCTGTATTAGAGACTCTAGAAAGCAAGTGAAAGCTTCTTGCTCTAAAGCAGAGTGTGATCCATGGATGAGAACTATGCTGTGTGTTTCCATTCAGAAATGGAGTTAAATCCCAGGCTCTGTGTCTTCCTACAAGCAAGACTTCGTTTGAGGTAAGGGCAGTCACTTTTCAGCTCAAACGAACTACATCGTTCACGAAGATCACACGTTTCTCATCTTAACTGACAAGCATTGGATGTTAGAGGGTCAGTGCTTTGTATCAGTTTCAGAAGCAGTTTGGACTACATATGGTCTGTATGTGTAGGAAACACCGTTCTTTTGTTCTGGGCACACTCAGATTACCTGCTTATTAGAAATTCTAAAAGCAAGAGCGTGCTTCTCGCTCTAAAGCAGAGTGTGATCCATGGATGAGAAAAATGCTGTGTGTTTCCCTTCAGAAATGGAGTTAAATCCCAGGCTCTGTGTCTTACTACAAGCAAGACTTCGTTTCAGGTAAGGGCAGTCACTTGTCAGTTCAAAGGAACTACATCATTCACAAAGCTCACACGTTTCTCATCTTAACTGACAAGCATAGGATGTTAGAGGACCAGTGCTTTGTATCAGTTTCAGAAGCAGAGTTGGACTAGATATGGTCCATATGTGTAGGAAACACCGTTCTTTTGTTCTCAGCACACTCACGTTTCCTGCTGTCTTAGAGACTTTAGAAAGCAAGAGCATGCTTCTCGCTCTAAAGCAGAGTGTGATCCATGGATGAGAAAAATGCTGTGTGTTTCCCTTCAGAAATGGAGTTAAATCCCAGGCTCTGTGTCTTACTACAAGCAAGACTTCATTTTAGGTAAGGGCAGTCACTTTTCAGCTCAAACGAACTACATCGTTCACGGAGCTCACACGTTTCTCATCTTAACAGACAAGCATTGGATGTTAGAGGACCAGTGCTTTGTCTCAGTTTAAGAAGGAGAGTTGGACTAGATATGGTCCGTATGTGTAGGAAACACCGTTCATTTGTTCTCACCAAAATCACGTTTCCTGCTGTCTTAGAGACTCTAGAAAGCAAGAGCATGCTTCTTGTTCTAAAGCAGAGTATGATCAATGGATGTAACACTGCTGTGTGTTTCACTTCAGAAATGGAGTTAAATCCCAGGCTCTGTGTCTTCCTACAAGCAAGACTTCGTTTAAGGTAAGGGTATTCACTTTTCTGCTCAAAGGAACTACATCGTTCATGAAGCTCACACGTTTCCCATCTTAACTGACAAGCATTGGATGTTAGAGGACCAGTGCTTTGTATCAGTTTCAGAAGAAGAGTAGGACTAGATGCGGTCCGTATATGTAGGAAACACCGTTCTATTGTTCTCAGCACACTCACGTTTCCTGCTGTGTTAGAGACTCCAGAAAGCAAGAGCGTGCTTCTTGCTCTAAAGCAGAGTGTGATCCATGGATGAGAACTATGCTGTGTGTTTTCCGTCAGAAATGGAGTTAAATCCCAATCTCTGTGTCTTCCTACAAGCAAGACTTCGTTTCAGGTAACGGCAGTCACTTTTCAGTTCAAAGGAACTACATCATTCTCAAAGCTCACACATTTCTCATCTTAACTGACAAGCATTCGATGTTAGAGGACCAGTGCTTTGTGTCTGTTTCAGAAACAGAGTTGGACTAGATATGGTCCGTATGTGTAGGAAACAGCGTTCTTTTGTTCTCAGCACACACACGTTTCCTGCTCTGATAGAGACTCCAGAAAGCAAGAGCGTGCTTCTTCTTCTAAAGCAGAGTGTGATCAAAGGATTACTACACTGCTGTGTGTTTCACTACAGAAATGGAGTTAAATCCCAGGCTCTGAGTCTTCCTACACAGAAGACTTCGATTCAGATAAGGGCAGTCACTTTTCTGCTCAAACGACCTACATCGTTCACAAAGATCACACGTTTGTCATCTTAACTGACAAGCATTGGATGTTAGAGGGTCAGTGCTTTGTATCAGTTTCAGAAGCAGATTTGGACTACATATGGTCCGTATGTGTAGGAAACACCGTTCTTTTGTTCTGGGCACACTCAGATTCCCTGCTGTATTAGAGACTCTAGAAAGCAAGAACATGATTCTTGCTCTGAAGCAGAGTGTGATCCATAGATGAGAAGTATGCTGTGTGTTTCCATTCAGAAATGGAGTTAAATCCCAGGCTCTGTGTCTTCCTACAAGCAAGACTTCTTTTCAGGTAATGGCAGTCAATTTTCAGCTCAAACGAACTACATTTTTCTCGAAACTCACACGTTTCTCATCTTAACAGACAAGCATTGTATGTTAGAGGACCAGTGCTTTGTATCAGTTTCAGAAGCAGAGTTGAACTAGATATGGACCGTATGTGTAGGAATCACCATTCTTTTGTTCTGGGCACACTCAGTTTACCTGCTGTATTAGAGACTCTAGAAAGCAAGAGCGTGCTTCTCGCTCTAAAGCAGAGTATGATCCATGGATTAGAACTCTGCTGTGTGTTTCCCTTCAGAGATGGAGTTAAATACCAGGCTCTGGGTCTTACTACAAGCAAGAATTCGTTTGAGGTAAGGGCAGTCACTTTTCAGTTCAAAGGAACTACATCATTCACAAAGCTCAAACGTTTCTCATCTTGACTGACAAGCATAGGATTTTAGAGGACCAGTGCTTTGTATCAGTTTCAGAAGCAGAGTTGGACTAGATATGGTCCGTATGTGTAGGAAACACCGTTCTTTTGTTCTCAGCACACTCACGTTTCCTGCTGTCTTAGAGACTCTAGAAAGCAAGAGCGTGCTTCTTGTTCTAAAGCAGAGTGTGATCAATGGATTAGAACACTGCTGTGTGATTCACTTCACAAATGGTGTTAAATCCCAGGCTCTGAGTCTTCCTACAAGCAAGACTTCATTTCAGGTAAGGGCAGTCACTTTTCTGCGCAAACGAACTACATAGTTCACGAAGATCACACGTTTCTCATCTTAACTGACAAGCATTGGATGTTAGAGGACCAGTGCATTGTATCAGTTTCAGAAGCAGATTTGTACTACATATGGTCCGTATGTGTAGGAAACACCGTTCTTTTGTTCTGGGCACACTCAGATTACCTGCTGTATTAGAGACTCTAGAAAGCAAGAGCGTGCTTCTCGCTCTAAAGCAGAGTGTGATCCATGGATGAGAACTCTGCTGTGTGTTTCCCTTCAGAGATGGAGTTAAATCCCAGGCTCTGTGTCTTACTACAAGCAAGACTTCGTTACAGGTAAGGGCAGTCACTTTTCAGTTCAAAGGAACTACATCATTCTCAAAGCTCACACGTTTCTCATCTTAACAGACAAGCATTGGATTTTAGAGGACCAGTGCTGTGTATCAGTTTCAGAAGAAGATTTGGACTACATATGGTCCGTATGTATACGAAAATCCGTTCTTTTCTTCTGGACACACTCAGATTTCCTGCTGTATTAGAACTCTAGAAAGCAAGAGCGTGCTTCTTGCTGTAAAGCAGAGTGTGATCCATGGATTAGAACTCTGCTGTGTGTTTCCCTTCAGAGATGGAGTTAAATCCCAGCCTCTGAGTCTTCCTACAAGCAAGACTTCGATTCAGGTAATGGCAGTCACTTTTATGCTCAAACGAACTACATCGTTCACGAAGCTCACACGTTTCTCATCTTAACAGACAAGCATTGGATGTTAGAGGACCAGTGCTTTGTATCACTTTAAGAAGGAGAGTTGGACTAGATATGGTCCGTATGTGTAGGAAACACCGTTCTTTTGTTCTCAGCACACACACGTTTCCTGCTGTCTTAGAGACTCTAGAAAGCAAGAGCGTGCTTCTTGTTCTAAAGCAGAGTGTGATCAATGGATGAGAACAAAGCTGTGTGTTTCACTTCAGAAATGGAGTTAAATCCCAGGCTCTGAGTCTTCCTATAAGCAAGACTTCGTTTCAGGTAAGGGCAGTCACTTTCCTGCTCAAACGAACTACATCGTTCACAAAGATCACACGTTTCTAGTCTTAACTGACAAGCATTGGAAGTTAGAGGACCAGTGCTTTGTATCACTATCAGAGGAAGAGTTGGACTACATTTGGTCCGTATGTGTAGGAAACTCCGTTCTTTTATTCTGGGCACACTCAGATTTCCTGCTGTCTTAGAGACTCTAGAAAGCAAGTGAAAGCTTCTTGCTCTAAAGCAGAGTGTGATCCATGGATGAGAACTATGCTGTGTGTTTCCATTCAGAAATGGAGTTAAATCCCAGGCTCTGTGTCTTCCTACAAGCAAGACTTCGTTTGAGGTAAGGGCAGTCACTTTTCAGCTCAAACGAACTACATCGTTCACGAAGATCACACGTTTCTCATCTTAACTGACAAGCATTGGATGTTAGAGGGTCAGTGCTTTGTATCAGTTTCAGAAGCAGTTTGGACTACATATGGTCTGTATGTGTAGGAAACACCGTTCTTTTGTTCTGGGCACACTCAGATTACCTGCTTATTAGAAATTCTAAAAGCAAGAGCGTGCTTCTCGCTCTAAAGCAGAGTGTGATCCATGGATGAGAAAAATGCTGTGTGTTTCCCTTCAGAAATGGAGTTAAATCCCAGGCTCTGTGTCTTACTACAAGCAAGACTTCGTTTCAGGTAAGGGCAGTCACTTGTCAGTTCAAAGGAACTACATCATTCACAAAGCTCACACGTTTCTCATCTTAACTGACAAGCATAGGATGTTAGAGGACCAGTGCTTTGTATCAGTTTCAGAATCAGAGTTGGACTAGATATGGTCCGTATGTGTAGGAAACACCGTTCTTTGTTCTCAGCACACTCACGTTTCCTGCTGTCTTAGAGACTTTAGAAAGCAAGAGCGTGCTTCTCACTCTAAAGCAGAGTGTGATCCATGGATGAGAAAAATGCTGTGTGTTTCCCTTCAGAAATGGAGTTAAATCCCAGGCTCTGTGTCTTACTACAAGCAAGACTTCATTTCAGGTAAGGGCAGTCACTTTTCAGCTCAAACGAACTACATCGTTCATGGAGCTCACACGTTTCTCATCTTAACAGACAAGCATTGGATGTTAGAGGACCAGTGCTTTGTCTCAGTTTAAGAAGGAGAGTTGGACTAGATATGGTCCGTATGTGTAGGAAACACCGTTCATTTTTTCTCACCAAAATCACGTTTCCTGCTGTCTTAGAGACTCTAGAAAGCAAGAGCATGCTTCTTGTTCTAAAGCAGAGTACGATCAATGGATGTAACACTGCTGTGTGTTTCACTTCAGAAATGGAGTTAAATCCCAGGCTCTGTGTCTTCCTACAAGCAAGACTTCGATTAAGGTAAGGGCATTCACTTTTCTGCTCAAAGGACCTACATTGTTCATGAAGCTCACACGTTTTCCATCTTAACTGACAAGCATTGGATGTTAGAGGACCAGTGCTTTGTATCAGTTGCAGAAGAATTTTGGACTAGATATGGTCCGTATATGTAGGAAACACCGTTCTTTTGTTCTCAGCACTCTCACATTTCCTGCTGTGTTAGAGACTCCAGAAAGCAAGAGCGTGCTTCTCGCTCTAAAGCAGAGTGTGATCCATGGATGAGAACTATGCTGTGTGTTTCCCATCAGAAATGGAGTTAAATCCCAATCTCTGTGTCTTCCTACAAGCAAGACTTCGTTTCAGGTAACGGCAGTCACTTTTCAGTTCAAAGGAACTACATCATTCTCAAAGCTCACACATTTCTCATCTTAACTGACAAGCATTGGATGTTAGAGGACCAGTGCTTTGTGTCCGTTTCAGAACCAGAGTTGGACTAGATATGGTCCGAATATGTAGAAAACACCGTTCTTTTGTTCTCAGCACACTCATGTTTCCTGCTGTGTTAGAGACTCCAGAAAGCAAGAGCGTGCTTCTCGCTCTAAAGCAGAGTGTGATCCATGGATTAGAACTCTGCTGTGTGTTTCCCTTTTGAGATGGAGTTAAATCCCAGGCTCTGTGTCTTACTACGAGCAAGACTTGGTTACAGGTGAGGGCACTCACTTTTCAGTTCAAAGGAACTACATCATTCTCAAAGCTCACACGTTTCTCATCTTAACTGACAAGCATTGGATGTTAGAGGACCAGTGCTTTGTGTCAGTTTCAGAAACAGAGTTGGACTAGATATGGTCCGTATGTGTAGGAAACACCGTTCTTTTGTTCTCATCACACACACACGTTTCCTGCTGACTTAGAGACTCCACAAAGCAAGAGCGTGCTTCTTGTTCTAAAGCAGAGTATGATCAATGGATGTAACACTGCTGTGTGTTTCACTTCAGAAATGGAGTTAAATCCCAGGCTCTGAGTCTTCCTACACAGAAGACTTCGATTCAGATAAGGGCAGTCACTTTTCTGCTCAAACGAACTACATCGTTCACAAAGATCACACGTTTGTCATCTTAACTGACAAGCATTGGATGTTAGAGGGTCAGTGCTTTGTATCAGTTTCAGAAGCAGATTTGGACTACATATGGTCCGTATGTGTAGGAAACACCGTTCTTTTGTTCTGGGCACACTCAGATTCCCTGCTGTATTAGAGACTCTAGAAAGCAAGAGCATGCTTCTTGCTCTAAAGCAGAGTGTGATCCACAGATGAGAAGTATGCTGTGTGTTTCCATTCAGAAATGGAGTTAAATCCCAGGCTCTGTGTCTTCCTACAAGCAAGACTTCGTTTGAGGTAAGGGCAGTCACTTTTCAGCTCAAACGAACTACATCGTTCACGAAGATCACACGTTTCTCATCTTAACTGACAAGCATTGGATGTTAGAGGGTCAGTGCTTTGTATCAGTTTCAGAAGCAGTTTGGACTACATATGGTCTGTATGTGTAGGAAACACCGTTCTTTTGTTCTGGGCACACTCAGATTACCTGCTTATTAGAAATTCTAAAAGCAAGAGCGTGCTTCTCGCTCTAAAGCAGAGTGTGATCCATGGATGAGAAAAATGCTGTGTGTTTCCCTTCAGAAATGGAGTTAAATCCCAGGCTCTGTGTCTTACTACAAGCAAGACTTCGTTTCAGGTAAGGGCAGTCACTTGTCAGTTCAAAGGAACTACATCATTCACAAAGCTCACACGTTTCTCATCTTAACTGACAAGCATAGGATGTTAGAGGACCAGTGCTTTGTATCAGTTTCAGAATCAGAGTTGGACTAGATATGGTCCGTATGTGTAGGAAACACCGTTCTTTGTTCTCAGCACACTCACGTTTCCTGCTGTCTTAGAGACTTTAGAAAGCAAGAGCGTGCTTCTCGCTCTAAAGCAGAGTGTGATCCATGGATGAGAAAAATGCTGTGTGTTTCCCTTCAGAAATGGAGTTAAATCCCAGGCTCTGTGTCTTACTACAAGCAAGACTTCATTTCAGGTAAGGGCAGTCACTTTTCAGCTCAAACGAACTACATCGTTCATGGAGCTCACACGTTTCTCATCTTAACAGACAAGCATTGGATGTTAGAGGACCAGTGCTTTGTCTCAGTTTAAGAAGGAGAGTTGGACTAGATATGGTCCGTATGTGTAGGAAACACCGTTCATTTTTTCTCACCAAAATCACGTTTCCTGCTGTCTTAGAGACTCTAGAAAGCAAGAGCATGCTTCTTGTTCTAAAGCAGAGTATGATCAATGGATGTAACACTGCTGTGTGTTTCACTTCAGAAATGGAGTTAAATCCCAGGCTCTGTGTCTTCCTACAAGCAAGACTTCGTTTAAGGTAAGGGTATTCACTTTTCTGCTCAAAGGAACTACATCGTTCATGAAGCTCACACGTTTCCCATCTTAACTGACAAGCATTGGATGTTAGAGGACCAGTGCTTTGTATCAGTTTCAGAAGAAGAGTAGGACTAGATGCGGTCCGTATATGTAGGAAACACCGTTCTTTTGTTCTCAGCACACTCACGTTTCCTGCTCTGTTAGAGACTCCAGAAAGCAAGAGCGTGCTTCTTGTTCTAAAGCAGAGTGTGATCAAAGGATGACTAAACTGCTGTGCGTTTCACTACAGAAATGGAGTTAAATCCCAGGCTCTGAGTCTTCCTACACGCAAGACTTCGATTCAGATAAGGGCAGTCACTTTTCAGCTCAAACGAACTACATCGTTCACGAAGATCACACGTTTCTCATCTTAACTGACAAGCATTGGATGTTAGAGGGTCAGTGCTTTGTAGCAGTTTCAGAAGCAGATTTGGACTACATATGGTCTGTATGTGTAGGAAACACCGTTCCTTTGTTCTGGGCACAATCAGATTACCTGCTATATTAGAGACTCTGAAAGCAAGAGCGTGCTTCTCGCTCTAAAGCAGAGTGTGATCCATGGATGAGAAAAATGCTGTGTGTTTTCCTTCAGAAATGGAGTTAAATCCCAGGCTCTGAGTCTTCCTACAAGCAAGACTTCATTTCAGGTAAGGGCAGTCACTTTTCTGCTCAAACGAACTACATCGTTCATGAAGCTCACACGTTTCCCATCTTAACTGACAAGCATTGGATGTTAGAGGACCAGTGCTTTGTATCAGTTTCAGTAGAAGAGTTGGACTAGATGTGGTCTGTATATGTAGGAAACACCGTTCTTTTGTTCTCAGCACACTCACGTTTCCTGCTGTCTTAGAGACTCTAGAAAGCAAGAGAGTGCTTCTTGTTCTAAAGCAGAGTGTGATCAATGGATGATTACACTGCTGTGTGTTTCACTTCAGAATTGGAGTTAAATCCCAGGCTCTGTGTCTTCCTACAAGCAAGACTTCGATTAAGGTAAGGGTATTCACTTTTCTGCTCAAAGGAACTACATTGTTCATGAAGCTCACACGTTTTCCATCTTAACTGACAAGCATTGGATGTTAGAGGACCAGTGCTTTGTATCAGTTGCAGAAGAATTTTGGACTAGATATGGTCCGTATATGTAGGAAACACCGTTCTTTTGTTCTCAGCACTCTCACATTTCCTGCTGTGTTAGAGACTCCAGAAAGCAAGAGCGTGCTTCTCGCTCTAAAGCAGAGTGTGATCCATGGATGAGAACTATGCTGTGTGTTTCCCATCAGAAATGGAGTTAAATCCCAATCTCTGTGTCTTCCTACAAGCAAGACTTCGTTTCAGGTAACGGCAGTCACTTTTCAGTTCAAAGGAACTACATCATTCTCAAAGCTCACACATTTCTCATCTTAACTGACAAGCATTGGATGTTAGAGGACCAGTGCTTTGTGTCCGTTTCAGAACCAGAGTTGGACTAGATATGGTCCGAATATGTAGAAAACACCGTTCTTTTGTTCTCAGCACACTCATGTTTCCTGCTGTGTTAGAGACTCCAGAAAGCAAGAGCGTGCTTCTCGCTCTAAAGCAGAGTGTGATCCATGGATTAGAACTCTGCTGTGTGTTTCCCTTTTGAGATGGAGTTAAATCCCAGGCTTTGTGTCTTACTACGAGCAAGACTTGGTTACAGGTGAGGGCACTCACTTTTCAGTTCAAAGGAACTACATCATTCTCAAAGCTCACACGTTTCTCATCTTAACTGACAAGCATTGGATGTTAGAGGACCAGTGCTTTGTGTCAGTTTCAGAAACAGAGTTGGACTAGATATGGTCCGTATGTGTAGGAAACACCGTTCTTTTGTTCTCATCACACACACACGTTTCCTGCTGACTTAGAGACTCCACAAAGCAAGAGCGTGCTTCTTGTTCTAAAGCAGAGTATGATCAATGGATGTAACACTGCTGTGTGTTTCACTTCAGAAATGGAGTTAAATCCCAGGCTCTGAGTCTTCCTACACAGAAGACTTCGATTCAGATAAGGGCAGTCACTTTTCTGCTCAAACGAACTACATCGTTCACAAAGATCACACGTTTGTCATCTTAACTGACAAGCATTGGATGTTAGAGGGTCAGTGCTTTGTATCAGTTTCAGAAGCAGATTTGGACTACATATGGTCCGTATGTGTAGGAAACACCGTTCTTTTGTTCTGGGCACACTCAGATTCCCTGCTGTATTAGAGACTCTAGAAAGCAAGAGCATGCTTCTTGCTCTAAAGCAGAGTGTGATCCACAGATGAGAAGTATGCTGTGTGTTTCCATTCAGAAATGGAGTTAAATCCCAGGCTCTGTGTCTTCCTACAAGCAAGACTTCGTTTGAGGTAAGGGCAGTCACTTTTCAGCTCAAACGAACTACATCGTTCACGAAGATCACACGTTTCTCATCTTAACTGACAAGCATTGGATGTTAGAGGGTCAGTGCTTTGTATCAGTTTCAGAAGCAGTTTGGACTACATATGGTCTGTATGTGTAGGAAACACCGTTCTTTTGTTCTGGGCACACTCAGATTACCTGCTTATTAGAAATTCTAAAAGCAAGAGCGTGCTTCTCGCTCTAAAGCAGAGTGTGATCCATGGATGAGAAAAATGCTGTGTGTTTCCCTTCAGAAATGGAGTTAAATCCCAGGCTCTGTGTCTTACTACAAGCAAGACTTCGTTTCAGGTAAGGGCAGTCACTTGTCAGTTCAAAGGAACTACATCATTCACAAAGCTCACACGTTTCTCATCTTAACTGACAAGCATAGGATGTTAGAGGACCAGTGCTTTGTATCAGTTTCAGAATCAGAGTTGGACTAGATATGGTCCGTATGTGTAGGAAACACCGTTCTTTGTTCTCAGCACACTCACGTTTCCTGCTGTCTTAGAGACTTTAGAAAGCAAGAGCGTGCTTCTCGCTCTAAAGCAGAGTGTGATCCATGGATGAGAAAAATGCTGTGTGTTTCCCTTCAGAAATGGAGTTAAATCCCAGGCTCTGTGTCTTACTACAAGCAAGACTTCATTTCAGGTAAGGGCAGTCACTTTTCAGCTCAAACGAACTACATCGTTCATGGAGCTCACACGTTTCTCATCTTAACAGACAAGCATTGGATGTTAGAGGACCAGTGCTTTGTCTCAGTTTAAGAAGGAGAGTTGGACTAGATATGGTCCGTATGTGTAGGAAACACCGTTCATTTTTTCTCACCAAAATCACGTTTCCTGCTGTCTTAGAGACTCTAGAAAGCAAGAGCATGCTTCTTGTTCTAAAGCAGAGTATGATCAATGGATGTAACACTGCTGTGTGTTTCACTTCAGAAATGGAGTTAAATCCCAGGCTCTGTGTCTTCCTACAAGCAAGACTTCGTTTAAGGTAAGGGTATTCACTTTTCTGCTCAAAGGAACTACATCGTTCATGAAGCTCACACGTTTCCCATCTTAACTGACAAGCATTGGATGTTAGAGGACCAGTGCTTTGTATCAGTTTCAGAAGAAGAGTAGGACTAGATGCGGTCCGTATATGTAGGAAACACCGTTCTTTTGTTCTCAGCACACTCACGTTTCCTGCTCTGTTAGAGACTCCAGAAAGCAAGAGCGTGCTTCTTGTTCTAAAGCAGAGTGTGATCAAAGGATGACTAAACTGCTGTGCGTTTCACTACAGAAATGGAGTTAAATCCCAGGCTCTGAGTCTTCCTACACGCAAGACTTCGATTCAGATAAGGGCAGTCACTTTTCAGCTCAAACGAACTACATCGTTCACGAAGATCACACGTTTCTCATCTTAACTGACAAGCATTGGATGTTAGAGGGTCAGTGCTTTGTAGCAGTTTCAGAAGCAGATTTGGACTACATATGGTCTGTATGTGTAGGAAACACCGTTCCTTTGTTCTGGGCACAATCAGATTACCTGCTATATTAGAGACTCTGAAAGCAAGAGCGTGCTTCTCGCTCTAAAGCAGAGTGTGATCCATGGATGAGAAAAATGCTGTGTGTTTTCCTTCAGAAATGGAGTTAAATCCCAGGCTCTGAGTCTTCCTACAAGCAAGACTTCATTTCAGGTAAGGGCAGTCACTTTTCTGCTCAAACGAACTACATCGTTCATGAAGCTCACACGTTTCCCATCTTAACTGACAAGCATTGGATGTTAGAGGACCAGTGCTTTGTATCAGTTTCAGTAGAAGAGTTGGACTAGATGTGGTCTGTATATGTAGGAAACACCGTTCTTTTGTTCTCAGCACACTCACGTTTCCTGCTGTCTTAGAGACTCTAGAAAGCAAGAGAGTGCTTCTTGTTCTAAAGCAGAGTGTGATCAATGGATGATTACACTGCTGTGTGTTTCACTTCAGAATTGGAGTTAAATCCCAGGCTCTGTGTCTTCCTACAAGCAAGACTTCGATTAAGGTAAGGGTATTCACTTTTCTGCTCAAAGGAACTACATTGTTCATGAAGCTCACACGTTTTCCATCTTAACTGACAAGCATTGGATGTTAGAGGACCAGTGCTTTGTATCAGTTGCAGAAGAATTTTGGACTAGATATGGTCCGTATATGTAGGAAACACCGTTCTTTTGTTCTCAGCACTCTCACATTTCCTGCTGTGTTAGAGACTCCAGAAAGCAAGAGCGTGCTTCTCGCTCTAAAGCAGAGTGTGATCCATGGATGAGAACTATGCTGTGTGTTTCCCATCAGAAATGGAGTTAAATCCCAATCTCTGTGTCTTCCTACAAGCAAGACTTCGTTTCAGGTAACGGCAGTCACTTTTCAGTTCAAAGGAACTACATCATTCTCAAAGCTCACACATTTCTCATCTTAACTGACAAGCATTGGATGTTAGAGGACCAGTGCTTTGTGTCCGTTTCAGAACCAGAGTTGGACTAGATATGGTCCGAATATGTAGAAAACACCGTTCTTTTGTTCTCAGCACACTCATGTTTCCTGCTGTGTTAGAGACTCCAGAAAGCAAGAGCGTGCTTCTCGCTCTAAAGCAGAGTGTGATCCATGGATTAGAACTCTGCTGTGTGTTTCCCTTTTGAGATGGAGTTAAATCCCAGGCTCTGTGTCTTACTACGAGCAAGACTTGGTTACAGGTGAGGGCACTCACTTTTCAGTTCAAAGGAACTACATCATTCTCAAAGCTCACACGTTTCTCATCTTAACTGACAAGCATTGGATGTTAGAGGACCAGTGCTTTGTGTCAGTTTCAGAAACAGAGTTGGACTAGATATGGTCCGTATGTGTAGGAAACACCGTTCTTTTGTTCTCATCACACACACACGTTTCCTGCTGACTTAGAGACTCCACAAAGCAAGAGCGTGCTTCTTGTTCTAAAGCAGAGTATGATCAATGGATGTAACACTGCTGTGTGTTTCACTTCAGAAATGGAGTTAAATCCCAGGCTCTGAGTCTTCCTACACAGAAGACTTCGATTCAGATAAGGGCAGTCACTTTTCTGCTCAAACGAACTACATCGTTCACAAAGATCACACGTTTGTCATCTTAACTGACAAGCATTGGATGTTAGAGGGTCAGTGCTTTGTATCAGTTTCAGAAGCAGATTTGGACTACATATGGTCCGTATGTGTAGGAAACACCGTTCTTTTGTTCTGGGCACACTCAGATTCCCTGCTGTATTAGAGACTCTAGAAAGCAAGAGCATGCTTCTTGCTCTAAAGCAGAGTGTGATCCACAGATGAGAAGTATGCTGTGTGTTTCCATTCAGAAATGGAGTTAAATCCCAGGCTCTGTGTCTTCCTACAAGCAAGACTTCTTTTCAGGTAATGACAGTCAATTTTCAGCTCAAACGAACTACATCTTTCACGAAACTCACACGTTTCTCATCTTAACAGACAAGCATTGTATGTTAGAGGACCAGTGCTTTGTATCAGTTTCAGAAGCAGAGTTGAACTAGATATGGACCGTATGTGTAGGAATCACCGTTCTTTTGTTCTGGGCACACTCAGATTACCTGCTGTATTAGAGACTCTAGAAAGCAAGAGCGTGCTTCTCCCTCTAAAGCAGAGTGTGATCCATGGATTAGAACTCTGCTGTGTGTTTCCCTTCAGAGATGGAGTTAAATACCAGGCTCTGGGTCTTACTACAAGCAAGAATTCGTTTCAGGTAAGGGCAGTCACTTTTCAGTTCAAAGGAACTACATCATTCACAAAGCTCAAACGTTTCTCATCTTGACTGACAAGCATAGGATTTTAGAGGACCAGTGCTTTGTATCAGTTTCAGAAGCAGAGTTGGACTAGATATGGTCCGTATGTGTAGGAAACACCGCTCTTTTGTTCTCATCACACTCACATTTCCTGCTGTCTTAGAGACTCCAGAAAGCTAGAGCTTGCTTCTCGCTCTAAAGCAGAGTGTGATCCATTGATGAGAACTATGCTGTGTGTTTCCCGTCAGAAATGGAGTTAAATCCCAGCCTCTGAGTCTTCCTACAAGCAAGACTTCGATTCAGGTAATGGCAGTCACTTTTATGCTCAAACGAACTACATCGTTCACGAAGCTCACACGTTTCTCATCTTACCTGACAAGCATTGGATGTTAGAGGGTCAGTGCTTTGTATCAGTTTCAGAAGAAGAGTTGGACTACATGTGGTCTGTATGTGTAGGAAACTCCGTTCTTTGTTCTGGGCACACTCATATTTCCTGCTGTATGAGAGACTCTAGAAAGCAAGAGCGTGCTTCTTGCTGTAAAGCAGAGTGTGATCCATTTGTGAGAACTATGCTGTGTGTTTCCCTTCAGAAATGGAGTTAAATCCCAATCTCTTTGTCTTCCTACAAGCAAGACTTCGTTTCAGGTAACGGCAGTCACTTTTCAGCTCAAACGAACTTCATCGTTCACTGAGCTCACACATTTCACTTCTTAACAGACAAGCAGTGGATGTAAGAGGACCAGTGCTTTGTATCAGTTTAAGAAGCAGAGTTGGACTAGATATGGTCCGTATGTGTAGGAAACACATTTCTTTTGTTCTCAGCACACTCACCTTTCCTGCTGTCTTAGAGACTTTAGAAAGCAAGAGCGTGCTTCTTGTTCAAAAGAAGAGTGTGATCAATGGATGAGAACAAAGCTGTGTGATTCACTTCAGAAATGGAGTTAAATCCCAGGCTCTGAGTCTTCCTATAAGCAAAGACTTCGTTTCAGGTAAGGGCAGTCACTTTCTTGCTCAAACGAACTACATCGTTCACAAAGATCACACGTTTCTAGTCTTAACTGACAAGCATTGGATGTTAGAGGACCAGTGCTTTGTATCAGTTTCAGAAGCAGAGTTGGACTAGATATGGTCCGTATGTGTAGGAAACACCGTTCTTTTGTTCTCAGCACACTCACGTTTCCTGCTGTCTTAGAGACTCTAGAAAGCAAGAGCGTGCTTCTTGTTCTAAAGCAGAGTGTGATCAATGGATGAGAACACTGCTGTGTGATTCACTTCACAAATGGATTTAAATCCCAGGCTCTGAGTCTTCCTACCAGCAAGACTTCATTTCAGGTAAGGGCAGTCACTTTTTTGCTCAAACGAACTACATCGTTCATGAAGCTCACACGTTTCCCAACTTAACTGACAAGCATTGGATGTTAGAGGACCAGTGCTTTGTATCAGTTTCAGTAGAAGAGTTGGACTAGATGTGGTCTGTATATGTAGGAAACACCGTTCTTTTGTTCTCAGCACACTCACGTTTCCTGCTCTGTTAGAGACTCCAGAAAGCAAGAGCGTGCTTCTTGTTCTAAAGCAGAGTGTGATCAAAGGATGACTACATTGCTGTGTGTTTCACTACAGAAATGGATTTAAATCCCAGGCTCTGTGTCTTCCTACAAGCAAGACTTCGTTTCAGGTAAGGGCAGTCACTTTTCAGCTCAAACGAACTACATCGTTCACGGAGCTCACACGTTTCTCATCTTAACAGACAAGCATTGGATGTTAGAGGACCAGTGCTTTGTATCAGTTTAAGAAGCAGAGTTGGAGTAGATGTGGTCTGTATATGTAGGAAACACCGTTCTTTTGTTCTCAGCACACTCACGTTTCCTGCTCTGTTAGAGACTCCAGAAAGCAAGAGCGTGCTTCTTGTTCTAAAGCAGAGTGTGATCAAAGGATGACTACATTGCTGTGTGTTTCACTACAGAAATGGATTTAAATCCCAGGCTCTGTGTCTTCCTACAAGCAAGACTTCGTTTCAGGTAAGGGCAGTCACTTTTCAGCTCAAACGAACTACATCGTTCACGGAGCTCACACATTTCTCATCTTAACAGACAAGCATTGGATGTTAGAGGACCAGTGCTTTGTATCAGTTTAAGAAGCAGAGTTGGAGTAGATATGGTCCGTATATGTAGGAAACACCGTTCTTTTTTTTCTCAGCACACTCACGTTTCCTGCTGTGTTAGAGACTCCAGAAAGCAAGAGCGTGCTTCTCGCTATAAAGCAGAGTGTGATCCAAGGATGAGAACTATGCTGTGTGTTTCCCATCAGAAATTGAGTTAAATCCCAGGCTCTGTGTCTTCCTACAAGCAAGACTTCTTTTCAGGAAAGGGCATTCACTTTTCAGCTGAAAGGAACTACATCGTTCACGAAGCTCACACGTTTCTCATCTTAACAGACAAGCATTGGATTTTAGAGGACCAGTGCTTTGTATCAGTTTCAGAAGCAGAGTTGGACTATATAATGTCTGTATGTGTAGGAAACACCGTTCTTTTGTTCTCAGAACACTCATGTTTCCTGCTGTCTTAGAGACTCTAGAAAGCAAGAGAGTGCTTCTTGTTCTAAAGCAGAGTGTGATCAATGGATGATTACACTGCTGTGTGTTTCACTTCAGAAATGGAGTTAAATCCCAGGCTCTGTGTCTTCCTACAAGCAAGACTTCGATTAAGGTAAGGGCATTCACTTTTCTGCTCAAAGGAACTACATTGTTCATGAAGCTCACACGTTTTCCCTCTTAACTGACAAGCATTGGATGTTAGAGGACCAGTGCTTTGTATCAGTTTCAGAAGAAGAGTTGGACTAGATATGGTCCGTATATGTAGGAAACACCGTTCTTTTGTTCTCAGCACACTCACATTTCCTGCTGTGTTAGAGACTCCAGAAAGCAAGAGCGTGCTTCTCGCTCTAAAGCAGAGTGTGATCCATGGATGAGAACTATGCTGTGTGTTTCCCATCAGAAATGGAGTTAAATCCCAATATCTGTGTCTTCCTACAAGCAAGACTTCGTTTCAGGTAATGGCAGTCACTTTTCAGTTCAAAGGAACTACATCATTCTCAAAGCTCACACATTTCTCATCTTAACTGACAAGCATAGGATGTTAGAGGACCAGTGCTTTGTGTCCGTTTCAGAACCAGAGTTGGACTAGATATGGTCCGAATATGTAGAAAACACCGTTCTTTTGTTCTCAGCACACTCATGTTTCCTGCTGTGTTAGAGACTCCAGAAAGCAAGAGCGTGCTTCTCGCTCTAAAGCAGAGTGTGATCCATGGATTAGAACTCTGCTGTGTGTTTCCCTTTTGAGATGGAGTTAAATCCCAGGCTCTGTGTCTTACTACGAGCAAGACTTGGTTACAGGTGAGGGCACTCACTTTTCAGTTCAAAGGAACTACATCATTCTCAAAGCTCACACGTTTCTCATCTTAACTGACAAGCATTGGATGTTAGAGGACCAGTGCTTTGTGTCAGTTTCAGAAACAGAGTTGGACTAGATATGGTCCGTATGTGTAGGAAACACCGTTCTTTTGTTCTCATCACACACACACGTTTCCTGCTGACTTAGAGACTCCACAAAGCAAGAGCGTGCTTCTTGTTCTAAAGCAGAGTATGATCAATGGATGTAACACTGCTGTGTGTTTCACTTCAGAAATGGAGTTAAATCCCAGGCTCTGAGTCTTCCTACACAGAAGACTTCGATTCAGATAAGGGCAGTCACTTTTCTGCTCAAACGAACTACATCGTTCACAAAGATCACACGTTTGTCATCTTAACTGACAAGCATTGGATGTTAGAGGGTCAGTGCTTTGTATCAGTTTCAGAAGCAGATTTGGACTACATATGGTCCGTATGTGTAGGAAACACCGTTCTTTTGTTCTGGGCACACTCAGATTCCCTGCTGTATTAGAGACTCTAGAAAGCAAGAGCATGCTTCTTGCTCTAAAGCAGAGTGTGATCCACAGATGAGAAGTATGCTGTGTGTTTCCATTCAGAAATGGAGTTAAATCCCAGGCTCTGTGTCTTCCTACAAGCAAGACTTCTTTTCAGGTAATGACAGTCAATTTTCAGCTCAAACGAACTACATCTTTCACGAAACTCACACGTTTCGCATCTTAACAGACAAGCATTGTATGTTAGAGGACCAGTGCTTTGTATCAGTTTCAGAAGCAGAGTTGAACTAGATATGGACCGTATGTGTAGGAATCACCGTTCTTTTTGTTCTGGGCACACTCAGATTACCTGCTGTATTAGAGACTCTAGAAAGCAAGAGCGTGCTTCTCCCTCTAAAGCAGAGTGTGATCCATGGATTAGAACTCTGCTGTGTGTTTCCCTTCAGAGATGGAGTTAAATACCAGGCTCTGGGTCTTACTACAAGCAAGAATTCGTTTCAGGTAAGGGCAGTCACTTTTCAGTTCAAAGGAACTACATCATTCACAAAGCTCAAACGTTTCTCATCTTGACTGACAAGCATAGGATTTTAGAGGACCAGTGCTTTGTATCAGTTTCAGAAGCAGAGTTGGACTAGATATGGTCCGTATGTGTAGGAAACACCGCTCTTTTGTTCTCATCACACTCACATTTCCTGCTGTCTTAGAGACTCCAGAAAGCTAGAGCGTGCTTCTCGCTCTAAAGCAGAGTGTGATCCATTGATGAGAACTATGCTGTGTGTTTCCCGTCAGAAATGGAGTTAAATCCCAGCCTCTGAGTCTTCCTACAAGCAAGACTTCGATTCAGGTAATGGCAGTCACTTTTATGCTCAAACGAACTACATCGTTCACGAAGCTCACACGTTTCTCATCTTACCTGACAAGCATTGGATGTTAGAGGGTCAGTGCTTTGTATCAGTTTCAGAAGAAGAGTTGGACTACATGTGGTCTGTATGTGTAGGAAACTCCGTTCTTTGTTCTGGGCACACTCATATTTCCTGCTGTATGAGAGACTCTAGAAAGCAAGAGCGTGCTTCTTGCTGTAAAGCAGAGTGTGATCCATTTGTGAGAACTATGCTGTGTGTTTCCCTTCAGAAATGGAGTTAAATCCCAATCTCTTTGTCTTCCTACAAGCAAGACTTCGTTTCAGGTAACGGCAGTCACTTTTCAGCTCAAACGAACTTCATCGTTCACTGAGCTCACACATTTCACTTCTTAACAGACAAGCAGTGGATGTAAGAGGACCAGTGCTTTGTATCAGTTTAAGAAGCAGAGTTGGACTAGATATGGTCCGTATGTGTAGGAAACACATTTCTTTTGTTCTCAGCACACTCACCTTTCCTGCTGTCTTAGAGACTTTAGAAAGCAAGAGCGTGCTTCTTGTTCAAAAGAAGAGTGTGATCAATGGATGAGAACAAAGCTGTGTGATTCACTTCAGAAATGGAGTTAAATCCCAGGCTCTGAGTCTTCCTATAAGCAAAGACTTCGTTTCAGGTAAGGGCAGTCACTTTCTTGCTCAAACGAACTACATCGTTCACAAAGATCACACGTTTCTAGTCTTAACTGACAAGCATTGGATGTTAGAGGACCAGTGCTTTGTATCACTATCAGAGGAAGAGTTGGACTACATTTGGTCCGTATGTGTAGGAAACTCCGTTCTTTTATTCTGGGCACACTCAGATTTCCTGCTGTATTAGAGACTCTAGAAAGCAAGTGAAAGCTTCTTGCTCTAAAGCAGAGTGTGATCTATGGATGAGAACTATGCTGTGTGTTTCCATTCAGAAATGGAGTTAAATCCCAGGCTCTGTGTCTTCCTACAAGCAAGACTTCGTTTGAGGTAAGGGCAGTCACTTTTCAGCTCAAACGAACTACATCGTTCACGAAGCTCACACGTTTCTCATCTTGACTGACAAGCATAGGATTTTAGAGGACCAGTGCTTTGTATCAGTTTCAGAAGCAGAGTTGGACTAGATATGGTCCGTATGTGTAGGAAACACCGTTCTTTTGTTCTCAGCACACTCACGTTTCCTGCTGTCTTAGAGACTCTAGAAAGCAAGAGCGTGCTTCTTGTTCTAAAGCAGAGTGTGATCAATGGATGAGAACACTGCTGTGTGATTCACTTCACAAATGGAGTTAAATCCCAGGCTCTGAGTCTTCCTACAAGCAAGACTTCATTTCAGGTAAGGGCAGTCACTTTTCTGCTCAAACGAACTACATCGTTCATGAAGCTCACACGTTTCCCAACTTAACTGACAAGCATTGGATGTTAGAGGACCAGTGCTTTGTATCAGTTTCAGTAGAAGAGTTGGACTAGATGTGGTCTGTATATGTAGGAAACACCGTTCTTTTGTTCTCAGCACACTCACGTTTCCTGCTCTGTTAGAGACTCCAGAAAGCAAGAGCGTGCTTCTTGTTCTAAAGCAGAGTGTGATCAAAGGATGACTACATTGCTGTGTGTTTCACTACAGAAATGGATTTAAATCCCAGGCTCTGTGTCTTCCTACAAGCAAGACTTCGTTTCAGGTAAGGGCAGTCACTTTTCAGCTCAAACGAACTACACCGTTCACGGAGCTCACACGTTTCTCATCTTAACAGACAAGCATTGGATGTTAGAGGACCAGTGCTTTGTATCAGTTTAAGAAGCAGAGTTGGAGTAGATGTGGTCTGTATATGTAGGAAACACCGTTCTTTTGTTCTCAGCACACTCACGTTTCCTGCTCTGTTAGAGACTCCAGAAAGCAAGAGCGTGCTTCTTGTTCTAAAGCAGAGTGTGATCAAAGGATGACTACATTGCTGTGTGTTTCACTACAGAAATGGATTTAAATCCCAGGCTCTGTGTCTTCCTACAAGCAAGACTTCGTGTCAGGTAAGGGCAGTCACTTTTCAGCTCAAACGAACTACATCTTTCACGGAGCTCACACGTTTCTCATCTTAACAGACAAGCATTGGATGTTAGAGGACCAGTGCTTTGTATCAGTTTAAGAAGCAGAGTTGGAGTAGATATGGTCCGTATATGTAGGAAACACCGTTCTTTTGTTCTCAGCACACTCACGTTTCCTGCTGTGTTAGAGACTCCAGAAAGCAAGAGGGTGCTTCTCGCTATAAAGCAGAGTGTGATCCAAGGATGAGAACTATGCTGTGTGTTTTCCATCAGAAATTGAGTTAAATCCCAGGCTCTGTGTCTTCCTACAAGCAAGACTTCTTTTCAGGAAAGGGCATTCACTTTTCAGCTGAAAGGAACTACATCGTTCACGAAGCTCACATGTTTCTCATCTTAACAGACAAGCATTGGATTTTAGAGGACCAGTGCTTTGTATCAGTTTCAGAAGCAGAGTTGGACTATATAATGTCCGTATGTGTAGGAAACACCGTTCTTTTGTTCTCAGCACACTCACGTTTCCTGCTGTCTTAGAGACTCTAGAAAGCAAGAGAGTGCTTCTTGTTCTAAAGCAGAGTGTGATCAATGGATGATTACACTGCTGTGTGTTTCACTTCAGAAATGGAGTTAAATCCCAGGCTCTGTGTCTTCCTACAAGCAAGACTTCGTTTAAGGTAAGGGCAGTCACTTTTCTGCTCAAAGGAACTACATTGTTCATGAAGCTCACACGTTTTCTCTCTTAACTGACAAGCATTGGATGTTAGAGGACCAGTGCTTTGTATCAGTTTCAGAAGAAGAGTTGGACTAGATATGGTCCGTATATGTAGGAAACACCGTTCTTTTGTTCTCAGCACACTCACATTTCCTGCTGTGTTAGAGACTCCAGAAAGCAAGAGCGTGCTTCTCGCTCTAAAGCAGAGTGTGATCCATGGATGAGAACTATGCTGTGTGTTTCCCATCAGAAATGGAGTTAAATCCCAATATCTGTGTCTTCCTACAAGCAAGACTTCGTTTCAGGTAACGGCAGTCACTTTTCAGTTCAAAGGAACTACATCATTCTCAAAGCTCACACATTTCTCATCTTAACTGACAAGCATTGGATGTTAGAGGACCAGTACTTTGTGTCCGTTTCAGAACCAGATTTGGACTAGATATGGTCCGAATATGTAGAAAACACCGTTCTTTTGTTCTCAGCACACTCATGTTTCCTGCTGTGTTAGAGACTCCAGAAAGCAAGAGCGTGCTTCTCGCTCTAAAGCAGAGTGTGATCCATGGATTAGAACTCTGCTGTGTGTTTCCCTTTTGAGATGGAGTTAAATCCCAGGCTCTGTGTCTTACTACGAGCAAGACTTGGTTACAGGTGAGGGCACTCACTTTTCAGTTCAAAGGAACTACATCATTCTCAAAGCTCACACGTTTCTCATCTTAACTGACAAGCATTGGATGTTAGAGGACCAGTGCTTTGTGTCAGTTTCAGAAACAGAGTTGGACTAGATATGGTCCGTATGTGTAGGAAACACCGTTCTTTTGTTCTCATCACACACACACGTTTCCTGCTGACTTAGAGACTCCACAAAGCAAGAGCGTGCTTCTTGTTCTAAAGCAGAGTATGATCAATGGATGTAACACTGCTGTGTGTTTCACTTCAGAAATGGAGTTAAATCCCAGGCTCTGAGTCTTCCTACACAGAAGACTTCGATTCAGATAAGGGCAGTCACTTTTCTGCTCAAACGAACTACATCGTTCACAAAGATCACACGTTTGTCATCTTAACTGACAAGCATTGGATGTTAGAGGGTCAGTGCTTTGTATCAGTTTCAGAAGCAGATTTGGACTACATATGGTCCGTATGTGTAGGAAACACCATTCTTTTGTTCTGGGCACACTCAGATTAACTGCTGTATTAGAGACTCTAGAAAGCAAGAGCATGCTTCTTGCTCTAAAGCAGAGTGTGATCCACAGATGAGAAGTATGCTGTGTGTTTCCATTCAGAAATGGAGTTAAATCCCAGGCTCTGTGTCTTCCTACAAGCAAGACTTCTTTTCAGGTAATGACAGTCAATTTTCAGCTCAAACGAACTACATCTTTCACGAAACTCACACGTTTCGCATCTTAACAGACAAGCATTGTATGTTAGAGGACCAGTGCTTTGTATCAGTTTCAGAAGCAGAGTTGAACTAGATATGGACCGTATGTGTAGGAATCACCGTTCTTTTGTTCTGGGCACACTCAGATTACCTGCTGTATTAGAGACTCTAGAAAGCAAGAGCGTGCTTCTCCCTCTAAAGCAGAGTATGATCAATGGATGTAACACTGCTGTGTGTTTCACTTCAGAAATGGAGTTAAATCCCAGGCTCTGAGTCTTCCTACAGAGAAGACTTCGATTCAGATAAGGGCAGTCACTTTTCTGCTCAAACGAACTACATCGTTCACAAAGATCACACGTTTGTCATCTTAACTGACAAGCATTGGATGTTAGAGGGTCAGTGCTTTGTATCAGTTTCAGAAGCAGATTTGGACTACATATGGTCCGTATGTGTAGGAAACACCGTTCTTTTGTTCTGGGCACACTCAGATTCCCTGCTGTATTAGAGACTCTAGAAAGCAAGAGCATGCTTCTTGCTCTAAAGCAGAGTGTGATCCACAGATGAGAAGTATGCTGTGTGTTTCCATTCAGAAATGGAGTTAAATCCCAGGCTCTGTGTCTTCCTACAAGCAAGACTTCTTTTCAGGTAATGACAGTCAATTTTCAGCTCAAACGAACTACATCTTTCACGAAACTCACACGTTTCGCATCTTAACAGACAAGCATTGTATGTTAGAGGACCAGTGCTTTGTATCAGTTTCAGAAGCAGAGTTGAACTAGATATGGACCGTATGTGTAGGAATCACCGTTCTTTTGTTCTGGGCACACTCAGATTACCTGCTGTATTAGAGACTCTAGAAAGCAAGAGCGTGCTTCTCCCTCTAAAGCAGAGTGTGATCCATGGATTAGAACTCTGCTGTGTGTTTCCCTTCAGAGATGGAGTTAAATACCAGGCTCTGGGTCTTACTACAAGCAAGAATTCGTTTCAGGTAAGGGCAGTCACTTTTCAGTTCAAAGGAACTACATCATTCACAAAGCTCAAACGTTTCTCATCTTGACTGACAAGCATAGGATTTTAGAGGACCAGTGCTTTGTATCAGTTTCAGAAGCAGAGTTGGACTAGATATGGTCCGTATGTGTAGGAAACACCGCTCTTTTGTTCTCATCACACTCACATTTCCTGCTGTCTTAGAGACTCCAGAAAGCTAGAGCGTGCTTCTCGCTCTAAAGCAGAGTGTGATCCATTGATGAGAACTATGCTGTGTGTTTCCCGTCAGAAATGGAGTTAAATCCCAGCCTCTGAGTCTTCCTACAAGCAAGACTTCGATTCAGGTAATGGCAGTCACTTTTATGCTCAAACGAACTACATCGTTCACGAAGCTCACACGTTTCTCATCTTACCTGACAAGCATTGGATGTTAGAGGGTCAGTGCTTTGTATCAGTTTCAGAAGAAGAGTTGGACTACATGTGGTCTGTATGTGTAGGAAACTCCGTTCTTTGTTCTGGGCACACTCATATTTCCTGCTGTATGAGAGACTCTAGAAAGCAAGAGCGTGCTTCTTGCTGTAAAGCAGAGTGTGATCCATTTGTGAGAACTATGCTGTGTGTTTCCCTTCAGAAATGGAGTTAAATCCCAATCTCTTTGTCTTCCTACAGGCAAGACTTCGTTTCAGGTAACGGCAGTCACTTTTCAGCTCAAACGAACTTCATCGTTCACTGAGCTCACACATTTCACTTCTTAACAGACAAGCAGTGGATGTAAGAGGACCAGTGCTTTGTATCAGTTTAAGAAGCAGAGTTGGACTAGATATGGTCCGTATGTGTAGGAAACACATTTCTTTTGTTCTCAGCACACTCACCTTTCCTGCTGTCTTAGAGACTTTAGAAAGCAAGAGCGTGCTTCTTGTTCAAAAGAAGAGTGTGATCAATGGATGAGAACAAAGCTGTGTGATTCACTTCAGAAATGGAGTTAAATCCCAGGCTCTGAGTCTTCCTATAAGCAAAGACTTCGTTTCAGGTAAGGGCAGTCACTTTCTTGCTCAAACGAACTACATCGTTCACAAAGATCACACGTTTCTAGTCTTAACTGACAAGCATTGGATGTTAGAGGACCAGTGCTTTGTATCACTATCAGAGGAAGAGTTGGACTACATTTGGTCCGTATGTGTAGGAAACTCCGTTCTTTTATTCTGGGCACACTCAGATTTCCTGCTGTATTAGAGACTCTAGAAAGCAAGTGAAAGCTTCTTGCTCTAAAGCAGAGTGTGATCTATGGATGAGAACTATGCTGTGTGTTTCCATTCAGAAATGGAGTTAAATCCCAGGCTCTGTGTCTTCCTACAAGCAAGACTTCGTTTGAGGTAAGGGCAGTCACTTTTCAGCTCAAACGAACTACATCGTTCACGAAGCTCACATGTTTCTCATCTTGACTGACAAGCATAGGATTTTAGAGGACCAGTGCTTTGTATCAGTTTCAGAAGCAGAGTTGGACTAGATATGGTCCGTATGTGTAGGAAACACCGTTCTTTTGTTCTCAGCACACTCACGTTTCCTGCTGTCTTAGAGACTCTAGAAAGCAAGAGCGTGCTTCTTGTTCTAAAGCAGAGTGTGATCAATGGATGAGAACACTGCTGTGTGATTCACTTCACAAATGGAGTTAAATCCCAGGCTCTGAGTCTTCCTACAAGCAAGACTTCATTTCAGGTAAGGGCAGTCACTTTTCTGCTCAAACGAACTACATCGTTCATGAAGCTCACACGTTTCCCAACTTAACTGACAAGCATTGGATGTTAGAGGACCAGTGCTTTGTATCAGTTTCAGTAGAAGAGTTGGACTAGATGTGGTCTGTATATGTAGGAAACACCGTTCTTTTGTTCACAGCACAATCACGTTTCCTGCTCTGTTAGAGACTCCAGAAAGCAAGAGCGTGCTTCTTGTTCTAAAGCAGAGTGTGATCAAAGGATGACTACATTGCTGTGTGTTTCACTACAGAAATGGATTTAAATCCCAGGCTCTGTGTCTTCCTACAAGCAAGACTTCGTTTCAGGTAAGGGCAGTCACTTTTCAGCTCAAACGAACTACACCGTTCACGGAGCTCACACGTTTCTCATCTTAACAGACAAGCATTGGATGTTAGAGGACCAGTGCTTTGTATCAGTTTAAGAAGCAGAGTTGGAGTAGATGTGGTCTGTATATGTAGGAAACACCGTTCTTTTGTTCTCAGCACACTCACGTTTCCTGCTCTGTTAGAGACTCCAGAAAGCAAGAGCGTGCTTCTTGTTCTAAAGCAGAGTGTGATCAAAGGATGACTACATTGCTGTGTGTTTCACTACAGAAATGGATTTAAATCCCAGGCTCTGTGTCTTCCTACAAGCAAGACTTCGTGTCAGGTAAGGGCAGTCACTTTTCAGCTCAAACGAACTACATCTTTCACGGAGCTCACACGTTTCTCATCTTAACAGACAAGCATTGGATGTTAGAGGACCAGTGCTTTGTATCAGTTTAAGAAGCAGAGTTGGAGTAGATATGGTCCGTATATGTAGGAAACACCGTTCTTTTGTTCTCAGCACACTCACGTTTCCTGCTGTGTTAGAGACTCCAGAAAGCAAGAGGGTGCTTCTCGCTATAAAGCAGAGTGTGATCCAAGGATGAGAACTATGCTGTGTGTTTTCCATCAGAAATTGAGTTAAATCCCAGGCTCTGTGTCTTCCTACAAGCAAGACTTCTTTTCAGGAAAGGGCATTCACTTTTCAGCTGAAAGGAACTACATCGTTCACGAAGCTCACATGTTTCTCATCTTAACAGACAAGCATTGGATTTTAGAGGACCAGTGCTTTGTATCAGTTTCAGAAGCAGAGTTGGACTATATAATGTCTGTATGTGTAGGAAACACCGTTCTTTTGTTCTCAGCACACTCACGTTTCCTGCTGTCTTAGAGACTCTAGAAAGCAAGAGAGTGCTTCTTGTTCTAAAGCAGAGTGTGATCAATGGATGATTACACTGCTGTGTGTTTCACTTCAGAAATGGAGTTAAATCCCAGGCTCTGTGTCTTCCTACAAGCAAGACTTCGATTAAGGTAAGGGCATTCACTTTTCTGCTCAAAGGAACTACATTGTTCATGAAGCTCACACGTTTTCTCTCTTAACTGACAAGCATTGGATGTTAGAGGACCAGTGCTTTGTATCAGTTTCAGAAGAAGAGTTGGACTAGATATGGTCCGTATATGTAGGAAACACCGTTCTTTTGTTCTCAGCACACTCACATTTCCTGCTGTGTTAGAGACTCCAGAAAGCAAGAGCGTGCTTCTCGCTCTAAAGCAGAGTGTGATCCATGGATGAGAACTATGCTGTGTGTTTCCCATCAGAAATGGAGTTAAATCCCAATATCTGTGTCTTCCTACAAGCAAGACTTCGTTTCAGGTAACGGCAGTCACTTTTCAGTTCAAAGGAACTACATCATTCTCAAAGCTCACACATTTCTCATCTTAACTGACAAGCATTGGATGTTAGAGGACCAGTGCTTTGTGTCCGTTTCAGAACCAGATTTGGACTAGATATGGTCCGAATATGTAGGAAACACCGTTCTTTTGTTCTCAGCACACTCATGTTTCCTGCTGTGTTAGAGACTCCAGAAAGCAAGAGCGTGCTTCTCGCTCTAAAGCAGAGTGTGATCCATGGATTAGAACTCTGCTGTGTGTTTCCCTTTTGAGATGGAGTTAAATCCCAGGCTCTGTGTCTTACTACGAGCAAGACTTGGTTACAGGTGAGGGCACTCACTTTTCAGTTCAAAGGAACTACATCATTCTCAAAGCTCACACGTTTCTCATCTTAACTGACAAGCATTGGATGTTAGAGGACCAGTGCTTTGTGTCAGTTTCAGAAACAGAGTTGGACTAGATATGGTCCGTATGTGTAGGAAACACCGTTCTTTTGTTCTCATCACACACACACGTTTCCTGCTGACTTAGAGACTCCACAAAGCAAGAGCGTGCTTCTTGTTCTAAAGCAGAGTATGATCAATGGATGTAACACTGCTGTGTGTTTCACTTCAGAAATGGAGTTAAATCCCAGGCTCTGAGTCTTCCTACACAGAAGACTTCGATTCAGATAAGGGCAGTCACTTTTCTGCTCAAACGAACTACATCGTTCACAAAGATCACACGTTTGTCATCTTAACTGACAAGCATTGGATGTTAGAGGGTCAGTGCTTTGTATCAGTTTCAGAAGCAGATTTGGACTACATATGGTCCGTATGTGTAGGAAACACCATTCTTTTGTTCTGGGCACACTCAGATTAACTGCTGTATTAGAGACTCTAGAAAGCAAGAGCATGCTTCTTGCTCTAAAGCAGAGTGTGATCCACAGATGAGAAGTATGCTGTGTGTTTCCATTCAGAAATGGAGTTAAATCCCAGGCTCTGTGTCTTCCTACAAGCAAGACTTCTTTTCAGGTAATGACAGTCAATTTTCAGCTCAAACGAACTACATCTTTCACGAAACTCACACGTTTCGCATCTTAACAGACAAGCATTGTATGTTAGAGGACCAGTGCTTTGTATCAGTTTCAGAAGCAGAGTTGAACTAGATATGGACCGTATGTGTAGGAATCACCGTTCTTTTGTTCTGGGCACACTCAGATTACCTGCTGTATTAGAGACTCTAGAAAGCAAGAGCGTGCTTCTCCCTCTAAAGCAGAGTGTGATCCATGGATTAGAACTCTGCTGTGTGTTTCCCTTCAGAGATGGAGTTAAATACCAGGCTATGGGTCTTACTACAAGCAAGAATTCGTTTCAGGTAAGGGCAGTCACTTTTCAGTTTAAAGGAACTACATCATTCACAAAGCTCAAACGTTTCTCATCTTGACTGACAAGCATAGGATTTTAGAGGACCAGTGCTTTGTATCAGTTTCAGAAGCAGAGTTGGACTAGATATGGTCCGTATGTGTAGGAAACACCGCTCTTTTGTTCTCATCACACTCACATTTCCTGCTGTCTTAGAGACTCCAGAAAGCTAGAGCGTGCTTCTCGCTCTAAAGCAGAGTGTGATCCATTGATGAGAACTATGCTGTGTGTTTCCCGTCAGAAATGGAGTTAAATCCCAGCCTCTGAGTCTTCCTACAAGCAAGACTTCGATTCAGGTAATGGCAGTCACTTTTATGCTCAAACGAACTACATCGTTCACGAAGCTCACACGTTTCTCATCTTACCTGACAAGCATTGGATGTTAGAGGGTCAGTGCTTTGTATCAGTTTCAGAAGAAGATTTGGACTACATGTGGTCTGTATGTGTAGGAAACTCCGTTCTTTGTTCTGGGCACACTCATATTTCCTGCTGTATGAGAGACTCTAGAAAGCAAGAGCGTGCTTCTTGCTGTAAAGCAGAGTGTGATCCATTTGTGAGAACTATGCTGTGTGTTTCCCTTCAGAAATGGAGTTAAATCCCAATCTCTTTGTCTTCCTACAAGCAAGACTTCGTTTCAGGTAACGGCAGTCACTTTTCAGCTCAAACGAACTTCATCGTTCACTGAGCTCACACATTTCACTTCTTAACAGACAAGCAGTGGATGTAAGAGGACCAGTGCTTTGTATCAGTTTAAGAAGCAGAGTTGGACTAGATATGGTCCGTATGTGTAGGAAACACATTTCTTTTGTTCTCAGCACACTCACCTTTCCTGCTGTCTTAGAGACTTTAGAAAGCAAGAGCGTGCTTCTTGTTCAAAAGAAGAGTGTGATCAATGGATGAGAACAAAGCTGTGTGATTCACTTCAGAAATGGAGTTAAATCCCAGGCTCTGAGTCTTCCTATAAGCAAAGACTTCGTTTCAGGTAAGGGCAGTCACTTTCTTGCTCAAACGAACTACATCGTTCACAAAGATCACACGTTTCTAGTCTTAACTGACAAGCATTGGATGTTAGAGGACCAGTGCTTTGTATCACTATCAGAGGAAGAGTTGGACTACATTTGGTCCGTATGTGTAGGAAACTCCGTTCTTTTATTCTGGGCACACTCAGATTTCCTGCTGTATTAGAGACTCTAGAAAGCAAGTGAAAGCTTCTTGCTCTAAAGCAGAGTGTGATCCATGGATGAGAACTATGCTGTGTGTTTCCATTCAGAAATGGAGTTAAATCCCAGGCTCTGTGTCTTCCTACAAGCAAGACTTCGTTTGAGGTAAGGGCAGTCACTTTTCAGCTCAAACGAACTACATCATTCACGAAGCTCACACGTTTCTCATCTTGACTGACAAGCATAGGATTTTAGAGGACCAGTGCTTTGTATCAGTTTCAGAAGCAGAGTTGGACTAGATATGGTCCGTATGTGTAGGAAACACCGTTCTTTTGTTCTCAGCACACTCACGTTTCCTGCTGTCTTAGAGACTCTAGAAAGCAAGAGCGTGCTTCTTGTTCTAAAGCAGAGTGTGATCAATGGATGAGAACACTGCTGTGTGATTCACTTCACAAATGGAATTAAATCCCAGGCTCTGAGTCTTCCTACAAGCAAGACTTCATTTCAGGTAAGGGCAGTCACTTTTCGCTCAAACGAACTACATCATTCATGAAGCTCACACGTTTCCCATCTTAACTGACAAGCATTGGATGTTAGAGGACCAGTGCTTTGTATCAGTTTCAGTAGAAGAGTTGGACTAGATGTGGTCTGTATATGTAGGAAACACCGTTCTTTTGTTCTCAGCACACTCACGTTTCCTGCTCTGTTAGAGACTCCAGAAAGCAAGAGCTTGCTTCTTGTTCTAAAGCAGAGTGTGATCAAAGGATGACTACATTGCTGTGTGTTTCACTACAGAAATGGATTTAAATCCCAGGCTCTGTGTCTTCCTACAAGCAAGACTTCGTTTCAGGTAAGGGCAGTCACTTTTCAGCTCAAACGAACTACATCGTTCACGGAGCTCACACGTTTCTCATCTTAACAGACAAGCATTGGATGTTAGAGCACCAGTGCTTTGTATCAGTTTAAGAAGCAGAGTTGGAGTAGATGTGGTCTGTATATGTAGGAAACACCGTTCTTTTGTTCTCAGCACACTCACGTTTCCTGCTCTGTTAGAGACTCCAGAAAGCAAGAGCGTGCTTCTTGTTCTAAAGCAGAGTGTGATCAAAGGATGACTACATTGCTGTGTGTTTCACTACAGAAATGGATTTAAATCCCAGGCTCTGTGTCTTCCTACAAGCAAGACTTCGTGTCAGGTAAGGGCAGTCACTTTTCAGCTCAAACGAACTACATCTTTCACGGAGCTCACACGTTTCTCATCTTAACAGACAAGCATTGGATGTTAGAGGACCAGTGCTTTGTATCAGTTTAAGAAGCAGAGTTGGAGTAGATATGGTCCGTATATGTAGGAAACACCGTTCTTTTGTTCTCAGCACACTCACGTTTCCTGCTGTGTTAGAGACTCCAGAAAGCAAGAGGGTGCTTCTCGCTATAAAGCAGAGTGTGATCCAAGGATGAGAACTATGCTGTGTGTTTCCCATCAGAAATTGAGTTAAATCCCAGGCTCTGTGTCTTCCTACAAGCAAGACTTCTTTTCAGGAAAGGGCATTCACTTTTCAGCTGAAAGGAACTACATCGTTCACGAAGCTCACACGTTTCTCATCTTAACAGACAAGCATTGGATTTTAGAGGACCAGTGCTTTGTATCAGTTTCAGAAGCAGAGTTGGACTATATAATGTCCGTATGTGTAGGAAACACCGTTCTTTTGTTCTCAGCACACTCACGTTTCCTGCTGTCTTAGAGACTCTAGAAAGCAAGAGAGTGCTTCTTGTTCTAAAGCAGAGTGTGATCAATGGATGATTACACTGCTGTGTGTTTCACTTCAGAAATGGAGTTAAATCCCAGGCTCTGTGTCTTCCTACAAGCAAGACTTCGATTAAGGTAAGGGCATTCACTTTTCTTCTCAAAGGAACTACATTGTTCATGAAGCTCACACGTTTTCCATCTTAACTGACAAGCATTGGATGTTAGAGGACCAGTGCTTTGTATCAGTTTCAGAAGAAGAGTTGGACTAGATATGGTCCGTATATGTAGGAAACACCGTTCATTTGTTCTCAGCACACTCACATTTCCTGCTGTGTTAGAGACTCCAGAAAGCAAGAGCGTGCTTCTCGCTCTAAAGCAGAGTGTGATCCATGGATGAGAACTATGCTGTGTGTTTCCCATCAGAAATGGAGTTAAATCCCAATATCTGTGTCTTCCTATAAGCAAGACTTCGTTTCAGGTAACGGCAGTCACTTTTCAGTTCAAAGGAACTACATCATTCTCAAAGCTCACACATTTCTCATCTTAACTGACAAGCATTGGATGTTAGAGGACCAGTGCTTTGTGTCCGTTTCAGAACCAGAGTTGGACTAGATATGGTCCGAATATGTAGAAAACACCGTTCTTTTGTTCTCAGCACACTCATGTTTCCTGCTGTGTTAGAGACTCCAGAAAGCAAGAGCGTGCTTCTCGCTCTAAAGCAGAGTGTGATCCATGGATTAGAACTCTGCTGTGTGTTTCCCTTTTGAGATGGAGTTAAATCCCAGGCTCTGTGTCTTACTACGAGCAAGACTTGGTTACAGGTGAGGGCACTCACTTTTCAGTTCAAAGGAACTACATCATTCTCAAAGCTCACACGTTTCTCATCTTAACTGACAAGCATTGGATGTTAGAGGACCAGTGCTTTGTGTCAGTTTCAGAAACAGAGTTGGACTAGATATGGTCCGTATGTGTAGGAAACACCGTTCTTTTGTTCTCATCACACACACACGTTTCCTGCTGACTTAGAGACTCCACAAAGCAAGAGCGTGCTTCTTGTTCTAAAGCAGAGTATGATCAATGGATGTAACACTGCTGTGTGTTTCACTTCAGAAATGGAGTTAAATCCCAGGCTCTGAGTCTTCCTACACAGAAGACTTCGATTCAGATAAGGGCAGTCACTTTTCTGCTCAAACGAACTACATTGTTCACAAAGATCACACGTTTGTCATCTTAACTGACAAGCATTGGATGTTAGAGTGTCAGTGCTTTGTATCAGTTTCAGAAGCAGATTTGGACTACATATGGTCCGTATGTGTATGAAACACCATTCTTTTGTTCTGGGCACACTCAGATTAACTGCTGTATTAGAGACTCTAGAAAGCAAGAGCATGCTTCTTGCTCTAAAGCAGAGTGTGATCCACAGATGAGAAGTATGCTGTGTGTTTCCATTCAGAAATGGAGTTAAATCCCAGGCTCTGTGTCTTCCTACAAGCAAGACTTCTTTTCAGGTAATGACAGTCAATTTTCAGCTCAAACGAACTACATCTTTCACGAAACTCACACGTTTCTCATCTTAACAGACAAGCATTGTATGTTAGAGGACCATGCTTTGTATCAGTTTCAGAAGCAGAGTTGAACTAGATATGGACCGTATGTGTAGGAATCACCGTTCTTTTGTTCTGGGCACACTCAGATTACCTGCTGTATTAAGACTCTAGAAAGCAAGAGCGTGCTTCTCCCTCTAAAGCAGAGTGTGATCCATGGATTAGAACTCTGCTGTGTGTTTCCCTTCAGAGATGGAGTTAAATACAAGGCTCTGGGTCTTACTACAAGCAAGAATTCGTTTCAGGTAAGGGCAGTCACTTTTCAGTTCAAAGGAACTACATCATTCACAAAGCTCAAACGTTTCTCATCTTGACTGACAAGCATAGGATTTTAGAGGACCAGTGCTTTGTATCAGTTTCAGAAGCAGAGTTGGACTAGATATGGTCCGCTCTTTTGTTCTCATCACACTCACATTTCCTGCTGTCTTAGAGACTCCAGAAAGCTAGAGCGTGCTTCTCGCTCTAAAGCAGAGTGTGATCCATTGATGAGAACTATGCTGTGTGTTTCCCGTCAGAAATGGAGTTAAATCCCAGCCTCTGAGTCTTCCTACAAGCAAGACTTCGATTCAGGTAATGGCAGTCACTTTTATGCTCAAACGAAATACATCGTTCACGAAGCTCACACGTTTCTCATCTTACCTGACAAGCATTGGATGTTAGAGGGTCAGTGCTTTGTATCAGTTTCAGAAGAAGAGTTGGACTACATGTGGTCTGTATGTGTAGGAAACTCCGTTCTTTGTTCTGGGCACACTCATATTTCCTGCTGTATGAGAGACTCTAGAAAGCAAGAGCGTGCTTCTTGCTGTAAAGCAGAGTGTGATCCATTTGTGAGAACTATGCTGTGTGTTTCCCTTCAGAAATGGAGTTAAATCCCAATCTCTTTGTCTTCCTACAAGCAAGACTTCGTTTCAGGTAACGGCAGTCACTTTTCAGCTCAAACGAACTTCATCGTTCACTGAGCTCACACATTTCACTTCTTAACAGACAAGCAGTGGATGTAAGAGGACCAGTGCTTTGTATCAGTTTAAGAAGCAGAGTTGGACTAGATATGGTCCGTATGTGTAGGAAACACATTTCTTTTGTTCTCAGCACACTCACCTTTCCTGCTGTCTTAGAGACTTTAGAAAGCAAGAGCGTGCTTCTTGTTCAAAAGAAGAGTGTGATCAATGGATGAGAACAAAGCTGTGTGATTCACTTCAGAAATGGAGTTAAATCCCAGGCTCTGAGTCTTCCTATAAGCAAAGACTTCTTTTCAGGTAAGGGCAGTCACTTTCTTGCTCAAACGAACTACATCGTTCACAAAGATCACACGTTTCTAGTCTTAACTGACAAGCATTGGATGTTAGAGGACCAGTGCTTTGTATCAGTATCAGAGGAAGAGTTGGACTACATTTGGTCCGTATGTGTAGGAAACTCCGTTCTTTTATTCTGGGCACACTCAGATTTCCTGCTGTTATAGAGACTCTAGAAAGCAAGTGAAAGCTTCTTGCTCTAAAGCAGAGTGTGATCCATGGATGAGAACTATGCTGTGTGTTTCCATTCAGAAATGGAGTTAAATCCCAGGCTCTGTGTCTTCCTACAAGCAAGACTTCGTTTGAAGTAAGGGCAGTCACTTTTCAGCTCAAACGAACTACATCGTTCACGAAGCTCACACGTTTCTCATCTTGACTGACAAGCATAGGATTTTAGAGGACCAGTGCTTTGTATCAGTTTCAGAAGCAGAGTTGGACTAGATATGGTCCGTATGTGTAGGAAACACCGTTCTTTTGTTCTCAGCACACTCACGTTTCCTGCTGTCTTAGAGACTCTAGAAAGCAAGAGCGTGCTTCTTGTTCTAAAGCAGAGTGTGATCAATGGATGAGAACGCTGCTGTGTGATTCACTTCACAAATGGAGTTAAATCCCAGGCTCTGAGTCTTCCTACAAGCAAGACTTCATTTCAGGTAAGGGCAGTCACTTTTCTGCGCAAACGAACTACATAGTTCACGAAGATCACACGTTTTTCATCTTAACTGACAAGCATTGGATGTTAGAGGACCAGTGCATTGTATCAGTTTCATAAGCAGATTTGTACTACATATGGTCCGTATGTGTAGGAAACACAGTTCTTTTGTTCTGGGCACACTCAGATTGCCTGCTGTATTAGAGACTCTAGAAAGCAAGAGCGTGCTTCTCGCTCTAAAGCAGAGTGTGATCCATGGATGAGAACTATGCTGTGTGTTTCCCTTCAGAGATGGAGTTAAATCCCAGGCTCTGTGTCTTACTACAAGCAAGACTTCGTTACAGGTAAGGGCATTCACTTTTCAGCTGAAAGGAACCACATCGTTCACGAAGCTCACACGTTTCTCATCTTAACAGACAAGCATTGGATTTTAGAGGACCAGTGCTTTGTATCAGTTTCAGAAGCAGAGTTGGACTATATAATGTCTGTATGTGTAGGAAACACCGTTCTTTTGTTCTCAGAACACTCACGTTTCCTGCTGTCTTAGAGACTCTAGAAAGCAAGAGAGTGCTTCTTGTTCTAAAGCAGAGTGTGATCAATGGATGATTACACTGCTGTGTGTTTCACTTCAGAAATGGAGTTAAATCCCAGGCTCTGTGTCTTACTACAAGCAAGACTTCGATTAAGGTAAGGGCATTCACTTTTCTGCTCAAAGGAACTACATTGTTCATGAAGCTCACACGTTTTCCCTCTTAACTGACAAGCATTGGATGTTAGAGGACCAGTGCTTTGTATCAGTTTCAGAAGAAGAGTTGGACTAGATATGGTCCGTATATGTAGGAAACACCGTTCTTTTGTTCTCAGCACACTCACATTTCCTGCTGTGTTAGAGACTCCAGAAAGCAAGAGCGTGCTTCTCGCTCTAAAGCAGAGTGTGATCCATGGATGAGAACTATGCTGTGTGTTTCCCATCAGAAATGGAGTTAAATCCCAATATCTGTGTCTTCCTACAAGCAAGACTTCGTTTCAGGTAATGGCAGTCACTTTTCAGTTCAAAGGAACTACATCATTCTCAAAGCTCACACATTTCTCATCTTAACTGACAAGCATAGGATGTTAGAGGACCAGTGCTTTGTGTCCGTTTCAGAACCAGAGTTGGACTAGATATGGTCCGAATATGTAGAAAACACCGTTCTTTTGTTCTCAGCACACTCATGTTTCCTGCTGTGTTAGAGACTCCAGAAAGCAAGAGCGTGCTTCTCGCTCTAAAGCAGAGTGTGATCCATGGATTAGAACTCTGCTGTGTGTTTCCCTTTTGAGATGGAGTTAAATCCCAGGCTCTGTGTCTTACTACGAGCAAGACTTGGTTACAGGTGAGGGCACTCACTTTTCAGTTCAAAGGAACTACATCATTCTCAAAGCTCACACGTTTCTCATCTTAACTGACAAGCATTGGATGTTAGAGGACCAGTGCTTTGTGTCAGTTTCAGAAACAGAGTTGGACTAGATATGGTCCGTATGTGTAGGAAACACCGTTCTTTTGTTCTCATCACACACACACGTTTCCTGCTGACTTAGAGACTCCACAAAGCAAGAGCGTGCTTCTTGTTCTAAAGCAGAGTATGATCAATGGATGTAACACTGCTGTGTGTTTCACTTCAGAAATGGAGTTAAATCCCAGGCTCTGAGTCTTCCTACACAGAAGACTTCGATTCAGATAAGGGCAGTCACTTTTCTGCTCAAACGAACTACATCGTTCACAAAGATCACACGTTTGTCATCTTAACTGACAAGCATTGGATGTTAGAGGGTCAGTGCTTTGTATCAGTTTCAGAAGCAGATTTGGACTACATATGGTCCGTATGTGTAGGAAACACCGTTCTTTTGTTCTGGGCACACTCAGATTCCCTGCTGTATTAGAGACTCTAGAAAGCAAGAGCATGCTTCTTGCTCTAAAGCAGAGTGTGATCCACAGATGAGAAGTATGCTGTGTGTTTCCATTCAGAAATGGAGTTAAATCCCAGGCTCTGTGTCTTCCTACAAGCAAGACTTCTTTTCAGGTAATGACAGTCAATTTTCAGCTCAAACGAACTACATCTTTCACGAAACTCACACGTTTCGCATCTTAACAGACAAGCATTGTATGTTAGAGGACCAGTGCTTTGTATCAGTTTCAGAAGCAGAGTTGAACTAGATATGGACCGTATGTGTAGGAATCACCGTTCTTTTGTTCTGGGCACACTCAGATTACCTGCTGTATTAGAGACTCTAGAAAGCAAGAGCGTGCTTCTCCCTCTAAAGCAGAGTGTGATCCATGGATTAGAACTCTGCTGTGTGTTTCCCTTCAGAGATGGAGTTAAATACCAGGCTCTGGGTCTTACTACAAGCAAGAATTCGTTTCAGGTAAGGGCAGTCACTTTTCAGTTCAAAGGAACTACATCATTCACAAAGCTCAAACGTTTCTCATCTTGACTGACAAGCATAGGATTTTAGAGGACCAGTGCTTTGTATCAGTTTCAGAAGCAGAGTTGGACTAGATATGGTCCGTATGTGTAGGAAACACCGCTCTTTTGTTCTCATCACACTCACATTTCCTGCTGTCTTAGAGACTCCAGAAAGCTAGAGCGTGCTTCTCGCTCTAAAGCAGAGTGTGATCCATTGATGAGAACTATGCTGTGTGTTTCCCGTCAGAAATGGAGTTAAATCCCAGCCTCTGAGTCTTCCTACAAGCAAGACTTCGATTCAGGTAATGGCAGTCACTTTTATGCTCAAACGAACTACATCGTTCACGAAGCTCACACGTTTCTCATCTTACCTGACAAGCATTGGATGTTAGAGGGTCAGTGCTTTGTATCAGTTTCAGAAGAAGAGTTGGACTACATGTGGTCTGTATGTGTAGGAAACTCCGTTCTTTGTTCTGGGCACACTCATATTTCCTGCTGTATGAGAGACTCTAGAAAGCAAGAGCGTGCTTCTTGCTGTAAAGCAGAGTGTGATCCATTTGTGAGAACTATGCTGTGTGTTTCCCTTCAGAAATGGAGTTAAATCCCAATCTCTTTGTCTTCCTACAAGCAAGACTTCGTTTCAGGTAACGGCAGTCACTTTTCAGCTCAAACGAACTTCATCGTTCACTGAGCTCACACATTTCACTTCTTAACAGACAAGCAGTGGATGTAAGAGGACCAGTGCTTTGTATCAGTTTAAGAAGCAGAGTTGGACTAGATATGGTCCGTATGTGTAGGAAACACATTTCTTTTGTTCTCAGCACACTCACCTTTCCTGCTGTCTTAGAGACTTTAGAAAGCAAGAGCGTGCTTCTTGTTCAAAAGAAGAGTGTGATCAATGGATGAGAACAAAGCTGTGTGATTCACTTCAGAAATGGAGTTAAATCCCAGGCTCTGAGTCTTCCTATAAGCAAAGACTTCGTTTCAGGTAAGGGCAGTCACTTTCTTGCTCAAACGAACTACATCGTTCACAAAGATCACACGTTTCTAGTCTTAACTGACAAGCATTGGATGTTAGAGGACCAGTGCTTTGTATCACTATCAGAGGAAGAGTTGGACTACATTTGGTCCGTATGTGTAGGAAACTCCGTTCTTTTATTCTGGGCACACTCAGATTTCCTGCTGTATTAGAGACTCTAGAAAGCAAGTGAAAGCTTCTTGCTCTAAAGCAGAGTGTGATCTATGGATGAGAACTATGCTGTGTGTTTCCATTCAGAAATGGAGTTAAATCCCAGGCTCTGTGTCTTCCTACAAGCAAGACTTCGTTTGAGGTAAGGGCAGTCACTTTTCAGCTCAAACGAACTACATCGTTCACGAAGCTCACACGTTTCTCATCTTGACTGACAAGCATAGGATTTTAGAGGACCAGTGCTTTGTATCAGTTTCAGAAGCAGAGTTGGACTAGATATGGTCCGTATGTGTAGGAAACACCGTTCTTTTGTTCTCAGCACACTCACGTTTCCTGCTGTCTTAGAGACTCTAGAAAGCAAGAGCGTGCTTCTTGTTCTAAAGCAGAGTGTGATCAATGGATGAGAACACTGCTGTGTGATTCACTTCACAAATGGAGTTAAATCCCAGGCTCTGAGTCTTCCTACAAGCAAGACTTCATTTCAGGTAAGGGCAGTCACTTTTCTGCTCAAACGAACTACATCGTTCATGAAGCTCACACGTTTCCCAACTTAACTGACAAGCATTGGATGTTAGAGGACCAGTGCTTTGTATCAGTTTCAGTAGAAGAGTTGGACTAGATGTGGTCTGTATATGTAGGAAACACCGTTCTTTTGTTCTCAGCACACTCACGTTTCCTGCTCTGTTAGAGACTCCAGAAAGCAAGAGCGTGCTTCTTGTTCTAAAGCAGAGTGTGATCAAAGGATGACTACATTGCTGTGTGTTTCACTACAGAAATGGATTTAAATCCCAGGCTCTGTGTCTTCCTACAAGCAAGACTTCGTTTCAGGTAAGGGCAGTCACTTTTCAGCTCAAACGAACTACACCGTTCACGGAGCTCACACGTTTCTCATCTTAACAGACAAGCATTGGATGTTAGAGGACCAGTGCTTTGTATCAGTTTAAGAAGCAGAGTTGGAGTAGATGTGGTCTGTATATGTAGGAAACACCGTTCTTTTGTTCTCAGCACACTCACGTTTCCTGCTCTGTTAGAGACTCCAGAAAGCAAGAGCGTGCTTCTTGTTCTAAAGCAGAGTGTGATCAAAGGATGACTACATTGCTGTGTGTTTCACTACAGAAATGGATTTAAATCCCAGGCTCTGTGTCTTCCTACAAGCAAGACTTCGTGTCAGGTAAGGGCAGTCACTTTTCAGCTCAAACGAACTACATCTTTCACGGAGCTCACACGTTTCTCATCTTAACAGACAAGCATTGGATGTTAGAGGACCAGTGCTTTGTATCAGTTTAAGAAGCAGAGTTGGAGTAGATATGGTCCGTATATGTAGGAAACACCGTTCTTTTGTTCTCAGCACACTCACGTTTCCTGCTGTGTTAGAGACTCCAGAAAGCAAGAGGGTGCTTCTCGCTATAAAGCAGAGTGTGATCCAAGGATGAGAACTATGCTGTGTGTTTTCCATCAGAAATTGAGTTAAATCCCAGGCTCTGTGTCTTCCTACAAGCAAGACTTCTTTTCAGGAAAGGGCATTCACTTTTCAGCTGAAAGGAACTACATCGTTCACGAAGCTCACATGTTTCTCATCTTAACAGACAAGCATTGGATTTTAGAGGACCAGTGCTTTGTATCAGTTTCAGAAGCAGAGTTGGACTATATAATGTCTGTATGTGTAGGAAACACCGTTCTTTTGTTCTCAGAACACTCACGTTTCCTGCTGTCTTAGAGACTCTAGAAAGCAAGAGAGTGCTTCTTGTTCTAAAGCAGAGTGTGATCAATGGATGATTACACTGCTGTGTGTTTCACTTCAGAAATGGAGTTAAATCCCAGGCTCTGTGTCTTCCTACAAGCAAGACTTCGATTAAGGTAAGGGCATTCACTTTTCTGCTCAAAGGAACTACATTGTTCATGAAGCTCACACGTTTTCCCTCTTAACTGACAAGCATTGGATGTTAGAGGACCAGTGCTTTGTATCAGTTTCAGAAGAAGAGTTGGACTAGATATGGTCCGTATATGTAGGAAACACCGTTCTTTTGTTCTCAGCACACTCACATTTCCTGCTGTGTTAGAGACTCCAGAAAGCAAGAGCGTGCTTCTCGCTCTAAAGCAGAGTGTGATCCATGGATGAGAACTATGCTGTGTGTTTCCCATCAGAAATGGAGTTAAATCCCAATATCTGTGTCTTCCTACAAGCAAGACTTCGTTTCAGGTAATGGCAGTCACTTTTCAGTTCAAAGGAACTACATCATTCTCAAAGCTCACACATTTCTCATCTTAACTGACAAGCATAGGATGTTAGAGGACCAGTGCTTTGTGTCCGTTTCAGAACCAGAGTTGGACTAGATATGGTCCGAATATGTAGAAAACACCGTTCTTTTGTTCTCAGCACACTCATGTTTCCTGCTGTGTTAGAGACTCCAGAAAGCAAGAGCGTGCTTCTCGCTCTAAAGCAGAGTGTGATCCATGGATTAGAACTCTGCTGTGTGTTTCCCTTTTGAGATGGAGTTAAATCCCAGGCTCTGTGTCTTACTACGAGCAAGACTTGGTTACAGGTGAGGGCACTCACTTTTCAGTTCAAAGGAACTACATCATTCTCAAAGCTCACACGTTTCTCATCTTAACTGACAAGCATTGGATGTTAGAGGACCAGTGCTTTGTGTCAGTTTCAGAAACAGAGTTGGACTAGATATGGTCCGTATGTGTAGGAAACACCGTTCTTTTGTTCTCATCACACACACACGTTTCCTGCTGACTTAGAGACTCCACAAAGCAAGAGCGTGCTTCTTGTTCTAAAGCAGAGTATGATCAATGGATGTAACACTGCTGTGTGTTTCACTTCAGAAATGGAGTTAAATCCCAGGCTCTGAGTCTTCCTACACAGAAGACTTCGATTCAGATAAGGGCAGTCACTTTTCTGCTCAAACGAACTACATCGTTCACAAAGATCACACGTTTGTCATCTTAACTGACAAGCATTGGATGTTAGAGGGTCAGTGCTTTGTATCAGTTTCAGAAGCAGATTTGGACTACATATGGTCCGTATGTGTAGGAAACACCGTTCTTTTGTTCTGGGCACACTCAGATTCCCTGCTGTATTAGAGACTCTAGAAAGCAAGAGCATGCTTCTTGCTCTAAAGCAGAGTGTGATCCACAGATGAGAAGTATGCTGTGTGTTTCCATTCAGAAATGGAGTTAAATCCCAGGCTCTGTGTCTTCCTACAAGCAAGACTTCTTTTCAGGTAATGACAGTCAATTTTCAGCTCAAACGAACTACATCTTTCACGAAACTCACACGTTTCGCATCTTAACAGACAAGCATTGTATGTTAGAGGACCAGTGCTTTGTATCAGTTTCAGAAGCAGAGTTGAACTAGATATGGACCGTATGTGTAGGAATCACCGTTCTTTTGTTCTGGGCACACTCAGATTACCTGCTGTATTAGAGACTCTAGAAAGCAAGAGCGTGCTTCTCCCTCTAAAGCAGAGTGTGATCCATGGATTAGAACTCTGCTGTGTGTTTCCCTTCAGAGATGGAGTTAAATACCAGGCTCTGGGTCTTACTACAAGCAAGAATTCGTTTCAGGTAAGGGCAGTCACTTTTCAGTTCAAAGGAACTACATCATTCACAAAGCTCAAACGTTTCTCATCTTGACTGACAAGCATAGGATTTTAGAGGACCAGTGCTTTGTATCAGTTTCAGAAGCAGAGTTGGACTAGATATGGTCCGTATGTGTAGGAAACACCGCTCTTTTGTTCTCATCACACTCACATTTCCTGCTGTCTTAGAGACTCCAGAAAGCTAGAGCGTGCTTCTCGCTCTAAAGCAGAGTGTGATCCATTGATGAGAACTATGCTGTGTGTTTCCCGTCAGAAATGGAGTTAAATCCCAGCCTCTGAGTCTTCCTACAAGCAAGACTTCGATTCAGGTAATGGCAGTCACTTTTATGCTCAAACGAACTACATCGTTCACGAAGCTCACACGTTTCTCATCTTACCTGACAAGCATTGGATGTTAGAGGGTCAGTGCTTTGTATCAGTTTCAGAAGAAGAGTTGGACTACATGTGGTCTGTATGTGTAGGAAACTCCGTTCTTTGTTCTGGGCACACTCATATTTCCTGCTGTATGAGAGACTCTAGAAAGCAAGAGCGTGCTTCTTGCTGTAAAGCAGAGTGTGATCCATTTGTGAGAACTATGCTGTGTGTTTCCCTTCAGAAATGGAGTTAAATCCCAATCTCTTTGTCTTCCTACAAGCAAGACTTCGTTTCAGGTAACGGCAGTCACTTTTCAGCTCAAACGAACTTCATCGTTCACTGAGCTCACACATTTCACTTCTTAACAGACAAGCAGTGGATGTAAGAGGACCAGTGCTTTGTATCAGTTTAAGAAGCAGAGTTGGACTAGATATGGTCCGTATGTGTAGGAAACACATTTCTTTTGTTCTCAGCACACTCACCTTTCCTGCTGTCTTAGAGACTTTAGAAAGCAAGAGCGTGCTTCTTGTTCAAAAGAAGAGTGTGATCAATGGATGAGAACAAAGCTGTGTGATTCACTTCAGAAATGGAGTTAAATCCCAGGCTCTGAGTCTTCCTATAAGCAAAGACTTCGTTTCAGGTAAGGGCAGTCACTTTCTTGCTCAAACGAACTACATCGTTCACAAAGATCACACGTTTCTAGTCTTAACTGACAAGCATTGGATGTTAGAGGACCAGTGCTTTGTATCACTATCAGAGGAAGAGTTGGACTACATTTGGTCCGTATGTGTAGGAAACTCCGTTCTTTTATTCTGGGCACACTCAGATTTCCTGCTGTTATAGAGACTCTAGAAAGCAAGTGAAAGCTTCTTGCTCTAAAGCAGAGTGTGATCCATGGATGAGAACTATGCTGTGTGTTTCCATTCAGAAATGGAGTTAAATCCCAGGCTCTGTGTCTTCCTACAAGCAAGACTTCGTTTGAAGTAAGGGCAGTCACTTTTCAGCTCAAACGAACTACATCGTTCACGAAGCTCACACGTTTCTCATCTTGACTGACAAGCATAGGATTTTAGAGGACCAGTGCTTTGTATCAGTTTCAGAAGCAGAGTTGGACTAGATATGGTCCGTATGTGTAGGAAACACCGTTCTTTTGTTCTCAGCACACTCACGTTTCCTGCTGTCTTAGAGAGTCTAGAAAGCAAGAGCGTGCTTCTTGTTCTAAAGCAGAGTGTGATCAATGGATGAGAACGCTGCTGTGTGATTCACTTCACAAATGGAGTTAAATCCCAGGCTCTGAGTCTTCCTACAAGCAAGACTTCATTTCAGGTAAGGGCAGTCACTTTTCTGCGCAAACGAACTACATAGTTCACGAAGATCACACGTTTTTCATCTTAACTGACAAGCATTGGATGTTAGAGGACCAGTGCATTGTATCAGTTTCATAAGCAGATTTGTACTACATATGGTCCGTATGTGTAGGAAACACAGTTCTTTTGTTCTGGGCACACTCAGATTGCCTGCTGTATTAGAGACTCTAGAAAGCAAGAGCGTGCTTCTCGCTCTAAAGCAGAGTGTGATCCATGGATGAGAACTATGCTGTGTGTTTCCCTTCAGAGATGGAGTTAAATCCCAGGCTCTGTGTCTTACTACAAGCAAGACTTCGTTACAGGTAAGGGCATTCACTTTTCAGCTGAAAGGAACCACATCGTTCACGAAGCTCACACGTTTCTCATCTTAACAGACAAGCATTGGATTTTAGAGGACCAGTGCTTTGTATCAGTTTCAGAAGCAGAGTTGGACTTTATAATGTCCGTATGTGTAGGAAACAGCGTTCTTTTGTTCTCAGCACACTCACCTTTCCTGCTGTCTTAGAGACTCTAGAAAGCAAGAGTGTGCTTCTTGTTCTAAAGCAGAGTGTGATCAATGGATGATTACACTGCTGTGTGTTTCACTTCAGAAATGGAGTTAAATCCCAGGCTCTGTGTCTTCCTACAAGCAAGACTTCGTTTAAGGTAAGGGCATTCACTTTTCTGCTCAAAGGAACTACATCGTTCATGAAGCTCACACGTTTTCCATCTTTACTGACAAGCATTGGATGTTAGAATACCAGTGCTTTGTATCAGTTTCAGAAGAAGAGTTGGACTAGATATGGTACGTATATGTAGGAAACACCGTTCTTTTGTTCTCAGCACACTCACGTTTCCTGCTGTGTTAGAGACTCCAGAAAGCAAGAGCGTGCTTCTCGCTCTAAAGCAGAGTGTGATCCATGGATGAGAACTATGCTGTGTGTTTCCCATCAGAAATGGAGTTAAATCCCAATATCTGTGTCTTCCTATAAGCAAGACTTCGTTTCAGGTAACGGCAGTCACTTTTCAGTTCAAAGGAACTACATCATTCTCAAAGCTCACACATTTCTCATCTTAACTGACAAGCATTGGATGTTAGAGGACCAGTGCTTTGTGTCCGTTTCAGAACCAGAGTTGGACTAGATATGGTCCGAATATGTAGAAAACACCGTTCTTTTGTTCTCAGCACACTCATGTTTCCTGCTGTGTTAGAGACTCCAGAAAGCAAGAGCGTGCTTCTCGCTCTAAAGCAGAGTGTGATCCATGGATTAGAACTCTGCTGTGTGTTTCCCTTTTGAGATGGAGTTAAATCCCAGGCTCTGTGTCTTACTACGAGCAAGACTTGGTTACAGGTGAGGGCACTCACTTTTCAGTTCAAAGGAACTACATCATTCTCAAAGCTCACACGTTTCTCATCTTAACTGACAAGCATTGGATGTTAGAGGACCAGTGCTTTGTGTCAGTTTCAGAAACAGAGTTGGACTAGATATGGTCCGTATGTGTAGGAAACACCGTTCTTTTGTTCTCATCACACACACACGTTTCCTGCTGACTTAGAGACTCCACAAAGCAAGAGCGTGCTTCTTGTTCTAAAGCAGAGTATGATCAATGGATGTAACACTGCTGTGTGTTTCACTTCAGAAATGGAGTTAAATCCCAGGCTCTGAGTCTTCCTACACAGAAGACTTCGATTCAGATAAGGGCAGTCACTTTTCTGCTCAAACGAACTACATTGTTCACAAAGATCACACGTTTGTCATCTTAACTGACAAGCATTGGATGTTAGAGTGTCAGTGCTTTGTATCAGTTTCAGAAGCAGATTTGGACTACATATGGTCCGTATGTGTATGAAACACCATTCTTTTGTTCTGGGCACACTCAGATTAACTGCTGTATTAGAGACTCTAGAAAGCAAGAGCATGCTTCTTGCTCTAAAGCAGAGTGTGATCCACAGATGAGAAGTATGCTGTGTGTTTCCATTCAGAAATGGAGTTAAATCCCAGGCTCTGTGTCTTCCTACAAGCAAGACTTCTTTTCAGGTAATGACAGTCAATTTTCAGCTCAAACGAACTACATCTTTCACGAAACTCACACGTTTCTCATCTTAACAGACAAGCATTGTATGTTAGAGGACCATGCTTTGTATCAGTTTCAGAAGCAGAGTTGAACTAGATATGGACCGTATGTGTAGGAATCACCGTTCTTTTGTTCTGGGCACACTCAGATTACCTGCTGTATTAGAGACTCTAGAAAGCAAGAGCGTGCTTCTCCCTCTAAAGCAGAGTGTGATCCATGGATTAGAACTCTGCTGTGTGTTTCCCTTCAGAGATGGAGTTAAATACCAGGCTCTGGGTCTTACTACAAGCAAGAATTCGTTTCAGGTAAGGGCAGTCACTTTTCAGTTCAAAGGAACTACATCATTCACAAAGCTCAAACGTTTCTCATCTTGACTGACAAGCATAGGATTTTAGAGGACCAGTGCTTTGTATCAGTTTCAGAAGCAGAGTTGGACTAGATATGGTCCGCTCTTTTGTTCTCATCACACTCACATTTCCTGCTGTCTTAGAGACTCCAGAAAGCTAGAGCGTGCTTCTCGCTCTAAAGCAGAGTGTGATCCATTGATGAGAACTATGCTGTGTGTTTCCCGTCAGAAATGGAGTTAAATCCCAGCCTCTGAGTCTTCCTACAAGCAAGACTTCGATTCAGGTAATGGCAGTCACTTTTATGCTCAAACGAAATACATCGTTCACGAAGCTCAAACGTTTCTCATCTTACCTGACAAGCATTGGATGTTAGAGGGTCAGTGCTTTGTATCAGTTTCAGAAGAAGAGTTGGACTACATGTGGTCTGTATGTGTAGGAAACTCCGTTCTTTGTTCTGGGCACACTCATATTTCCTGCTGTATGAGAGACTCTAGAAAGCAAGAGCGTGCTTCTTGCTGTAAAGCAGAGTGTGATCCATTTGTGAGAACTATGCTGTGTGTTTCCCTTCAGAAATGGAGTTAAATCCCAATCTCTTTGTCTTCCTACAAGCAAGACTTCGTTTCAGGTAACGGCAGTCACTTTTCAGCTCAAACGAACTTCATCGTTCACTGAGCTCACACATTTCACTTCTTAACAGACAAGCAGTGGATGTAAGAGGACCAGTGCTTTGTATCAGTTTAAGAAGCAGAGTTGGACTAGATATGGTCCGTATGTGTAGGAAACACATTTCTTTTGTTCTCAGCACACTCACCTTTCCTGCTGTCTTAGAGACTTTAGAAAGCAAGAGCGTGCTTCGTGTTCAAAAGAAGAGTGTGATCAATGGATGAGAACAAAGCTGTGTGATTCACTTCAGAAATGGAGTTAAATCCCAGGCTCTGAGTCTTCCTATAAGCAAAGACTTCTTTTCAGGTAAGGGCAGTCACTTTCTTGCTCAAACGAACTACATCGTTCACAAAGATCACACGTTTCTAGTCTTAACTGACAAGCATTGGATGTTAGAGGACCAGTGCTTTGTATCAGTATCAGAGGAAGAGTTGGACTACATTTGGTCCGTATGTGTAGGAAACTCCGTTCTTTTATTCTGGGCACACTCAGATTTCCTGCTGTTATAGAGACTCTAGAAAGCAAGTGAAAGCTTCTTGCTCTAAAGCAGAGTGTGATCCATGGATGAGAACTATGCTGTGTGTTTCCCGTCAGAAATGGAGTTAAATCCCAATCTCTGTGTCTTCCTACAAGCAAGACTTCGTTTCAGGTAACGGCAGTCACTTTTCAGTTCAAAGGAACTACATCATTCTCAAAGCTCACACATTTCTCATCTTAACTGACAAGCATTGGATGTTAGAGGACCAGTGCTTTGTGTCTCTTTCAGAAACAGAGTTGGACTAGATATGGTCCGAATATGTAGAAAACACCGTTCATTTGTTCTCAGCACACTCATGTTTCCTGCTGTGTTAGAGACTCCAGAAATCAAGAGCGTGCTTCTCGCTCTAAAGCAGAGTGTGATCCATGGATTAGAACTCTGCTGTGTGTTTCCCTTCAGAGATGGAGTTAAATCCCAGGCTCTGTGTCTTACTACAAGCAAGACTTCGTTACAGGTGAGGGCACTCACTTTTCAGTTCAAAGGAACTACATCATTCTCAAAGCTCACACGTTTCTCATCTTAACTGACAAGCATTGGATGTTAGAGGACCAGTGATTTGTGTCAGTTTCAGAAACAGAGTTGGACTACATATGGTCCGTATGTGTAGGAAACACCGTTTTTGTTCTCAGCACACACACACATTTCCTGCTGTCTCAGAGAGTCCAGAAAGCAAGAGCGTGCTTCTTGTTCTAAAGCAGAGTGTGATCAATGGATGATTACATTGCTGTGTGTTTCACTTCAGAAATGGAGTTAAATCCCAATCTCTTTGTCTTCCTACAAGCAAGACTTCGTTTCAGGTAACGGCAGTCACTTTTCAGCTCAAACGAACTACATCGTTCACGGAGCTCACACGTTTCTCATCTTAACAGACAAGCATTGGATGTTAGAGGACCAGTGCTTTGTCTCAGTTTAAGAAGGAGAGTTGGACTAGATATGGTCCGTGTGTGTAGGAAACACCGTTCTTTTGTTCTCAGCAAAATCACGTTTCCTGCTGTCTTAGAGACTCTAGAAAGCAAGAACGTGCTTCTTGTTCTAAAGCAGAGTGTGATCAAAGGATGACTACACTGCTGTGTGTTTCACTACAGAAATGGAGTTAAATCCCAGGCTCTGAGTCTTCCTACACGCAAGACTTCCATTCAGATAAGGGCAGTCACTTTTCTGCTCAAACGAACTACATCGTTCACGAAGATCACACGTTTCTCATCTTAACTGACAAGCATTGGATGTTAGAGGGTCAGTGCTTTGTATCAGTATCAGAGGAAGAGTTGGACTACATTTGGTCCGTATGTGTAGGAAACTCCGTTCTTTTATTCTAGGCACACTCAGATTTCTTGCTGTATTAGAGACTCTAGAAAGCAAGTGAAAGCTTCTTGCTCTAAAGCAGAGTGTGATCCATGGATGAGAACTATGCTGTGTGTTTCCATTCAGAAATGGAGTTAAATCCCAGGCTCTGTGTCTTCCTACAAGCAAGACTTCTTTTGAGGTAAGGGCAGTCACTTTTCAGCTCAAACGAACTACATCGTTCACGAAGCTCACACGTTTCTCATCTTGACTGACAAGCATAGGATTTTAGAGGACCAGTGCTTTGTATCAGTTTCAAAAGCAGAGTTGGACTAGATATGGTCCGTATGTGTAGGAAACACCGTTCTTTTGTTCTCAGCACACTCACGTTTCCTGCTGTCTTAGAGACTCTAGAAAGCAAGAGCGTGCTTCTTGTTCTAAAGCAGAGTGTGATCAATGGATGATTACATTGCTGTGTGTTTCACTTCAGAAATGGAGTTAAATCCCAGCCTCTGAGTCTTCCTACAAGCAAGACTTCGATTCAGGTAATGGCAGTCACTTTTATGCTCAAACGAAATACATCGTTCACGAAGCTCACACGTTTCTCATCTTACCTGACAAGCATTGGATGTTAGAGGGTCAGTGCTTTGTATCAGTTTCAGAAGAAGAGTTGGACTACATGTGGTCTGTATGTGTAGGAAACTCCGTTCTTTGTTCTGGGCACACTCAGATTTCCTGCTGTATGAGAGACTCTAGAATGCTAGAGCGTGCTTCTTGCTGTAAAGCAGAGTGTGATCCATTTGTGAGAACTATGCTGTGTGTTTCCCTTCAGAAATGGAGTTAAATCCCAATCTCTTTGTCTTCCTACAAGCAAGACTTCGTTTCAGGTAACGGCAGTCACTTTTCAGCTCAAACGAACTACATCGTTCACGGAGCTCACACGTTTCTCATCTTAACAGACAAGCATTGGATGTTAGAGGACCAGTGCTTTGTCTCAGTTTAAGAAGGAGAGTTGGACTAGATATGGTCCGTGTGTGTAGGAAACACCGTTCTTTTGTTCTCAGCAAAATCACGTTTCCTGCTGTCTTAGAGACTCTAGAAAGCAAGAACGTGCTTCTTGTTCTAAAGCAGAGTGTGATCAAAGGATGACTACACTGCTGTGTGTTTCACTACAGAAATGGAGTTAAATCCCAGGCTCTGAGTCTTCCTACACGCAAGACTTCCATTCAGATAAGGGCAGTCACTTTTCTGCTCAAACGAACTACATCGTTCACGAAGATCACACGTTTCTCATCTTAACTGACAAGCATTGGATGTTAGAGGGTCAGTGCTTTGTATCAGTATCAGAGGAAGAGTTGGACTACATTTTCCGTATGTGTAGGAAACTCCGTTCTTTTATTCTGGGCACACTCAGATTTCTTGCTGTATTAGAGACTCTAGAAAGCAAGTGAAAGCTTCTTGCTCTAAAGCAGAGTGTGATCCATGGATGAGAACTATGCTGTGTGTTTCCATTCAGAAATGGAGTTAAATCCCAGGCTCTGTGTCTTCCTACAAGCAAGACTTCTTTTGAGGTAAGGGCAGTCACTTTTCAGCTCAAACGAACTACATCGTTCACGAAGCTCACACGTTTCTCATCTTGACTGACAAGCATAGGATTTTAGAGGACCAGTGCTTTGTATCAGTTTCAAAAGCAGAGTTGGACTAGATATGGTCCGTATGTGTAGGAAACACCGTTCTTTTGTTCTCAGCACACTCACGTTTCCTGCTGTCTTAGAGACTCTAGAAAGCAAGAGCGTGCTTCTTGTTCTAAAGCAGAGTGTGATCAATGGATGAGAACACTGCTGTGTGATTCACTTCACAAATGGAGTTAAATCCCAGGCTCTGAGTCTTCCTACAAGCAAGACTTCATTTCAGGTAAGGGCAGTCATTTTTCTGTGCAAACGAACTACATAGTTCACGAAGATCACACGTTTCTCATCTTAACTGACAAGCATTGGATGTTAGAGGGTCAGTGCTTTGTATCAGTTTCAGAAGCAGATTTGGACTACATATGGTCTGTATGTGTAGGAAACCCCGTTCCTTTGTTCTGGGCACACTCAGATTACCTGCTATCTTAGAGACTCTAAAAGCAAGAGCGTGCATCTCACTCTAAAGCAGAGTTTGATCCATGGATGAGAAAAATGCTGTGTGTTTTCCTTCAGAAATGGACTTAAATCCCAGGCTCTGTGTCTTACTACAAGCAAGACTTCGTTTCAGGTAAGGGCAGTCACTTTTCAGTTCAAAGGAACTACATCATTCACAAAGCTCACACGTTTCTCATCTTAACAGACAAGCATTGGATGTTAGAGGACCAGTGCTTTGTATCACTTTAAGAAGGAGAGTTGGACTAGATATGGTCCGTATGTGTAGGAAACACCGTTCTTTTGTTCTCAGCACACTCACGTTTCCTGCTGTCTTAGAGACTCTAGAAAGCAAGAGCGTGCTTCTTGTTCTAAAGCAGAGTGTGATCAATGGATGAGAACAAAGCTGTGTGTTTCACTTCAGAAATGGAGTTAAATCCCAGATTCTGTGTCTTCCTACAAGCAAGACTTCGTTTCAGGTAAGGGCAGTCACTTTCCTGCTCAAACGAACTACATCGTTCACAAAGATCACACGTTTCTAGTCTTAACTGACAAGCATTGGATGTTAGAGGACCAGTGCTTTGTATCACTATCAGAGGAAGAGTTGGACTACATTTGGTCCGTATGTGTAGGAAACTCCGTTCTTTTATTCTGGGCACACTCAGATTTCCTGCTGTATTAGAGACTCTAGAAAGCAAGTGAAAGCTTCTTGCTCTAAAGCAGAGTGTGATCCATGGATGAGAACTATGCTGTGTGTTTCCATTCAAAAATGGAGTTAAATCCCAGGCTCTGTGTCTTCCTACAAGCAAGACTTCGTTTGAGGTAAGGGCAGTCACTTTTCAGCTCAAACGAACTACATCGTTCACGAAGATCACACGTTTCTCATCTTAACTGACAAGCATTGGATGTTAGAGGGTCAGTGCTTTGTTTCAGTTTCAGAAGCAGTTTGGACTACATATGGTCTGTATGTGTAGGAAACACCGTTCTTTTGTTCTGGGCACACTCAGATTACCTGCTTATTAGAAATTCTAAAAGCAAGAGCGTGCTTCTCGCTCTAAAGCAGAGTGTGATCCATGGATGAGAAAAATGCTGTGTGTTTCCCTTCAGAAATGGAGTTAAATCCCAGGCTCTGTGTCTTACTACAAGCAAGACTTCATTTCAGGTAAGGGCAGTCACTTTTCAGCTCAAACGAACTACATCGTTCACGGAGCTCACACGTTTCTCATCTTAACAGACAAGCATTGGATGTTAGAGGACCAGTGCTTTGTCTCAGTTTAAGAAGGAGAGTTGGACTAGATATGGTCCGTATGTGTAGGAAACACCCTTCATTTGTTCTCAACAAAATCACGTTTCCTGCTGTCTTAGAGACTCTAGAAAGCAAGAGCATGCTTCTTGTTCTAAAGCAGAGTATGATCAATGGATGTAACACTGCTGTGTGTTTCACTTCAGAAATGGAGTTAAATCCCAGGCTCTGTGTCTTCCTACAAGCAAGACTTCTTTTAAGGAAAGGGTATTCACTTTTCTGCTCAAAGGAACTACATCGTTCATGAAGCTCACACGTTTCCCATCTTAACTGACAAGCATTGGATGTTAGAGGACCAGTGCTTTGGATCAGTTTCAGAAGAAGAGTAGGACTAGATGCGGTCCGTATATGTAGGAAACACCGTTCTTTTGTTCTCAGCACACTCACGTTTCCTGCTCTGTTAGAGACTCCAGAAAGCAAGAGCGTGCTTCTTGTTCTAAAGCAGAGTGTGATCAAAGGATGACTAAACTGCTGTGCGTTTCACTACAGAAATGGAGTTAAATCCCAGGCTCTAGTCTTCCTACACGCAAGACTTCGATTCAGATAAGGGCAGTCACTTTTCAGCTCAAACGAACTACATCGTTCACGAAGATCACACGTTTCTCATCTTAACTGACAAGCATTGGATGTTAGAGGGTCAGTGCTTTGTATCAGTTTCAGAAGCAGATTTGGACTACATATGGTCTGTATGTGTAGGAAACACCGTTCCTTTGTTCTGGGCACACTCAGATTACCTGCTATATTAGAGACTCTGAAAGCAAGAGCGTGCTTCTCGCTCTAAAGCAGAGTGTGATCCATGGATGAGAAAAATGCTGTGTGTTTTCCTTCAGAAATGGAGTTAAATCCCAGGCTCTGTGTCTTACTACAAGCAAGACTTCGTTTCAGGTAAGGGCAGTCACTTTTCAGTTCAAAGGAACTACATCCTTCACAAAGCTCACACGTTTCTCATCTTAACTGACAAGCATAGGATGTTAGAGGACCAGTGCTTTGTATCAGTTTCAGAAGCAGAGTTGGACTAGATATGGTCCGTATGTGTAGGAAACACCGTTCTTTGTTCTCAGCATACTCACGTTTCCTGCTGTCTTAGAGACTCTAGAAAGCAAGAGCGTGCTTCTCCCTCTAAAGCAGAGTGTGATCCATGGATTAGAACTCTGCTGTGTGTTTCCCTTCAGAGATGGAGTTAAATACCAGGCTCTGGGTCTTACTACAAGCAAGAATTCGTTTCAGGTAAGGGCAGTCACTTTTCAGTTCAAAGGAACTACATCATTCACAAAGCTCAAACGTTTCTCATCTTAACAGACAAGCATTGGATGTTAGAGGACCAGTGCTTTGTATCAGTTTAAGAAGCAGAGTTGGAGTAGATATGGTCCGTATATGTAGGAAACACCGTTCTTTTGTTCTCAGCACACTCACGTTTCCTGCTGTGTTAGAGACTCCAGAAAGCAAGAGCGTGCTTCTCGCTCTAAAGCAGAGTGTGATCCAAGGATGAGAACTATGCTGTGTATTTCCCATCAGAAATTGAGTTAAATCCCATGCTCTGTGTCTTCCTACAAGCAAGACTTCTTTTAAGGAAAGGGCATTCACTTTTCAGCTGAAAGGAACTACATCGTTCACGAAGCTCACACGTTTCTCATCTTAACAGACAAGCATTGGATTTTAGAGGACCAGTGCTTTGTATCAGTTTCAGAAGCAGAGTTGGACTATATAATGTCCGTATGTGTAGGAAACACCGTTCTTTTGTTCTCAGCACACTCACGTTTCCTGCTGTCTTAGAGACTCTAGAAAGCAAGAGAGTGCTTCTTGTTCTAAAGCAGAGTGTGATCAATGGATGATTACACTGCTGTGTGTTTCACTTCAGAAATGGAGTTAAATCCCAGGCTCTGTGTCTTCCTACAAGCAAGACTTCGATTAAGGTAAGGGCATTCACTTTTCTGCTCAAAGGAACTACATTGTTCATGAAGCTCACACGTTTTCCATCTTAACTGACAAGCATTGGATGTTAGAGGACCAGTGCTTTGTATCAGTTTCAGAAGAAGAGTTGGACTAGATATGGTCCGTATATGTAGGAAACACCGTTAATTTGTTCTCAGCACACTCACATTTCCTGCTGTGTTAGAGACTCCAGAAAGCAAGAGCGTGCTTCTCGCTCTAAAGCAGAGTGTGATCCATGGATGAGAACTATGCTGTGTGTTTCCCATCAGAAATGGAGTTAAATCCCAATCTCTGTGTCTTCCTACAAGCAAGACTTCGTTTCAGGTAACAGCAGTCACTTTTCAGTTCAAAGGAACTACATCATTCTCAAAGCTCACACATTTCTCATCTTAACTGACAAGCATTGGATGTTAGAGGACCAGTGCTTTGTGTCAGTTTCAGAAACAGAGTTGGACTAGATATGGTCCGAATATGTAGAAAACACCGTTCTTTTGTTCTCAGCACACTCATGTTTCCTGCTGTGTTATAGACTCCAGAAAGCAAGAGCGTGCTTCTCGCTCTAAAGCAGAGTGTGATCCATGGATTAGAACTCTGCTGTGTGTTTCCCTTTTGAGATGGAGTTAAATCCCAGGCTCTGTGTCTTACTACGAGCAAGACTTGGTTACAGGTGAGAGCACTCACTTTTCAGTTCAAAGGAACTACATCATTCTCAAAGCTCACACGTTTCTCATCTTAACTGACAAGCATTGGATGTTAGAGGACCAGTGCTTTGTGTCAGTTTCAGAAACAGAGTTGGACTAGATATGGTCCGTATGTGTAGGAAACACCGTTCTTTTGTTCTCATCACACACACACGTTTCCTGCTGACTTAGAGACTCCACAAAGCAAGAGCGTGCTTCTTGTTCTAAAGCAGAGTATGATCAATGGATGTAACACTGCTGTGTGTTTCACTTCAGAAATGGAGTTAAATCCCAGGCTCTGAGTCTTCCTACACAGAAGACTTCGATTCAGATAAGGGCAGTCACTTTTCTGCTCAAACGAACTACATCGTTCACAAAGATCACACGTTTGTCATCTTAACTGACAAGCATTGGATGTTAGAGGGTCAGTGCTTTGTATCAGTTTCAGAAGCAGATTTGGACTACATATGGTCCGTATGTGTAGGAAACACCGTTCTTTTGTTCCGGGCACACTCAGATTCCCAGCTGTATTAGAGACTCTAGAAAGCAAGAGCATGCTTCTTGCTCTAAAGCAGAGTGTGATCCACAGATGAGAAGTATGCTGTGTGTTTCCATTCAGAAATGGAGTTAAATCCCAGGCTCTGTGTCTTCCTACAAGCAAGACTTCTTTTCAGGTAATGACAGTCAATTTTCAGCTCAAACGAACTACATCGTTCACGAAACTCACACGTTTCTCATCTTAACAGACAAACATTGTATGTTAGAGGACCAGTGCTTTGTATCAGTTTCAGAAGCAGAGTTGAAATAGATATGGACCGTATGTGTAGGAATCACCGTTCTTTTGTTCTGGGCACACTCAGATTACCTGCTGTATTAGAGACTCTAGAAAGCAAGAGCGTGCTTCTCCATCTAAAGCAGAGTGTGATCCATGGATTAGAACTCTGCTGTGTGTTTCCCTTCAGAGAATGAGTTAAATACCAGGCTCTGGGTCTTACTACAAGCAAGAATTCGTTTCAGGTAAGGGCAGTCACTTTTCAGTTCAAATTAACTACATCATTCACAAAGCTCAAACGTTTCTCATCTTGACTGACAAGCATAGGATTTTAGAGGACCAGTGCTTTGTATCAGTTTCAGAAGCAGAGTTGGACTAGATATGGTCCGTATGTGTAGGAAACACCGCTCTTTTGTTCTCAGCACACTCACATTTCATGCTGTCTTAGAGACTCCAGAAAGCAAGAGTGTGCTTCTCGCTCTAAAGCAGAGTGTGATCCATTGATGAGAAATATGCTGTGTGTTTCCCGTCAGAAATGGTGTTAAATCCCAGCCTCTGAGTCTTCCTACAAGCAAGACTTCGATTCAGGTAATGGCAGTCACTTTTATGCTCAAACGAACTACATCGATCACAATTCCCACACGTTTCTCATCTTACCTGACAAGCATTGGATGTTAGAGGGTCAGTGCTTTGTATCAGTTTCAGAAGAAGAGTTGGACTACATGTGGTCTGTATGTGTAGGAAACTCCGTTCTTTGTTCTGGGCACACTCAGATTTCCTGCTGTATGAGAGACTCTAGAAAGCAAGAGCGTGCTTCTTGCTGTAAAGCAGAGTGTGATCCATTTGTGAGAACTATGCTGTGTGTTTCCCTTCAGAAATGGAGTTAAATCCCAATCTCTTTGTCTTCCTACAAGCAAGACTTCGTTTCAGGTAACGGCAGTCACTTTTCAGCTCAAACGAACTTCATCGTTCACTGAGCTCACACATTTCACTTCTTAACAGACAAGCAGTGGATGTAAGAGGACCAGTGCTTTGTATCAGTTTAAGAAGCAGAGTTGGACTAGATATGGTCCGTGTATGTAGGAAACACATTTCTTTTGTTCTCAGCACACTCACCTTTCCTGCTGTCTTAGAGACTTTAGAAAGCAAGAGCGTGCTTCTTGTTCAAAAGAAGAGTGTGATCAATGGATGAGAACAAAGCTGTGTGATTCACTTCAGAAATGGAGTTAAATCCCAGGCTCTGAGTCTTCCTATAAGCAAAGACTTCGTTTCAGGTAAGGGCAGTCACTTTCTTGCTCAAACGAACTACATCGTTCACAAAGATCACACGTTTCTAGTCTTAACTGACAAGCATTGGATGTTAGAGGACCAGTGCTTTGTATCAGTATCAGAGGAAGAGTTGGACTACATTTGGTCCGTATGTGTAGGAAACTCCGTTCTTTTATTCTGGGCACACTCAGATTACCTGCTGTATTAGAGACTCTAGAAAGCAAGAGCGTGCTTCTCGCTCTAAAGCAGAGTGTGATCCATGGATGAGAACTCTGCTGTGTGTTTCCCTTCAGAGATGGAGTTAAATCCCAGGCTCTGTGTCTTACTACAAGCAAGACTTCGTTACAGGTAAGGGCATTCACTTTTCAGCTGAAAGGAACTACATCGTTCACGAAGCTCACACGTTTCTCATCTTAACAGACAAGCATTGGATTTTAGAGGACCAGTGCTTTGTATCAGTTTCAGAAGCAGAGTTGGACTATATAATGTCCGTATGTGTAGGAAACAGCGTTCTTTTGTTCTCAGCACACTCACCTTTCCTGCTGTATTAGAGACTCTAGAAAGCAAGTGATAGCTTCTTGCTCTAAAGCAGAGTGTGATCCATGGATGAGAACTATGCTGTGTGTTTCCATTCAGAAATGGAGTTAAATCCCAAGCTCTGAGTCTTCCTACAAGCAAAACTTCGTTTCAGGTAAGGGCAGTCACTTGTCAGCTCAAACGAATTACATCGCTCACGAAGCTCGCACGTTTCTCATCTTAACAGACAAGCATTGGATGTTAGAGGACCAGTGCTTTGTATCAGTTTCAGAAGCAGAGTTGGACTACATATGGTCCGTATGTGTAGGAAACACCATTCTTTTGTTCTCAGCACACTCACGTTTCCTGCTGTGTTAGAGACTCCAGAAAGCAAGAGCGTGCTTCTCGCTCTAAAGCAGAGTGTGACCCATGGATATGAACTCTGCTGTGTGTTTCCCTTCAGAGATGGAGTTAAATCCCAGGCTCTGTGTCTTACTACAAGAAAGACTTCGTTACAGGTAAGGGCAGTCACTTTTCAGTTCAAAGGTACTACATCATTCTCAAAGCTCACGCGTTTCTCATCTTACCTGACAAGCATTGGATGTTAGAGGACCAGTGCGTTGTGTCACTTACAGAAACAGAGTTGGACTAGATATGGTCGGTATGTGTAGGAAACACCGTTCTTTTGTTCTCAGCGCACTCACGTTTCCTGCTGTCTTAGAGACTCTAGAAAGCAAGAGCATGCTTCTTGTTCTAAAGCAGAGTGTGATCAATGGATGAGAACACTGCTGTGTGTTTCACTTCAGAAATGGAGTTAAATCCCAGGCTCTGAGTCTTCCTACAAGCAAGAGTTCGTTTCAGGTCAGGGCAGTCACTTTTCTGCTCAAACGAACTACATCATTCACGAAGATCACACGTTTCTCATCTTAACTGACAAGCATTGGATGTTAGAGGACCGGTGCTTTGTGTCACTTACAGAAACAGAGTTGGACTAGATATGGTCCATATGTGTAGGAAACACCGTTCTTTTGTACTCAGCGCACTCACGTTTCCTGCTGTCTTAGAGACTCTAGAAAGCAAGAGCGTGCTTCTTGTTCTAAAGCAGAGTGTGATGAATGGATGAGAACACTGCTGTGTGTTTCACTTCAGAAATGGAGTTAAATCCTAGGCTCTGAGTCTTCCTACAAGCAAGACTTCGTTTCAGGTAAGGGCAGTCACTTTTCTGCTCAAACGAACTACATCGTTCACGAAGATCACAGGTTTCTCATCTTAACTGACAAGCATTGGATGTTAGAGGACCAGTGCATTGTATCACTTTCAGAATCAGATTTGGACTACATATGGTCCGTATGTGTAGGAAAAACCATTCTTTTGTTCTGGGCACACTCAGATTACCTGCTTTATTGGAGACTCTAGAAAGCAAGGGCATGCTTCTTGTTCTAAAGCAGAGGGTGATCAATGGATGATTACACTGCTGTGTGTTTCACTTCAGAAATGGAGTTAAATCCCAAGCTCTGAGTCTTCCTACAAGCAAGACTTCGTTTCAGTTAAGGGCAGTCACTTGTCAGCTCAAAAGAATTACATCGTTCACGAAGCACACACGTTTCTCATCTTAACAGACAAGCATTGGATGTTAGAGGACCAGTGCTTTGTATCAGTTTCAGAAGCAGAGTTGGACTAGATATGGTCCGTATGTGTAGGAAACACCGTTCTTTTGTTCTCAGCGCACTCACGTTTCCTGCTGTCTTAGAGACATTAGAAAGCGAGAGCGTGCTTCTCGCTCTAAAGCAGATTGTGATCCATGGATGAGAACTATGCTGTGTGTTTCCCTTCAGAAATGGAGTTAAATCGCAGACTTTGTGTCTTCCTATAAGCAAGACTTCGTTTAAGGTAAGGGCAGTCACTTTTCTGCTCAAACGAACTACATCGTTCATGAAGCTCACACATTTCCCATCTTAACTGACAAGCATTGGATGTTAGAGGACCAGTGCTTTGTATCAGTTTCAGAAGAAGAGTTGGACTACATATGGTCCGTATGTGTAGGAAACTCCGTTCTTTTGTTCTGGGCACACTCAGATTACCTGCTGTATTAGAGACTCTAGAAAGCAAGAGCGTGCTTCTCGCTCTAAAGCAGAGAGTGACCCACGGATGAGAACTCTGCTATGTGTTTCCCTTCAGAGATGGAGTTAAATCCCAGGATCTGTGTCTTACTACAAGCAAGACTTTGTTACAGGTAAGGGCAGTCACTTTTCAGTTCAAAGGTACTACATCATTCTCAAAGCTCACACGTTTCTCATCTTACCTGACAAGCATTGGATGTTAGAGGACCAGTGCGTTGTGTCACTTACAGAAACAGAGTTGGACTAGATATGGTCGGTATGTGTAGGAAACACCGTTCTTTTGTTCTCAGCGCACTCACGTTTCCTGCTGTCTTAGAGACTCTAGAAAGCAAGAGCGTGCTTCTTATTCTAAGTCAGAGTGTGATCAATGGATGAGAACACTGCTGTGTGTTTCACTTCAGAAATGGAGTTAAATCCCAGGCTCTGAGTCTTCCTACAAGCAAGACTTCGTTTCAGGTAAGGGCAGTCACTTTTCTACTCAAACGAACTACATCATTCTCAAAGCTCACACGTTTCTCATCTTAACTGACAAGCATTGGATTTTAGAGGACCAGTGCTTTGTATCAGTTTCAGAAGCAGAGTTGGACTATATAATGTCCTTATGTGTAGGAAACAGCGTTCTTTTGTTCTCACCACACTCACGTTTCCTGCTGTCTTAGAGACTCTAGAAAGCAAGGGCATGCTTCTTGTTCTAAAGCAGAGGGTGATCAATGGATGATTACACTGCTGTGTGTTTCACTTCAGAAATGGACTTAAATCCCAAGCTCTGAGTCTTCCTACAAGCAAGACTTCGTTTCAGGTAAGGGCAGTCACTTGTCAGCTCAAACGAATTACATCGCTCACGAAGCTCACACGTTTCTCATCTTAACAGACAAGCATTGGATGTTAGAGGACCAGTGCTTTGTATCAGTTTCAGAAGCAGAGTTGGACTAGATATGGTCCGTATGTGTAGGAAACACCGTTCTTTTGTTCTCAGCGCACTCACGTTTCCTGCTGTCTTAGAGACTTTAGAAAGCAAGAGCGTGCTTCTCGCTCTAAAGCAGATTGTGATCCATGGATGAGAACTATGCTGTGTGTTTCCCTTCAGAAATGGAGTTAAATCGCAGACTTTGTGTCTTCCTATAAGCAAGACTTCGTTTAAGGTAAGGGCAGTCACTTTTCTGCTCAAACGAACTACATCGTTCATGAAGCTCACACATTTCCCATCTTAACTGACAAGCATTGGATGTTAGAGGACCAGTGCTTTGTATCAGTTTCAGAAGAAGAGTTGGACTACATATGGTCCGTATGTGTAGGAAACTCCGTTCTTTTGTTCTGGGCACACTCAGATTACCTGCTGTATTAGAGACTCTAGAAAGCAAGAGCGTGCTTCTCGCTCTAAAGCAGAGAGTGACCCATGGATGAGAACTCTGCTATGTGTTTCCCTTCAGAGATGGAGTTAAATCCCAGGATCTGTGTCTTACTACAAGCAAGACTTTGTTACAGGTAAGGGCAGTCACTTTTCAGTTCAAAGGTACTACATCATTCTCAAAGCTCACACGTTTCTCATCTTACCTGACAAGCATTGGATGTTAGAGGACCAGTGCGTTGTGTCACTTACAGAAACAGAGTTGGACTAGATATGGTCGGTATGTGTAGGAAACACTGTTCTTTTGTTCTCAGCGCACTCACGTTTCCTGCTGTGTTAGAGACTCCAGAAAGCAAGAGCGTGATTCTGGCTCGAAAGCAGAGTGTGATCCATGGATGAGAACTCTGCTGTGTGTTTCCCTTCAGAGATGGAGTTAAATCCCAGGCCCTGTGTCTTACTACAAGCAAGACTTCGTTACAGGTAAGGGCAATCACTTTTCAGTTCAAAGGAACTACATCATTCTCAAAGCTCACACGTTTCTCATCTTAACTGACAAGCATTGGATGTTAGAGGACCGGTGCTTTGTGTCACTTTCAGAATCAGATTTGGACTACATATGGTCCGTATGTGTAGGAAAAACCGTACTTTTGTTCTGGGCACACTCAGATTACCTGCTTTATTGGAGACTCTAGAAAGCAAGTGCATGCTTCTTGTTCTAAAGCAGAGTGTGATCAATGGATGAGAACACTGCTGTGTGTTTCACTTCAGAAAAGGAGTTAAATCCCAGGCTCTGAGTCTTCCTACAAGCAAGACTTCATTTCAGGTAAATGCAGTCACTTTTCTGCTCAAACGAACTACATAGTTCACGAAGATCACACGTTTCTCATCTTAACTGACAAGCATTGGATGTTAGAGGACCAGTGCTTTGTGTCAGTTTCAGAAACAGAGTTGTACTAGATATGGTCCATATGTGTAGGATACAACATACTTTTGTTCTCAGCGCACTCACGTTTCCTGCTGTCTTAGAGAATTTAGAAAGCAAGAGCATGCTTCTCGCTCTAAAGCAGATTGTGATCCATGGATGAGAACTATGCTGTGGTTTCCCTTCAGAGATGGAGTTAAATCCCAGGCTCTGTGTCTTACTACAAGCAAGACTTCGTTATAGGTAAGGGCAGTCACTTTTCATTTCAAAGGAACTACATCATTCTCAAAGCTCACGCGTTTCTCATCTTAACTGACAAGCATTGGATGTTAGAGGACCAGTGCTTTGTGTCACTTACAGAAACAGAGTTGGACTAGATTGGTCCGAATGTGTTGGAAACACCGTTCTTTTGATCTCAGCACACTCACGTTTCCTGCTGTCTTAGAGACTCTAGAAAGCAAGAGCGTGCTTCTTGTTCTAAAGCAGAGTGTGATCAATGGATGAGAACACTGCTGTGTGTTTCACTTCAGAAATGGAGTTAAATCCCAGGCTCTGAGTCTTCCTACAAGCAAGACTTCGTTTCAGGTAAGGGCAGTCACTTTTCTGCTCAAACGAACTACATCGTTCATGAAGCTCACAAGTTTCCCATCTTAACTGACAAGCATTGGATGTGAGAGGACCAGTGCTTTTTATCAGTTTCAGAAGAAGAGTTGGACTACATAAGGTCCGTATGTGTACGAAACTCCGTTCTTTTGTTCTGGGCACACTCAGATTTCCTGCTGTATTAGAGACTCTAGAAAGCAAGAGCGTGCTTCTTGCTCTAAAGCAGAGTGTGATCAATGGATGAGAACACTGCTGTGTGTTTCACTTCAGAAACGGAGTTAAATCGCAGGCTCTGAGTCTTCCTACAAGCAAGACTTCGTTTCCGGTAAGGGCAGTCAGTTTTCTGCTCAAACGAACTACATCGTTCACGAAGATCACACGTTTCTCATCTTAACTGACAAGCATTGGATGTTAGAGGACCAGTGCATTTTATCAGTTTCAGAAGCAGATTTGGACTAGATATGGTCCCTATGTGTAGGAAACTCCGTTATTTTTTTCTCAGCGCACTCACGTTTCCTCCTGTGTTAGAGACTCTAGAACGCAAGAGCGTGCTTCTTGGTCTAAAGCAGAGTGTGATCAATGGATGAGAACACTGCTGTGTGTTTCACTTCAGTAACGGAGTTAAATCGCAGGCTCTGAGTCTTCCTACAAGCAAGACTTCGTTTCAGGTAAGGGCAGTCAGTTTTCTGCTCAAACGAACTACATCGTTCACGAAGATCACACGTTTCTCATCTTAACTGACAAGCATTGGATGTTAGAGGACCAGTGCATTGTATCAGTTTCAGAAGCAGATTTGGACTACATATGGTCCGTATGTGTAGGAAACACCGTTCTTTTGTTCTGGGCACACTCAGATTACCTGCTGTAATAGAGACTCTAGAAAGCATGAGCGTGCTTCTCGCTCTAAAGCAGAGAGTGACCCATGGATGAGAACACTGCTGTGTGTTTCACTTCAGAGATGGAGTTAAATCCCAGGATCTGTGTCTTACTACAAGCAAGACTTTGTTACAGGTAAGGGCAGTCACTTTTCAGTTCAAAGGTACTACATCATTCTCAAAGCTCACGCGTTTCTCATCTTACCTGACAAGCATTGGATGTTAGAGGACCAGTGCGTTGTGTCACTTACAGAAACAGAGTGGGACTAGATATGGTCCGTATGTGTAGGAAACAGCGTTCTTTTGTTCTCAGCGCACTCACGTTTCTGCTGTCTTAGACACTCTAGAAAGCAAGAGCGTGCTTCATATTCTAAAGCAGAGGGTGATCAATGGATGAGAACACTGCTGTGTGTTTCACTTCAGAAATGGAGTTAAATCCCAAGCTCTGAGTCTTCCTACACGCAAGACTTCGTTTCAGGTAAGGGCAGTCACTTGTCAGCTCAAACGAATTACATCGTTCACGAAACTCACACGTTTCTCATCTTAACAGACAAGCATTGGATGTTAGAGGACCAGTGCTTTGTATCAGTTTCAGAAGCAGAGTTGGACTAGATATGGTCCGTATGTGTAGGAAACCCCGTTCTTTTGTTCTCAGCACACTCACGTTTCCTGCTTGTTAGAGACTCCAGAAAGCAAGAGCGTGATTCTGGCTCGAAAGCAGAGTGTGATCCATGGATGAGAACTCTGCTGTGTGTTTCCCTTCAGAGATGGAGTTAAATCCCAGGCCCTGTGTCTTACTACAAGCAAGACTTCGTTACAGGTAAGGGCAATCACTTTTCAGTTCAAAGGAACTACATCATTCTCAAAGCTCACACGTTTCTCATCTTAACTGACAAGCATTGGATGTTAGAGGACCGGTGCTTTGTGTCACTTTCAGAATCAGATTTGGACTACATATGGTCCGTATGTGTTGGAAAAACCGTTCTTTTGTTCTGGGCACACTCAGATTACCTGCTTTATTGGAGACTCTAGAAAGCAAGTGCATGCTTCTTGTTCTAAAGCAGAGTGTGATCAATGGATGAGAACACTGCTGTGTGTTTCACTTCAGAAAAGGAGTTAAATCCCAGGCTCTGAGTCTTCCTACAAGCAAGACTTCATTTCAGGTAAATGCAGTCACTTTTCTGCTCAAACGAACTACATAGTTCACGAAGATCACACGTTTCTCATCTTAACTGACAAGCATTGGATGTTAGAGGACCAGTGCTTTGTGTCAGTTTCAGAAACAGAGTTGTACTAGATATGGTCCATATGTGTAGGATACAACATACTTTTGTTCTCAGCGCACTCACGTTTCCTGCTGTCTTAGAGAATTTAGAAAGCAAGAGCGTGCTTCTCGCTCTAAAGCAGATTGTGATCCATGGATGAGAACTATGCTGTGTGTTTCCCTTCAGAGATGGAGTTAAATCCCAGGCTCTGTGTCTTACTACAAGCAAGACTTCGTTATAGGTAAGGGCAGTCACTTTTCATTTCAAAGGAACTACATCATTCTCAAAGCTCACGCGTTTCTCATCTTAACTGACAAGCATTGGATGTTAGAGGACCAGTGCTTTGTGTCACTTACAGAAACAGAGTTGGACTAGATGTGGTCCGTATGTGTTGGAAACACCGTTCTTTTGATCTCAGCACACTCACGTTTCCTGCTGTCTTAGAGACTCTAGAAAGCAAGAGCGTGCTTCTTGTTCTAAAGCAGAGTGTGATCAATGGATGAGAACACTGCTGTGTGTTTCACTTCAGAAATGGAGTTAAATCCCAGGCTCTGAGTCTTCCTACAAGCAAGACTTCGTTTCAGGTAAGGGCAGTCACTTTTCTGCTCAAACGAACTACATCGTTCATGAAGCTCACAAGTTTCCCATCTTAACTGACAAGCATTGGATGTTAGAGGACCAGTGCTTTTTATCAGTTTCAGAAGAAGAGTTGGACTACATAAGGTCCGTATGTGTACGAAACTCCGTTCTTTTGTTCTGGGCACACTCAGATTTCCTGCTGTATTAGAGACTCTAGAAAGCAAGAGCGTGCTTCTTGCTCTAAAGCAGAGTGTGATCAATGGATGAGAACACTGCTGTGTGTTTCACTTCAGAAACGGAGTTAAATCGCAGTCTCTGAGTCTTCCTACAAGCAAGACTTCGTTTCAGGTAAGGGCAGTCAGTTTTCTGCTCAAAAGAACTACATCGTTCACGAAGATCACACGTTTCTCATCTTAACTGACAAGCATTGGATGTTAGAGGACCAGTGCATTTTATCAGTTTCAGAAGAAGATTTGGACTAGATATGGTCCCTATGTGTAGGAAACACAGTTATTTTTTTCTCAGCGCACTCACGTTTCCTCCTGTGTTAGAGACTCTAGAACGCAAGAGCGTGCTTCTTGGTCTAAAGCAGAGTGTGATCAATGGATGAGAACACTGCTGTGTGTTTCACTTCAGAAACGGAGTTAAATCGCAGGCTCTGAGTCTTCCTACAAGCAAGACTTCGTTTCAGGTAAGGGCAGTCAGTTTTCTGCTCAAACGAACTACATCGTTCACGAAGATCACACGTTTCTCATCTTAACTGACAAGCATTGGATGTTAGAGGACCAGTGCATTGTATCAGTTTCAGAAGCAGATTTGGACTAGATATGGTCCCTATGTGTAGGAAACACCGTTAATTTTTTTCTCAGCGCACTCACGTTTCCTGCTGTGTTAGAGACTCTACAACGCAAGAGCGTGCTTCTTGCTCTAAAGCAGAGTGTGATCAATGGATGAGAACACTGCTGTGTGTTTCACTTCAGAAACGGAGTTAAATCGCAGACTCTGAGTCTTCCTACAAGCAAGACTTCGTTTCAGGTAAGGGCAGTCAGTTTTCTGCTCAAACGAACTACATCGTTCACGAAGATCACACGTTTCTCATCTTAACTGACAAGCATTGGATGTTAGAGGACCAGTGCATTGTATCAGTTTCAGAAGCAGATTTGGACTACATATGGTCCGTATGTGTAGGAAACACCGTTCTTTTGTTCTGGGCACACTCAGATTACCTGCTGTAATAGAGACTCTAGAAAGCAAGAGCGTGCTTCTCGCTCTAAAGCAGAGAGTGACCCATGGATGAGAACACTGCTGTGTGTTTCACTTCAGAGATGGAGTTAAATCCCAGGATCTGTGTCTTACTACAAGCAAGACTTTGTTACAGGTAAGGGCAGTCACTTTTCAGTTCAAAGGTACTACATCATTCTCAAAGCTCACGCGTTTCTCATCTTACCTGACAAGCATTGGATGTTAGAGGACCAGTGCGTTGTGTCACTTACAGAAACAGAGTGGGACTAGATATGGTCCGTATGTGTAGGAAACAGCGTTCTTTTGTTCTCAGCGCTCTCACGTTTCTGCTGTCTTAGACACTCTAGAAAGCAAGAGCGTGCTTCATATTCTAAAGCAGAGGGTGATCAATGGATGAGAACACTGCTGTGTGTTTCACTTCAGAAATGGAGTTAAATCCCAAGCTCTGAGTCTTCCTACACGCAAGACTTCGTTTCAGGTAAGGGCAGTCACTTGTCAGCTCAAACGAATTACATCGTTCACGAAACTCACACGTTTCTCATCTTAACAGACAAGCATTGGATGTTAGAGGACCAGTGCTTTGTATCAGTTTCAGAAGCAGAGTTGGACTAGATATGGTCCGTATGTGTAGGAAACCCCGTTCTTTTGTTCTCAGCACACTCACGTTTCCTGCTTGTTAGAGACTCCAGAAAGCAAGAGCGTGATTCTGGCTCGAAAGCAGAGTGTGATCCATGGATGAGAACTCTGCTGTGTGTTTCCCTTCAGAGATGGAGTTAAATCCCAGGCCCTGTGTCTTACTACAAGCAAGACTTCGTTACAGGTAAGGGCAATCACTTTTCAGTTCAAAGGAACTACATCATTCTCAAAGCTCACACGTTTCTCATCTTAACTGACAAGCATTGGATGTTAGAGGACCGGTGCTTTGTGTCACTTTCAGAATCAGATTTGGACTACATATGGTCCGTATGTGTTGGAAAAACCGTTCTTTTGTTCTGGGCACACTCAGATTACCTGCTTTATTGGAGACTCTAGAAAGCAAGTGCATGCTTCTTGTTCTAAAGCAGAGTGTGATCAATGGATGAGAACACTGCTGTGTGTTTCACTTCAGAAAAGGAGTTAAATCCCAGGCTCTGAGTCTTCCTACAAGCAAGACTTCATTTCAGGTAAATGCAGTCACTTTTCTGCTCAAACGAACTACATAGTTCACGAAGATCACACGTTTCTCATCTTAACTGACAAGCATTGGATGTTAGAGGACCAGTGCTTTGTGTCAGTTTCAGAAACAGAGTTGTACTAGATATGGTCCATATGTGTAGGATACAACATACTTTTGTTCTCAGCGCACTCACGTTTCCTGCTGTCTTAGAGAATTTAGAAAGCAAGAGCGTGCTTCTCGCTCTAAAGCAGATTGTGATCCATGGATGAGAACTATGCTGTGTGTTTCCCTTCAGAGATGGAGTTAAATCCCAGGCTCTGTGTCTTACTACAAGCAAGACTTCGTTATAGGTAAGGGCAGTCACTTTTCATTTCAAAGGAACTACATCATTCTCAAAGCTCACGCGTTTCTCATCTTAACTGACAAGCATTGGATGTTAGAGGACCAGTGCTTTGTGTCACTTACAGAAACAGAGTTGGACTAGATGTGGTCCGTATGTGTTGGAAACACCGTTCTTTTGATCTCAGCACACTCACGTTTCCTGCTGTCTTAGAGACTCTAGAAAGCAAGAGCGTGCTTCTTGTTCTAAAGCAGAGTGTGATCAATGGATGAGAACACTGCTGTGTGTTTCACTTCAGAAATGGAGTTAAATCCCAGGCTCTGAGTCTTCCTACAAGCAAGACTTCGTTTCAGGTAAGGGCAGTCACTTTTCTGCTCAAACGAACTACATCGTTCATGAAGCTCACAAGTTTCCCATCTTAACTGACAAGCATTGGATGTTAGAGGACCAGTGCTTTTTATCAGTTTCAGAAGAAGAGTTGGACTACATAAGGTCCGTATGTGTACGAAACTCCGTTCTTTTGTTCTGGGCACACTCAGATTTCCTGCTGTATTAGAGACTCTAGAAAGCAAGAGCGTGCTTCTTGCTCTAAAGCAGAGTGTGATCAATGGATGAGAACACTGCTGTGTGTTTCACTTCAGAAACGGAGTTAAATCGCAGTCTCTGAGTCTTCCTACAAGCAAGACTTCGTTTCAGGTAAGGGCAGTCAGTTTTCTGCTCAAAAGAACTACATCGTTCACGAAGATCACACGTTTCTCATCTTAACTGACAAGCATTGGATGTTAGAGGACCAGTGCATTTTATCAGTTTCAGAAGAAGATTTGGACTAGATATGGTCCCTATGTGTAGGAAACACAGTTATTTTTTTCTCAGCGCACTCACGTTTCCTCCTGTGTTAGAGACTCTAGAACGCAAGAGCGTGCTTCTTGGTCTAAAGCAGAGTGTGATCAATGGATGAGAACACTGCTGTGTGTTTCACTTCAGAAACGGAGTTAAATCGCAGGCTCTGAGTCTTCCTACAAGCAAGACTTCGTTTCAGGTAAGGGCAGTCAGTTTTCTGCTCAAACGAACTACATCGTTCACGAAGATCACACGTTTCTCATCTTAATTGACAAGCATTGGATGTTAGAGGACCAGTGTATTGTATCAGTTTCAGAAGCAGATTTGGACTAGATATGGTCCCTATGTGTAGGAAACACCGTTATTTTTTTCTCAGCGCACTCACGTTTCCTGCTGTGTTAGAGACTCTAGAACGCAAGAGCGTGCTTCTTGCTCTAAAGCAGAGTGTGATCAATGGATGAGAACACTGCTGTGTGTTTCACTTCAGAAACGGAGTTAAATCGCAGACTCTGAGTCTTCCTACAAGCAAGACTTCGTTTCAGGTAAGGGCAGTCACTTTTCTGCTCAAACGAACTACATCGTTCACGAAGATCACACGTTTCTCATCTTAACTGACAAGCATTGGATGTTAGAGGACCAGTGCATTGTATCAGTTTCAGAAGCAGATTTGGACTACATATGGTCCGTATGTGTAGGAAACACCGTTCTTTTGTTCTGGGCACACTCAGATTACCTGCTGTAATAGAGACTCTAGAAAGCAAGAGCGTGCTTCTCGCTCTAAAGCAGAGAGTGACCCATGGATGAGAACTCTGCTATGTGTTTCCCTTCAGAGATGGAGTTAAATCCCAGGATCTGTGTCTTACTACAAGCAAGACTTTGTTACAGGTAAGGGCAGTCACTTTTCAGTTCAAAGGTACTACATCATTCTCAAAGCTCACGCGTTTCTCATCTTACCTGACAAGCATTGGATGTTAGAGGACCAGTGCGTTGTGTCACTTACAGAAACAGAGTGGGACTAGATATGGTCCGTATGTGTAGGAAACAGCGTTCTTTTGTTCTCAGCGCACTCACGTTTCTGCTGTCTTAGAGACTCTAGAAAGCAAGAGCGTGCTTCATATTCTAATTCAGAGTGTGATCAATGGATGAGAACACTGCTGTGTGTTTCACTTCAGAAATGGAGTTAAATCCCAGGCTCTGAGTCTTCCTACAAGCAAGACTTCGTTTCAGGTAAGGGCAGTCACTTTTCTACTCAAACGAACTACATCATTCTCAAAGCTCACACGTTTCTCATCTTAACTGACAAGCATTGGATTTTAGAGGACCAGTGCTTTTATCAGTTTCAGAAGCAGAGTTGGACTATATAATGTCCTTATGTGTAGGAAACAGCGTTCTTTTGTTCTCAGCACACTCACGTTTCCTGCTGTCTTAGAGACTCTAGAAAGCAAGGGCATGCTTCTTGTTCTAAAGCAGAGTGTGATCAATGGATGATTACACTGCTGTGTGTTTCACTTCAGAAATGGAGTTAAATCCCAAGCTCTGAGTCTTCCTACAAGCAAAACTTCGTTTCAGGTAAGGGCAGTCACTTGTCAGCTCAAACGAATTACATCGCTCACGAAGCTCACACGTTTCTCATCTTAACAGACAAGCATTGGATGTTAGAGGACCAGTGCTTTGTATCAGTTTCAGAAGCAGAGTTGGACTGGATATGGTCCGTATGTGTAGGAAACACCATTCTTTTGTTCTCAGCACACTCACGTTTCCTGCTGTGTTAGAGACTCCAGAAAGCAAGAGCGTGCTTCTCGCTCTAAAGCAGAGTGTGACCCATGGATATGAACTCTGCTGTGTGTTTCCCTTCAGAGATGGAGGTAAATCCCAGGCTCTGTGTCTTACTACAAGAAAGACTTCGTTACAGGTAAGGGCAGTCACTTTTCAGTTCAAAGGTACTACATCATTCTCAAAGCTCACGCGTTTCTCATCTTACCTGACAAGCATTGGATGTTAGAGGACCAGTGCGTTGTGTCACTTACAGAAACAGAGTTGGACTAGATATGGTCGGTATGTGTAGGAAACACCGTTCTTTTGTTCTCAGCGCACTCACGTTTCCTGCTGTCTTAGAGACTCTAGAAAGCAAGAGCATGCTTCTTGTTCTAAAGCAGAGTGTGATCAATGGATGAGAACACTGCTGTGTGTTTCACTTCAGAAATGGAGTTAAATCCCAGGCTCTGAGTCTTCCTACAAGCAAGAGTTCGTTTCAGGTAAGGGCAGTCACTTTTCTGCTCAAACGAACTACATCATTCACGAAGATCACACGTTTCTCATCTTAACTGACAAGCATTGGATGTTAGAGGACCGGTGCTTTGTGTCACTTACAGAAACATAGTTGGACTAGATATGGTCCATATGTGTAGGAAACACCGTTCTTTTGTACTCAGCGCACTCACGTTTCCTGCTGTCTTAGAGACTCTAGAAAGCAAGAGCGTGCTTCTTGTTCTAAAGCAGAGTGTGATCAATGGATGAGAACACTGCTGTGTGTTTCACTTCAGAAATGGAGTTAAATCCTAGGCTCTGAGTCTTCCTACAAGCAAGACTTCGTTTCAGGTAAGGGCAGTCACTTTTCTGCTCAAAAGAACTACATCGTTCACGAAGATCACACGTTTCTCATCTTAACTGACAAGCATTGGATGTTAGAGGACCAGTGCATTGTATCACTTTCAGAATCAGATTTGGACTACATATGGTCCCTATGTGTAGGAAAAACCGTTCTTTTGTTCTGGGCACACTCAGATTACCTGCTTTATTGGAGACTCAAGAAAGCAAGGGCATGCTTCTTGTTCTAAAGCAGAGGGTGATCAATGGATGATTACACTGCTGTGTGTTTCACTTCAGAAATGGAGTTAAATCCCAAGCTCTGAGTCTTCCTACAAGCAAGACTTCGTTTCAGGTAAGGGCAGTCACTTGTCAGCTCAAAAGAATTACATCGTTCACGAAGCACACACGTTTCTCATCTTAACAGACAAGCATTGGATGTTAGAGGACCAGTGCTTTGTATCAGTTTCAGAAGCAGAGTTGGACTAGATATGGTCCGTATGTGTAGGAAACACCGTTCTTTTGTTCTCAGCGCACTCACGTTTCCTGCTGTCTTAGAGACGTTAGAAAGCAAGAGCGTGCTTCTCGCTCTAAAGCAGATTGTGATCCATGGATGAGAACTATGCTGTGTGTTTCCCTTCAGAAATGGAGTTAAATCGCAGACTTTGTGTCTTCCTATAAGCAAGACTTCGTTTAAGGTAAGGGCAGTCACTTTTCTGCTCAAAGGAACTACATCGTTCATGAAGCTCACACATTTCCCATCTTAACTGACAAGCATTGGATGTTAGAGGACCAGTGCTTTGTATCAGTTTCAGAAGAAGAGTTGGACTACATATGGTCCGTATGTGTAGGAAACTCCGTTCTTTTGTTCTGGGCACACTCAGATTACCTGCTGTATTAGAGACTCTAGAAAGCAAGAGCGTGCTTCTCGCTCTAAAGCAGAGAGTGACCCACGGATGAGAACTCTGCTATGTGTTTCCCTTCAGAGATGGAGTTAAATCCCAGGATCTGTGTCTTACTACAAGCAAGACTTTGTTACAGGTAAGGGCAGTCACTTTTCAGTTCAAAGGTACTACATCATTCTCAAAGCTCACACGTTTCTCATCTTACCTGACAAGCATTGGATGTTAGAGGACCAGTGCGTTGTGTCACTTACAGAAACAGAGTTGGACTAGATATGGTCCGTATGTGTAGGAAACACCGTTCTTTTGTTCTCAGCGCACTCACGTTTCCTGCTGTCTTAGAGACTCTAGAAAGCAAGAGCGTGCTTCTTATTCTAATTCAGAGTGTGATCAATGGATGAGAACACTGCTGTGTGTTTCACTTCAGAAATGGAGTTAAATCCCAGGCTCTGAGTCTTCCTACAAGCAAGACTTCGTTTCAGGTAAGGGCAGTCACTTTTCTACTCAAACCAACTACATCATTCTCAAAGCTCACACGTTTCTCATCTTAACTGACAAGCATTGGATTTTAGAGGACCAGTGCTTTGTATCAGTTTCAGAAGCAGAGTTGGACTGGATATGGTCCGTATGTGTAGGAAACACCGTTCTTTTGTTCTCAGCACACTCACGTTTCCTGCTGTGTTAGAGACTCCAGAAAGCAAGAGCGTGCTTCTGGCTCTAAAGCAGAGTGTGACCCATGGATATGAACTCTGCTGTGTGTTTCCCTTCAGAGATGGAGTTAAATCCCAGGCTCTGTGTCTTACTACAAGCAAGACTTCGTTACAGGTAAGGGCAGTCACTTTTCAGTTCAAAGGAACTACATCATTCTCAAAGCTCACACGTTTCTCATCTTAACTGACAAGCAGGGGATGTTAGAGGACCAGTGCTTTGTGTCAGTTTCAGAAACAGAGTTGGACTAGATATGGTCCATATGTGTAGGAAACACCGTTCTTTTGTTCTCAGCGCACTCACGTTTCCTGCTGTCTTAGAGACTCTAGAAAGCAAGAGCGTGCTTCTTGTTCTAAAGCAGAGTGTGATCAATGGATGAGAACACTGCTGTGTGTTTCACTTCAGAAATGGAGTTAAATCCCAGGCTCTGAATCTTCCTACAAGCAAGACTTCATTTCAGGTAAGGGCAGTCAGTTTTCTGCTCAAAAGAACTACATCGTTCACGAAGATCACACGTTTCTCATCTTAACTGACAAGCATTGGACGTTAGAGGACCAGTGCATTGTATCAGTTTCAGAAGCAGATTTGGACTACATATGGTCCGTATGTGTAGGAAACACCGTTCTTTTGTTCTGGGCACACTCAGATTACCTGGTGTATTAGAGACTCTAGAAAGCAAGAGCGTGCTTCTCGCTCTCAAGCAGAGTGTGATCCATGGATGAGAACACTGCTGTGTGTTTCCCTTCAGAGATGGAGTTAAATCTCAGGCTCTGTGTCTTACTACAAGCAAGACTTCGTTAGAGGTAAGGGCAGTCACTTTTCAGTTCAAAGGAACTACATCATCCTCAAAGCTCACACGTTTCTCATCTTAAATGACAAGCATTGGATGTTAGAGGACCAGTGCTTTGTGTCACTTACAGAAACAGTGTTGGACTAGATATGGTCTGTATGTGTAGGAAACACCATTCTTTGTCCTCAGCGCACTCACGTTTCCTGCTGTCTTAGAGACTTTAGAAAGCAAGAGCGTGCTTTTCGCTCTAAAGCAGATTGTGATCCATGGATGAGAACTATGCTGTGTGTTTCCCTTCAGAAATGGAGTTAAATCCCAGACTCTGTGTCTTCCTACAAACAAGACTTCGTTTAAGGTAAGGGCAGTCACTTTTCTGCTCAAACCAACTACATCGTTCATGAAGCTCACACGTTTCCCATCTTTACTGACAAGCATTGGATGTTCGAGGACCAGTGCTTTGTATCAGTTTCAGAAGAAGAGTTGGACTACATATGGTCCGTATGTGTACGAAACTCCGTTCTTTTGTTCTGGGCACACGCAGATTTCCTGCTGTATTAGAGACTCTAGAAAGCAAGAGCGTGCTTTTCGCTCTAAAGCAGATTGTGATCCATGGATGAGAACTATGCTGTGTGTTTCCCTTCAGAGATGGAGTTAAATCCCAGGCTCTGTGTCTTACAACAAGCAAGACTTCGTTACAGGTAAATGCAGTCACTTTTCTGCTCAAACGAACTACATCGTTCACGAAGATCACACGTTTCTCATCTTACATGACAAGCATTGGATGTTAGAGGACCAGTGCGTTGTGTCACTTACAGAAACAGAGTTGGACTAGATATGGTCGGTATGTGTAGGAAACACCGTTCTTTTGTTCTCAGCGCACTCACGTTTCCTGCTGTCTTAGAGACTCTAGAAAGCAAGAGCGTGCTTCTTATTCTAATTCAGAGTGTGATCAATGGATGAGAACACTGCTGTGTGTTTCACTTCAGAAATGGAGTAAAATCCCAGGCTCTGAGTCTTCCTACAAGCAAGACTTCGTTTCAGGTAAGGGCAGTCACTTTTCTACTCAAACCAACTACATCATTCTCAAAGCTCACACGTTTCTCATCTTAACTGACAAGCATTGGATTTTAGAGGACCAGTGCTTTGTATCAGTTTCAGAAGCAGAGTTGGACTGGATATGGTCCGTATGTGTAGGAAACACCGTTCTTTTGTTCTCAGCACACTCACGTTTCCTGCTGTGTTAGAGACTCCAGAAAGCAAGAGCGTGCTTCTGGCTCTAAAGCAGAGTGTGACCCATGGATATGAACTCTGCTGTGTGTTTCCCTTCAGAGATGGAGTTAAATCCCAGGCTCTGTGTCTTACTACAAGAAAGACTTCGTTACAGGTAAGGGCAGTCACTTTTCAGTTCAAAGGTACTACATCATTCTCAAAGCTCACGCGTTTCTCATCTTAACTGAGAAGCATTGGATGTTAGAGGACCAGTGCGTTGTGTCACTTACAGAAACAGAGTTGGACTAGATATGGTCCATATGTGTAGGAAACAGCGTTCTTTTGTTCTCAGCACACTCACGTTTCCTGCTCTCTTAGAGACTCTAGGAAGCAAGGGCATGCTTCTTGTTCTAAAGCAGAGGGTGATCAATGGATGATTACACTGCTGTGTGTTTCACTTCAGAAATGGAGTTAAATCCCAAGCTCTGAGTCTTCCTACAAGCAAGACTTCGTTTCAGGTAAGGGCAGTCACTTGTCAGCTCAAAAGAATTACATCGTTCACGAAGCACACACGTTTCTCATCTTAACAGACAAGCATTGGATGTTAGAGGACCAGTGCTTTGTATCAGTTTCAGAAGCAGAGTTGGACTAGATATGGTCTGTATGTGTAGGAAACTTCGTTCTTTTGTTCTCAGCGCACTCACGTTTCCTGCTGTCTTAGAGACTTTAGAAAGCAAGAGCGTGCTTTTCGCTCTAAAGCAGATTGTGATCCATGGATGAGAACTATGCTGTGTGTTTCCCTTCAGAAATGGAGTTAAATCGCAGACTTTGTGTCTTCCTATAAGCAAGACTTCGTTTAAGGTAAGGGCAGTCATTTTTCTGCTCAAACGAACTACATCGTTCATGAAGCTCACACATTTCCCATCTTAACTGACAAGCATTGGATGTTAGAGGACCAGTGCTTTGTATCAGTTTCAGAAGAAGAGTTGGACTACATATGGTCCGTATGTGTACGAAACTCCGTTCTTTTGTTCTGGGCACACTTAGATTTCCTGCTGTATTGGAGACTCTAGAAAGCAAGAGGGTGCTTCTTGCTGTAAAGCAGAGTGTGATCCATGGGTGAGAACTATGCTGTGTGTTTCCCTTCAGAGATGGAGGTAAATCCCAGGCTCTGTGACTTACTACAAGCAAGACTTCGTTACAGGTAAGGGCAGTAACTTTTCAGTTCAAAGAAACTACATCATATTCAAAGATCACACGTTTCTCATCTTAACTGACAAGCATTGGATGTTAGAGGACCAGTGCTTTGTGTCACTTTCAGAAACAGAGTTGTACTAGATATGGTCCATATGTGTAGGAAACAACGTACGTTTGTTCTCAGCGCACTCACGTTTCCTGCTGTCTTAGAGACTTTAGAAAGCAAGAGCGTGCGTCTCGCTCTAAAGCAGATTGTGATCCATGGATGAGACTATGCTCTGTGTTTCCCTTCAGAAATGGAGTTAAATCCCAGACTCTGTGTCTTCCTACAAGCAAGACTTCCTTTAAGGTAAGGGCAGTCACTTTTCTGCTCAAGCGAATTACATCGTTCACTGAGCTCACACATTTCTCTTCTTAACAGACAAGCATTGGATTTTAGAGGACCAGTGCTTTGTATCAGTTTAAGAAGGAGAGTTGGACTAGATATGGTCCGTATATGTAGGAAACACCGTTCTTTTGTTCTCAGCACACTCACGTTTCCTGCTCTCTTAGAGAATCTAGAAAGCAAGAGCGTGCTTCTTGTTCCAAAGCAGAGTGTGATCAATGGATGAGAACACTGCTGTGTGTTTCCCTTCAGAAATGGAGTTAAATCCCAGGCTCTGAGTCTTTCTACAAGCAAGACTTCGTTTCAGGTAAGGGCAGTCACTTTTCTGCTCAAACGAACTACATCATTCACGAAGATCACACGTTTCTCATCTTAACTGACAAGCATTGGATGTTAGAGGACCAGTGCATTGTATCAGTTTCAGAAGCAGATTTGGACTACATATGGTCCCTATGTGTAGGAAACACCGTTCTTTTGTTCTGGGCACACTCAGATTACCTGCTGTATTAGAGACTCTAGAAAGCAAGAGCGTGCTTCTCGCTCTAAAGCAGATTGTGATCCATGGATGAGAACTATGCTGTGTGTTTCCCTTCAGAAATGGAGTTAAATCGCAGACTTTGTGTCTTCCTATAAGCAAGACTTCGTTTAAGGTAAGGGCAGTCATTTTTCTACTCAAACGAACTACATCATTCATGAAGCTCACACTTTTCCCATCTTAACTGACAAGCATTGGATGTTAGAGGACCAGTGCTTTGTATCAGTTTCAGAAGAAGAGTTGGACTACATATGGTCCGTATGTGTACGAAACTCCGTTCTTTTGTTCTGGGCACACTTAGATTTCCTGCTCTATTGGAGACTCTAGAAAGCAAGAGGGTGCTTCTTGCTGTAAAGCAGAGTGTGATCCATGGGTGAGAACTATGCTGTGTGTTTCCCTTCAGAAATGGAGTTAAATCCCATGCTCTGTGTCTTCCTGTAAGCAAGACTTCGTTTCAGGTAAGGGCAGTCACTTGTCATCTCAAACGAACTACATTGTTTATGAAGCTCACACGTTTCTCATCTTAACAGACAAGCATTGGATGTTAGAGGACCAGTGCTTTGTATCAGTTTCAGAAGCAGATTTGGACTACATATGGTTTGTATGTGTAGGAAACACCGTTCTTTTGTTCTGGGCACACTGAGATTACCTGCTTTATTAGAGACTCTAGAAAGCAAGAGCGTGCTTCTCGCTCTAAAGCAGAGTGTGATCCACGGATGAGAACTCTGCTGTGTGTTTCCCTTCAGAGATGGAGGTAAATCCCAGGCTCTGTGACTTACTACAAGCAAGACTTCGTTACAGGTAAGGGCAGTAACTTTTCAGTTCAAAGAAACTACATCATATTCAAAGATCACACGTTTCTCATCTTAACTGACAAGCATTGGATGTTAGAGGACCAGTGCTTTGTGTCACTTTCAGAAACAGAGTTGTACTAGATATGGTCCATATGTGTAGGAAACAACGTACGTTTGTTCTCAGCGCACTCACGTTTCCTGCTGTCTTAGAGACTTTAGAAAGCAAGAGCGTGCGTCTCGCTCTAAAGCAGATTGTGATCCATGGATGAGACTATGCTCTGTGTTTCCCTTCAGAAATGGAGTTAAATCCCAGACTCTGTGTCTTCCTACAAGCAAGACTTCCTTTAAGGTAAGGGCAGTCACTTTTCTGCTCAAGCGAATTACATCGTTCACTGAGCTCACACATTTCTCTTCTTAACGGACAAGCATTGGATTTTAGAGGACCAGTGCTTTGTATCAGTTTAAGAAGTAGAGTTGGACTAGATATGGTCCGTATGTGAAGGAAACACCGTTCTTTTGTTCTCAGCACACTCACGTTTCCTGCTCTCTTAGAGAATCTAGAAAGCAAGAGCGTGCTTCTTGTTCCAAAGCAGAGTGTGATCAATGGATGAGAACACTGCTGTGTGTTTCACTTCAGAAATGGAGTTAAATCCCAGGCTCTGAGTCTTTGTACAAGCAAGACTTCGTTTCAGGTAAGGGCAGTCACTTTTCTGCTCAAACGAACTACATCGTTCACGAAGATCACACGTTTCTCATCTTAACTGACAAGCATTGGATGTTAGAGGACCAGTGCATTGTATCAGTTTCAGAAGCAGATTTGGACTACATATGGTCCGTATGTGTAGGAAACACCGTTCTTTTGTTCTGGGCACACTCAGATTACCTGCTGTATTAGAGACTCTAGAAAGCAAGAGCGTGCTTCTCACTCTAAAGCAGAGTGTGATCCATGGATGAGAACTCTGCTCTGTGTTTCCCTTCAGAGATGGAGTTAAATCCCAGGCTCTGTGTCTTACTACAAGCAAGACTTCGTTACAGGTAAGGGCAGTCACTTTTCAGTTCAAAGGAACTACATCATTCTCAAAGCTCACACGTTTCTCATCTTAACTGACAAGCAGGGGATGTTAGAGGACCAGTGCTTTGTGTCAGTTTCAGAAACAGAGTTGGACTAGATATGGTCCATATGTGTAGGAAACACCGTTCTTTTGTTCTCAGCGCACTCACGTTTCCTGCTGTCTTAGAGACTCTAGAAAGCAAGAGCGTGCTTCTTGTTCTAAAGCAGAGTGTGATCAATGGATGAGAACACTGCTGTGTGTTTCACTTCAGAAATGGTGTTAAATCCCAGGCTCTGAATCTTCCTACAAGCAAGACTTCATTTCAGGTAAGGGCAGTCAGTTTTCTGCTCAAAAGAACTACATCGTTCACGAAGATCACACGTTTCTCATCTTAACTGACAAGCATTGGACGTTAGAGGACCAGTGCATTGTATCAGTTTCAGAAGCAGATTTGGACTACATATGGTCCGTATGTGTAGGAAACACCGTTCTTTTGTTCTGGGCACACTCAGATTACCTGGTGTATTAGAGACTCTAGAAAGCAAGAGCGTGCTTCTCGCTCTCAAGCAGAGTGTGATCCATGGATGAGAACACTGCTGTGTGTTTCCCTTCAGAGATGGAGTTAAATCTCAGGCTCTGTGTCTTACTACAAGCAAGACTTCGTTAGAGGTAAGGGCAGTCACTTTTCAGTTCAAAGGAACTACATCATCCTCAAAGCTCACACGTTTCTCATCTTAAATGACAAGCATTGGATGTTAGAGGACCAGTGCTTTGTGTCACTTACAGAAACAGAGTTGGACTAGATATGGTCTGTATGTGTAGGAAACACCATTCTTTGTCCTCAGCGCACTCACGTTTCCTGCTGTCTTAGAGACTTTAGAAAGCAAGAGCGTGCTTTTCGCTCTAAAGCAGATTGTGATCCATGGATGAGAACTATGCTGTGTGTTTCCCTTCAGAAATGGAGTTAAATCGCAGACTCTGTGTCTTCCTATAAGCAAGACTTCGTTTAAGGTAAGGGCAGTCATTTTTCTGCTCAAACGAACTACATCGTTCATGAAGATCACACATTTCCCATCTTAACTGACAAGCATTGGATGTTCGAGGACCAGTGCTTTGTATCAGTTTCAGAAGAAGAGTTGGACTACATATGGTCCGTATGTGTACGAAACACCGTTCTTTTGTTCTGGGCACACTCAGATTTCCTGCTGTATTGGAGACTCTAGAAAGCAAGAGGGTGCTTCTTGCTGTAAAGCAGAGTGTGATCCATGGGTGAGAACTATGCTGTGTGTTTCCTTTCAGAAATGGAGTTAAATCCCAGGCTCTGTGTCTTCCTGTAAGCAAGACTTCGTTTCAGGTAAGGGCAGTCACTTTTCAGTTCAAAGGAACTACATCATTCTCAAAGTTCACACGTTTCTCATCTTAACTGACAAGCATTGGATGTTAGAGGACCAGTGCTTTGTGTCACTTACAGAAACAGAGTTGGACTAGATATGGTCCGTATGTGTAGGAAACACCGTTCTTTTGTTCTCAGCGCACTCACGTTTCCTGCTGTCTTAGAGACTCTAGAAAGCAAGAGCGTGCTTCTTATTCTAATTCAGAGTGTGATCAATGGATGAGAACACTGCTGTGTGTTTCACTTCAGAAATGGAGTTAAATCCCAGGCTCTGAGTCTTCCTACAAGCAAGACTTCGTTTCAGGTAAGGGCAGTCACTTTTCTACTCAAACCAACTACATCATTCTCAAAGCTCACACGTTTCTCATCTTAACTGACAAGCATTGGATTTTAGAGGACCAGTGCTTTGTATCAGTTTCAGAAGCAGAGTTGGACTGGATATGGTCCGTATGTGTAGGAAACACCGTTCTTTTGTTCTCAGCACACTCACGTTTCCTGCTGTGTTAGAGACTCCAGAAAGCAAGAGCGTGCTTCTGGCTCTAAAGCAGAGTGTGACCCATGGATATGAACTCTGCTGTGTGTTTCCCTTCACAGATGGAGTTAAATCCCAGGCTCTGTGTCTTACTAAAAGAAAGACTTCGTTACAGGTAAGGGCAGTCACTTTTCAGTTCAAAGGTACTACATCATTCTCAAAGCTCACGCGTTTCTCATCTTAACTGACAAGCATTGGATGTTAGAGGACCAGTGCGTTGTGTCACTTACAGAAACAGAGTTGGACTAGATATGGTCCATATGTGTAGGAAACAGCGTTCTTTTGTTCTCAGCACACTCACGTTTCCTGCTGTCTTAGAGACTCTAGGAAGCAAGGGCATGCTTCTTGTTCTAAAGCAGAGGGTGATCAATGGATGATTACACTGCTGTGTGTTTCACTTCAGAAATGGAGTTAAATCCCAAGCTCTGAGTCTTCCTACAAGCAAGACTTCGTTTCAGGTAAGGGCAGTCTCTTGTCAGCTCAAAAGAATTACATCGTTCACGAAGCACACACGTTTCTCATCTTAACAGACAAGCACTGGATGTTAGAGGACCAGTGCTTTGTATCAGTTTCAGAAGCAGAGTTGGACTAGATATGGTCCGTATGTGTAGGAAACATCGTTCTTTTGTTCTGGGCACACTCAGATTACCTGCTGTATTAGAGACTCTAGAAAGCAAGAGCGTGCTTCTCACTCTAAAGCAGAGTGTGATCCATGGATGAGAACTCTGCTCTGTGTTTCCCTTCAGAGATGGAGTTAAATCCCAGGCTCTGTGTCTTACTACAAGCAAGACTTCGTTACAGGTAAGGGCAGTCACTTTTCAGTTCAAAGGAACTACATCATTCTCAAAGCTCACACGTTTCTCATCTTAACTGACAAGCAGGGGATGTTAGAGGACCAGTGCTTTGTGTCAGTTTCAGAAACAGAGTTGGACTAGATATGGTCCATACGTGTAGGAAACACAGTTCTTTTGTTCTCAGCGCACTCACGTTTCCTGCTGTCTTAGAGACTCTAGAAAGCAAGAGCGTGCTTCTTGTTCTAAAGCAGAGTGTGATCAATGGATGAGAACACTGCTGTGTGTTTCACTTCAGAAATGGAGTTAAATCCCAGGCTCTGAATCTTCCTACAAGCAAGACTTCATTTCAGGTAAGGGCAGTCAGTTTTCTGCTCAAAAGAACTACATCGTTCACGAAGATCACACGTTTCTCATCTTAACTGACAAGCATTGGACGTTAGAGGACCAGTGCATTGTATCAGTTTCAGAAGCAGATTTGGACTACATATGGTCCGTATGTGTAGGAAACACCGTTCTTTTGTTCTGGGCACACTGAGATTACCTGGTGTATTAGAGACTCTAGAAAGCAAGAGCGTGCTTCTCGCTCTAAAGCAGAGTGTGATCCACGGAGGAGAACTCTGCTGTGTGTTTCCCTTCAGAGATGGAGGTAAATCCCAGGCTCTGTGACTTACTACAAGCAAGAATTCATTAGAGGTAAGGGCAGTCACTTTTCAGTTCAAAGGAACTACATCATCCTCAAAGCTCACACGTTTCTCATCTTAAATGACAAGCATTGGATGTTAGAGGACCAGTGCTTTGTGTCACTTACAGAAACAGAGTTGGACTAGATATGGTCTGTATGTGTAGGAAACACCATTCTTTGTCCTCAGCGCACTCACGTTTCCTGCTGTCTTAGAGACTTTAGAAAGCAAGAGCGTGCTTTTCGCTCTAAAGCAGATTGTGATCCATGGATGAGAACTATGCTGTGTGTTTCCCTTCAGAAATGGAGTTAATTCCCAGGCTCTGTGTCTTCCTGTAAGCAAGACTTCGTTTCAGGTAAGGGCAGTCACTTGTCATCTCAAACGAACTACATTGTTTACGAAGCTCACACGTTTCTCATCTTAACAGACAAGCATTGGATGTTAGAGGACCAGTGCTTTGTATCAGTTTCAGAAGCAGATTTGGACTACATATGGTTCGTATGTGTAGGAAACACCGTTCTTTTGTTCTGGGCACACTGAGATTACCTGCTTTATTAGAGACTCTAGAAAGCAAGAGCGTGCTTCTCGCTCTAAAGCAGAGTGTGATCCACGGATGAGAACTCTGCTGTGTGTTTCCCTTCAGAGATGGAGGTAAATCCCAGGCTCTGTGACTTACTACAAGCAAGACTTCGTTACAGGTAAGGGCAGTAACTTTTCAGTTCAAAGAAACTACATCATATTCAAAGATCACACGTTTCTCATCTTAACTGACAAGCATTGGATGTTAGAGGACCAGTGCTTTGTGTCACTTTCAGAAACAGAGTTGTACTAGATATGGTCCATATGTGTAGGAAACAACGTACGTTTGTTCTCCTCGCACTCACGTTTCCTGCTGTCTTAGAGACTTTAGAAAGCAAGAGCGTGCGTCTCGCTCTAAAGCAGATTGTGATCCATGGATGAGACTATGCTCTGTGTTTCCCTTCAGAAATGGAGTTAAATCCCAGAGTCTGTGTCTTCCTACAAGCAAGACTTCCTTTAAGGTAAGGGCAGTCACTTTTCTGTTCAAGCGAATTACATCGTTCACTGAGCTCACACATTTCTCTTCTTAACAGACAAGCATTGGATTTTAGAGGACCAGTGCTTTGTATCAGTTTAAGAAGGAGAGTTGGACTAGATAAGGTCCGTATGTGTAGGAAACACCGTTCTTTTGTTCTCAGCACACTCACGTTTCCTGCTCTCTTAGAGAATCTAGAAAGCAAGAGCGTGCTTCTTGTTCCAAAGCAGAGTGTGATCAATGGATGAGAACACTGCTGTGTGTTTCACTTCAGAAGTGGAGTTAAATCCCAGGCTCTGAGTCTTTCTACAAGCAAGACTTCGTTTCAGGTAAGGGCAGTCACTTTTCTGCTCAAACGAACTACATCGTTCACGAAGATCACACGTTTCTCATCTTAACTGACAAGCATTGGATGTTAGAGGACCAGTGCATTGTATCAGTTTCAGAAGCAGATTTGGACTACATATGGTCCCTATGTGTAGGAAACACCGTTCTTTTGTTCTGGGCACACTCAGATTACCTGCTGTATTAGAGACTCTAGAAAGCAAGAGCGTGCTTCTCACTCTAAAGCAGAGTGTGATCCATGGATGAGAACTCTGCTCTGTGTTTCCCTTCAGAGATGGAGTTAAATCCCAGGCTCTGTGTCTTACTACAAGCAAGACTTCGTTACAGGTAAGGGCAGTCACTTTTCAGTTCAAAGGAACTACATCATTCTCAAAGCTCACACGTTTCTCATCTTAACTGACAAGCAGGGGATGTTAGAGGACCAGTGCTTTGTGTCAGTTTCAGAAACAGAGTTGGACTAGATATGGTCCATATGTGTAGGAAACACAGTTCTTTTGTTCTCAGCGCACTCACGTTTCCTGCTGTCTTAGAGACTCTAGAAAGCAAGAGCGTGCTTCTTGTTCTAAAGCAGATTGTGATCAATGGATGAGAACACTGCTGTGTGTTTCACTTCAGAAATGGAGTTAAATCCCAGGCTCTGAATCTTCCTATAAGCAAGACTTCGTTTCAGGTAAGGGCAGTCAGTTTTCTGCTCAAAAGATCTACATCGTTCACGAAGATCACACGTTTCTCATCTTAACTGACAAGCATTGGACGTTAGAGGACCAGTGCATTGTATCAGTTTCAGAAGCAGATTTGGACTACATATGGTCCGTATGTGTAGGAAACACCGTTCTTTTGTTCTGGGCACACTCAGATTACCTGGTGTATTAGAGACTCTAGAAAGCAAGAGCGTGCTTCTCGCTCTCAAGCAGAGTGTGATCCATTGATGAGAACACTGCTGTGTGTTTCCCTTCAGAGATGGAGTTAAATCTCAGGCTCTGTGTCTTACTACAAGCAAGACTTCGTTAGAGGTAAGGGCAGTCACTTTTCAGTTCAAAGGAACTACATCATCCTCAAAGCTCACACGTTTCTCATCTTAAATGACAAGCATTGGATGTTAGAGGACCAGTGCTTTGTGTCACTTACAGAAACAGAGTTGGACTAGATATGGTCTGTATGTGTAGGAAACACCATTCTTTGTCCTCAGCGCACTCACGTTTCCTGCTGTCTTAGAGACTTTAGAAAGCAAGAGCGTGCTTTTCGCTCTAAAGCAGATTGTGATCCATGGATAAGAACTATGCTGTGTGTTTCCCTTCAGAAATGGAGTTAAATCCCAGACTCTGTGTCTTCCTACAAACAAGACTTCGTTTAAGGTAAGGGCAGTCACTTTTCTGCTCAATCCAACTACATCGTTCATGAAGCTCACACGTTTCCCATCTTTACTGACAAGCATTGGATGTTCGAGGACCAGTGCTTTGTATCAGTTTCAGAAGAAGAGTTGGACTACATATGGTCCGTATGTGTACGAAACTCCGTTCTTTTGTTCTGGGCACACGCAGATTTCCTGCTGTATTAGAGACTCTAGAAAGCAAGAGCGTGCTTTTCGCTCTAAAGCAGATTGTGATCCATGGATGAGAACTATGCTGTGTGTTTCCCTTCAGAGATGGAGTTAAATCCCAGGCTCTGTGTCTTACAACAAGCAAGACTTCGTTACAGGTAAGGGCAGTCACTTTTCAGTTCAAAGGAACTACATCATTCTCAAAGCTCACACGTTTCTCATCTTAACTGACAAGCATTGGATGTTAGAGGACCAGTGCTTTGTGTCACTTACAGAAACAGAGTTGGACTAGATATGGTCCGTATGTGTAGGAAACACCGTTCTTTTGTTCTCAGCGCACTCACGTTTCCTGCTGTCTTAGAGACTCTAGAAAGCAAGAGCGTGCTTCTTGTTCTAAAGCAGAGTGTGATCAATGGATGAGAACACTTGTGTGTGTTTCACTTCAGAAAAGGAGTTAAATCCCAGGCTCTGAGTCTGACTACAAGCAAGACTTCGTTTCAGGTAAATGCAGTCACTTTTCTGCTCAAAAGAACTACATCGTTCACGAAGATCACACGTTTCTCATCTTACCTGACAAGCATTGGATGTTAGAGGACCAGTGCGTTGTGTCACTTACAGAAACAGAGTTGGACTAGATATGGTCGGTATGTGTAGGAAACACCGTTCTTTTGTTCTCAGCGCACTCACGTTTCCTGCTGTCTTAGAGACTCTAGAAAGCAAGAGCGTGCTTCTTATTCTAATTCAGAGTGTGATCAATGGATGAGAACACTGCTGTGTGTTTCACTTCAGAAATGGAGTTAAATCCCAGGCTCTGAGTCTTCCTACAAGCAAGACTTCGTTTCAGGTAAGGGCAGTCACTTTTCTACTCAAACCAACTACATCATTCTCAAAGCTCACACGTTTCTCATCTTAACTGACAAGCATTGGATTTTAGAGGACCAGTGCTTTGTATCAGTTTCAGAAGCAGAGTTGGACTGGATATGGTCCGTATGTGTAGGAAACACCGTTCTTTTGTTCTCAGCACACTCATGTTTCCTGCTGTGTTAGAGACTCCAGAAAGCAAGAGCGTGCTTCTGGCTCTAAAGCAGAGTGTGACCCATGGATATGAACTCTGCTGTGTGTTTCCCTTCAGAGATGGAGTTAAATCCCAGGCTCTGTGTCTTACTACAAGAAAGACTTCGTTACAGGTAAGGGCAGTCACTTTTCAGTTCAAAGGTACTACATCATTCTCAAAGCTCACGCGTTTCTCATCTTAACTGACAAGCATTGGATGTTAGAGGACCAGTGCGTTGTGTCACTTACAGAAGCAGATTTGGACTAGATATGGTCCATATGTGTAGGAAACACCCTTCTTTTGTTCTGGGCACACTCAGATTACCTGCTGTATTAGAGACTCTAGAAAGCAAGAGCGTGCTTCTCACTCTAAAGCAGAGTGTGATCCATGGATGAGAACTCTGCTCTGTGTTTCCCTTCAGAGATGGAGTTAAATCCCAGGCTCTGTGTCTTACTACAAGCAAGACTTCGTTACAGGTAAGGGCAGTCACTTTTCAGTTCAAAGGAACTACATCATTCTAAAAGCTCACACGTTTCTCATCTTAACTGACAAGCAGGGGATGTTAGAGGACCAGTGCTTTGTGTCACTTTCAGAAACAGAGTTGTACTAGATATGGTCCATATGTGTAGGAAACAACGTACGTTTGTTCTCCTCGCACTCACGTTTCCTGCTGTCTTAGAGACTTTAGAAAGCAAGAGCGTGCGTCTCGCTCTAAAGCAGATTGTGATCCATGGATGAGACTATGCTCTGTGTTTCCCTTCAGAAATGGAGTTAAATCCCAGAGTCTGTGTCTTCCTACAAGCAAGACTTCCTTTAAGGTAAGGGCAGTCACTTTTCTGTTCAAGCGAATTACATCGTTCACTGAGCTCACACATTTCTCTTCTTAACAGACAAGCATTGGATTTTAGAGGACCAGTGCTTTGTATCAGTTTAAGAAGGAGAGTTGGACTAGATATGGTCCGTATGTGTAGGAAACACCGTTCTTTTGTTCTCAGCACACTCACGTTTCCTGCTCTCTTAGAGAATCTAGAAAGCAAGAGCGTGCTTCTTGTTCCAAAGCAGAGTGTGATCAATGGATGAGAACACTGCTGTGTGTTTCACTTCAGAAATGGAGTTAAATCCCAGGCTCTGAGTCTTTCTACAAGCAAGACTTCGTTTCAGGTAAGGGCAGTCACTTTTCTGCTCAAACGAACTACATCGTTCACGAAGATCACACGTTTCTCATCTTAACTGACAAGCATTGGATGTTAGAGGACCAGTGCATTGTATCAGTTTCAGAAGCAGATTTGGACTACATATGGTCCCTATGTGTAGGAAACACCGTTCTTTTGTTCTGGGCACACTCAGATTACCTGCTGTATTAGAGACTCTAGAAAGCAAGAGCGTGCTTCTCACTCTAAAGCAGAGTGTGATCCATGGATGAGAACTCTGCTCTGTGTTTCCCTTCAGAGATGGAGTTAAATCCCAGGCTCTGTGTCTTACTACAAGCAAGACTTCGTTACAGGTAAGGGCAGTCACTTTTCAGTTCAAAGGAACTACATCATTCTCAAAGCTCACACGTTTCTCATCTTAACTGACAAGCAGGGGATGTTAGAGGACCAGTGCTTTGTGTCAGTTTCAGAAACAGAGTTGGACTAGATATGGTCCATATGTGTAGGAAACACAGTTCTTTTGTTCTCAGCGCACTCACGTTTCCTGCTGTCTTAGAGACTCTAGAAAGCAAGAGCGTGCTTCTTGTTCTAAAGCAGATTGTGATCAATGGATGAGAACACTGCTGTGTGTTTCACTTCAGAAATGGAGTTAAATCCCAGGCTCTGAATCTTCCTATAAGCAAGACTTCGTTTCAGGTAAGGGCAGTCAGTTTTCTGCTCAAAAGATCTACATCGTTCACGAAGATCACACGTTTCTCATCTTAACTGACAAGCATTGGACGTTAGAGGACCAGTGCATTGTATCAGTTTCAGAAGCAGATTTGGACTACATATGGTCCGTATGTGTAGGAAACACCGTTCTTTTGTTCTGGGCACACTCAGATTACCTGGTGTATTAGAGACTCTAGAAAGCAAGAGCGTGCTTCTCGCTCTCAAGCAGAGTGTGATCCATTGATGAGAACACTGCTGTGTGTTTCCCTTCAGAGATGGAGTTAAATCTCAGGCTCTGTGTCTTACTACAAGCAAGACTTCGTTAGAGGTAAGGGCAGTCACTTTTCAGTTCAAAGGAACTACATCATCCTCAAAGCTCACACGTTTCTCATCTTAAATGACAAGCATTGGATGTTAGAGGACCAGTGCTTTGTGTCACTTACAGAAACAGAGTTGGACTAGATATGGTCTGTATGTGTAGGAAACACCATTCTTTGTCCTCAGCGCACTCACGTTTCCTGCTGTCTTAGAGACTTTAGAAAGCAAGAGCGTGCTTTTCGCTCTAAAGCAGATTGTGATCCATGGATGAGAACTATGCTGTGTGTTTCCCTTCAGAAATGGAGTTAAATCCCAGACTCTGTGTCTTCCTACAAACAAGACTTCGTTTAAGGTAAGGGCAGTCACTTTTCTGCTCAATCCAACTACATCGTTCATGAAGCTCACACGTTTCCCATCTTTACTGACAAGCATTGGATGTTCGAGGACCAGTGCTTTGTATCAGTTTCAGAAGAAGAGTTGGACTACATATGGTCCGTATGTGTACGAAACTCCGTTCTTTTGTTCTGGGCACACGCAGATTTCCTGCTGTATTAGAGACTCTAGAAAGCAAGAGCGTGCTTTTCGCTCTAAAGCAGATTGTGATCCATGAATGAGAACTATGCTGTGTGTTTCCCTTCAGAGATGGAGTTAAATCCCAGGCTCTGTGTCTTACAACAAGCAAGACTTCGTTACAGGTAAGGGCAGTCACTTTTCAGTTCAAAGGAACTACATCATTCTCAAAGCTCACACGTTTCTCATCTTAACTGACAAGCATTGGATGTTAGAGGACCAGTGCTTTGTGTCACTTACAGAAACAGAGTTGGACTAGATATGGTCCGTATGTGTAGGAAACACCGTTCTTTTGTTCTCAGCGCACTCACGTTTCCTGCTGTCTTAGAGACTCTAGAAAGCAAGAGCATGCTTCTTGTTCTAAAGCAGAGTGTGATCAATGGATGAGAACACTTGTGTGTGTTTCACTTCAGAAAAGGAGTTAAATCCCAGGCTCTGAGTCTGACTACAAGCAAGACTTCGTTTCAGGTAAATGCAGTCACTTTTCTGCTCAAACGAACTACATCGTTCACGAAGATCACACGTTTCTCATCTTACCTGACAAGCATTGGATGTTAGAGGACCAGTGCGTTGTGTCACTTACAGAAACAGAGTTGGACTAGATATGGTCGGTATGTGTAGGAAACACCGTTCTTTTGTTCTCAGCGCACTCACGTTTCCTGCTGTCTTAGAGACTCTAGAAAGCAAGAGCGTGCTTCTTATTCTAATTCAGAGTGTGATCAATGGATGAGAACACTGCTGTGTGTTTCACTTCAGAAATGGAGTTAAATCCCAGGCTCTGAGTCTTCCTACAAGCAAGACTTCGTTTCAGGTAAGGGCAGTCACTTTTCTACTCAAACCAACTACATCATTCTCAAAGCTCACACGTTTCTCATCTTAACTGACAAGCATTGGATTTTAGAGGACCAGTGCTTTGTATCAGTTTCAGAAGCAGAGTTGGACTGGATATGGTCCGTATGTGTAGGAAACACCGTTCTTTTGTTCTCAGCACACTCACGTTTCCTGCTGTGTTAGAGACTCCAGAAAGCAAGAGCGTGCTTCTGGCTCTAAAGCAGAGTGTGACCCATGGATATGAACTCTGCTGTGTGTTTCCCTTCAGAGATGGAGTTAAATCCCAGGCTCTGTGTCTTACTACAAGAAAGACTTCGTTACAGGTAAGGGCAGTCACTTTTCAGTTCAAAGGTACTACATTATTCTCAAAGCTCACGCGTTTCTCATCTTAACTGACAAGCATTGGATGTTAGAGGACCAGTGCGTTGTGTCACTTACAGAAGCAGATTTGGACTAGATATGGTCCATATGTGTAGGAAACACCCTTCTTTTGTTCTGGGCACACTCAGATTACCTGCTGTATTAGAGACTCTAGAAAGCAAGAGCGTGCTTCTCACTCTAAAGCAGAGTGTGATCCATGGATGAGAACTCTGCTCTGTGTTTCCCTTCAGAGATGGAGTTAAATCCCAGGCTCTGTGTCTTACTACAAGCAAGACTTCGTTACAGGTAAGGGCAGTCACTTTTCAGTTCAAAGGAACTACATCATTCTAAAAGCTCACACGTTTCTCATCTTAACTGACAAGCAGGGGATGTTAGAGGACCAGTGCTTTGTGTCAGTTTCAGAAACAGAGTTGGACTAGATATGGTCCATATGTGTAGGAAACACAGTTCTTTTGTTCTCAGCGCACTCACGTTTCCTGCTGTCTTAGAGACTCTAGAAAGCAAGAGCGTGCTTCTTGTTCTAAAGCAGAGTGTGATCAATGGATGAGAACACTGCTGTGTGTTTCACTTCAGAAATGGAGTTAAATCCCAGGCTCTGAATCTTCCTACAAGCAAGACTTCATTTCAGGTAAGGGCAGTCAGTTTTCTGCTCAAAAGATCTACATCGTTCACGAAGATCACACGTTTCTCATCTTAACTGACAAGCATTGGACGTTAGAGGACCAGTGCATTGTATCAGTTTCAGAAGCAGATTTGGACTACATATGGTCCGTATGTGTAGGAAACACCGTTCTTTTGTTCTGGGCACACTCAGATTACCTGGTGTATTAGAGACTCTAGAAAGCAAGAGCGTGCTTCTCGCTCTCAAGCAGAGTGTGATCCATGGATGAGAACACTGCTGTGTGTTTCCCTTCAGAGATGGAGTTAAATCTCAGGCTCTGTGTCTTACTACAAGCAAGACTTCGTTAGAGGTAAGGGCAGTCACTTTTCAGTTCAAAGGAACTACATCATCCTCAAAGCTCACACGTTTCTCATCTTAAATGACAAGCATTGGATGTTAGAGGACCAGTGCTTTGTATCAGTTTCAGAAACAGAGTTGGACTAGATATGGTCTGTATGTGTAGGAAACACCATTCTTTGTCCTCAGCGCACTCACGTTTCCTGCTGTCTTAGAGACTTTAGAAAGCAAGAGCGTGCTTTTCGCTCTAAAGCAGATTGTGATCCATGGATGAGAACTATGCTGTGTGTTTCCCTTCAGAAATGGAGTTAAATCCCAGACTCTGTGTCTTCCTACAAACAAGACTTCGTTTAAGGTAAGGGCAGTCACTTTTCTGCTCAAACCAACTACATCGTTCATGAAGCTCACACGTTTCCCATCTTTACTTACAAGCATTGGATGTTCGAGGACCAGTGCTTTGTATCAGTTTCAGAAGAAGAGTTGGACTACATATGGTCCGTATGTGTACGAAACTCCGTTCTTTTGTTCTGGGCACACGCAGATTTCCTGCTGTATTAGAGACTCTAGAAAGCAAGAGCGTGCTTTTCGCTCTAAAGCAGATTGTGATCCATGGATGAGAACTATGCTGTGTGTTTCCCTTCAGAGATGGAGTTAAATCCCAGGCTCTGTGTCTTACAACAAGCAAGACTTCGTTACAGGTAAGGGCAGTCACTTTTCAGTTCAAAGGAACTACATCATTCTCAAAGCTCACACGTTTCTCATCTTAACTGACAAGCATTGGATGTTAGAGGACCAGTGCTTTGTGTCACTTACAGAAACAGAGTTGGACTAGATATGGTCCGTATGTGTAGGAAACACCGTTCTTTTGTTCTCAGCGCACTCACGTTTCCTGCTGTCTTAGAGACTCTAGAAAGCAAGAGCGTGCTTCTTGTTCTAAAGCAGAGTGTGATCAATGGATGAGAACACTTGTGTGTGTTTCACTTCAGAAAAGGAGTTAAATCCCAGGCTCTGAGTCTGACTACAAGCAAGACTTCGTTTCAGGTAAATGCAGTCACTTTTCTGCTCAAACGAACTACATCGTTCACGAAGATCACACGTTTCTCATCTTACCTGACAAGCATTGGATGTTAGAGGACCAGTGCGTTGTGTCACTTACAGAAACAGAGTTGGACTAGATATGGTCGGTATGTGTAGGAAACACCGTTCTTTTGTTCTCAGCGCACTCACGTTTCCTGCTGTCTTAGAGACTCTAGAAAGCAAGAGCGTGCTTCTTATTCTAATTCAGAGTGTGATCAATGGATGAGAACACTGCTGTGTGTTTCACTTCAGAAATGGAGTTAAATACCAGGCTCTGAGTCTTCCTACAAGCAAGACTTCGTTTCAGGTAAGGGCAGTCACTTTTCTACTCAAACCAACTACATCATTCTCAAAGCTCACACGTTTCTCATCTTAACTGACAAGCATTGGATTTTAGAGGACCAGTGCTTTGTATCAGTTTCAGAAGCAGAGTTGGACTGGATATGGTCCGTATGTGTAGGAAACACCATTCTTTTGTTCTCAGCACACTCACGTTTCCTGCTGTGTTAGAGACTCCAGAAAGCAAGAGCGTGCTTCTGGCTCTAAAGCAGAGTGTGACCCATGGATATGAACTCTGCTGTGTGTTTCCCTTCAGAGATGGAGTTAAATCCCAGGCTCTGTGTCTTACTACAAGAAAGACTTCGTTACAGGTAAGGGCAGTCACTTTTCAGTTCAAAGGTACTACATCATTCTCAAAGCTCACGCGTTTCTCATCTTAACTGACAAGCATTGGATGTTAGAGGACCAGTGCGTTGTGTCACTTACAGAAACAGAGTTGGACTAGATATGGTCCATATGTGTAGGAAACAGCGTTCTTTTGTTCTCAGCACACTCACGTTTCCTGCTGTCTTAGAGACTCTAGAAAGCAAGAGCATGCTTCTTGTTCTAAAGCAGAGTGTGATCAATGGATGAGAACACTGCTGTGAGTTTCACTTCAGAAATGGAGTTAAATCCCAGGCTGTGAGTCTTCCTACAAGCAAGACTTCGTTTCAGGTAAATGCAGTCACTTTTCTGCTCAAACGAACTACATCGTTCACGAAGATCACACGTTTCTCATCTTAAGTGACAAGCATTGGATGTTAGAGGACCAGTGCTTTGTGTCAGTTTCAGAAACAGAGTTGTACTAGATATGGTCCATATGTGTAGGAAACAACAGACTTTTGTTCTCAGCGCACTCACGTTACCTGCTGTCTTAGAGAATTTAGAAAGCAAGAGCATGCTTCTCGCTCTAAAGCAGATTGTGATCCATGGATGAGAACTCTGCTGTGTGTTTCCCTTCAGAAATGGAGTTAAATCCCAGACTCTGTGTCTGCCTACAAGCAAGACTTCGTTTAAGGTAAGGGCAGTCACTTTTCTGCTCAAGAGAACTACATCGTTCACTGAGCTCACACATTTCTCTTCTTAACAGACAAGCATTGGATGTTAGAGGACCAGTGCTTTGTATCAGTTTAAGAAGGAGAGTTGGACTAGATATGGTCCGTATGCGTAGGAAACACCGTTCTTTTGTTCTCAACACACTCTCGTTTCATGCTGTGTTAGAGACTCCAGAAAGCAAGAGCGTGCTTCTCGCTCTAAAGCAGAGTGTGATCCATGGATGAGAACTATGCTGTGTGTTTCCCTTCAGAAATGGAGTTAAATCCCAATCTCTGTGTCTTCCTACAAGCAAGACTTCGTTTCAGGTAACGGCAGTCACTTTTCAGCTCAAACGAACTACATCGCTCACTGAGCTCACACATTTCTCATCTTAACAGATAAGCATTGGATGTTAGAGGACCAGTGCTTTGTGTCAGTTTCAGAAACAGAGTTGTACTAGATATGGTCCATATGTGTAGGAAACAACAGACTTTTGTTCTCAGCGCACTCACGTTACCTGCTGTCTTAGAGAATTTAGAAAGCAAGAGCATGCTTCTCGCTCTAAAGCAGATTGTGATCCATGGATGAGAACTCTGCTGTGTGTTTCCCTTCAGAAATGGAGTTAAATCCCAGACTCTGTGTCTGCCTACAAGCAAGACTTCGTTTAAGGTAAGGGCAGTCACTTTTCTGCTCAAGAGAACTACATCGTTCACTGAGCTCACACATTTCTCTTCTTAACAGACAAGCATTGGATGTTAGAGGACCAGTGCTTTGTATCAGTTTAAGAAGGAGAGTTGGACTAGATATGGTCCGTATGCGTAGGAAACACCGTTCTTTTGTTCTCAACACACTCTCGTTTCATGCTGTGTTAGAGACTCCAGAAAGCAAGAGCGTGCTTCTCGCTCTAAAGCAGAGTGTGATCCATGGATGAGAACTATGCTGTGTGTTTCCCTTCAGAAATGGAGTTAAATCCCAATCTCTGTGTCTTCCTACAAGCAAGACTTCGTTTCAGGTAACGGCAGTCACTTTTCAGCTCAAACGAACTACATCGCTCACTGAGCTCACACATTTCTCATCTTAACAGATAAGCATTGGATGTTAGAGGACCAGTGCTTTGTGTCAGTTTCAGAAACAGAGTTGTACTAGATATGGTCCATATGTGTAGTAAACACCGTTCTTTTGTTCTCAGCGCACTCACGTTTCCTGCTGTCTTAGAGACTTTAGAAAGCAAGAGCGTGCGTCTCGCTCTAAAGCAGATTGTGATCCATGGATGAGACTATGCTCTGTGTTTCCCTTCAGAAATGGAGTTAAATCCCAGACTCTGTGTCTTCCTACAAGCAAGACTTCCTTTAAGGTAAGGGCAGTCACTTTTCTGCTCAAGCGAATTACATCGTTCACTGAGCTCACACATTTCTCTTCTTAACGGACAAGCATTGGATTTTAGAGGACCAGTGCTTTGTATCAGTTTAAGAAGGAGAGTTGGACTAGATATGGTCCGTATGTGTAGGAAACACCGTTCTTTTGTTCTCAGCACACTCACGTTTCCTGCTCTCTTAGAGAATCTAGAAAGCAAGAGCGTGCTTCTTGTTCCAAAGCAGAGTGTGATCAATGGATGAGAACACTGCTGTGTGTTTCACTTCAGAAATGGAGTTAAATCCCAGGCTCTGAGTCTTTGTACAAGCAAGACTTCGTTTCAGGTAAGGGCAGTCACTTTTCTGCTCAAACGAACTACATCGTTCACGAAGATCACACGTTTCTCATCTTAACTGACAAGCATTGGATGTTAGAGGACCAGTGCATTGTATCAGTTTCAGAAGCAGATTTGGACTACATATGGTCCGTATGTGTAGGAAACACCGTTCTTTTGTTCTGGGCACACTCAGATTACCTGCTGTATTAGAGACTCTAGAAAGCAAGAGCGTGCTTCTCACTCTAAAGCAGAGTGTGATCCATGGATGAGAACTCTGCTCTGTGTTTCCCTTCAGAGATGGAGTTAAATCCCAGGCTCTGTGTCTTACTACAAGCAAGACTTCGTTACAGGTAAGGGCAGTCACTTTTCAGTTCAAAGGAACTACATCATTCTCAAAGCTCACACGTTTCTCATCTTAACTGACAAGCAGGGGATGTTAGAGGACCAGTGCTTTGTGTCAGTTTCAGAAACAGAGTTGGACTAGATATGGTCCATATGTGTAGGAAACACCGTTCTTTTGTTCTCAGCGCACTCACGTTTCCTGCTGTCTTAGAGACTCTAGAAAGCAAGAGCGTGCTTCTTGTTCTAAAGCAGAGTGTGATCAATGGATGAGAACACTGCTGTGTGTTTCACTTCAGAAATGGAGTTAAATCCCAGGCTCTGAATCTTCCTACAAGCAAGACTTCATTTCAGGTAAGGGCAGTCAGTTTTCTGCTCAAAAGAACTACATCGTTCACGAAGATCACACGTTTCTCATCTTAACTGACAAGCATTGGACGTTAGAGGACCAGTGCATTGTATCAGTTTCAGAAGCAGATTTGGACTACATATGGTCCGTATGTGTAGGAAACACCGTTCTTTTGTTCTGGGCACACTCAGATTATCTGCTTCATTAGAGACTCTAGAAAGCAAGAGCGTGCTTCTCGCTCTAAAGCAGAGTGTGATCCATGGATGAGAACTATGCCTTGTGTTTCCCTTCAGAGATGGAGTTAAATCTCAGGCTCTGTGTCTTACTACAAGCAAGACTTCGTTAGAGGTAAGGGCAGTCACTTTTCAGTTCAAAGGAACTACATCATCCTCAAAGCTCACACGTTTCTCATCTTAAATGACAAACATTGGATGTTAGAGGACCAGTGCTTTGTGTCACTTTCAGAAACAGAGTTGGACTAGATATGGTCTGTATGTGTAGGAAACACCATTCTTTGTCCTCAGCGCACTCACGTTTCCTGCTGTCTTAGAGACTTTAGAAAGCAAGAGCGTGCTTTTCGCTCTAAAGCAGATTGTGATCCATGGATGAGAACTATGCTGTGTGTTTCCCTTCAGAAATGGAGTTAAATCCCAGACTCTGTGTCTTCCTACAAACAAGACTTCGTTTAAGGTAAGGGCAGTCACTTTTCTGCTCAAACCAACTACATCGTTCATGAAGCTCACACGTTTCCCATCTTTACTTACAAGCATTGGATGTTCGAGGACCAGTGCTTTGTATCAGTTTCAGAAGAAGAGTTGGACTACATATGGTCCGTATGTGTACGAAACTCCGTTCTTTTGTTCTGGGCACACGCAGATTTCCTGCTGTATTAGAGACTCTAGAAAGCAAGAGCGTGCTTTTCGCTCTAAAGCAGATTGTGATCCATGAATGAGAACTATGCTGTGTGTTTCCCTTCAGAGATGGAGTTAAATCCCAGGCTCTGTGTCTTACAACAAGCAAGACTTCGTTACAGGTAAGGGCAGTCACTTTTCAGTTCAAAGGAACTACATCATTCTCAAAGCTCACACGTTTCTCATCTTAACTGATAAGCATTGGATGTTAGAGGACCAGTGCTTTGTGTCACTTACAGAAACAGAGTTGGACTAGATATGGTCCGTATGTGTAGGAAACACCGTTCTTTTGTTCTCAGCGCACTCACGTTTCCTGCTGTCTTAGAGACTCTAGAAAGCAAGAGCGTGCTTCTTGTTCTAAAGCAGAGTGTGATCAATGGATGAGAACACTTGTGTGTGTTTCACTTCAGAAAAGGAGTTAAATCCCAGGCTCTGAGTCTGACTACAAGCAAGACTTCGTTTCAGGTAAATGCAGTCACTTTTCTGCTCAAACGAACTACATCGTTCACGATGATCACACGTTTCTCATCTTACCTGACAAGCATTGGATGTTAGAGGACCAGTGCGTTGTGTCACTTACAGAAACAGAGTTGGACTAGATATGGTCGGTATGTGTAGGAAACACCGTTCTTTTGTTCTCAGCGCACTCACGTTTCCTGCTGTCTTAGAGACTCTAGAAAGCAAGAGCGTGCTTCTTATTCTAATTCAGAGTGTGATCAATGGATGAGAACACTGCTGTGTGTTTCACTTCAGAAATGGAGTTAAATCCCAGGCTCTGAGTCTTCCTACAAGCAAGACTTCGTTTCAGGTAAGGGCAGTCACTTTTCCACTCAAACCAACTACATCATTCTCAAAGCTCACACGTTTCTCATCTTAACTGACAAGCATTGGATTTTAGAGGACCAGTGCTTTGTATCAGTTTCAGAAGCAGAGTTGGACTGGATATGGTCCGTATGTGTAGGAAACACCGTTCTTTTGTTCTCAGCACACCCACGTTTCCTGCTGTGTTAGAGACTCCAGAAAGCAAGAGCGTGCTTCTGGCTCTAAAGCAGAGTGTGACCCATGGATATGAACTCTGCTGTGTGTTTCCCTTCAGAGATGGAGTTAAATCCCAGGCTCTGTGTCTTACTACAAGAAAGACTTCGTTACAGGTAAGGGCAGTCACTTTTCAGTTCAAAGGTACTACATCATTCTCAAAGCTCACGCGTTTCTCATCTTAACTGACAAGCATTGGATGTTAGAGGACCAGTGCGTTGTGTCACTTACAGAAACAGAGTTGGACTAGATATGGTCCATATGTGTAGGAAACAGCGTTCTTTTGTTCTCAGCACACTCACGTTTCCTGCTGTCTTAGAGACTCTAGGAAGCAAGGGCATGCTTCTTGTTCTAAAGCAGAGGGTGATCAATGGATGATTACACTGCTGTGTGTTTCACTTCAGAAATGGAGTTAAATCACAAGCTCTGAGTCTTCCTACAAGCAAGACTTCGTTTCAGGTAAGGGCAGTCACTTGTCAGCTCAAAAGAATTACATCGTTCACGAAGCACACACGTTTCTCATCTTAACAGACAAGCATTGGATGTTAGAGGACCAGTGCTTTGTATCAGTTTCAGAAGCAGAGTTGGACTAGATATGGTCCGTATGTGTAGGAAACATCATTCTTTTGTTCTCAGCGCACTCACGTTTCCTGCTGTCTTACAGACTTTAGAAAGCAAGAGCGTGCTTCTCGCTCTAAAGCAGATTGTGATCCATGGATGAGAACTATGCTGTGTGTTTCCCTTCAGAAATGGAGTTAAATCGCAGACTTTGTGTCTTCCTATAAGCAAGACTTCGTTTAAGGTAAGGGCAGTCACTTTTCTGCTCAAACGAACTACATCGTTCATGAAGCTCACACATTTCCCATCTTAACTGACAAGCATTGGATGTTAGAGGGCCAGTGCTTTGTATCAGTTTCAGAAGAAGAGTTGGACTACATATGGTCCGTATGTGTACGAAACTCCGTTCTTTTGTTCTGGGCACACTCAGATTTCCTGCTGTATTGGAGACTCTAGAAAGCAAGAGGGTGCTTCTTGCTGTAAAGCAGAGTGTGATCCATGGGTGAGAACTATGCTGTGTGTTTCCCTTCAGAAATGGAGTTAAATCCCAGGCTCTGTGTCTTCCTGTAAGCAAGACTTCGTTTCAGGTAAGGGCAGTCACTTGTCATCTCAAACGAACTACATTGTTTACGAAGCTCACACGTTTCTCATCTTAACAGACAAGCATTGGATGTTAGAGGACCAGTGCTTTGTATCAGTTTCAGAAGCAGATTTGGACTACATATGGTCCGTATGTGTAGGAAACACCGTTCTTTTGTTCTGGGCACACTCATATTACCTGCTTTATTAGAGACTCTAGAAAGCAAGAGCGTGCTTCTCGCTCTAAAGCAGAGTGTGATCCACGGATGAGAACTCTGCTGTGTGTTTCCCTTCAGAGATGGAGGTCAATCCCAGGCTCTGTGACTTACTACAAGCAAGACTTCGTTACAGGTAAGGGCAGTAACTTTTCAGTTCAAAGAAACTACATCATATTCAAAGATCACACGTTTCTCATCTTAACTGACAAGCATTGGATGTTAGAGGACCAGTGCTTTGTGTCACTTTCAGAAACAGAGTTGTACTAGATATGGTCCATATGTGTAGGAAACAACGTACGTTTGTCCTCATCGCACTCACGTTTCCTGCTGTCTTAGAGAATTTAGAAAGCAAGAGCGTGCTTCTCGCTCTAAAGCAGATTGTGATCCATGGATGAGACTATGCTGTGTGTTTCCCATCAGAAATGGAGTTAAATCCCAGACTCTGTGTCTTCCTACAAGCAAGACTTCCTTTAAGGTAAGGGCAGTCACTTTTCTGCTCAAGCGAATTACATCGTTCACTGAGCTCACACATTTCTCTTCTTAACAGACAAGCATTGGATGTTAGAGGACCAGTGCTTTGTATCAGTTTAAGAAGGAGAGTTGGACTAGATATGGTCCATATGTGTAGGAAACACCGTTCTTTTGTTCTCAGCACACTCACGTTTCATGCTGTGTTAGAGACTCCAGAAAGCAAGAGCGTGCTTCTCGCTCTAAAGCAGAGTGTGATCCATGGATGAGAACTATGCTGTGTGTTTCATTCAGAAATGGAGTTAAATCCCAATCTCTGGGTCTTCCTACAAGCAAGACTTCGTTTCAGGTAACGGCAGTCACTTTTCAGCTCAAACGAACTACATTGCTCACTGAGCTCACATATTTCTCATCTTACAAGAAAAGCATTGGATGTTAGATGACCAGTGCTTTGTATCAGTTTCAGAAGGAGAGTTGGACTAGATATGGTCCATATGTGTAGGAAACACCGTTCTTTTGTTCTCAGCACACTCACGTTTCCTGCTCTCTTAGAGAATCTAGAAAGCAAGAGCGTGCTTCTTTTTCCAAAGCAGAGTGTGATCAATGGATGAGAACACTGCTGTGTGTTTCACTTCAGAAATGGAGTTAAATCCCAGGCTCTGAGTCTTTCTACAAGCAAGACTTCGTTTCAGGTATGTGCAGTCACTTTTCTGCTCAAACGAACTACATCGTTCACGAAGATCACACGTTTCTCATCTTAACTGACAAGCATTGGATGTTAGAGGACCAGTGCATTGTATCAGTTTCAGAAGCAGATTTGGACTACATATGGTCCGTATGTGTAGGAAACACCGTTCTTTTGTTCTGGGCACACTCAGATTACCTGCTGTATTAGAGACTCTAGAAAGCAAGAGCGTGCTTCTCACTCTAAAGCAGAGTGTGATCCATGGATGAGAACTCTGCTCTGTGTTTCCCTTCATAGATGGAGTTAATTCCCAGGCTCTGTGTCTTACTACAAGCAAGACTTCGTTACAGGTAAGGGCAGTCACTTTTCAGTTCAAAGGAACTACATCATTCTCAAAGCTCACACGTTTCTCATCTTAACTGACAAGCAGGGGATGTTAGAGGACCAGTGCTTTGTGTCAGTTTCAGAAACAGAGTTGGACTAGATATGGTCCATATGTGTAGGAAACACCGTTCTTTTGTTCTCAGCGCACTCACGTTTCCTGCTGTCTTAGAGACTCTAGAAAGCAAAAGCGTGCTTCTTGTTCTAAAGCAGAGTGTGATCAATGGATGAGAACACTTGTGTGTGTTTCACTTCAGAAAAGGAGTTAAATCCCAGGCTCTGAGTCTTCCTACAAGCAAGACTTCGTTTCAGGTAAATGCAGTCACTTTTCTGCTCAAACGAACTACATCGTTCACGAAGATCACACGTTTCTCATCTTAACTGACAAGCATTGGATGTTAGAGGACTAGTGCTTTGTGTCAGTTCAGAAACAGAGTTGTACTAGATATGGTCCATATGTGTAGGAAACAACCGACTTTTGTTCTCAGCGCACTCACGTTACCTGCTGTCTTAGAGAATTTAGAAAGCAAGAGCATGCTTCTCGCTCTAAAGCAGATTGTGATCCATGGATGAGAACTCTGCTGTGTGTTTCCCTTCAGAGATGGAGGTAAATCCCAGGCTCTGTGACTTACTACAAGCAAGACTTCGTTACAGGTAAGGCAGTCACTTTTCAGTTCAAAGGAACTACATCATTCTCAAAGCTCACACGTTTCTCATCTTAACTGACAAGCATTGGATGTTAGAGGACCAGTGCTTTGTGTCACTTTCAGAAACAGAATTGTACTAGATAGGGTCCATATGTGTAGGAAACAACGTACTTTTGTTCTCAGCGCACTCACCTTTCCTGCTGTCTTAGAGACTCTAGAAAGCAAGAGCGTGCTTCTTGTTCTAAAGCAGAGTGTGATCAATGGATGAGAACACTGCTGTGAGTTTCACTTCAGAAATGGAGTTAAATCCCAGGCTGTGAGTCTTCCTACAAGCAAGACTTCGTTTCAGGTAAATGCAGTCACTTTTCTGCTCAAACGAACTACATCGTTCACGAAGATCACACGTTTCTCATCTTAAGTGACAAGCATTGGATGTTAGAGGACCAGTGCTTTGTGTCAGTTTCAGAAACAGAGTTGTACTAGATATGGTCCATATGTGTAGGAAACAACAGACTTTTGTTCTCAGCGCACTCACGTTACCTGCTGTCTTAGAGAATTTAGAAAGCAAGAGCATGCTTCTCGCTCTAAAGCAGATTGTGATCCATGGATGAGAACTCTGCTGTGTGTTTCCCTTCAGAAATGGAGTTAAATCCCAGACTCTGTGTCTGCCTACAAGCAAGACTTCCTTTAAGTTAAGGGCAGTCACTTTTCTGCTCAAGCGAACTACATCGTTCACTGAGCTCACACATTTCTCTTCTTAACAGACAAGCATTGGATGTTAGAGGACCAGTGCTTTGTATCAGTTTAAGAAGGAGAGTTGGACTAGATATGGTCCGTATGCTTAGGAAACACCGTTCTTTTGTTCTCAGCACACTCTCGTTTCATGCTGTGTTAGAGACTCCAGAAAGCAAGAGCGTGCTTCTCACTCTAAAGCAGAGTGTGATCCATGGATGAGAACTATGCTGTGTGTTTCCCTTCAGAAATGGAGTTAAATCCCAATCTCTGTGTCTTCCTACAAGCAAGACTTCGTTTCAGGTAACGGCAGTCACTTTTCAGCTCAAACGAACTACATCGCTCACTGAGCTCACACATTTCTCATCTTAACAGATAAGCATTGGATGTTAGAGGACCAGTGCTTTGTGTCACTTTCAGAAACAGAGTTGTACTAGATATGGTCCATATGTGTAGTAAACACCGTTCTTTTGTTCTCAGCGCACTCAAGTTTCCTGCTGTCTTAGAGACTCTAGAAAGCAAGAGCGTGCTTCTTGTTCTAAAGCAGAGTGTGATCAATGGATGAGAACACTGCTGTGTGTTTCACTTCAGAAATGGAGTTAAATCCCAGGCTCTGAATCTTCCTACAAGCAAGACTTCGTTTCAGGTAAGGGCAGTCAATTTTCTGCTCAAAAGAACTACATCGTTCACGAAGATCACACGTTTCTCTTCTTAACTGACAAGCATTGGACGTTAGAGAACCAGTGCATTGTATCAGTTTCAGAAGCAGATTTGGACTACATATGGTCCGTATGTGTAGGAAACACCGTTCTTTTGTTCTGGGCACACTCAGATTACCTGGTGTATTAGAGACTCTAGAAAGCAAGAGCGTGCTTCTCGCTCTAAAGCAGAGTGTGATCCATGGATGAGAACTCTGCTGTGTGTTTCCCTTCAGAGATGGAGTTAAATCCCAGGCTCTGTGTCTTACTACAAGCAAGACTTCGTTACAGGTAAGGGCAGTCAGTTTTCAGTTCAAAGGAACTACATCATCCTCAAAGCTCAAACGTTTCTCATCTTAACTGACAAGCATTGGATGTTAGAGGTCCAGTGCTTTGTGTCAGTTTCAGAAACAGAGTTGGACTAGATATGGTCCGTATGTGTAGGAAACACCGTTCTTTGTTCTCAGCCCACTCACGTTTCCTGCTGTCTTAGAGACTTTAGAAAGCAAGAGCGTGCTTTTCGCTCCAAAGCAGATTGTGATGCATGGATGAGACCTATGCTGTGTGTTTCCCTTCAGAAATGGAATTAAATCCCAGACTCTGTGTCTTCCTACAAGCAAGACTTCGTTCAAGGTAAGGGCAGTCATTTTTCTGCTCAAACGAACTACATCATTCATGAAGCTCACACGTTTCCCAACTTAAATGACAAGCATTGGATGTTAGAGGACCAGTGCTTTGTATCAGTTTCAGAAGAAGAGTTGGACTACATATGTTCCGTATGTGTACGAAACTCCGTTCTTTTGTTCTGGGCACACTCAGATTTCCTGCTGTATTAGAGACTCTAGAAAGCAAGAGCTTGCTTCTTGCTGTAAAGCAGAGTGTGATCCATGGGTGAGAACTATGCTGTGTGTTTCCATCAGAAATGGAGTTAAATCCCAGGCTCTGTGTCTTCCTATTAGCAAGACTTCGTTTCAGGTAAGGGCAGTCACTTGTCATCTCAAACGAACTACATCGTTTACGAAGCTCACACGTTTCTCATCTTAACAGACAAGCATTGGATGTTAGAGGACCAGTGCTTTGTATCAGTTTCAGAAGCAGAGAAGGACTAGATATGGTCCGTATGTGTAGGAAACACCGTTCTTTTGTTCTCAGCACACTCACGTTTCCTGCTGTGTTAGAGACTCCAGAAAGCAAGAGCGTGCTTCTCGCTCTAAACCAGAGTGTGATCCATGGATGAGAACTCTGCTGTGTGTTTCCCTTCAGAGATGGAGTTAAATCCCAGGCTCTGTGTCTTACTACAAGCAAGACTTCGTTACAGGTAAGGGCAGTCAGTTTTCAGTTCAAAGGAACTACATCATTCTCAAAGCTCACACGTTTCTCATCTTAACTGACAAGCATTGGATGTTAGAGGACCAGTGCTTTGTGTCAGTTTCAGAAACAGAGTTGGACTAGGTATGGCCCGTATGTGTAGGAAACACCGTTCTTTTGTTCTCAGCACACTCACGTTTCCTGCTGTCTTAGAGACTCTAGAAAGCAAGAGCGTGCTTCTTGTTCTAAAGCAGAGTGTGATCAATGGATGAGAACTCTGCTGTGTGTTTCCCTTCAGAGATGGAGGTAAATCCCAGGCTCTGTGTCTTACTACAAGCAAGACTTCGTTACAGGTAAGGGCAGTCACTTTTCAGTTCAAAGGAACTACATCATCCTCAAAGCTCAAACGTTTCTCATCTTAACTGACAAGCATTGGATGTTAGAGGTCCAGTGCTTTGTGTCAGTTTCAGAAACAGAGTTGGACTAGATATGGTCCGTATGTGTAGGAAACACCGTTCTTTGTTCTCAGCCCACTCACGTTTCCTGCTGTCTTAGAGACTTTAGAAAGCAAGAGCGTGCTTTTCGCTCCAAAGCAGATTGTGATGCATGGATGAGACCTATGCTGTGTGTTTCCCTTCAGAAATGGAATTAAATCCCAGACTCTGTGTCTTCCTACAAGCAAGACTTCGTTCAAGGTAAGGGCAGTCACTTTTCTGCTCAAACGAACTACATCGTTCATGAAGCTCACACGTTTCCCAACTTAAATGACAAGCATTGGATGTTAGAGGACCAGTGCTTTGTATCAGTTTCAGAAGAAGAGTTGGACTACATATGGTCCGTATGTGTACGAAACTCCGTTCTTTTGTTCTGGGCACACTCAGATTTCCTGCTGTATTAGAGACTCTAGAAAGCAAGAGCGTGCTTCTTGCTGTAAAGCAGAGTGTGATCCATGGGTGAGAACTATGCTGTGTGTTTCCATCAGAAATGGAGTTAAATCCCAGGCTCTGTGTCTTCCTATTAGCAAGACTTCATTTCAGGTAAGGGCAGTCACTTGTCATCTCAAACGAACTACATCGTTTACGAAGCTCACACGTTTCTCATCTTAACAGACAAGCATTGGATGTTAGAGGACCAGTGCTTTGTATCAGTTTCAGAAGCAGAGTAGGACTAGATATGGTCCGTATGTGTAGGAAACACCGTTCTTTTGTTCTCAGCACACTCACGTTTCCTGCTGTGTTAGAGACTCCAGAAAGCAAGAGCGTGCTTCTCGCTCTAAACCACAGTGTGATCCATGGATGAGAACTCTGCTGTGTGTTTCCCTTCAGAGATGGAGTTAAATCCCAGGCTCTGTGTCTTACTACAAGCAAGACTTCGTTACAGGTAAGGGCAGTCAGTTTTCAGTTCAAAGGAACTACATCATTCTCAAAGCTCACACGTTTCTCATCTTAACTGACAAGCATTGGATGTTAGAGGACCAGTGCTTTGTGTCAGTTTCAGAAACAGAGTTGGACTAGGTATGGCCCGTATGTGTAGGAAACACCGTTCTTTTGTTCTCAGCGCACTCACGTTTCCTGCTGTCTTAGAGACTCTAGAAAGCAAGAGCGTGCTTCTTGTTCTAAAGCAGAGTGTGATCAATGGATGAGAACACTGCTGTGTGTTTCACTTCAGAAATGGAGTTAAATCCTAGGCTCTGAGTCTTCCTACAAGCAAGACTTCGTTTCAGGTAAGGGCAGTCACTTTTCTGCTCTAACGAACTACATCATTCACGAAGATCACACGTTTCTCATCTTAACTGACAAGCATTGGATTTTAGAGGACCAGTGCTTTGTATCAGTTTCAGAAGCAGAGTTGGACTATATAATGTCCTTATGTGTAGGAAACAGCGTTCTTTTGTTCTCAGCACACTCACTTTTCCTGTTGTCTTAGAGACTCTAGAAAGCAAGGGCATGCTTCTTGTTCTAAAGCAGAGGGTGATCAATGGATGATTACACTGCTGTGTGTTTCACTTCAGAAATGGAGTTAAATCCCAAGCTCTGAGTCTTCCTACAAGCAAGACTTCGTTTCAGGTAAGGGCAGTCACTTGTCAGCTCAAACGAATTACATCGTTCACGAAGCTCACACGTTTCTCATCTTAACAGACAAGCATTGGATGTTAGAGGACCAGTGCTTTGTATCAGTTTCAGAAGCAGAGTTGGACTAGATATGGTCCGTATGTGTAGGAAACACCGTTCTTTTGTTCTCAACACACTCACGTTTCCTGCTGTGTTATAGACTCCAGAAAGCAAGAGCGTGATTCTGGCTCTAAAGCAGAGTGTGATCCATGGATGAGAACTCTGCTGTGTGTTTCCCTTCAGAGATGGAGATAAATCCCAGGCCCTGTGTCTTACTGCAAGCAAGACCTCGTTACAGGTAAGGGCAGTCACTTTTCAGTTCAAAGGAACTACATCATTCTCAAAGCTCACAAGTTTCTCATCTTAACTGACAAGCATTGGATGTTAGAGGACCAGTGCTTTGTGTCACTTACAGAAACAGAGTTGGATTAGATATGGTCCGTATGTGTAGGAAACACCGTTCATTTTTTCTCAGTGCACTCACGTTTCCTGCTGTCTTAGAGACTCTAGAAAGCAAGAGCCTGCTTTTTGTTCTAAAGCAGAGTGTGATCAATGGATGAGAACACTGCTGTGTGTTTCACTTCAGAAATGGAGTTAAATCCCAGGCTCTGAGTCTTCCTACAAGCAAGACTTCGTTTCAGGTAAGGGCAGTCACTTTTCTGCTCAAACGAACTACATCGTTCACGAAGATCACACGTTTCTCATCTTAACTGACAAGCATTGGATGTTAGAGGACCAGTGCTTTGTGTCAGTTTCAGAAACAGAGTTGTACTAGATATGGTCCATATGTGTAGGAAACACCGTTCTTTTGTTCTCAGTGCACTCACGTTTCCTGCTGTCTTATTGACTCTAGAAAGCAAGAGCGTGCTTCTTGTTCTAAAGCAGAGTGTGATCAATGGATGAGAACACTGCTGTGTGTTTCACATTAGAAATGGAGTTAAATCCCAGGCACTGAGTCTTCCTACAAGCAATACTTCGTTTCAGGTAATGGCAGTCACTTTTCTGCTCAAACGAACTACATCGTTCACGAAGATCACACGATTCTCATCTTAACTGACAAGCATTGGATGTTAGAGGACCAGTGCATTGTATCAGTTTCAGAAGCAGATTTGGACTACATATGGTCTGTATGTGTAGGAAACACCGTTCTTTTGTTGTGGGCACACTCAGATTACCTGCTTTATTAGAGACTCTAGAAAGCAAGAGCGTGCTTCTCGCTCTAAAGCAGAGTGTGATCCATGGATGAGAACTCTGATGTGAGTTTCCCTTCAGAGATGGAGTTAAATACCAGGCTCTGTGTCTTACTACAAGCAAGACTTCGTTACAGGTAAGGGCAGTCACTTTTCTGCTCAAACGAACTACATCGTTCACGAAGCTCACATGTTTCTCATCTTAACAGACAAGCATTGGATGTTAGAGGACAAGTGCTTTGTGTCAGTTTCAGAAACAGAGTTGGACTAGTTATGGCCCGTATGTGTAGGAAACACCGTTCTTTTGTTCTCAGCACACTCACGTTTCCTGCTGTCTTAGAGACTCTAGAAAGCAAGAGCGTGCTTCTTGTTCTAAAGCAGAGGGTGATCAATGGATGATTACACTGCTGTGTGTTTCACTTCAGAAATGGAGTTAAATACCAAGCTCTGAGTCTTCCTACAAGCAAGACTTCGTTTCGGGTAAGGGCAGTCACTTGTCAGCTCAAACGAATTACATCGTTCACGAAGCTCACACGTTTCTCATCTTAACAGACAAGAATTGGAGGTTAGAGGACCAGTGCTTTGTATCATTTCAGAAGCAGAGTTGGACTTGATATGGTCCGTATGTGTAGAAAACACCGTTCTTTTGTTCTCAGCACACTCACGTTTCTTGCTGTGTTAGAGACTCCAGAAAGCAAGAGCGTGCTTCTCGCTCTAAAGCACAGTGTGATCCATGGATGAGAACTCTGCTGTGTGTTTCCCTTCAGAGATGGAGTTAAATCCCAGGCTCTGTGTCTTACAACAAGCACGACTTCGTTACAGGTAAGGGCAGTCAGTTTTCAGTTCAAAGGAACTACATCATTCTCAAAGCTCACACGTTTCTCATCTTAACTGACAAGCATTGGATGTTAGAGGACCAGTGCTTTGTATCACTTTCAGAAACAGAGTTGGACTAGATATGGTCCGTATGTGTAGGAAACACCGTTCTTTTGTTCTCAGCGCACTCACGTTTCCTGCTGTCTTAGAGACTCTAGAAAGCAAGAGCGTGATTCTTGTTCTAAAGCAGAGTGTGATCAATGGATGAGAACACTGCTGTGTGTTTCACTTCAGAAAAGGAGTTAAATCCCAGGCTCTGAGTCTTCCTACAAGCAAGACTTCGTTTCAGGTAAATGCAGTCACTTTTCTGCTCAAACGAACTACATCGTTCACGAAGATCACACGTTTCTCATCTTAACTGACAAGCATTGGATGTTAGAGGACCAGTGTTTTGTGTCAGTTTCAGAAGCAGATTTGGACTACATATGGTCTGTATGTGTAGGAAACACCGTTCTTTTGTTCTGGGCACACTCACATTACCTGCTGTATTAGTGACTCTAGAAAGCAAGAGCGTGCTTCTCGCTCTAAAGCAGAGTGTGATCCATGGAAGAGAACTCTGCTGTGTGTTTCCGTTCAGAGATGGAGGTAAATCCCAGGCTCTGTGACTTACAACAAGCAAGACTTCGTTACAGGTAAGGCAGTCACATTTCAGTTCAAAGGAACTACATCATTCTCAAAGCTCACACGTTTCTCATCTTAACTGACAAGCATTGGATGTTAGAGGACCAGTGCTTTGTGTCAGTTACAGAAACAGAGTTGGACTATATATGGTCCGTATGGGTAGGAAACACCGTTCTTTTGTTCTCAGCGCACTCACGTACCCTGCTGTCTTAGAGAATTTGAAAGCAAGAGCGTGCTTATCGCTCTAAAGCAGATTGTGATCAATGGATGAGAACACTGCTGTGTGTTTCACTTCAGAAATGGAGTTAAATCCCAGGCTCTGAGTCTTCCTACAAGCAAGACTTCGTTTCAGGTAAGGGCAGTCACTTTTCTGCTCAACTAACTACATCGTTCACAAAGATAACACGTTTCTCATCTTAACTGACAAGCATTGCATGTTAGAGGACAGGTGCATTGTATCAGTTTCAGAAGCAGATTTGGACTACATATGGTCCGTATGTGTAGGAAACACCGTTCTTTTGTTCTGGGCACACTCAGATTATCTGCTTCATTAGAGACTCTAGAAAGCAAGAGCGTGCTTCTCGCTCTAAAGCAGAGTGTGATCCATGGATGAGAACTATGCCTTGTGTTTCCCTTCAGAGATGGAGTTAAATCCCAGGCTCTGTGTCTTACTACAAGCAAGACTTCGTTACAGGTAAGGGCAGTCAGTTTTCTGCTCTAACGAACTACATCATTCACGAAGATCACACGTTTCTCATCTTAACTGACAAGCATTGGATTTTAGAGGACCAGTGCTTTGTATCAGTTTCAGAAGCAGAGTTGGACTATATAATGTCCTTATGTGTAGGAAACAGCGTTCTTTTGTTCTCAGCACACTCACTTTTCCTGCTGTCTTAGAGACTCTAGAAAGCAAGGGCATGCTTCTTGTTCTAAAGCAGAGGGTGATCAATGGATGATTACACTGCTGTGTGTTTCACTTCAGAAATGGAGTTAAATCCCAAGCTCTGAGTCTTCCTACAAGCAAGACATCGTTTCAGGTAAGGGCAGTCACTTGTCAGCTCAAATGAATTACATCGTTCACGAAGCTCACACGTTTCTCATCTTAACAGACAAGCATTGGATGTTAGAGGACCAGTGCTTTGTATCAGTTTCAGAGGAAGAGTTGGACTAGATATGGTCCGTATGTGTAGGAAACACCGTTCTTTTGTTCTCAGCACACTCACGTTTCCTGCTGTGTTAGAGACTCCAGAAAGCAAGAGCGTGATTCTGGCTCTAAAGCAGAGTGTGATCCATGGATGAGAACTCTGCTGTGTGTTTCCCTTCAGAGATGGAGATAAATCCCAGGCCCTGTGTCTTACTACAAGCAAGACCTCGTTACAGGTAAGGGCAGTCACTTTTCAGTTCAAAGGAACTACATCATTCTCAAAGATCACAAGTTTCTCATCTTAACTGACAAGCATTGGATGTTAGAGGACCAGTGCTTTGTGTCACTTACAGAAACAGAGTTGGACTAGATATGGTCCGTATGTGTAGGAAACACCGTTCTTTTTTTCTCAGCGCACTCACGTTTCCTGCTGTCTTAGAGACTCTAGAAAGCAAGAGCGTGCTTCTTGTTCTAAAGCAGAGTGTGATCAATGGATGAGAACACTGCTGTGTGTTTCACTTCAGAAATGGAGTTAAATCCCAGGCTCTGAGTCTTCCTACAAGCAAGACTTCGTTTCAGGTAAGGGCAGTCACTTTTCTGCTCCAACGAACTACATCGTTCACGAAGATCACACGTTTCTCATCTTAACTGACAAGCATTGGATGTTAGAGGACCAGTGCATTGTATCACTTTCAGAATCAGATTTGCACTACATATGGTCCGTATGTGTAGGAAAAACCGTTCTTTTGTTCTGGGCACACTCAGATTACCTGCTTTATTGGAGACTCTAGAAAGCAAGTGCGTGCTTCTTGTTCTAAAGCAGAGTGTGATGAATGGATGAGAACACTGCTGTGTGTTTCACTTCAGAAATGGAGTTAAATCCCAGGCTCTGAGTCTTCCTACAAGCAAGACTTCGTTTCAGGTAAGGGCAGTCACTTTTCTGCTCAAACGAACTACATCGTTCACGAAGATCACACGTTTCTCATCTTAACTGACAAGCATTGGATGTTAGAGGACCAGTGCTTTGTGTCAGTTTCAGAAACAGAGTTGTACTAGATATGGTCCATATGTGTAGGAAACAACATACTTTTGTTCTCAGCGCACTGACATTTCCTGCTGTCTTAGAGAATTTAGAAAGCAAGAGCGTGCTTCTCGCTCTAAAGCAGATTGTGATCCATGGATGAGAACTATGCTGTGTGTTTCCCTTCAGAAATGGAGTTAAATCCCAGACTCTGTGTCTTCCTACAAGCAAGACTTCGTTTAAGTTAAGGGCAGTCACTTTTCTGCTCAAACGAACTACATCATTCACGAAGATCACACGTTTCTCATCTTAACTGACAAGCATTGGATGTTAGAGGACCAGTGCTTTGTGTCACTTACAGAAACAGAGTTGGACTAGATATGGTCCGTATGTGTAGGAAACACCGTTCTTTTGTTCTCAGTGCACTCACGTTTCCTGCTGTCTTAGAGACTCTAGAAAGCAAGAGCGTGCTTCTTGTTCTAAAGCAGAGTGTGATCAATGGATGAGAACACTGCTGTGTGTTTCACATTAGAAATGGAGTTAAATCCCAGGCTCTGAGTCTTCCTACAAGCAAGACTTCGTTTCAGGTAAGGGCAGTCACTTTTCTGCTCAAACGAACTACATCGTTCACGAAGATCACACGTTTCTCATCTTAACTGACAAGCATTGGATGTTAGAGGACCAGTGCATTGTATCAGATTCAGAAGCAGATTTGGACTACATATGGTCTGTATGTGTAGGAAACACCGTTCTTTTGTTCTCAGCACACTCACGTTTCTTGCTGTGTTAGAGACTCCAGAAATCAAGAGCGTGCTTCTCGCTCTAAAGCAGAGTGTGATCCATGGATGAGAACTCTGCTGTGTGTTTCCCTTCAGAGATGGAGTTAAATCCCAGGCTCTGTGTCTTACAACAAGCAAGACTTCGTTACAGGTAAGGGCAGTCAGTTTTCAGTTCAAAGGAACTACATCATTCTCAAAGCTCACACGTTTCTCATCTTAACTGACAAGCATTGGATGTTAGAGGACCAGTGCTTTGTATCATTTTCAGAAGAAGAGTTGGACTACATATGGTCCGTATGTGTACGAAACTCCATTCTTTTGTTCTGGGCACACTCAGATTTCCTGCTGTATTAGAGACTCTAGAAAGCAAGAGCGTGCTTCTTGCTGTAAAGCAGAGTGTGATCCATGGGTGAGAACTATGCTGTGTGTTTCCCTTCAGAAATGGAGTTAAATCCCAGGCTCTGTGTCTTCCTATTAGCAAGACTTCGTTTCAGGTAAGGGCAGTCACTTGTCATCTCAAACGAACTACATCGTTTACGAAGCTCACACGTTTCTCATCTTAACAGACAAGCATTGGATGTTAGAGGACCAGTGCTTTGTATCAGTTTCAGAAGCAGAGTAGGACTAGATATGGTCCGTGTGTGTAGGAAACACCGTTGTTTTGTTCTCAGCGCACTAACGTTTCCTGCTGTCTTAGAGACTCTAGAAAGCAAGAGTGTGCTTCTTGTTCTAAAGCAGAGGGTGATCAATGGATGATTACACTGCTGTGTGTTTCACTTCAGAAATGGAGTTAAATCCCAAGCTCTGAGTCTTCCTACAAGGAAGACTTCGTTTCAGGTAAGGGCAGTCACTTGTCAGCTCAAACGAATTACATCGTTCACGAAGCTCACACGTTTCTCATCTTAACAGACAAGCATTGGATGTTAGAGGTCCAGTGCTTTGTGTCACTTACAGAAACATAGTTGGACTAGATATGGTCCGTAGGTGTAGGAAACACCGTTCTTTTGTTCTCAGCGCACTCACGTTTCCTGCTGTCTTAGAGACTCTAGAAAGCAAGAGCGTGCTTCTTGTTCTAAAGCAGAGTGTGATCAATGGATGATTACACTGCTGTGTGTTTCACTTCAGAAATGGAGTTAAATCCCAGGCTCTGAGTCTTCCTACAAGCAAGACTTCGTTTCAGGTAAGGGCAGTCACTTTTCTGCTCAAACGAACTACATCGTTCACGAAGATCACACGTTTCTCATCTTAACTGACAAGCATTGGATGTTAGAGGACAAGTTCATTGTATCACTTTCAGAATCAGATTTGGACTACATATGGTCCGTATGTGTAAGAAAAACCGTTCTTTTGTTCTGGGCACACTCAGATTACCTGCTTTATTAGAGACCCTAGAAAGCAAGGGCATGCTTCTTGTTCTAAAGCAGAGTGTGATCAATGGATGATTACACTGCTGTGTGTTTCACTTCAGAAATGGAGTTAAATCACAGGCTCTGAGTCTTCCTACAAGCAAGACCTGGTTTAAGGTAAGGGCAGACACTTTTCTGCTCAAAGGAACTACATCGTTCACGAAGATCACACGTTTCTCATCTTAACTGACAAGCATTGGATGTTAGAGGACCAGTGCATTGTATCAGTTTCAGAAACAGATTTGGACTACATATGTTCCGTATGTGTAGGAAACACCGTTATTTTGTTCTGGGCACACTCAGATTACCTGCTGTATAAGAGACTCTAGAAAGCAAGAGCGTGCTTCTCGCTCTAAAGCAGAGTGTGATCCATGGATGAGAACTCTGCTGTGTGTTTTCCTTCAGTGATGGAGGTAAATCCCAGGCTCTGTGTCTTACTACAAGCAAGACTTCGTTACAGGTAAGGGCAGTCACTTTTCAGTTCAAAGGAACTACATCATTCTCAAAGGTCACACGTTTCTCATCTTAGCTGACAAGCATTGGATGTTAGAGGACCAGTGCTTTGTGTCAGTTTCAGAAACAGAGTTGTACTAGATATGATCCATATGTGTAGGAAACAACATACTTTTGTTCTCAGCGCACTCACGTTTCCTGCTTGTCTTGGAGACTTTAGAATGCAAGAGCGTGCTTCTCGCTCTAAAGCAGATTGTGATCCATAGATGAGAACTATGCTGTGTGTTTCCCTTCAGAAATGGAGTTAAATCCCAGACTCTGTGTCTTCCTACAAGCAAGACTTCGTTTCAGGTAAGGGCAGTCACTTTTCTGCTCAAACGAACTACATCGTTCATGAAGCTCACACGTTTCCCATCTTAACTGACAAGCATTGGATGTTAGAGGACCAGTGCATTGTATCAGTTTCAGAAGGAGATTTGGACTACATATGGTCCTTATGTGTAGGAAAAACCGTTCTTTTGTTCTGTGCGCACTCAGATTACCTGAGTTATTAGAGACTCTAGAAAGCAAGAGCGTGCTTCTTGTTCTAAAGCAGAGTGTGATCAATGGATGAGAACACTGCTGTGTGTTTCACTTCAGAAAAGGAGTTAAATCCCAGGCTCTGAGTCTTCCTACAAGCAAGACTTCGTTTCAGGTAAATGCAGTCACTTTTCTGCTCAAACGAACTACATCGTTCAGGAAGATCACATGTTTCTCATCTTAACTGACAAGCATTGGATGTTAGAGGCCCAGTGCATTGTATCAGTTTCAGAAGCAGATTTGGACTACATATGGTCCGTATGTGTAGGAAACACCGTTCTTTTGTTCTGGGCACACTCAGATTACCTGCTGTATTAGAGAATCTAGAAAGCAAGAGCATGCTTCTCGCTCTAAAGCAGAGTGTGATCCATGGATGAGAACTCTGCTGTGTGTTTCCCTTCAGAGATGGAGGTAAATCCCAGGCTCTGTGTCTTACTACAAGCAAGATATCGTTACAGGTAAGGGCAGTCACTTTTCAGTTCAAAGGAACTACATCATTCTCAAAGCTCACACGTTTCTCATCTTAACTGACAAGCATTGGATGTTACAGGACCAGTGCTTTGTGTCAGTTTCAGAAACAGAGTTGTACTAGATATGGTCCATATGTGTAGGAAACAACATACTTTTGTTCTCAGCGCACTCACGTTTCCTGCTGTCTTAGAGAATTTGAAAGCAAGAGCGTGCTTCTCGCTCTAAAGCAGAGTGTGATCCATGGATGAGAACTCTGCTGTGTGTTTCCCTTCAGAGATGGAGTTAAATCCCATGCTCTGTGTCTTACTACAAGCAAGACGTCGTTACAGGTAAGGGCAGTCACTTTTCAGTTCAAAGGAACTATATCATTATCAATGCTTACACGTTTCTCATCTTAACTGACAAGCATTGGATGTTAGAGGACCAGTGCTTTGTGTCAGTTTCAGAAACAGAGTTGGACTAGGTATGGCCCGTATGTGTAGGAAACACCGTTTTTTGTTCTCAGCGCACTCACGTTTCCTGCTGTCTTAGAGACTCTAGAAAGCAAGATCGTGCTTCTTGTTCTAAAGCAGAGTGTGATCAATGAATGAGAACACTGCTGTGTGTTTCACTTCAGAAATGGAGTTAAATCCCAGGCTCTGAGTCTTCCTACAAGCAAGACTTCGTTTCAGGTAAGGGCAGTCACTTTTCTGCTCTAACGAACTACATCATTCACGAAGTTCACACGTTTCTCATCTTAACTGACAAGCTTTGGATTTTAGAGGACCAGTGCTTTGTATCAGTTTCAGAAGCAGAGTTGGACTATATAATGTCCTTATGTGTAGGAAACAGCGTTCTTTTGTTCTCAGCACACTCACGTTTCCTGCTGTCTTAGAGACTGTAGAAAGCAAGGGCATGCTTCTTGTTCTAAAGCAGAGGGTGATCAATGGATGATTACACTGCTGTGTGTTTCACTTCAGAAATGGAGTTAAATCCCAAGCTCTGAGTCTTCCTACAAGCAAGACTTCGTTTCAGGTAAGGGCAGTCACTTGTCAGCTCAAACGAATTACATCGTTCACGAAGCTCACACGTTTCTCATCTTAACAGACAAGCATTGGATGTTAGAGGACCAGTGCTTTGTATCAGTTTCAGAAGCAGTGTTGGACTAGATATGGTCCGTATGTGTAGGAAACACCGTTCTTTTGTTCTCAGCACACTCACGTTTCCTGCTGTGTTAGAGACTCCAGAAAGCAAGAGCGTGATTCTGGCTCTAAAGCAGAGTGTGACCCATGGATGAGAACTCTGCTGTGTGTTTCCCTTCAGAGATGGAGTTAAATCCCAGGCTCTGTGTCTTACAACAAGCAAGACTTCGTTACAGGTAAGGGAAGTCACTTTTCAGTTCAAAGGAACTACATCATTCTCAGAGCTCACACGTTTCTCATCTTAACTGACAAGCATTGGATGTTAGAGGACCAGTGCTTTGTGTCACTTACAGAAACATAGTTGGACTAGATATGGTCCGTATGTGTAGGAAACACCGTTCTTTTGTTCTCAGCGCACTCACGTTTCCTGCTGTCTTAGAGACTCTAGAAAGCAAGAGCGTGCTTCTTGTTCTAAAGCAGAGTGTGATCAATGGATGATTACACTGCTGTGTGTTTCACTTCAGAAATGGAGTTAAATCCCAGGCTCTGAGTCTCCCTACAAGCAAGACTTCGTTTCAGGTAAGGGCAGTCACTTTTCTGCTCAAACGAACTACATCGTTTACGAAGATCACACGTTTCTCATCTTAACTGACAAGCATTGGATGTTAGAGGACCAGTTCATTGTATTACTTTCAGAATCAGATTTGGACTACATATGGTCCGTATGTGTAGGAAAAACCGTTCTTTTGTTCTGGGCACACTCAGATTACCTGATTTATTAGAGACCCTAGAAAGCAAGGGCATGCTTCTTGTTCTAAAGCAGAGTGTGATCAATGGATGATTACACTGCTGTGTGTTTCACTTCAGAAATGGAGTTAAATCCCAGGCTCTGAGTCTTCCTACAAGCAAGACCTCGTTTAAGGTAAGGGCAGACACTTTTCTGCTCAAAGGAACTACATCGTTCACGAAGATCACACGTTTCTCATCTTAACTGACAAGCATTGGATGTTAGAGGACCAGTGCATTGTATCAGTTTCAGAAACAGATTTGGACTACATATGGTCCGTATGTGTAGGAAACACCGTTCTTTTGTTCTGGGCACACTCAGATTACCTGCTGTATAAGAGACTCTAGAAAGCAAGAGCGTGCTTCTTGCTCTAAAGCAGAGTGTGATCCATGGATGAGAACTCTGCTGTGTGTTTTCCTTCAGAGATGGAGGTAAATCCCAGGCTCTGTGTCTTACTACAAGCAAGACTTCTTTACAGGTAAGGGCAGTCACTTTTCAGTTCAAAGGAACTACATCATTCTCAAAGGTCACACGTTTCTCATCTTAACTGAAAGCATTGGATGTTAGAGGACCAGTGCTTTGTGTCAGTTTCAGAAACAGAGTTGTACTAGATATGATCCATATGTGTAGGAAACAACATACTTTTGTTCTCAGCGCACTCACGTTTCCTGCTTGTCTTGGAGACTTTAGAATGCAAGAGCGTGCTTCTCGCTCTAAAGCAGATTGTGATCCATGGATGAGAACTATGTTGTGTGTTTCCCTTCAGAAATGGAGTTAAATCCCAGACTCTGTGTCTTCCTACAAGCAAGACTTCTTTCAGGTAAGGGCAGTCACTTTTCTGCTCAAACAAACTACATCGTTCATGAAGCTCACACGTTTCCCATCTTAACTGACAAGCATTGGATGTTAGAGGACCAGTGCATTGTATCAGTTTCAGAAGCAGATTTGGACTACATATGGTCCGTATGTGTAGGAAAAACCGTCCTTTATTCTGTGCGCACTCAGATTACCTGCTTTATTAGAGACTCTAGAAAGCAAGAGCGTACTTCTTGTTCTAAAGCAGAGTGTGATCAATGGATGAGAACACTGCTGTGTGTTTCACTTCAGAAAAGGAGTTAAATCCCAGGCTCTGAGTCTTCCTACAAGCAAGACTTCGTTTCAGGTAAATGCAGTCACTTTTCTGCTCAAACGAACTACATCGTTCACGAAGATCACATGTTTCTCATCTTAACTGACAAGCATTGGATGTTAGAGGACCAGTGCACTGTATCAGTTTCAGAAGCAGATTTGGACTACATATGGTCCGTATGTGTAGGAAACACCGTTCTTTTGTTCTGGGCACACTCAGATTACCTGCTGTATTAGAGAATCTAGAAAGCAAGAGCATGCTTCTCGCTCTAAAGCAGAGTGTGATCCATGGATGAGAACTCTGCTGTGTGTTTCCCTTCAGAGATGGAAGTAAATCCCAGGCTCTGTGTCTTACTACAAGCAAGATATCGTTACAGGTAATGGCAGTCACTTTTCAGTTCAAAGGAACTACATCATTCTCAAAGCTCACACGTTTCTCATCTTAACTGACAAGCATTGGTTGTTACAGGACCAGTGCTTTGTGTCAGTTTCAGAAACAGAGTTGTACTAGATATGGTCCATATGTGTAGGAAACAACATACTTTTGTTCTCAGCGCACTCACGTTTCCTGCTGTCTTAGAGAATTTGAAAGCAAGAGCGTGCTTCTCGCTCTAAAGCAGAGTGTGATCCATGGATGAGAACTCTGCTGTGTGTTTCCCTTCAGAGATGGAGTTAAATCCCATGCTCTGTGTCTTACTACAAGCAAGACGTCGTTACAGGAAAGGGCAGTCACTTTTCAGTTCCAAGGAACTATATCATTATCAATGCTTACACGTTTCTCATCTTAACTGACAAGCATTGGATGTTAGAGGACCAGTGCTTTGTGTCAGTTTCAGAAACAGAGTTGGACTAGGTATGGCCCGTATGTGTAGGAAACACCGTTTTTTGTTCTCAGCGCACTCACGTTTCCTGCTGTCTTAGAGACTCTAGAAAGCAAGATCGTGCTTCTTGTTCTAAAGCAGAGTGTGATCAATGAATGAGAACACTGCTGTGTGTTTCACTTCAGAAATGGAGTTAAATCCCAGGCTCTGAGTCTTCCTACAAGCAAGACTTCGTTTCAGGTAAGGGCAGTCACTTTTCTGCTCTAACGAACTACATCATTCACGAAGTTCACACGTTTCTCATCTTAACTGACAAGCTTTGGATTTTAGAGGACCAGTGCTTTGTATCAGTTTCAGAAGCAGAGTTGGACTATATAATGTCCTTATGTGTAGGAAACAGCGTTCTTTTGTTCTCAGCACACTCACGTTTCCTGCTGTCTTAGAGACTGTAGAAAGCAAGGGCATGCTTCTTGTTCTAAAGCAGAGGGTGATCAATGGATGATTACACTGCTGTGTGTTTCACTTCAGAAATGGAGTTAAATCCCAAGCTCTGAGTCTTCCTACAAGCAAGACTTCGTTTCAGGTAAGGGCAGTCACTTGTCAGCTCAAACGAATTACATCGTTCACGAAGCTCACACGTTTCTCATCTTAACAGACAAGCATTGGATGTTAGAGGACCAGTGCTTTGTATCAGTTTCAGAAGCAGTGTTGGACTAGATATGGTCCGTATGTGTAGGAAACACCGTTCTTTTGTTCTCAGCACACTCACGTTTCCTGCTGTGTTAGAGACTCCAGAAAGCAAGAGCGTGATTCTGGCTCTAAAGCAGAGTGTGACCCATGGATGAGAACTCTGCTGTGTGTTTCCCTTCAGAGATGGAGTTAAATCCCAGGCTCTGTGTCTTACAACAAGCAAGACTTCGTTACAGGTAAGGGAAGTCACTTTTCAGTTCAAAGGAACTACATCATTCTCAGAGCTCACACGTTTCTCATCTTAACTGACAAGCATTGGATGTTAGAGGACCAGTGCTTTGTGTCACTTACAGAAACATAGTTGGACTAGATATGGTCCGTATGTGTAGGAAACACCGTTCTTTTGTTCTCAGCGCACTCACGTTTCCTGCTGTCTTAGAGACTCTAGAAAGCAAGAGCGTGCTTCTTGTTCTAAAGCAGAGTGTGATCAATGGATGATTACACTGCTGTGTGTTTCACTTCAGAAATGGAGTTAAATCCCAGGCTCTGAGTCTCCCTACAAGCAAGACTTCGTTTCAGGTAAGGGCAGTCACTTTTCTGCTCAAACGAACTACATCGTTTACGAAGATCACACGTTTCTCATCTTAACTGACAAGCATTGGATGTTAGAGGACCAGTTCATTGTATTACTTTCAGAATCAGATTTGGACTACATATGGTCCGTATGTGTAGGAAAAACCGTTCTTTTGTTCTGGGCACACTCAGATTACCTGATTTATTAGAGACCCTAGAAAGCAAGGGCATGCTTCTTGTTCTAAAGCAGAGTGTGATCAATGGATGATTACACTGCTGTGTGTTTCACTTCAGAAATGGAGTTAAATCCCAGGCTCTGAGTCTTCCTACAAGCAAGACCTCGTTTAAGGTAAGGGCAGACACTTTTCTGCTCAAAGGAACTACATCGTTCACGAAGATCACACGTTTCTCATCTTAACTGACAAGCATTGGATGTTAGAGGACCAGTGCATTGTATCAGTTTCAGAAACAGATTTGGACTACATATGGTCCGTATGTGTAGGAAACACCGTTCTTTTGTTCTGGGCACACTCAGATTACCTGCTGTATAAGAGACTCTAGAAAGCAAGAGCGTGCTTCTTGCTCTAAAGCAGAGTGTGATCCATGGATGAGAACTCTGCTGTGTGTTTTCCTTCAGAGATGGAGGTAAATCCCAGGCTCTGTGTCTTACTACAAGCAAGACTTCTTTACAGGTAAGGGCAGTCACTTTTCAGTTCAAAGGAACTACATCATTCTCAAAGGTCACACGTTTCTCATCTTAACTGAAAGCATTGGATGTTAGAGGACCAGTGCTTTGTGTCAGTTTCAGAAACAGAGTTGTACTAGATATGATCCATATGTGTAGGAAACAACATACTTTTGTTCTCAGCGCACTCACGTTTCCTGCTTGTCTTGGAGACTTAAGAATGCAAGAGCGTGCTTCTCGCTCTAAAGCAGATTGTGATCCATGGATGAGAACTATGTTGTGTGTTTCCCTTCAGAAATGGAGTTAAATCCCAGACTCTGTGTCTTCCTACAAGCAAGACTTCTTTCAGGTAAGGGCAGTCACTTTTCTGCTCAAACAAACTACATCGTTCATGAAGCTCACACGTTTCCCATCTTAACTGACAAGCATTGGATGTTAGAGGACCAGTGCATTGTATCAGTTTCAGAAGCAGATTTGGACTACATATGGTCCGTATGTGTAGGAAAAACCGTCCTTTATTCTGTGCGCACTCAGATTACCTGCTTTATTATAGACTCTAGAAAGCAAGAGCGTACTTCTTGTTCAAAAGCAGAGTGTGATCAATGGATGAGAACACTGCTGTGTGTTTCACTTCAGAAAAGGAGTTAAATCCCAGGCTCTGAGTCTTCCTACAAGCAAGACTTCGTTTCAGGTAAATGCAGTCAGTTTTCTGCTCAAACAAACTACATCATTCACGAAGATCACATGTTTCTCATCTTAACTGACAAGCATTGGATGTTAGAGGACCAGTGCACTGTATCAGTTTCAGAAGCAGATTTGGACTACATATGGTCCGTATGTGTAGGAAACACCGTTCTTTTGTTCTGGGCACACTCAGATTACCTGCTGTATTAGAGAATCTAGAAAGCAAGAGCATGCTTCTCGCTCTAAAGCAGAGTGTGATCCATGGATGAGAACTCTGCTGTGTGTTTCCCTTCAGAGATGGAAGTAAATCCCAGGCTCTGTGTCTTACTACAAGCAAGATATCGTTACAGGTAATGGCAGTCACTTTTCAGTTCAAAGGAACTACATCATTCTCAAAGCTCACACGTTTCTCATCTTAACTGACAAGCATTGGATGTTACAGGACCAGTGCTTTGTGTCAGTTTCAGAAACAGAGTTGTACTAGATATGGTCCATATGTGTAGGAAACAACATACTTTTGTTCTCAGCGCACTCACGTTTCCTGCTGTCTTAGAGAATTTGAAAGCAAGAGCGTGCTTCTCGCTCTAAAGCAGATTGTGATCCATGGATGAGAACACTGCTGTGTGTTTCACTTCAGAAATGGAGTTAAATCCCAGGCTCTGAATCTTCCTACAAGCAAGACTTCGTTTCAGGTAAGGGCAGTCACTTGTCAGCTCAAACGAATAACATCGTTCATGAAGCTCACACGTTTCTCATCTTAACAGACAAGCATTGGATGTTAGAGGACCAGTGCTTTGTATCAGTTTCAGAAGCAGAGTTGGACTAGATATGGTCCGTATGTGTAGGAAACACCGTTCTTTTGTTCTCAGCACACTCACGTTTCCTGCTGTGTTAGAGACTCCAGAAAGCAAGAGCATGATTCTGGCTCTAAAGCAGAGTGTGATCCATGGATGAGAACTCTGCTGTGTGTTTCCCTTCAGAGATGGAGTTAAATCCCAGGCTCTGTGTCTTACAACAAGCAAGACTTCGTTACAGGTAAGGGCAGTCACTTTTCAGTTCAAAGGAACTACATCATTCTCAAAGCTCACACGTTTCTCATCTTAACTGACAAGCATTGGATGTTAGAGGACCAGTGCTTTGTGTCACTTACAGAAACATAGTTGGACTAGATATGGTCCTTATGTGGATTAAACACCGTTCTTTTGTTCTCAGCGCAGTCACGTTTCCTGCTGTCTTAGAGACTCTAGAAAGCAAGAGCGTGCTTCTTGTTCTAAAGCAGAGTGTGATCAATGGATGATTACACTGCTGTGTGTTTCACTTCAGAAATGGAGTTAAATCCCAGGCTCTGTGTCTTACTACAAGCAAGACTTCGTTACAGGTAAGGGCAGTCACTTTTCAGTTCAAAGGAACTACATCATTCTCAAAGGTCACACGTTTCTAATCTTAACTGACAAGCATTGGATGTTAGAGGACCAGTGCTTTGTGTCAGTTTCAGGTACAGAGTTGTACTAGATATGATCCATATGTGTAGGAAACAACATTCTTTTGTTCTCAGCGCACTCACGTTTCCTGCTTGTCTTGGAGACTTTAGAATGCAAGAGCGTGCTTCTCGCTCTAAAGCAGATTGTGATCCATGGATGAGAACTATGCTGTGTGTTTCCCTTCAGAAATGGAGTTAAATCCCAGGCTCTGAATCTTCCTACAAGCAAGACTTCGTTTCAGGTAAGGGCAGTCACTTTTCTGCTCAACGAACTACATCGTTCACAAAGATAACACGTTTCTCATCTTAACTGACAAGCATTGCATGTTAGAGGACCAGTGCATTGTATCAGTTTCAGAAGCAGATTTGGACTACATATGGTCGGTACGTGTAGGAAACACCATTCTTTTGTTCTGGGCACGCTCATATTATCTGCTTCATTAGAGACTCTAGAAAGCAAGAGCGTGCTTCTCGCTCTAAAGCAGAGTGTGATCCATGGATGAGAACACTGCTGTGTGTTTCCCTTCAGAGATGGAGTTAAATCCCAGGCTCTGTGTCTTACTACAAGCAAGACTTCGTTTAAGGTAAGGGCAGTCACTTTTCTGCTCAAACGAACTACATCGTTCACGAAGCTCACATGTTTCTCATCTTAACAGACAAGCATTGGATGTTAGAGGACCAGTGCTTTGTATCAGTTTCAGAAGCTGAGTTGGACTAGATATGGTCCGTATGTGTAGGTAACACCGTTCTTTTGTTCTCAGCACACTCACGTTTCCTGCTGTGTTAGAGAATCCAGAAAGCAAGGGCGTGCTTCTCGCTCTAAAGCAGAGTGTGATCCATGGATGAGAACTCTGCTGTGTGTTTCCCTTCAGAGATGGAGATAAATCCCAGGCTCTGTGTCTTACTACAAGCAAGACTTCGTTTCAGGTAAGGGCAGTCACTTTTCTGCTCTAACGAACTACATCATTCACGAAGATCACACGTTTCTCATCTTAACTGACAAACATTGGATGTTAGAGGACCAGTGCTTTGTGTCAGTTTCAGAAACAGAGTTGTACTAGATATCATCCATATGTGTAGGAAACAACATACTTTTGTTCTCAGCGCACTCACGTTTCCTGCTTGTCTTGGAGACTTTAGAATGCAAGAGCGTGCTTCTCGCTCTAAAGCAGATTGTGATCCATGGATGAGAACTATGCTGTGTGTTTCCCTTCAGAAATGGAGTTAAATCCCAGACTCTGTGTCTTCCTACAAGCAAGACTTCTTTCAGGTAAGGGCAGTCACTTTTCTGCTCAAACAAACTACATCGTTCATGAAGCTCACACGTTTCCCATCTTAACTGACAAGCATTGGATGTTAGAGGACCAGTGCATTGTATCAGTTTCAGAAGCAGATTTGGACTACATATGGTCCGTATGTGTAGGAAAAACCGTCCTTTATTCTGTGCGCACTCAGATTACCTGCTTTATTAGAGACTCTAGAAAGCAAGAGCGTGCTTCTTGTTCTACAGCAGCGTGTGATCAATGGATGAGAACACTGCTGTGTGTTTCACTTCAGAAAAGGAGTTAAATCCCAGGCTCTGAGTCTTCCTACAAGCAAGACTTCGTTTCAGGTAAATGCAGTCACTTTTCTGCTCAAACGAACTACATCGTTCACGAAGATCACATGTTTCTCATCTTAACTGACAAGCATTGGATGTTAGAGGACCAGTGCACTGTATCAGTTTCAGAAGCAGATTTGGACTACATATGGTCTGTATGTGTAGGAAACACCGTTCTTTTGTTCTGGGCACACTCAGATTACCTGCTGTATTAGAGAATCTAGAAAGCAAGAGCATGCTTCTCGCTCTAAAGCAGAGTGTGATCCATGGATGAGAACTCTGCTGTGTGTTTCCCTTCAGAGATGGAAGTAAATCCCAGGCTCTGTGTCTTACTACAAGCAAGATATCGTTACAGGTAAGGGCAGTCACTTTTCAGTTCAAAGGAACTACATCATTCTCAAAGCTCACACGTTTCTCATCTTAACTGACAAGCATTGGATGTTACAGGACCAGTGCTTTGTGTCAGTTTCAGAAACAGAGTTGTACTAGATATGGTCCATATGTGTAGGAAACAACATACTTTTGTTCTCAGCGCACTCACGTTTCCTGCTGTCTTAGAGAATTTGAAAGCAAGAGCGTGCTTCTCGCTCTAAAGCAGATTGTGATCCATGGATGAGAACACTGTTGTGTGTTTCACTTCAGAAATGGAGTTAAATGCCAGGCTCTGAATCTTCCTACAAGCAAGACTTCGTTTCAGGTAAGGGCAGTCACTTGTCAGCTCAAACGAATAACATCGTTCACGAAGCTCACACGTTACTCATCTTAACAGACAAGCATTGGATGTTAGAGGACCAGTGCTTTGTATCAGTTTCAGAAGCAGAGTTGAACTAGATATGGTCCGTATGTGTAGGAAACACCGTTCTTTTGTTCTCAGCACACTCACGTTTCCTGCTGTGTTAGAGACTCCAGAAAGCAAGAGCGTGATTCTGGCTCTAAAGCAGAGTGTGATCCATGGAAGAGAACTCTGCTGTGTGTTTCCCTTCAGAGATGGAGTTAAATCCCAGGCTCTGTGTCTTACAACAAGCAAGACTTCGTTACAGGTAAGGGCAGTCACTTTTCAGTTCAAAGGAACTACATCATTCTCAAAGCTCACACGTTTCTCATCTTAACTGACAAGCATTGGATGTTAGAGGACCAGTGCTTTGTGTCACTTACAGAAACATAGTTGGACTAGATATGGTCCGTATGTGGATTAAACACCGTTCTTTTGTTCTCAGCGCAGTCACGTTTCCTGCTGTCCTAGAGACTCTAGAAAGCAAGAGCGTGCTTCTTGTTCTAAAGCAGAGTGTGATCAATGGATGAGAACACTGCTGTGTGTTTCCCCTCAGAGATGGAGTTAAATCCCAGGCTCTAAGTCTTCCTACAAGCAAGACTTCGTTTCAGGTAAGGGCAGTCACTTTTCTGCTCGAACGAACTATATCATTCACGAAGATCACACGTTTCTCATCTTAACTGACAAGCATTGGTTGTTAGAGGACCAGTGCATTGTATCAGTTTCAGAAGCAGAGTTGGACTAGATATGGTCCGTATGTGTAGGATACACCGTTCTTTTGTTCTGGGCACACTCAGATTACCTGCTGTATTAGAAACTCTAGAAAGCAAGAGTGTGCTTCTCGCTCTAAAGCAGAGTGTGATCCATGGATGAGAACTCTGCTGTGTGTTTCACTTCAGAGATGGAGTTAGATCCCAGGCTCTGTGTCTTACTACAAACAAGACTTCGTTACAGGTAAGGGCAGTCACTTTTCAGTTCAAAGCAACTACAACATTCTCAAAGCTCACACGTTTCTCATCTTAACTGAAAAGCATTGGATGTTAGAGGACCAGTGCTTTGTATCAGTTTAAGAAGGAGAGTTGGACTAGATATGGTCCGTATGTGTAGGAAACACCATTCTTTTGTTCTCAGCGCACTCACGTTTCCTGCTGTTTTAGAGACTCTAGAAAGCAAGAGCGTGCTTCTTGTTCTAAAGCAGAGTGTGATCAATGGATGAGAACACTGCTGTGTGTTTCACTTCAGAAATGGAGTTAAATCCCAGGCTCTGAGTCTTCCTACATGCAAGACTTCGTTTCAGGTAAGGGCAGTCACTTTTCTGCTCAAACGAACTACATCGTTCACCAAGATCACATGTTTCTCATCTTAACTGACAAGCATTGGATGTTAGAGGACCAGTGCATTGTATCAGTTTCAGAAGGAGATTTGGACTACATATGGTCCGTATGTGTAGGAAACACCGTTCTTTTGTTCTGGGCACATTCAGATTACCTGCATTATTAGAGAATCTAGAAAGCAAGGGCGTGCTTCTCGCTCTAAAGCAGAGTGTGATCCATGGATGAGAACACTGCTGTGTGTTTCCCTTCAGAGATGGAGTTAAATCCCAGGCTCTGTGTCTTACTACAAGCAAGACTTCGTTACAGGTAAGGGCACTCACTTTTCAGTTCAAAGGAACAACATCATACTCAAAGCTCACATGTTTCTCATCTTAACTGACAAGCCTTGGATGTTAGAGGACCAGTGCTTTGTGTCAATTTCAGAAACAGAGTTGGACTAGATATGGTCTGTATGTGTAGGAAACACCGTTCTTTTGTTCTCAGCGCACTCACGTTTCCTGCTGTCTTAGAGACTCTAGAGAGCAAGAGCGTGCTTCTTGTTCTAAAGCAGAGTGTGATCAATGGATGATTACACTGCTGTGTGTTTCACTTCAGAAATGGAGTTAAATCCCAGGCTCTGAGTCTTCCTACAAGCAAGACTTCGTTTCAGGTAAGGGCAGTCACTTTTCTGCTCAAACGAACTACATCGTTCACGAAGATCACACGTTTCTCATCTTAACTGACAAGCATTGGATGTTAGAGGACCAGTTCATTGTATCACTTTCAGAATCAGATTTGGACTACATATGGTCGGTACGTGTAGGAAACACCGTTCTTTTGTTCTGGGCACGCTAAGATTATCTGCTTCATTAGAGACTCTAGAAAGCAAGAGCGTGCTTCTCGCTCTAAAGCAGAGTGTGATCCATGGATGAGAACACTGCTGTGTGTTTCCCTTCAGAGATGGAGTTAAATCCCAGGCTCTGTGTCTTACTACAAGCAAGACTTCGTTTAAGGTAAGGGCAGTCACTTTTCTGCTCAAACGAACTACATCGTTCACGAAGCTCACATGTTTCTCATCTTAACAGACAAGCATTGGATGTTAGAGGACCAGTGCTTTGTATCAGTTTCAGAAGCTGAGTTGGACTAGATATGGTCCGTATGTGTAGGAAACACCGTTCTTTTGTTCTCAGCACACTCACGTTTCCTGCTGTGTTAGAGAATCCAGAAAGCAAGAGCGTGCTTCTCGCTCTAAAGCAGAGTGTGATCCATGGATGAGAACTCTGCTGTGTGTTTCCCTTCAGAGATGGAGGTAAATCCCAGGCTCTGTGTCTTACTACAAGCAAGATATCGTTACAGTTAAGGGCAGTCACTTTTCAGTTCAAAGGAACTACATCATTCTCAAAGCTCACACGTTTCTCATCTTAACTGACAAGCATTGGATGTTACAGGACCAGTGCTTTTTGTCAGTTTCAGAAACAGAGTTGTACTAGATATGGTCCATATGTGTAGGAAACAACATACTTTTGTTCTCAGCGCACTCACGTTTCCTGCTGTCTTAGAGAATTTGAAAGCAAGAGCGTGCTTCTCGCTCTAAAGCAGATTGTGATTCATGGATGAGAACACTGCTGTGTGTTTCACTTCAGAAATGGAGTTAAATCCCAGGCTCTGAATCTTCCTACAAGCAAGACTTCGTTTCAGGTAAGGGCAGTCACTTTTCTGCTCAAACGAACTACATCGTTCACGAAGCTCACATGTTTCTCATCTTAACAGACAAGCATTGGATGTTAGAGGACCAGTGCTTTGTATCAGGTTCAGAAGCTGAGTTGGACTAGATATGGTCCGTATGTGTATGAAACACCGTTCTTTTGTTCTCAGCACACTCACGTTTCCTGCTGTCTTAGAGACTCTAGAAAGCAAGAGCGTGCTTCTTGTTCTAAAGCAGAGTGTGATCAATGGATGAGAACACTGCTGTGTCTTTCACTTCAGAAATGGAGTTAAATCCCAGGCTCTGAGTCTTCCTACAAGCAAGACTTCGTTTCAGGTAAGGGCAGTCACTTTTCTGCTCAACGAACTACATCGTTCACAAAGATAACACGTTTCTCATCTTAACTGACAAGCATTGCATGTTAGAGGACCAGTGCTTTCTATCAGTTTCAGAAGCTGAGTTGGACTAGATATGGTCCGTATGTGTAGGAAACACCGTTCTTTTGTTCTCAGCACACTCACGTTTCCTGCTGTGTTAGAGAATCCAGAAAGCAAGAGCGTGCTTCTCGCTCTAAAGCAGAGTGTGATCCATGGATGAGAACTCTGCTGTGTGTTTCCCTTCAGAGATGGAGTTAAATCCCAGGCTCTGTGTCTTACTACAACAAGACTTCGTTACAGGTAAGGGCAGTCACTTTTCAGTTCAAAGGAACTATATCATTATCAAAGCTAACACGTTTCTCATCTTAACTGACAAGCATTGGATGTTAGAGGACCAGTGCTTTGTGTCAGTTTCAGAAACAGAGTTGGACTAGGTATGGCCCGTATGTGTAGGAAACACCGTTCTTTTGTTCTCAGCGCACTCACGTTTCCTGCTGTCTTAGAGACTCTAGAAAGCAAGAGCGTGCTTCTTGTTCTAAAGCAGAGTGTGATCAATGGATGAGAACACTGCTGTGTGTTTCACTTCAGAAATGGAGTTAAATCCCAGGCTCTGAGTCTTCCTACAAGCAAGACTTCTTTCAGGTAAGGGCAGTCACTTTTCTGCTCAAACAAACTACATCGTTCATGAAGCTCACACGTTTCCCATCTTAACTGACAAGCATTGGATGTTAGAGGACCAGTGCATTGTATCAGTTTCAGAAGCAGATTTGGACTACATATGGTCCGTATGTGTAGGAAAAACCGTTCTTTTATTCTGTGCGCACTCAGATTACCTGCTTTATTAGAGACTCTAGAAAGCAAGAGCGTGCTTCTTGTTCTAAAGCAGAGTGTGATCAATGGATGAGAACACTGCTGTGTGTTTCACTTCAGAAAAGGAGTTAAATCAGAGGCTCTGAGTCTTCCTACAAGCAAGACTTCGTTTCAGGTAAATGCAGTCACTTTTCTGCTCAAACGAACTACATCGTTCACGAAGATCACATATTTCTCATCTTAACTGACAAGCATTGGATGTTAGAGGACCAGTGCATTGTATCAGTTTCAGAAGCAGATTTGGACTACATATGGTCCGTATGTGTAGGAAACACCGTTCTTTTGTTCTGGGCACACTCAGATTACCTGCTGTATTAGAGAATCTAGAAAGCAAGAGCATGCTTCTCGCTCTAAAGCAGAGTGTGATCCATGGATGAGAACTCTGCTGTGTGTTTCCCTTCAGAGATGGAGGTAAATCCCAGGCTCTGTGTCTTACTACAAGCAAGATATCGTTACAGGTAAGGGCAGTCACTTTTCAGTTCAAAGGAACTACATCATTCTCAAAGCTCACACGATTCTCATTTTAACTGACAAGCATTGGATGTTACAGGACCAGTGCTTTGTGTCAGTTTCAGAAACAGAGTTGTACTAGATATGGTCCATATGTGTAGGAAACAACATACTTTTGTTCTCAGCGCACTCACGTTTCCTGCTGTCTTAGAGAATTTGAAAGCAAGAGCGTGCTTCTTGCTCTAAAGCAGATTGTGATCCATGGATGAGAACACTGCTGTGTGTTTCACTTCAGAAATGGAGTTAAATCCCAGGCTCTGAATCTTCCTACAAGCAAGACATCGTTTCAGGTAAGGGCAGTCACTTTTCTGCTCAACGAACTACATCGTTCACAAAGATAACACGTTTCTCATCTTAACTGACAAGCATTGCATGTTAGAGGACCAGTGCATTGTATCAGTTTCAGAAGCAGATTTGGACTACATATGGTCGGTACGTGTAGGAAACACCGTTCTTTTGTTCTGGGCACGCTCAGATTATCTGCTTCATTAGAGACTCTAGAAAGCAAGAGCGTGCTTCTCGCTCTAAAGCAGAGTGTGATCCATGGATGAGAACACTGCTGTGTGTTTCCCTTCAGAGATGGAGTTAAATCCCAGGCTCTGTGTCTTACTACAAGCAAGACTTCGTTACAGGTAAGGGCAGTCACTTTTCAGTTCAAAGCAACTACAACATTCTCAAAGCTCACACGTTTCTCATCTTAACTGAAAAGCATTGGATGTTAGAGGACCAGTGCTTTGTATCAGTTTAAGAAGGAGAGTTGGACTAGATATGGTCCGTATGTGTAGGAAACACCATTCTTTTGTTCTCAGCGCACTCACGTTTCCTGCTGTTTTAGAGACTCTAGAAAGCAAGAGCGTGCTTCTTGTTCTAAAGCAGAGTGTGATCAATGGATGAGAACACTGCTGTGTGTTTCACTTCAGAAATGGAGTTAAATCCCAGGCTCTGAGTCTTCCTACATGCAAGACTTCGTTTCAGGTAAGGGCAGTCACTTTTCTGCTCAAACGAACTACATCGTTCACCAAGATCACATGTTTCTCATCTTAACTGACAAGCATTGGATGTTAGAGGACCAGTGCATTGTATCAGTTTCAGAAGGAGATTTGGACTACATATGGTCCGTATGTGTAGGAAACACCGTTCTTTTGTTCTGGGCACATTCAGATTACCTGCATTATTAGAGAATCTAGAAAGCAAGGGCGTGCTTCTCGCTCTAAAGCAGAGTGTGATCCATGGATGAGAACACTGCTGTGTCTTTCACTTCAGAAATGGAGTTAAATCCCAGGCTCTGAGTCTTCCTACAAGCAAGACTTCGTTTCAGGTAAGGGCAGTCACTTTTCTGCTCAACGAACTACATCGTTCACAAAGATAACACGTTTCTCATCTTAACTGACAAGCATTGCATGTTAGAGGACCAGTGCTTTCTATCAGTTTCAGAAGCTGAGTTGGACTAGATATGGTCCGTATGTGTAGGAAACACCGTTCTTTTGTTCTCAGCACACTCACGTTTCCTGCTGTGTTAGAGAATCCAGAAAGCAAGAGCGTGCTTCTCGCTCTAAAGCAGAGTGTGATCCATGGATGAGAACTCTGCTGTGTGTTTCCCTTCAGAGATGGAGTTAAATCCCAGGCTCTGTGCCTTACTACAACAAGACTTCGTTACAGGTAAGGGCAGTCACTTTTCAGTTCAAAGGAACTATATCATTATCAAAGCTAACACGTTTCTCATCTTAACTGACAAGCATTGGATGTTAGAGGACCAGTGCTTTGTGTCAGTTTCAGAAACAGAGTTGGACTAGGTATGGCCCGTATGTGTAGGAAACACCGTTCTTTTGTTCTCAGCGCACTCACGTTTCCTGCTGTCTTAGAGACTCTAGAAAGCAAGAGCGTGCTTCTTGTTCTAAAGCAGAGTGTGATCAATGGATGAGAACACTGCTGTGTGTTTCACTTCAGAAATGGAGTTAAATCCCAGGCTCTGAGTCTTCCTACAAGCAAGACTTCTTTCAGGTAAGGGCAGTCACTTTTCTGCTCAAACAAACTACATCGTTCATGAAGCTCACACGTTTCCCATCTTAACTGACAAGCATTGGATGTTAGAGGACCAGTGCATTGTATCAGTTTCAGAAGCAGATTTGGACTACATATGGTCCGTATGTGTAGGAAAAACCGTTCTTTTATTCTGTGCGCACTCAGATTACCTGCTTTATTAGAGACTCTAGAAAGCAAGAGCGTGCTTCTTGTTCTAAAGCAGAGTGTGATCAATGGATGAGAACACTGCTGTGTGTTTCACTTCAGAAAAGGAGTTAAATCAGAGGCTCTGAGTCTTCCTACAAGCAAGACTTCGTTTCAGGTAAATGCAGTCACTTTTCTGCTCAAACGAACTACATCGTTCACGAAGATCACATATTTCTCATCTTAACTGACAAGCATTGGATGTTAGAGGACCAGTGCATTGTATCAGTTTCAGAAGCAGATTTGGACTACATATGGTCCGTATGTGTAGGAAACACCGTTCTTTTGTTCTGGGCACACTCAGATTACCTGCTGTATTAGAGAATCTAGAAAGCAAGAGCATGCTTCTCGCTCTAAAGCAGAGTGTGATCCATGGATGAGAACTCTGCTGTGTGTTTCCCTTCAGAGATGGAGGTAAATCCCAGGCTCTGTGTCTTACTACAAGCAAGATATCGTTACAGGTAAGGGCAGTCACTTTTCAGTTCAAAGGAACTACATCATTCTCAAAGCTCACACGTTTCTCATCTTAACTGACAAGCATTGGATGTTACAGGACCAGTGCTTTGTGTCAGTTTCAGAAACAGAGTTGTACTAGATATGGTCCATATGTGTAGGAAACAACATACTTTTGTTCTCAGCGCACTCACGTTTCCTGCTGTCTTAGAGAATTTGAAAGCAAGAGCGTGCTTCTTGCTCTAAAGCAGATTGTGATCCATGGATGAGAACACTGCTGTGTGTTTCACTTCAGAAATGGAGTTAAATCCCAGGCTCTGAATCTTCCTACAAGCAAGACTTCGTTTCAGGTAAGGGCAGTCACTTTTCTGCTCAACGAACTACATCGTTCACAAAGATAACACGTTTCTCATCTTAACTGACAAGCATTGCATGTTAGAGGACCAGTGCATTGTATCAGTTTCAGAAGCAGATTTGGACTACATATGGTCGGTACGTGTAGGAAACACCGTTCTTTTGTTCTGGGCACGCTCAGATTATCTGCTTCATTAGAGACTCTAGAAAGCAAGAGCGTGCTTCTCGCTCTAAAGCAGAGTGTGATCCATGGATGAGAACACTGCTGTGTGTTTCCCTTCAGAGATGGAGTTAAATCCCAGGCTCTGTGTCTTACTACAAGCAAGACTTCGTTACAGGTAAGGGCAGTCACTTTTCAGTTCAAAGCAACTACAACATTCTCAAAGCTCACACGTTTCTCATCTTAACTGAAAAGCATTGGATGTTAGAGGACCAGTGCTTTGTATCAGTTTAAGAAGGAGAGTTGGACTAGATATGGTCCGTATGTGTAGGAAACACCATTCTTTTGTTCTCAGCGCACTCACGTTTCCTGCTGTTTTAGAGACTCTAGAAAGCAAGAGCGTGCTTCTTGTTCTAAAGCAGAGTGTGATCAATGGATGAGAACACTGCTGTGTGTTTCACTTCAGAAATGGAGTTAAATCCCAGGCTCTGAGTCTTCCTACATGCAAGACTTCGTTTCAGGTAAGGGCAGTCACTTTTCTGCTCAAACGAACTACATCGTTCACCAAGATCACATGTTTCTCATCTTAACTGACAAGCATTGGATGTTAGAGGACCAGTGCATTGTATCAGTTTCAGAAGGAGATTTGGACTACATATGGTCCGTATGTGTAGGAAACACCGTTCTTTTGTTCTGGGCACATTCAGATTACCTGCATTATTAGAGAATCTAGAAAGCAAGGGCGTGCTTCTCGCTCTAAAGCAGAGTGTGATCCATGGATGAGAACACTGCTGTGTGTTTCCCTTCAGAGATGGAGTTAAATCCCAGGCTCTGTGTCTTACTACAAGCAAGACTTCGTTACAGGTAAGGGCACTCACTTTTCAGTTCAAAGGAACAACATCATACTCAAAGCTCACATGTTTCTCATCTTAACTGACAAGCCTTGGATGTTAGAGGACCAGTGCTTTGTGTCAATTTCAGAAACAGAGTTGGACTAGATATGGTCTGTATGTGTAGGAAACACCGTTCTTTTGTTCTCAGCGCACTCACGTTTCCTGCTGTCTTAGAGACTCTAGAGAGCAAGAGCGTGCTTCTTGTTCTAAAGCAGAGTGTGATCAATGGATGATTACACTGCTGTGTGTTTCACTTCAGAAATGGAGTTAAATCCCAGGCTCTGAGTCTTCCTACAAGCAAGACTTCGTTTCAGGTAAGGGCAGTCACTTTTCTGCTCAAACGAACTACATCGTTCACGAAGATCACACGTTTCTCATCTTAACTGACAAGCATTGGATGTTAGAGGACCAGTTCATTGTATCACTTTCAGAATCAGATTTGGACTACATATGGTCGGTACGTGTAGGAAACACCGTTCTTTTGTTCTGGGCACGCTAAGATTATCTGCTTCATTAGAGACTCTAGAAAGCAAGAGCGTGCTTCTCGCTCTAAAGCAGAGTGTGATCCATGGATGAGAACACTGCTGTGTGTTTCCCTTCAGAGATGGAGTTAAATCCCAGGCTCTGTGTCTTACTACAAGCAAGACTTCGTTTAAGGTAAGGGCAGTCACTTTTCTGCTCAAACGAACTACATCGTTCACGAAGCTCACATGTTTCTCATCTTAACAGACAAGCATTGGATGTTAGAGGACCAGTGCTTTGTATCAGTTTCAGAAGCTGAGTTGGACTAGATATGGTCCGTATGTGTAGGAAACACCGTTCTTTTGTTCTCAGCACACACACGTTTCCTGCTGTGTTAGAGAATCCAGAAAGCAAGAGCGTGCTTCTCGCTCTAAAGCAGAGTGTGATCCATGGATGAGAACTCTGCTGTGTGTTTCCCTTCAGAGATGGAGTTAAATCCCAGGCTCTGTGTCTTACTACAACAAGACTTCGTTACAGTTAAGGGCAGTCACTTTTCAGTTCAAAGGAACTACATCATTCTCAAAGCTCACACGTTTCTCATCTTAACTGACAAGCATTGGATGTTAGAGGACCAGTGCTTTGTGTCACTTTCAGAAACAGAGTTGTACTAGATATGGTCCATATGTGTAGGAAACAACATACTTTTGTTCTCAGCGCACTCACGTTTCCTGCTGTCTTAGAGAATTTGAAAGCAAGAGCGTGCTTCTCGCTCTAAAGCAGATTGTGATTCATGGATGAGAACACTGCTGTGTGTTTCACTTCAGAAATGGAGTTAAATCCCAGGCTCTGAATCTTCCTACAAGCAAGACTTCGTTTCAGGTAAGGGCAGTCACTTTTCTGCTCAACGAACTACATCGTTCACAAAGATAACACGTTTCTCATCTTAACTGACAAGCATTGCATGTTAGAGGACCAGTGCATTGTATCAGTTTCAGAAGCAGATTTGGACTACATATGGTCGGTACGTGTAGGAAACACCGTTCTTTTGTTCTGGGCACGCTCAGATTATCTGCTTCATTAGAGACTCTAGAAAGCAAGAGCGTGCTTCTCGCTCTAAAGCAGAGTGTGATCCATGGATGAGAACACTGCTGTGTGTTTCCCTTCAGAGATGGAGTTAAATCCCAGGCTCTGTGTCTTACTACAAGCAAGACTTCGTTACAGGTAAGGGCAGTCACTTTTCAGTTCAAAGCAACTACAACATTCTCAAAGCTCACACGTTTCTCATCTTAACTGAAAAGCATTGGATGTTAGAGGACCAGTGCTTTGTATCAGTTTAAGAAGGAGAGTTGGACTAGATATGGTCCGTATGTGTAGGAAACACCATTCTTTTGTTCTCAGCGCACTCACGTTTCCTGCTGTTTTAGAGACTCTAGAAAGCAAGAGCGTGCTTCTTGTTCTAAAGCAGAGTGTGATCAATGGATGAGAACACTGCTGTGTGTTTCACTTCAGAAATGGAGTTAAATCCCAGGCTCTGAGTCTTCCTACATGCAAGACTTCGTTTCAGGTAAGGGCAGTCACTTTTCTGCTCAAACGAACTACATCGTTCACCAAGATCACATGTTTCTCATCTTAACTGACAAGCATTGGATGTTAGAGGACCAGTGCATTGTATCAGTTTCAGAAGGAGATTTGGACTACATATGGTCCGTATGTGTAGGAAACACCGTTCTTTTGTTCTGGGCACATTCAGATTACCTGCATTATTAGAGAATCTAGAAAGCAAGGGCGTGCTTCTCGCTCTAAAGCAGAGTGTGATCCATGGATGAGAACACTGCTGTGTCTTTCACTTCAGAAATGGAGTTAAATCCCAGGCTCTGAGTCTTCCTACAAGCAAGACTTCGTTTCAGGTAAGGGCAGTCACTTTTCTGCTCAACGAACTACATCGTTCACAAAGATAACACGTTTCTCATCTTAACTGACAAGCATTGCATGTTAGAGGACCAGTGCTTTCTATCAGTTTCAGAAGCTGAGTTGGACTAGATATGGTCCGTATGTGTAGGAAACACCGTTCTTTTGTTCTCAGCACACTCACGTTTCCTGCTGTGTTAGAGAATCCAGAAAGCAAGAGCGTGCTTCTCGCTCTAAAGCAGAGTGTGATCCATGGATGAGAACTCTGCTGTGTGTTTCCCTTCAGAGATGGAGTTAAATCCCAGGCTCTGTGTCTTACTACAACAAGACTTCGTTACAGGTAAGGGCAGTCACTTTTCAGTTCAAAGGAACTATATCATTATCAAAGCTAACACGTTTCTCATCTTAACTGACAAGCATTGGATGTTAGAGGACCAGTGCTTTGTGTCAGTTTCAGAAACAGAGTTGGACTAGGTATGGCCCGTATGTGTAGGAAACACCGTTCTTTTGTTCTCAGCGCACTCACGTTTCCTGCTGTCTTAGAGACTCTAGAAAGCAAGAGCGTGCTTCTTGTTCTAAAGCAGAGTGTGATCAATGGATGAGAACACTGCTGTGTGTTTCACTTCAGAAATGGAGTTAAATCCCAGGCTCTGAGTCTTCCTACAAGCAAGACTTCTTTCAGGTAAGGGCAGTCACTTTTCTGCTCAAACAAACTACATCGTTCATGAAGCTCACACGTTTCCCATCTTAACTGACAAGCATTGGATGTTAGAGGACCAGTGCATTGTATCAGTTTCAGAAGCAGATTTGGACTACATATGGTCCGTATGTGTAGGAAAAACCGTTCTTTTATTCTGTGCGCACTCAGATTACCTGCTTTATTAGAGACTCTAGAAAGCAAGAGCGTGCTTCTTGTTCTAAAGCAGAGTGTGATCAATGGATGAGAACACTGCTGTGTGTTTCACTTCAGAAAAGGAGTTAAATCAGAGGCTCTGAGTCTTCCTACAAGCAAGACTTCGTTTCAGGTAAATGCAGTCACTTTTCTGCTCAAACGAACTACATCGTTCACGAAGATCACATATTTCTCATCTTAACTGACAAGCATTGGATGTTAGAGGACCAGTGCATTGTATCAGTTTCAGAAGGAGATTTGGACTACATATGGTCCGTATGTGTAGGAAACACCGTTCTTTTGTTCTGGGCACATTCAGATTACCTGCATTATTAGAGAATCTAGAAAGCAAGGGCGTGCTTCTCGCTCTAAAGCAGAGTGTGATCCATGGATGAGAACACTGCTGTGTGTTTCCCTTCAGAGATGGAGTTAAATCCCAGGCTCTGTGTCTTACTACAAGCAAGACTTCGTTACAGGTAAGGGCACTCACTTTTCAGTTCAAAGGAACAACATCATACTCAAAGCTCACATGTTTCTCATCTTAACTGACAAGCCTTGGATGTTAGAGGACCAGTGCTTTGTGTCAATTTCAGAAACAGAGTTGGACTAGATATGGTCTGTATGTGTAGGAAACACCGTTCTTTTGTTCTCAGCGCACTCACGTTTCCTGCTGTCTTAGAGACTCTAGAGAGCAAGAGCGTGCTTCTTGTTCTAAAGCAGAGTGTGATCAATGGATGATTACACTGCTGTGTGTTTCACTTCAGAAATGGAGTTAAATCCCAGGCTCTGAGTCTTCCTACAAGCAAGACTTCGTTTCAGGTAAGGGCAGTCACTTTTCTGCTCAAACGAACTACATCGTTCACGAAGATCACACGTTTCTCATCTTAACTGACAAGCATTGGATGTTAGAGGACCAGTTCATTGTATCACTTTCAGAATCAGATTTGGACTACATATGGTCGGTACGTGTAGGAAACACCGTTCTTTTGTTCTGTGCACGCTAAGATTATCTGCTTCATTAGAGACTCTAGAAAGCAAGAGCGTGCTTCTCGCTCTAAAGCAGAGTGTGATCCATGGATGAGAACACTGCTGTGTGTTTCCCTTCAGAGATGGAGTTAAATCCCAGGCTCTGTGTCTTACTACAAGCAAGACTTCGTTTAAGGTAAGGGCAGTCACTTTTCTGCTCAAACGAACTACATCGTTCACGAAGCTCACATGTTTCTCATCTTAACAGACAAGCATTGGATGTTAGAGGACCAGTGCTTTGTATCAGTTTCAGAAGCTGAGTTGGACTAGATATGGTCCGTATGTGTAGGAAACACCGTTCTTTTGTTCTCAGCACACACACGTTTCCTGCTGTGTTAGAGAATCCAGAAAGCAAGAGCGTGCTTCTCGCTCTAAAGCAGAGTGTGATCCATGGATGAGAACTCTGCTGTGTGTTTCCCTTCAGAGATGGAGTTAAATCCCAGGCTCTGTGTCTTACTACAACAAGACTTCGTTACAGTTAAGGGCAGTCACTTTTCAGTTCAAAGGAACTACATCATTCTCAAAGCTCACACGTTTCTCATCTTAACTGACAAGCATTGGATGTTAGAGGACCAGTGCTTTGTGTCACTTTCAGAAACAGAGTTGTACTAGATATGGTCCATATGTGTAGGAAACAACATACTTTTGTTCTCAGCGCACTCACGTTTCCTGCTGTCTTAGAGAATTTGAAAGCAAGAGCGTGCTTCTCGCTCTAAAGCAGATTGTGATTCATGGATGAGAACACTGCTGTGTGTTTCACTTCAGAAATGGAGTTAAATCCCAGGCTCTGAATCTTCCTACAAGCAAGACTTCGTTTCAGGTAAGGGCAGTCACTTTTCTGCTCAACGAACTACATCGTTCACAAAGATAACACGTTTCTCATTTTAACTGACAAGCATTGCATGTTAGAGGACCAGTGCATTGTATCAGTTTCAGAAGCAGATTTGGACTACATATGGTCGGTACGTGTAGGAAACACCGTTCTTTTGTTCTGGGCACGCTCAGATTATCTGCTTCATTAGAGACTCTAGAAAGCAAGAGCGTGCTTCTCGCTCTAAAGCAGAGTGTGATCCATGGATGAGAACACTGCTGTGTGTTTCCCTTCAGAGATGGAGTTAAATCCCAGGCTCTGTGTCTTACTACAAGCAAGACTTCGTTACAGGTAAGGGCAGTCACTTTTCAGTTCAAAGCAACTACAACATTCTCAAAGCTCACACGTTTCTCATCTTAACTGAAAAGCATTGGATGTTAGAGGACCAGTGCTTTGTATCAGTTTAAGAAGGAGAGTTGGACTAGATATGGTCCGTATGTGTAGGAAACACCATTCTTTTGTTCTCAGCGCACTCACGTTTCCTGCTGTTTTAGAGACTCTAGAAAGCAAGAGCGTGCTTCTTGTTCTAAAGCAGAGTGTGATCAATGGATGAGAACACTGCTGTGTGTTTCACTTCAGAAATGGAGTTAAATCCCAGGCTCTGAGTCTTCCTACATGCAAGACTTCGTTTCAGGTAAGGGCAGTCACTTTTCTGCTCAAACGAACTACATCGTTCACCAAGATCACATGTTTCTCATCTTAACTGACAAGCATTGGATGTTAGAGGACCAGTGCATTGTATCAGTTTCAGAAGGAGATTTGGACTACATATGGTCCGTATGTGTAGGAAACACCGTTCTTTTGTTCTGGGCACATTCAGATTACCTGCATTATTAGAGAATCTAGAAAGCAAGGGCGTGCTTCTCGCTCTAAAGCAGAGTGTGATCCATGGATGAGAACACTGCTGTGTCTTTCACTTCAGAAATGGAGTTAAATCCCAGGCTCTGAGTCTTCCTACAAGCAAGACTTCGTTTCAGGTAAGGGCAGTCACTTTTCTGCTCAACGAACTACATCGTTCACAAAGATAACACGTTTCTCATCTTAACTGACAAGCATTGCATGTTAGAGGACCAGTGCTTTCTATCAGTTTCAGAAGCTGAGTTGGACTAGATATGGTCCGTATGTGTAGGAAACACCGTTCTTTTGTTCTCAGCACACTCACGTTTCCTGCTGTGTTAGAGAATCCAGAAAGCAAGAGCGTGCTTCTCGCTCTAAAGCAGAGTGTGATCCATGGATGAGAACTCTGCTGTGTGTTTCCCTTCAGAGATGGAGTTAAATCCCAGGCTCTGTGTCTTACTACAAGCAAGATATCGTTACAGGTAAGGGCAGTCACTTTTCAGTTCAAAGGAACTACATCATTCTCAAAGCTCACACGTTTCTCATCTTAACTAACAAGCATTGGATGTTACAGGACCAGTGCTTTGTGTCAGTTTCAGAAACAGAGTTGTACTAGATATGGTCCATATGTGTAGGAAACAACATACTTTTGTTCTCAGCGCACTCACGTTTCCTGCTGTCTTAGAGAATTTGAAAGCAAGAGCGTGCTTCTTGCTCTAAAGCAGATTGTGATCCATGGATGAGAACACTGCTGTGTGTTTCACTTCAGAAATGGAGTTAAATCCCAGGCTCTGAATCTTCCTACAAGCAAGACTTCGTTTCAGGTAAGGGCAGTCACTTTTCTGCTCAACGAACTACATCGTTCACAAAGATAACACGTTTCTCATCTTAACTGACAAGCATTGCATGTTAGAGGACCAGTGCTTTCTATCAGTTTCAGAAGCTGAGTTGGACTAGATATGGTCCGTATGTGTAGGAAACACCGTTCTTTTGTTCTCAGCACACTCACGTTTCCTGCTGTGTTAGAGAATCCAGAAAGCAAGAGCGTGCTTCTCGCTCTAAAGCAGAGTGTGATCCATGGATGAGAACTCTGCTGTGTGTTTCCCTTCAGAGATGGAGTTAAATCCCAGGCTCTGTGTCTTACTACAACAAGACTTCGTTACAGGTAAGGGCAGTCACTTTTCAGTTCAAAGGAACTATATCATTATCAAAGCTAACACGTTTCTCATCTTAACTGACAAGCATTGGATGTTAGAGGACCAGTGCTTTGTGTCAGTTTCAGAAACAGAGTTGGACTAGGTATGGCCCGTATGTGTAGGAAACACCGTTCTTTTGTTCTCAGCGCACTCACGTTTCCTGCTGTCTTAGAGACTCTAGAAAGCAAGAGCGTGCTTCTTGTTCTAAAGCAGAGTGTGATCAATGGATGAGAACACTGCTGTGTGTTTCACTTCAGAAATGGAGTTAAATCCCAGGCTCTGAGTCTTCCTACAAGCAAGACTTCTTTCAGGTAAGGGCAGTCACTTTTCTGCTCAAACAAACTACATCGTTCATGAAGCTCACACGTTTCCCATCTTAACTGACAAGCATTGGATGTTAGAGGACCAGTGCATTGTATCAGTTTCAGAAGCAGATTTGGACTACATATGGTCCGTATGTGTAGGAAAAACCGTTCTTTTATTCTGTGCGCACTCAGATTACCTGCTTTATTAGAGACTCTAGAAAGCAAGAGCGTGCTTCTTGTTCTAAAGCAGAGTGTGATCAATGGATGAGAACACTGCTGTGTGTTTCACTTCAGAAAAGGAGTTAAATCAGAGGCTCTGAGTCTTCCTACAAGCAAGACTTCGTTTCAGGTAAATGCAGTCACTTTTCTGCTCAAACGAACTACATCGTTCACGAAGATCACATATTTCTCATCTTAACTGACAAGCATTGGATGTTAGAGGACCAGTGCATTGTATCAGTTTCAGAAGGAGATTTGGACTACATATGGTCCGTATGTGTAGGAAACACCGTTCTTTTGTTCTGGGCACATTCAGATTACCTGCATTATTAGAGAATCTAGAAAGCAAGGGCGTGCTTCTCGCTCTAAAGCAGAGTGTGATCCATGGATGAGAACACTGCTGTGTGTTTCCCTTCAGAGATGGAGTTAAATCCCAGGCTCTGTGTCTTACTACAAGCAAGACTTCGTTACAGGTAAGGGCACTCACTTTTCAGTTCAAAGGAACAACATCATACTCAAAGCTCACATGTTTCTCATCTTAACTGACAAGCCTTGGATGTTAGAGGACCAGTGCTTTGTGTCAATTTCAGAAACAGAGTTGGACTAGATATGGTCTGTATGTGTAGGAAACACCGTTCTTTTGTTCTCAGCGCACTCACGTTTCCTGCTGTCTTAGAGACTCTAGAGAGCAAGAGCGTGCTTCTTGTTCTAAAGCAGAGTGTGATCAATGGATGATTACACTGCTGTGTGTTTCACTTCAGAAATGGAGTTAAATCCCAGGCTCTGAGTCTTCCTACAAGCAAGACTTCGTTTCAGGTAAGGGCAGTCACTTTTCTGCTCAAACGAACTACATCGTTCACGAAGATCACACGTTTCTCATCTTAACTGACAAGCATTGGATGTTAGAGGACCAGTTCATTGTATCACTTTCAGAATCAGATTTGGACTACATATGGTCGGTACGTGTAGGAAACACCGTTCTTTTGTTCTGTGCACGCTAAGATTATCTGCTTCATTAGAGACTCTAGAAAGCAAGAGCGTGCTTCTCGCTCTAAAGCAGAGTGTGATCCATGGATGAGAACACTGCTGTGTGTTTCCCTTCAGAGATGGAGTTAAATCCCAGGCTCTGTGTCTTACTACAAGCAAGACTTCGTTTAAGGTAAGGGCAGTCACTTTTCTGCTCAAACGAACTACATCGTTCACGAAGCTCACATGTTTCTCATCTTAACAGACAAGCATTGGATGTTAGAGGACCAGTGCTTTGTATCAGTTTCAGAAGCTGAGTTGGACTAGATATGGTCCGTATGTGTAGGAAACACCGTTCTTTTGTTCTCAGCACACACACGTTTCCTGCTGTGTTAGAGAATCCAGAAAGCAAGAGCGTGCTTCTCGCTCTAAAGCAGAGTGTGATCCATGGATGAGAACTCTGCTGTGTGTTTCCCTTCAGAGATGGAGTTAAATCCCAGGCTCTGTGTCTTACTACAACAAGACTTCGTTACAGTTAAGGGCAGTCACTTTTCAGTTCAAAGGAACTACATCATTCTCAAAGCTCACACGTTTCTCATCTTAACTGACAAGCATTGGATGTTAGAGGACCAGTGCTTTGTGTCACTTTCAGAAACAGAGTTGTACTAGATATGGTCCATATGTGTAGGAAACAACATACTTTTGTTCTCAGCGCACTCACGTTTCCTGCTGTCTTAGAGAATTTGAAAGCAAGAGCGTGCTTCTCGCTCTAAAGCAGATTGTGATTCATGGATGAGAACACTGCTGTGTGTTTCACTTCAGAAATGGAGTTAAATCCCAGGCTCTGAATCTTCCTACAAGCAAGACTTCGTTTCAGGTAAGGGCAGTCACTTTTCTGCTCAACGAACTACATCGTTCACAAAGATAACACGTTTCTCATCTTAACTGACAAGCATTGCATGTTAGAGGACCAGTGCATTGTATCAGTTTCAGAAGCAGATTTGGACTACATATGGTCGGTACGTGTAGGAAACACCGTTCTTTTGTTCTGGGCACGCTCAGATTATCTGCTTCATTAGAGACTCTAGAAAGCAAGAGCGTGCTTCTCGCTCTAAAGCAGAGTGTGATCCATGGATGAGAACACTGCTGTGTGTTTCCCTTCAGAGATGGAGTTAAATCCCAGGCTCTGTGTCTTACTACAAGCAAGACTTCGTTACAGGTAAGGGCAGTCACTTTTCAGTTCAAAGCAACTACAACATTCTCAAAGCTCACACGTTTCTCATCTTAACTGAAAAGCATTGGATGTTAGAGGACCAGTGCTTTGTATCAGTTTAAGAAGGAGAGTTGGACTAGATATGGTCCGTATGTGTAGGAAACACCATTCTTTTGTTCTCAGCGCACTCACGTTTCCTGCTGTTTTAGAGACTCTAGAAAGCAAGAGCGTGCTTCTTGTTCTAAAGCAGAGTGTGATCAATGGATGAGAACACTGCTGTGTGTTTCACTTCAGAAATGGAGTTAAATCCCAGGCTCTGAGTCTTCCTACATGCAAGACTTCGTTTCAGGTAAGGGCAGTCACTTTTCTGCTCAAACGAACTACATCGTTCACCAAGATCACATGTTTCTCATCTTAACTGACAAGCATTGGATGTTAGAGGACCAGTGCATTGTATCAGTTTCAGAAGGAGATTTGGACTACATATGGTCCGTATGTGTAGGAAACACCGTTCTTTTGTTCTGGGCACATTCAGATTACCTGCATTATTAGAGAATCTAGAAAGCAAGGGCGTGCTTCTCGCTCTAAAGCAGAGTGTGATCCATGGATGAGAACACTGCTGTGTCTTTCACTTCAGAAATGGAGTTAAATCCCAGGCTCTGAGTCTTCCTACAAGCAAGACTTCGTTTCAGGTAAGGGCAGTCACTTTTCTGCTCAACGAACTACATCGTTCACAAAGATAACACGTTTCTCATCTTAACTGACAAGCATTGCATGTTAGAGGACCAGTGCTTTCTATCAGTTTCAGAAGCTGAGTTGGACTAGATATGGTCCGTATGTGTAGGAAACACCGTTCTTTTGTTCTCAGCACACTCACGTTTCCTGCTGTGTTAGAGAATCCAGAAAGCAAGAGCGTGCTTCTCGCTCTAAAGCAGAGTGTGATCCATGGATGAGAACTCTGCTGTGTGTTTCCCTTCAGAGATGGAGTTAAATCCCAGGCTCTGTGTCTTACTACAAGCAAGATATCGTTACAGGTAAGGGCAGTCACTTTTCAGTTCAAAGGAACTACATCATTCTCAAAGCTCACACGTTTCTCATCTTAACTAACAAGCATTGGATGTTACAGGACCAGTGCTTTGTGTCAGTTTCAGAAACAGAGTTGTACTAGATATGGTCCATATGTGTAGGAAACAACATACTTTTGTTCTCAGCGCACTCACGTTTCCTGCTGTCTTAGAGAATTTGAAAGCAAGAGCGTGCTTCTTGCTCTAAAGCAGATTGTGATCCATGGATGAGAACACTGCTGTGTGTTTCACTTCAGAAATGGAGTTAAATCCCAGGCTCTGAATCTTCCTACAAGCAAGACTTCGTTTCAGGTAAGGGCAGTCACTTTTCTGCTCAACGAACTACATCGTTCACAAAGATAACACGTTTCTCATCTTAACTGACAAGCATTGCATGTTAGAGGACCAGTGCATTGTATCAGTTTCAGAAGCAGATTTGGACTACATATGGTCGGTACGTGTAGGAAACACCGTTCTTTTGTTCTGGGCACGCTCAGATTATCTGCTTCATTAGAGACTCTAGAAAGCAAGAGCGTGCTTCTCGCTCTAAAGCAGAGTGTGATCCATGGATGAGAACACTGCTGTGTGTTTCCCTTCAGAGATGGAGTTAAATCCCAGGCTCTGTGTCTTACTACAAGCAAGACTTCGTTACAGGTAAGGGCAGTCACTTTTCAGTTCAAAGCAACTACAACATTCTCAAAGCTCACACGTTTCTCATCTTAACTGAAAAGCATTGGATGTTAGAGGACCAGTGCTTTGTATCAGTTTAAGAAGGAGAGTTGGACTAGATATGGTCCGTATGTGTAGGAAACAACATTCTTTTGTTCTCAGCGCACTCACGTTTCCTGCTGTTTTAGAGACTCTAGAAAGCAAGAGCGTGCTTCTTGTTCTAAAGCAGAGTGTGATCAATGGATGAGAACACTGCTGTGTGTTTCACTTCAGAAATGGAGTTAAATCCCAGGCTCTGAGTCTTCCTACATGCAAGACTTCGTTTCAGGTAAGGGCAGTCACTTTTCTGCTCAAACGAACTACATCGTTCACCAAGATCACATGTTTCTCATCTTAACTGACAAGCATTGGATGTTAGAGGACCAGTGCATTGTATCAGTTTCAGAAGGAGATTTGGACTACATATGGTCCGTATGTTAGGAAACACCGTTCTTTTGTTCTGGGCACATTCAGATTACCAGCATTATTAGAGAATCTAGAAAGCAAGGGCGTGCTTCTCACTCTAAAGCAGAGTGTGATCCATGGATGAGAACACTGCTGTGTGTTTCCCTTCAGAGATGGAGTTAAATCCCAGGCTCTGTGTCTTACTACAAGCAAGACTTCGTTACAGGTAAGGGCACTCACTTTTCAGTTCAAAGGAACTACATCATACTCAAAGCTCACATGTTTCTCATCTTAACTGACAAGCCTTGGATGTTAGAGGACCAGTGCTTTGTGTCAATTTCAGAAACAGAGTTGGACTTGATATGGTCCGTATGTGTAGGAAACACCGTTCTTTTGTTCTCTGCGCACTCACATTTCCTGCTGTCTTAGAGACTCTAGAGAGCAAGAGCGTGCTTCTTGTTCTAAAGCAGAGTGTGATCAATGGATGATTACACTGCTGTGTGTTTCACTTCAGAAATGGAGTTAAATCCCAGGCTCTGAGTCTTCCTACAAGCAAGACCTCGTTTAAGGTAAGGGCAGACACTTTTCTGCTCAAACGAACTACATCGTTCACGAAGATCACACGTTTCTCATCTTAACTGACAAGCATTGGATGTTAGAGGACCAGTGCATTGTATCAGTTTCAGAAACAGATTTGGACTACATATGGTCCTTATGTGTAGGAAACACCGTTATTTTGTTCTGGGCACACTCAGATTACCTGCTGTATGAGAGACTCTAGAAAGCAAGAGCGTGCTTCTCGCTCTAAAGCAGAGTGTGATCCATGGATGAGAACTCTGCTGTGTGTTTTCCTTCAGAGATGGAGGTAAATCCCAGGCTCTGTGTCTTACAACAAGCAAGACTTCGTTACAGGTAAGGGCAGTCACTTTTCAGTTCAAAGGAACTACATCATTCTCAAAGGTCACACGTTTCTCATCTTAACTGACAAGCATTGGATGTTAGAGGACCAGTGCTTTGTGTCAGTTTCAGAAACAGAGTTGTACTAGATATGATCCATATGTGTAGGAAACAACATACTTTTGTTCTCAGCGCACTCACGTTTCCTGCTTGTCTTGGAGACTTTAGAATGCAGGAGCGTGCTTCTCGCTCTAAAGCAGATTGTGATCCATGGATGAGAACTATGCTGTGTGTTTCCCTTCAGAAATGGAGTTAAATCCCAGACTCTGTGTCTTCCTACAAGCAAGACTTCGTTTCAGGTAAGGGCAGTCACTTTTCTGCTCAAACGAACTACATCGTTCATGAAGCTCACACGTTTCCCATCTTAACTGACAAGCATTGGATGTTAGAGGACCAGTGCATTGTATCAGTTTCAGAAGCAGATTTGGACTACATATTGGTCCTTATGTGTAGGAAAAACCGTTCTTATGTTCTGTGTGCACTCAGATTACCTGCTTTATTAGAGACTCTAGAAAGCAAGAGCGAGCTTCTTGTTCTAAAGCAGAGTGTGATCAATGGATGAGAACACTGCTGTGTGTTTCACTTCAGAAAAGGAGTTAAATCCCAGGCTCTGAGTCTTCCTACAAGCAAGACTTCGTTTCAGGTAAATGCAGTCACTTTTCTGCTCAAACGAACTACATCGTTCACGAAGATCACATGTTTCTCATCTTAACTGACAAGCATTGGATGTTAGAGGACCAGTGCATTGTATCAGTTTCAGAAGCAGATTTGGACTACATATGGTCCCTATGTGTAGGAAACACGGTTCTTTTGTTCTGGGCACACTCAGATTACCTGCTGTATTAGAGAATCTAGAAAGCAAGAGCATGCTTCTCGCTCTAAAGCAGAGTGTGATCCATGGATGAGAACTCTGCTGTGTGTTTCCCTTCAGAGATGGAGGTAAATCCCAGGCTCTGTGTCTTACTACAAGCAAGATATCGTTACAGGTAAGGGCAGTCACTTTTCAGTTCAAAGGAACTACATCATTCTCAAAGCTCACACGTTTCTCATCTTAACTGACAAGCATTGGATGTTACAGGACCAGTGCTTTGTATCAGGTTCAGAAGCTGAGTTGGACTAGATATGGTCCGTATGTGTATGAAACACCGTTCTTTTGTTCTCAGCACACTCACGTTTCCTGCTGTCTTAGAGACTCTAGAAAGCAAGAGCGTGCTTCTTGTTCTAAAGCAGACTGTGATCAATGGATGAGAACACTGCTGTGTGTTTCACTTCAGAAATGGAGTTAAATCCCAGGCTCTGAGTCTTCCTACAAGCAAGACTTCGTTACAGGTAAGGGCAGTCACTTTTCAGTTCAAAGCAACTACAACATTCTCAAAGCTCACACGTTTCTCATCTTAACTGACAAGCATTGGATGTTAGAGGACCAGTGCATTGTATCAGTTTCAGAAGGAGATTTGGACTACATATGGTCTGTATGTTAGGAAACACCGTTCTTTTGTTCTGGGCACATTCAGATTACCAGCATTATTAGAGAATCTAGAAAGCAAGGGCGTGCTTCTCACTCTAAAGCAGAGTGTGATCCATGGATGAGAACACTGCTGTGTGTTTCCCTTCAGAGATGGAGTTAAATCCCAGGCTCTGTGTCTTACTACAAGCAAGACTTCATTACAGGTAAGGGCACTCACTTTTCAGTTCAAAGGAACTACATCATACTCAAAGCTCACATGTTTCTCATCTTAACTGACAAGCCTTGGATGTTAGAGGACCAGTGCTTTGTGTCAATTTCAGAAACAGAGTTGGACTTGATATGGTCCGTATGTGTAGGAAACACCGTTCTTTTGTTCTCAGCGCACTCACATTTCCTGCTGTCTTAGAGACTCTAGAGAGCAAGAGCGTGCTTCTTGTTCTAAAGCAGAGTGTGATCAATGGATGATTACACTGCTGTGTGTTTCACTTCAGAAATGGAGTTAAATCCCAGGCTCTGAGTCTTCCTACAAGCAAGACCTCGTTTAAGGTAAGTGCAGACACTTTTCTGCTCAAACGAACTACATCGTTCACGAAGATCACACGTTTCTCATCTTAACTGACAAGCATTGGATGTTAGAGGACCAGTGCATTGTATCAGTTTCAGAAACAGATTTGGACTACATATGGTCCGTATGTGTAGGAAACACCGTTATTTTGTTCTGGGCACACTCAGATTACCTGCTGTATGAGAGACTCTAGAAAGCAAGAGCGTGCTTCTCGCTCTAAAGCAGAGTGTGATCCATGGATGAGAACTCTGCTGTGTGTTTTCCTTCAGAGATGGAGGTAAATCCCAGGCTCTGTGTCTTACAACAAGCAAGACTTCGTTACAGGTAAGGGCAGTCACTTTTCAGTTCAAAGGAACTACATCATTCTCAAAGGTCACACGTTTCTCATCTTAACTGACAAGCATTGGATGTTAGAGGACCAGTGCTTTGTGTCAGTTTCAGAAACAGAGTTGTACTAGATATGATCCATATGTGTAGGAAACAACATACTTTTGTTCTCAGCGCACTCACGTTTCCTGCTTGTCTTGGAGACTTTAGAATGCAAGAGCGTGCTTCTCGCTCTAAAGCAGATTGTGATCCATGGATGAGAACTATGCTGTGTGTTTCCCTTCAGAAATGGAGTTAAATCCCAGACTCTGTGTCTTCCTACAAGCAAGACTTCGTTTCAGGTAAGGGCAGTCACTTTTCTGCTCAAACGAACTACATCGTTCATGAAGCTCACACGTTTCCCATCTTAACTGACAAGCATTGGATGTTAGAGGACCAGTGCATTGTATCAGTTTCAGAAGCAGATTTGGACTACATATTGGTCCTTATGTGTAGGAAAAACCGTTATTATGTTCTGTGTGCACTCAGATTACCTGCTTTATTAGAGACTCTAGAAAGCAAGAGCGAGCTTCTTGTTCTAAAGCAGAGTGTGATCAATGGATGAGAACACTGCTGTGTGTTTCACTTCAGAAAAGGAGTTAAATCCCAGGCTCTGAGTCTTCCTACAAGCAAGACTTCGTTTCAGGTAAATGCAGTCACTTTTCTGCTCAAACGAACTACATCGTTCACGAAGATCACATGTTTCTCATCTTAACTGACAAGCATTGGATGTTAGAGGACCAGTGCATTGTATCAGTTTCAGAAGCAGATTTGGACTACATATGGTCCCTATGTGTAGGAAACACGGTTCTTTTGTTCTGGGCACACTCAGATTACCTGCTGTATTAGAGAATCTAGAAAGCAAGAGCATGCTTCTCGCTCTAAAGCAGAGTGTGATCCATGGATGAGAACTCTGCTGTGTGTTTCCCTTCAGAGATGGAGGTAAATCCCAGGCTCTGTGTCTTACTACAAGCAAGATATCGTTACAGGTAAGGGCAGTCACTTTTCAGTTCAAAGGAACTACATCATTCTCAAAGCTCACACGTTTCTCATCTTAACTGACAAGCATTGGATGTTACAGGACCAGTGCTTTGTGTCAGTTTCAGAAACAGAGTTGTACTAGATATGGTCCATATGTGTAGGAAACAACATACATTTGTTCTCAGCGCACTCACGTTTCCTGCTGTCTTAGAGAATTTGAAAGCAAGAGCGTGCTTCTCGCTCTAAAGCAGATTGTGATCCATGGATGAGAACACTGCTGTGTGTTTCACTTCAGAAATGGAGTTAAATCCCAGGCTCTGAATCTTCCTACAAGCAAGAGTTCGTTTCAGGTAAGGGCAGTCACTTTTCTGCTCAACGAACTACATCGTTCACAAAGATAACACGTTTCTCATCTTAACTGACAAGCATTGCATGTTAGAGGACCAGTGCTTTGTATCAGTTTCAGAAGCTGAGTTGGACTAGATATGGTCCTTATGTGTAGGAAACACCGTTCTTTGTTCTCAGCACACTCACGTTTCCTGCTGTGTTAGAGAATCCAGAAAGCAAGAGCGTGCTTCTCGCTCTAAAGCAGAGTGTGATCCATGGATGAGAACTCTGCTGTGTGTTTCCCTTCAGAGATGGAGTTAAATCCCAGGCTCTGTGTCTTACTACAAGCAAGACTTCGTTACAGGTAAGGGCAGTCACTTTTCAGTTCAAAGGAACTATATCATTATCAAAGCTCACACGTTTCTCATCTTAACTGACAAGCATTGGATGTTAGAGGACCAGTGCTTTGTGTCAGTTTCAGAAACAGAGTTGGACTAGGTATGGCCCGTATGTGTAGGAAACACCGTTCTTTTGTTCTCAGCGCACTCACGTTTCCTGCTGTCTTAGAGACTCTAGAAAGCAAGAGCGTGCTTCTTGTTCTAAAGCAGAGTGTGATCAATGGATGAGAACACTGCTGTGTGTTTCACTTCAGAAATGGAGTTAAATCCCAGGCTCTGAGTCTTCCTACAAGCAAGACTTCTTTCAGGTAAGGGCAGTCACTTTTCTGCTCAAACGAACTACATCGTTCATGAAGCTCACACGTTTCCCATCTTAACTGACAAGCATTGGATGTTAGAGGACCAGTGCATTGTATCAGTTTCAGAAGCAGATTTGGACTACATATGGTCCGTATGTGTAGGAAAAACCGTTCTTTTATTCTGTGCGCACTCAGATTACCTGCTTTATTAGAGACTCTAGAAAGCAAGAGCGTGCTTCTTGTTCTAAAGCAGAGTGTGATCAATGGATGAGAACACTGCTGTGTGTTTCACTTCAGAAAAGGTGTTAAATCAGAGGCTCTGAGTCTTCCTACAAGCAAGACTTCGTTTCAGGTAAATGCAGTCACTTTTCTGCTCAAACGAACTACATCGCTCACGAAGATCACATATTTCTCATCTTAACTGACAAGCATTGGATGTTAGAGGACCAGTGCATTGTATCAGTTTCAGAAGCAGATTTGGACTACATATGGTCCGTATGTGTAGGAAACACCGTTCTTTTGTTCTGGGCACACTCAGATTACCTGCTGTATTAGAGAATCTAGAAAGCAAGAGCATGCTTCTCGCTCTAAAGCAGAGTGTGATCCATGATTGAGAACTCTGCTGTGTGTTTCCCTTCAGAGATGGAGGTAAATCCCAGGCTCTGTGTCTTACTACAAGCAAGATATCATTACAGGTAAGGGCAGTCACTTTTCAGTTCAAAGGAACTACATCATTCTCAAAGCTCACACGTTTCTCATCTTAACTGAAAAGCATTGGATGTTACAGGACCAGTGCTTTGTGTCAGTTTCAGAAACAGAGTTGTACTAGATATGGTCCATATGTGTAGGAAACAACATACTTTTGTTCTCAGCGCACTCACGTTTCCTGCTGTCTTAGAGAATTTGAAAGCAAGAGCGTGCTTCTTGCTCTAAAGCAGATTGTGATCCATGGATGAGAACACTGCTGTGTGTTTCACTTCAGAAATGGAGTTAAATCCCAGGCTCTGAATCTTCCTACAAGCAAGACTTCGTTTCAGGTAAGGGCAGTCACTTTTCTGCTCAACGAACTACATCGTTCACAAAGATAACACGTTTCTCATCTTAACTGACAAGCATTGCATGTTAGAGGACCAGTGCATTGTATCAGTTTCAGAAGCAGATTTGGACTACATATGGTCGGTACGTGTAGGAAACACCGTTCTTTTGTTCTGGGCACGCTCAGATTATCTGCTTCATTAGAGACTCTAGAAAGCAAGAGCGTGCTTCTCGCTCTAAAGCAGAGTGTGATCCATGGATGAGAACACTGCTGTGTGTTTCCCTTCAGAGATGGAGTTAAATCCCAGGCTCTGTGTCTTACTACAAGCAAGACTTCGTTTAAGGTAAGGGCAGTCACTTTTCTGCTCAAACGAACTACATCGTTCACGAAGCTCACATGTTTCTCATCTTAACAGACAAGCATTGGATGTTAGAGGACCAGTGCTTTGTATCAGTTTCAGAAGCTGAGTTGGACTAGATATGGTCCGTATGTGTAGGAAACACCGTTCTTTCGTTCTCAGCACACTCATGTTTCCTGCTGTGTTAGAGAATCCAGAAAGCAAGAGCGTGCTTCTCGCTCTAAAGCAGAGTGTGATCCATGGATGAGAACTCTGCTGTGTGTTTCCCTTCAGAGATGGAGGTAAATCCCAGGCTCTGTGTCTTACTACAAGCAAGATATCGTTACAGTTAAGGGCAGTCACTTTTCAGTTCAAAGGAACTACATCATTCTCAAAGCTCACACGTTTCTCATCTTAACTGACAAGCATTGGATGTTACAGGACCAGTGCTTTTTGTCAGTTTCAGAAACAGAGTTGTACTAGATATGGTCCATATGTGTAGGAAACAACATACTTTTGTTCTCAGCGCACTCACGTTTCCTGCTGTCTTAGAGAATTTGAAAGCAAGAGCGTGCTTCTCGCTCTAAAGCAGATTGTGATTCATGGATGAGAACACTGCTGTGTGTTTCACTTCAGAAATGGAGTTAAATCCCAAGCTCTGAATCTTCCTACAAGCAAGACTTCGTTTCAGGTAAGGGCAGTCACTTTTCTGCTCAACGAACTACATCGTTCACAAAGATAACACGTTTCTCATCTTAACTGACAAGCATTGCATGTTAGAGGACCAGTGCATTGTATCAGTTTCAGAAGCAGATTTGGACTACATATGGTCGGTACGTGTAGGAAACACCGTTCTTCTGTTCTGGGCACGCTCAGATTATCTGCTTCATTAGAGACTCTAGAAAGCAAGAGCGTGCTTCTCGCTCTAAAGCAGAGTGTGATCCATGGATGAGAACACTGCTGTGTGTTTCCCTTCACAGATGGAGTTAAATCCCATGCTCTGTGTCTTACTACAAGCAAGACTTTGTTTAAGGTAAGGGCAGTCACTTTTCTGCTCAAACGAACTACATCGTTCACGAAGCTCACATGTTTCTCATCTTAACAGACAAGCATTGGATGTTAGAGGACCAGTGCTTTGTATCAGGTTCAGAAGCTGAGTTGGACTAGATATGGTCCGTATGTGTATGAAACACCGTTCTTTTGTTCTCAGCACACTCACGTTTCCTGCTGTCTTAGAGACTCTAGAAAGCAAGAGCGTGCTTCTTTTTCTAAAGCAGAGTGTGATCAATGGATGAGAACACTGCTGTGTGTTTCACTTCAGAAATGGAGTTAAATCCCAGGCTCTGAGTCTTCCTACAAGCAAGACTTCGTTACAGGTAAGGGCAGTCACTTTTCAGTTCAAAGCAACTACAACATTCTCAAAGCTCACACGTTTCTCATCTTAACTGACAAGCATTGGATGTTAGAGGACCAGTGCATTGTATCAGTTTCAGAAGGAGATTTGGACTACATATGGTCCGTATGTTAGGAAACACCGTTCTTTTGTTCTGGGCACATTCAGATTACCAGCATTATTAGAGAATCTAGAAAGCAAGGGCGTGCTTCTCACTCTAAAGCAGAGTGTGATCCATGGATGAGAACACTGCTGTGTGTTTCCCTTCAGAGATGGAGTTAAATCCCAGGCTCTGTGTCTTACTACAAGCAAGACTTCGTTACAGGTAAGGGCACTCACTTTTCAGTTCAAAGGAACTACATCATACTCAAAGCTCACATGTTTCTCATCTTAACTGACAAGCCTTGGATGTTAGAGGACCAGTGCTTTGTGTCAATTTCAGAAACAGAGTTGGACTTGATATGGTCCGTATGTGTAGGAAACACCGTTCTTTTGTTCTCAGCGCACTCACATTTCCTGCTGTCTTAGAGACTCTAGAGAGCAAGAGCGTGCTTCTTGTTCTAAAGCAGAGTGTGATCAATGGATGATTACACTGCTGTGTGTTTCACTTTAGAAATGGAGTTAAATCCCAGGCTCTGAGTCTTCCTACAAGCAAGACCTCGTTTAAGGTAAGAGCAGACACTTTTCTGCTCAAACGAACTACATCGTTCACGAAGATCACACGTTTCTCATCTTAACTGACAAGCATTGGATGTTAGAGGACCAGTGCATTGTATCAGTTTCAGAAACAGATTTGGACTACATATGGTCCGTACGTGTAGGAAACACCGTTCTTTTGTTCTGGGCACACTCAGATTACCTGCTGTATGAGAGACTCTAGAAAGCAAGAGCGTGCTTCTCGCTCTAAAGCAGAGTGTGATCCATGGATGAGAACTCTGCTGTGTGTTTTCCTTCAGAGATGGAGGTAAATCCCAGGCTCTGTGTCTTACAACAAGCAAGACTTCGTTACAGGTAAGGGCAGTCACTTTTCAGTTCAAAGGAACTACATCATTCTCAAAGGTCACACGTTTCTCATCTTAACTGACAAGCATTGGATGTTAGAGGACCAGTGCTTTGTGTCAGTTTCAGAAACAGAGTTGTACTAGATATGATCCATATGTGTAGGAAACAACATACGTTTGTTCTCAGCGCACTCACGTTTCCTGCTTGTCTTGGAGACTTTAGAATGCAAGAGCGTGCTTCTCGCTCTAAAGCAGATTGTGATCCATGGATGAGAACTATGCTGTGTGTTTCCCTTCAGAAATGGAGTTAAATCCCAGACTCTGTGTCTTCCTACAAGCAAGACTTCGTTTCAGGTAAGGGCAGTCACTTTTCTGCTCAAACGAACTACATCGTTCATGAAGCTCACACGTTTCCCATCTTAACTGACAAGCATTGGATGTTAGAGGACCAGTGCATTGTATCAGTTTCAGAAGCAGATTTGGACTACATATTGGTCCTTATGTGTAGGAAAAACCGTTCTTATGTTCTGTGTGCACTCAGATTACCTGCTTTATTAGAGACTCTAGAAAGCAAGAGCGTGCTTCTTGTTCTAAAGCAGAGTGTGATCAATGGATGAGAACACTGCTGTGTGTTTCACTTCAGAAAAGGAGTTAAATCCCAGGCTCTGAGTCTTCCTACAAGCAAGACTTCGTTTCAGGTAAATGCAGTCACTTTTCAGCTCAAACGAACTACATCGTTCATGAAGCTCACACGTTTCCCATCTTAACTGACAAGCATTGGATGTTAGAGGACCAGTGCATTGTATCAGTTTCAGAAGCAGATTTGGACTACATATGGTCCGTATGTGTAGGAAAAACCGTTCTTTTATTCTGTGCGCACTCAGATTACCTGCTTTATTAGAGACTCTAGAAAGCAAGAGCGTGCTTCTTGTTCTAAAGCAGAGTGTGATCAATGGATGAGAACACTGCTGTGTGTTTCACTTCAGAAAAGGAGTTAAATCAGAGGCTCTGAGTCTTCCTACAAGCAAGACTTCGTTTCAGGTAAATGCAGTCACTTTTCTGCTCAAACGAACTACATCGCTCACGAAGATCACATATTTCTCATCTTAACTGACAAGCATTGGATGTTAGAGGACCAGTGCATTGTATCAGTTTCAGAAGCAGATTTGGACTACATATGGTCCGTATGTGTAGGAAACACCGTTCTTTTGTTCTGGGCACACTCAGATTACCTGCTGTATTAGAGAATCTAGAAAGCAAGAGCATGCTTCTCGCTCTAAAGCAGAGTGTGATCCATGGATGAGAACTCTGCTGTGTGTTTCCCTTCAGAGATGGAGGTAAATCCCAGGCTCTGTGTCTTACTACAAGCAAGATATCATTACAGGTAAGGGCAGTCACTTTTCAGTTCAAAGGAACTACATCATTCTCAAAGCTCACACGTTTCTCATCTTAACTGAAAAGCATTGGATGTTACAGGACCAGTGCTTTGTGTCAGTTTCAGAAACAGAGTTGTACTAGATATGGTCCATATGTGTAGGAAACAACATACTTTTGTTCTCAGCGCACTCACGTTTCCTGCTGTCTTAGAGAATTTGAAAGCAAGAGCGTGCTTCTTGCTCTAAAGCAGATTGTGATCCATGGATGAGAACACTGCTGTGTGTTTCACTTCAGAAATGGAGTTAAATCCCAGGCTCTGAATCTTCCTACAAGCAAGACTTCGTTTCAGGTAAGGGCAGTCACTTTTCTGCTCAACGAACTACATCGTTCACAAAGATAACACGTTTCTCATCTTAACTGACAAGCATTGCATGTTAGAGGACCAGTGCATTGTATCAGTTTCAGAAGCAGATTTGGACTACATATGGTCGGTACGTGTAGGAAACACCGTTCTTTTGTTCTGGGCACGCTCAGATTATCTGCTTCATTAGAGACTCTAGAAAGCAAGAGCGTGCTTCTCGCTCTAAAGCAGAGTGTGATCCATGGATGAGAACACTGCTGTGTGTTTCCCTTCAGAGATGGAGTTAAATCCCAGGCTCTGTGTCTTACTACAAGCAAGACTTCGTTTAAGGTAAGGGCAGTCACTTTTCTGCTCAAACGAACTACATCGTTCACGAAGCTCACATGTTTCTCATCTTAACAGACAAGCATTGGATGTTAGAGGACCAGTGCTTTGTATCAGTTTCAGAAGCTGAGTTGGACTAGATATGGTCCGTATGTGTAGGAAACACCGTTCTTTCGTTCTCAGCACACTCATGTTTCCTGCTGTGTTAGAGAATCCAGAAAGCAAGAGCGTGCTTCTCGCTCTAAAGCAGAGTGTGATCCATGGATGAGAACTCTGCTGTGTGTTTCCCTTCAGAGATGGAGGTAAATCCCAGGCTCTGTGTCTTACTACAAGCAAGATATCGTTACAGTTAAGGGCAGTCACTTTTCAGTTCAAAGGAACTACATCATTCTCAAAGCTCACACGTTTCTCATCTTAACTGACAAGCATTGGATGTTACAGGACCAGTGCTTTTTGTCAGTTTCAGAAACAGAGTTGTACTAGATATGGTCCATATGTGTAGGAAACAACATACTTTTGTTCTCAGCGCACTCACGTTTCCTGCTGTCTTAGAGAATTTGAAAGCAAGAGCGTGCTTCTCGCTCTAAAGCAGATTGTGATTCATGGATGAGAACACTGCTGTGTGTTTCACTTCAGAAATGGAGTTAAATCCCAAGCTCTGAATCTTCCTACAAGCAAGACTTCGTTTCAGGTAAGGGCAGTCACTTTTCTGCTCAACGAACTACATCGTTCACAAAGATAACACGTTTCTCATCTTAACTGACAAGCATTGCATGTTAGAGGACCAGTGCATTGTATCAGTTTCAGAAGCAGATTTGGACTACATATGGTCGGTACGTGTAGGAAACACCGTTCTTCTGTTCTGGGCACGCTCAGATTATCTGCTTCATTAGAGACTCTAGAAAGCAAGAGCGTGCTTCTCGCTCTAAAGCAGAGTGTGATCCATGGATGAGAACACTGCTGTGTGTTTCCCTTCACAGATGGAGTTAAATCCCATGCTCTGTGTCTTACTACAAGCAAGACTTTGTTTAAGGTAAGGGCAGTCACTTTTCTGCTCAAACGAACTACATCGTTCACGAAGCTCACATGTTTCTCATCTTAACAGACAAGCATTGGATGTTAGAGGACCAGTGCTTTGTATCAGGTTCAGAAGCTGAGTTGGACTAGATATGGTCCGTATGTGTATGAAACACCGTTCTTTTGTTCTCAGCACACTCACGTTTCCTGCTGTCTTAGAGACTCTAGAAAGCAAGAGCGTGCTTCTTTTTCTAAAGCAGAGTGTGATCAATGGATGAGAACACTGCTGTGTGTTTCACTTCAGAAATGGAGTTAAATCCCAGGCTCTGAGTCTTCCTACAAGCAAGACTTCGTTACAGGTAAGGGCAGTCACTTTTCAGTTCAAAGGAACTACATCATTCTCAAAGCTCACACGTTTCTCATCTTAACTGACAAGCATTGGATGTTACAGGACCAGTGCTTTGTGTCAGTTTCAGAAACAGAGTTGTACTAGATATGGTCCATATGTGTAGGAAACAACATACTTTTGTTCTCAGCGCACTCACGTTTCCTGCTGTCTTAGAGAATTTGAAAGCAAGAGCGTGCTTCTTGCTCTAAAGCAGATTGTGATCCATGGATGAGAACACTGCTGTGTGTTTCACTTCAGAAATGGAGTTAAATCCCAGGCTCTGAATCTTCCTACAAGCAAGACTTCGTTTCAGGTAAGGGCAGTCACTTTTCTGCTCAACGAACTACATCGTTCACAAAGATAACACGTTTCTCATCTTAACTGACAAGCATTGCATGTTAGAGGACCAGTGCATTGTATCAGTTTCAGAAGCAGATTTGGACTACATATGGTCGGTACGTGTAGGAAACACCGTTCTTTTGTTCTGGGCACGCTCAGATTATCTGCTTCATTAGAGACTCTAGAAAGCAAGAGCGTGCTTCTCGCTCTAAAGCAGAGTGTGATCCATGGATGAGAACACTGCTGTGTGTTTCCCTTCAGAGATGGAGTTAAATCCCAGGCTCTGTGTCTTACTACAAGCAAGACTTCGTTTAAGGTAAGGGCAGTCACTTTTCTGCTCAAACGAACTACATCGTTCACGAAGCTCACATGTTTCTCATCTTAACAGACAAGCATTGGATGTTAGAGGACCAGTGCTTTGTATCAGTTTCAGAAGCTGAGTTGGACTAGATATGGTCCGTATGTGTAGGAAACACCGTTCTTTCGTTCTCAGCACACTCATGTTTCCTGCTGTGTTAGAGAATCCAGAAAGCAAGAGCGTGCTTCTCGCTCTAAAGCAGAGTGTGATCCATGGATGAGAACTCTGCTGTGTGTTTCCCTTCAGAGATGGAGGTAAATCCCAGGCTCTGTGTCTTACTACAAGCAAGATATCGTTACAGTTAAGGGCAGTCACTTTTCAGTTCAAAGGAACTACATCATTCTCAAAGCTCACACGTTTCTCATCTTAACTGACAAGCATTGGATGTTACAGGACCAGTGCTTTTTGTCAGTTTCAGAAACAGAGTTGTACTAGATATGGTCCATATGTGTAGGAAACAACATACTTTTGTTCTCAGCGCACTCACGTTTCCTGCTGTCTTAGAGAATTTGAAAGCAAGAGCGTGCTTCTCGCTCTAAAGCAGATTGTGATTCATGGATGAGAACACTGCTGTGTGTTTCACTTCAGAAATGGAGTTAAATCCCAAGCTCTGAATCTTCCTACAAGCAAGACTTCGTTTCAGGTAAGGGCAGTCACTTTTCTGCTCAACGAACTACATCGTTCACAAAGATAACACGTTTCTCATCTTAACTGACAAGCATTGCATGTTAGAGGACCAGTGCATTGTATCAGTTTCAGAAGCAGATTTGGACTACATATGGTCGGTACGTGTAGGAAACACCGTTCTTCTGTTCTGGGCACGCTCAGATTATCTGCTTCATTAGAGACTCTAGAAAGCAAGAGCGTGCTTCTCGCTCTAAAGCAGAGTGTGATCCATGGATGAGAACACTGCTGTGTGTTTCCCTTCAGAGATGGAGTTAAATCCCATGCTCTGTGTCTTACTACAAGCAAGACTTTGTTTAAGGTAAGGGCAGTCACTTTTCTGCTCAAACGAACTACATCGTTCACGAAGCTCACATGTTTCTCATCTTAACAGACAAGCATTGGATGTTAGAGGACCAGTGCTTTGTATCAGGTTCAGAAGCTGAGTTGGACTAGATATGGTCCGTATGTGTATGAAACACCGTTCTTTTGTTCTCAGCACACTCACGTTTCCTGCTGTCTTAGAGACTCTAGAAAGCAAGAGCGTGCTTCTTTTTCTAAAGCAGAGTGTGATCAATGGATGAGAACACTGCTGTGTGTTTCACTTCAGAAATGGAGTTAAATCCCAGGCTCTGAGTCTTCCTACAAGCAAGACTTCGTTACAGGTAAGGGCAGTCACTTTTCAGTTCAAAGCAACTACAACATTCTCAAAGCTCACACGTTTCTCATCTTAACTGACAAGCATTGGATGTTAGAGGACCAGTGCATTGTATCAGTTTCAGAAGGAGATTTGGACTACATATGGTCCGTATGTTAGGAAACACCGTTCTTTTGTTCTGGGCACATTCAGATTACCAGCATTATTAGAGAATCTAGAAAGCAAGGGCGTGCTTCTCACTCTAAAGCAGAGTGTGATCCATGGATGAGAACACTGCTGTGTGTTTCCCTTCAGAGATGGAGTTAAATCCCAGGCTCTGTGTCTTACTACAAGCAAGACTTCGTTACAGGTAAGGGCACTCACTTTTCAGTTCAAAGGAACTACATCATACTCAAAGCTCACATGTTTCTCATCTTAACTGACAAGCCTTGGATGTTAGAGGACCAGTGCTTTGTGTCAATTTCAGAAACAGAGTTGGACTTGATATGGTCCGTATGTGTAGGAAACACCGTTCTTTTGTTCTCAGCGCACTCACATTTCCTGCTGTCTTAGAGACTCTAGAGAGCAAGAGCGTGCTTCTTGTTCTAAAGCAGAGTGTGATCAATGGATGATTACACTGCTGTGTGTTTCACTTCAGAAATGGAGTTAAATCCCAGGCTCTGAGTCTTCCTACAAGCAAGACCTCGTTTAAGGTAAGAGCAGACACTTTTCTGCTCAAACGAACTACATCGTTCACGAAGATCACACGTTTCTCATCTTAACTGACAAGCATTGGATGTTAGAGGACCAGTGCATTGTATCAGTTTCAGAAACAGATTTGGACTACATATGGTCCGTACGTGTAGGAAACACCGTTCTTTTGTTCTGGGCACACTCAGATTACCTGCTGTATGAGAGACTCTAGAAAGCAAGAGCGTGCTTCTCGCTCTAAAGCAGAGTGTGATCCATGGATGAGAACTCTGCTGTGTGTTTTCCTTCAGAGATGGAGGTAAATCCCAGGCTCTGTGTCTTACAACAAGCAAGACTTCGTTACAGGTAAGGGCAGTCACTTTTCAGTTCAAAGGAACTACATCATTCTCAAAGGTCACACGTTTCTCATCTTAACTGACAAGCATTGGATGTTAGAGGACCAGTGCTTTGTGTCAGTTTCAGAAACAGAGTTGTACTAGATATGATCCATATGTGTAGGAAACAACATACTTTTGTTCTCAGCGCACTCACGTTTCCTGCTTGTCTTGGAGACTTTAGAATGCAAGAGCGTGCTTCTCGCTCTAAAGCAGATTGTGATCCATGGATGAGAACTATGCTGTGTGTTTCCCTTCAGAAATGGAGTTAAATCCCAGACTCTGTGTCTTCCTACAAGCAAGACTTCGTTTCAGGTAAGGGCAGTCACTTTTCTGCTCAAACGAACTACATCGTTCATGAAGCTCACACGTTTCCCATCTTAACTGACAAGCATTGGATGTTAGAGGACCAGTGCATTGTATCAGTTTCAGAAGCAGATTTGGACTACATATTGGTCCTTATGTGTAGGAAAAACCGTTCTTATGTTCTGTGTGCACTCAGATTACCTGCTTTATTAGAGACTCTAGAAAGCAAGAGCGTGCTTCTTGTTCTAAAGCAGAGTGTGATCAATGGATGAGAACACTGCTGTGTGTTTCACTTCAGAAAAGGAGTTAAATCCCAGGCTCTGAGTCTTCCTACAAGCAAGACTTCGTTTCAGGTAAATGCAGTCACTTTTCTGCTCAAACGAACTACATCGTTCACGAAGATCACATGTTTCTCATCTTAACTGACAAGCATTGGATGTTAGAGGACCAGTGCATTGTATCAGTTTCAGAAGCAGATTTGGACTACATATGGTCCCTATGTTTAGGAAACACGGTTCTTTTGTTCTGGGCACACTCAGATTACCTGCTGTATTAGAGAATCTAGAAAGCAAGAGCATGCTTCTCGCTCTAAAGCAGAGTGTGATCCATGGATGAGAACACTGCTGTGTGTTTCCCTTCAGAGATGGAGGTAAATCCCAGGCTCTGTGTCTTACTACAAGCAAGATATCGTTACAGGTAAGGGCAGTCACTTTTCAGTTCAAAGGAACTACATCATTCTCAAAGCTCACACGTTTCTCATCTTAACTGACAAGCATTGGATGTTACAGGACCAGTGCTTTGTATCAGGTTCAGAAGCTGAGTTGGACTAGATATGGTCCGTATGTGTATGAAACACCGTTCTTTTGTTCTCAGCACACTCACGTTTCCTGCTGTCTTAGAGACTCTAGAAAGCAAGAGCGTGCTTCTTGTTCTAAAGCAGAGTGTGATCAATGGATGAGAACACTGCTGTGTGTTTCACTTCAGAAATGGAGTTAAATCCCAGGCTCTGAGTCTTCCTACAAGCAAGACTTCGTTACAGGTAAGGGCAGTCACTTTTCAGTTCAAAGCAACTACAACATTCTCAAAGCTCACACGTTTCTCATCTTAACTGACAAGCATTGGATGTTAGAGGACCAGTGCATTGTATCAGTTTCAGAAGGAGATTTGGACTACATATGGTCTGTATGTTAGGAAACACCGTTCTTTTGTTCTGGGCACATTCAGATTACCAGCATTATTAGAGAATCTAGAAAGCAAGGGCGTGCTTCTCACTCTAAAGAAGAGTGTGATCCATGGATGAGAACACTGCTGTGTGTTTCCCTTCAGAGATGGAGTTAAATCCCAGGCTTGTGTCTTACTACAAGCAAGACTTCGTTACAGGTAAGGGCACTCACTTTTCAGTTCAAAGGAACTACATCATACTCAAAGCTCACATGTTTCTCATCTTAACTGACAAGCCTTGGATGTTAGAGGACCAGTGCTTTGTGTCAATTTCAGAAACAGAGTTGGACTTGATATGGTCCGTATGTGTAGGAAACACCGTTCTTTTGTTCTCAGCGCACTCACATTTCCTGCTGTCTTAGAGACTCTAGAGAGCAAGAGCGTGCTTCTTGTTCTAAAGCAGAGTGTGATCAATGGATGATTACACTGCTGTGTGTTTCACTTCAGAAATGGAGTTAAATCCCAGGCTCTGAGTCTTCCTACAAGCAAGACCTCGTTTAAGGTAAGGGCAGACACTTTTCTGCTCAAACGAACTACATCGTTCACGAAGATCACACGTTTCTCATCTTAACTGACAAGCATTGGATGTTAGAGGACCAGTGCATTGTATCAGTTTCAGAAGCAGATTTGGACTACATATGGTCGGTACGTATAGGAAACACCGTTCTTTTGTTCTGGGCACACTCAGATTACCTGCTGTATGAGAGACTCTAGAAAGCAAGAGCGTGCTTCTCGCTCTAAAGCAGAGTGTGATCCATGGATGAGAACTCTGCTGTGTGTTTTCCTTCAGAGATGGAGGTAAATCCCAGGCTCTGTGTCTTACAACAAGCAAGACTTCGTTACAGGTAAGGGCAGTCACTTTTCAGTTCAAAGGAACTACATCATTCTCAAAGGTCACACGTTTCTCATCTTAACTGACAAGCATTGGATGTTAGAGGACCAGTGCTTTGTGTCAGTTTCAGAAACAGAGTTGTACTAGATATGATCCATATGTGTAGGAAACAACATACTTTTGTTCTCAGCGCACTCACGTTTCCTGCTTGTCTTGGAGACTTTAGAATGCAAGAGCGTGCTTCTCGCTCTAAAGCAGATTGTGATCCATGGATGAGAACTATGCTGTGTGTTTCCCTTCAGAAATGGAGTTAAATCCCAGACTCTGTGTCTTCCTACAAGCAAGACTTCGTTTCAGGTAAGGGCAGTCACTTTTCTGCTCAAACGAACTACATCGTTCATGAAGCTCACACGTTTCCCATCTTAACTGACAAGCATTGGATGTTAGAGGACCAGTGCATTGTATCAGTTTCAGAAGCAGATTTGGACTACATATTGGTCCTTATGTGTAGGAAAAACCGTTATTATGTTCTGTGTGCACTCAGATTACCTGCTTTATTAGAGACTCTAGAAAGCAAGAGCGTGCTTCTTGTTCTAAAGCAGAGTGTGATCAATGGATGAGAACACTGCTGTGTGTTTCACTTCAGAAAAGGAGTTAAATCCCAGGCTCTGAGTCTTCCTACAAGCAAGACTTCGTTTCAGGTAAATGCAGTCACTTTTCTGCTCAAACGAACTACATCGTTCACGAAGATCACATGTTTCTCATCTTAACTGACAAGCATTGGATGTTAGAGGACCAGTGCATTGTATCAGTTTCAGAAGCAGATTTGGACTACATATGGTCCCTATGTGTAGGAAACACGGTTCTTTTGTTCTGGGCACACTCAGATTACCTGCTGTATTAGAGAATCTAGAAAGCAAGAGCATGCTTCTCGCTCTAAAGCAGAGTGTGATCCATGGATGAGAACTCTGCTGTGTGTTTCCCTTCAGAGATGGAGGTAAATCCCAGGCTCTGTGTCTTACTACAAGCAAGATATCGTTACAGGTAAGTTCAGTCACTTTTCAGTTCAAAGGAACTACATCATTCTCAAAGCTCACACGTTTCTCATCTTAACTGACAAGCATTGGATGTTACAGGACCAGTGCTTTGTGTCAGTTTCAGAAACAGAGTTGTACTAGATATGGTCCATATGTGTAGGAAACAACATACTTTTGTTCTCAGCGCACTCACGTTTCCTGCTGTCTTAGAGAATTTGAAAGCAAGAGCGTGCTTCTCGCTCTAAAGCAGATTGTGATCCATGGATGAGAACACTGCTGTGTGTTTCACTTCAGAAATGGAGTTAAATCCCAGGCTCTGAATCTTCCTACAAGCAAGAGTTCGTTTCAGGTAAGGGCAGTCACTTTTCTGCTCAACGAACTACATCGTTCACAAAGATAACACGTTTCTCATCTTAACTGACAAGCATTGCATGTTAGAGGACCAGTGCTTTGTATCAGTTTCAGAAGCTGAGTTGGACTAGATATGGTCCTTATGTGTAGGAAACACCGTTCTTTGTTCTCAGCACACTCACGTTTCCTGCTGTGTTAGAGAATCCAGAAAGCAAGAGCGTGCTTCTCGCTCTAAAGCAGAGTGTGATCCATGGATGAGAACTCTGCTGTGTGTTTCCCTTCAGAGATGGAGTTAAATCCCAGGCTCTGTGTCTTACTACAAGCAAGACTTCGTTACAGGTAAGGGCAGTCACTTTTCAGTTCAAAGGAACTATATCATTATCAAAGCTCACACGTTTCTCATCTTAACTGACAAGCATTGGATGTTAGAGGACCAGTGCTTTGTGTCAGTTTCAGAAACAGAGTTGGACTAGGTATGGCCCGTATGTGTAGGAAACACCGTTCTTTTGTTCTCAGCGCACTCACGTTTCCTGCTGTCTTAGAGACTCTAGAAAGCAAGAGCGTGCTTCTTGTTCTAAAGCAGAGTGTGATCAATGGATGAGAACACTGCTGTGTGTTTCACTTCAGAAATGGAGTTAAATTCCAGGCTCTGAGTCTTCCTACAAGCAAGACTTCTTTCAGGTAAGGGCAGTCACTTTTCTGCTCAAACGAACTACATCGTTCATGAAGCTCACACGTTTCCCATCTTAACTGACAAGCATTGGATGTTAGAGGACCAGTGCATTGTATCAGTTTCAGAAGCAGATTTGGACTACATATGGTCCGTATGTGTAGGAAAAACCGTTCTTTTATTCTGTGCGAACTCAGATTACCTGCTTTATTAGAGACTCTAGAAAGCAAGAGCGTGCTTCTTGTTCTAAAGCAGAGTGTGATCAATGGATGAGAACACTGCTGTGTGTTTCACTTCAGAAAAGGAGTTAAATCCCAGGCTCTGAGTCTTCATACAAGCAAGACTTCGTTTCAGGTAAATGCAGTCACTTTTCTGCTCAAACGAACTACATCGTTCACGAAGATCACATGTTTCTCATCTTAACTGACAAGCATTGGATGTTAGAGGACCAGTGCATTGTATCAGTTTCAGAAGCAGATTTGGACTACATATGGTCCGTATGTGTAGGAAACACCGTTCTTTTGTTCTGGGCACACTCAGATTACCTGCTGTATTAGAGAATCTAGAAAGCAAGAGCATGCTTCTCGCTCTAAAGCAGAGTGTGATCCATGGATGAGAACTCTGCTGTGTGTTTCCCTTCAGAGATGGAGGTAAATCCCAGGCTCTGTGTCTTACTACAAGCAAGATATCGTTACAGGTAAGGGCAGTCACTTTTCAGTTCAAAGGAACTACATCATTCTCAAAGCTCACACGTTTCTCATCTTAACTGACAAGCATTGGATGTTACAGGACCAGTGCTTTGTGTCAGTTTCAGAAACAGAGTTGTACTAGATATGGTCCATATGTGTAGGAAACAACATACTTTTGTTCTCAGCGCACTCACGTTTCCTGCTGTCTTAGAGAATTTGAAAGCAAGAGCGTGCTTCTTGCTCTAAAGCAGATTGTGATCCATGGATGAGAACACTGCTGTGTGTTTCACTTCAGAAATGGAGTTAAATCCCAGGCTCTGAATCTTCCTACAACAAGACTTCGTTTCAGGTAAGGGCAGTCACTTTTCTGCTCAACGAACTACATCGTTCACAAAGATAACACGTTTCTCATCTTAACTGACAAGCATTGCATGTTAGAGGACCAGTGCATTGTATCAGTTTCAGAAGCAGATTTGGACTACATATGGTCGGTACGTGTAGGAAACACCGTTCTTTTGTTCTGGGCACGCTCAGATTATCTGCTTCATTAGAGACTCTAGAAAGCAAGAGCGTGCTTCTCGCTCTAAAGCAGAGTGTGATCCATGGATGAGAACACTGCTGTGTGTTTCCCTTCAGCGATGGAGTTAAATCCCAGGCTCTGTGTCTTACTACAAGCAAGACTTCGTTTAAGGTAAGGGAAGTCACTTTTCTGCTCAAACGAACTACATCGTTCACGAAGCTCACATGTTTCTCATCTTAACAGACAAGCATTGGTTGTTAGAGGACCAGTGCTTTGTATCAGTTTCAGAAGCTGAGTTGGACTAGATATGGTCCGTATGTGTAGGAAACACCGTTCTTTTGTTCTCAGCACACTCATGTTTCCTGCTGTGTTAGAGAATCCAGAAAGCAAGAGCGTGCTTCTCGCTCTAAAGCAGAGTGTGATCCATGGATGAGAACTCTGCTGTGTGTTTCCCTTCAGAGATGGAGGTAAATCCCAGGCTCTGTGTCTTACTACAAGCAAGATATCGTTACAGTTAAGGGCAGTCACTTTTCAGTTCAAAGGAACTACATCATTCTCAAAGCTCACACGTTTCTCATCTTAACTGACAAGCATTGGATGTTACAGGACCAGTGCTTTTTGTCAGTTTCAGAAACAGAGTTGTACTAGATATGGTCCATATGTGTAGGAAACAACATACTTTTGTTCTCAGCGCACTCACGTTTCCTGCTGTCTTAGAGAATTTGAAAGCAAGAGCGTGCTTCTCGCTCTAAAGCAGATTGTGATTCATGGATGAGAACACTGCTGTGTGTTTCACTTCAGAAATGGAGTTAAATCCCAAGCTCTGAATCTTCCTACAAGCAAGACTTCGTTTCAGGTAAGGGCAGTCACTTTTCTGCTCAACGAACTACATCGTTCACAAAGATAACACGTTTCTCATCTTAACTGACAAGCATTGGATGTTAGAGGACCAGTGCATTGTATCAGTTTCAGAAGCAGATTTGGACTACATATGGTCCGTATGTTAGGAAACACCGTTCTTTTGTTCTGGGCACATTCAGATTACCAGCATTATTAGAGAATCTAGAAAGCAAGGGCGTGCTTCTCACTCTAAAGCAGAGTGTGATCCATGGATGAGAACACTGCTGTGTGTTTCCCTTCAGAGATGGAGTTAAATCCCAGGCTCTGTGTCTTACTACAAGCAAGACTTCGTTACAGGTAAGGGCACTCACTTTTCAGTTCAAAGGAACTACATCATACTCAAAGCTCACATGTTTCTCATCTTAACTGACAAGCCTTGGATGTTAGAGGACCAGTGCTTTGTGTCAATTTCAGAAACAGAGTTGGACTAGATATGGTCCGTATGTGTAGGAAACACCGTTCTTTTGTTCTCAGCGCACTCACATTTCCTGCTGTCTTAGAGACTCTAGAGAGCAAGAGCGTGCTTCTTGTTCTAAAGCAGAGTGTGATCAATGGATGATTACACTGCTGTGTGTTTCACTTCAGAAATTTAGTTAAATCCCAGTCTCTGAGTCTTCCTACAAGCAAGACCTCGTTTAAGGTAAGGGCAGACACTTTTCTGCTCAAACGAACTACATCGTTCACGAAGATCACACGTTTCTCATCTTAACTGACAAGCATTGGATGTTAGAGGACCAGTGCATTGTATCAGTTTCAGAAACAGATTTGGACTACATATGGTCCGTATGTGTAGGAAACACCGTTCTTTTGTTCTGGGCACACTCAGATTACCTGCTGTATGAGAGACTCTAGAAAGCAAGAGCGTGCTTCTCGCTCTAAAGCAGAGTGTGATCCATGGATGAGAACTCTGCTGTGTGTTTTCCTTCAGAGATGGAGGTAAATCCCAGGCTCTGTGTCTTACAACAAGCAAGACTTCGTTACAGGTAAGGGCAGTCACTTTTCAGTTCAAAGGAACTACATCATTCTCAAAGGTCACACGTTTCTCATCTTAACTGACAAGCATTGGATGTTAGAGGACCAGTGCTTTGTGTCAGTTTCAGAAACAGAGTTGTACTAGATATGATCCATATGTGTAGGAAACAACATACTTTTGTTCTCAGCGCACTCACGTTTCCTGCTTGTCTTGGAGACTTTAGAATGCAAGAGCGTGCTTCTCGCTCTAAAGCAGATTGTGATCCATGGATGAGAACTATGCTGTGTGTTTCCCTTCAGAAATGGAGTTAAATCCCAGACTCTGTGTCTTCCTACAAGCAAGACTTCGTTTCAGGTAAGGGCAGTCACTTTTCTGCTCAAACGAACTACATCGTTCATGAAGCTCACACGTTTCCCATCTTAACTGACAAGCATTGGATGTTAGAGGACCAGTGCATTGTATCAGTTTCAGAAGCAGATTTGGACTACATATTGGTCCTTATGTGTAGGAAATACCGTTCTTATGTTCTGTGTGCACTCAGATTACCTGCTTTATTAGAGACTCTAGAAAGCAAGAGCGTGCTTCTTGTTCTAAAGCAGAGTGTGATCAATGGATGAGAACACTGCTGTGTGTTTCACTTCAGAAAAGGAGTTAAATCCCAGGCTCTGAGTCTTCCTACAAGCAAGACTTCGTTTCAGGTAAATGCAGTCACTTTTCTGCTCAAACGAACTACATCGTTCACGAAGATCACATGTTTCTCATCTTAACTGACAAGCATTGGATGTTAGAGGACCAGTGCATTGTATCAGTTTCAGAAGCAGATTTGGACTACATATGGTCCCTATGTGTAGGAAACACGGTTCTTTTGTTCTGGGCACACTCAGATTACCTGCTGTATTAGAGAATCTAGAAAGCAAGAGCATGCTTCTCGCTCTAAAGCAGAGTGTGATCCATGGATGAGAACTCTGCTGTGTGTTTCCCTTCAGAGATGGAGGTAAATCCCAGGCTCTGTGTCTTACTACAAGCAAGATATCGTTACAGGTAAGGGCAGTCACTTTTCAGTTCAAAGGAACTACATCATTCTCAAAGCTCACACGTTTCTCATCTTAACTGACAAGCATTGGATGTTACAGGACCAGTGCTTTGTGTCAGTTTCAGAAACAGAGTTGTACTAGATATGGTCCATATGTGTAGGAAACAACATACTTTTGTTCTCAGCGCACTCACGTTTCCTGCTGTCTTAGAGAATTTGAAAGCAAGAGCGTGCTTCTCGCTCTAAAGCAGATTGTGATCCATGGATGAGAACACTGCTGTGTGTTTCACTTCAGAAATGGAGTTAAATCCCAGGCTCTGAATCTTCCTACAAGCAAGAGTTCATTTCAGGTAAGGGCAGTCACTTTTCTGCTCAACGAACTACATCGTTCACAAAGATAACACGTTTCTCATCTTAACTGACAAGCATTGCATGTTAGAGGACCAGTGCTTTGTATCAGTTTCAGAGGCTGAGTTGGACTAGATATGGTCCTTATGTGTAGGAAACACCGTTCTTTGTTCTCAGCACACTCACGTTTCCTGCTGTGTTAGAGAATCCAGAAAGCAAGAGCGTGCTTCTCGCTCTAAAGCAGAGTGTGATCCATGGATGAGAACTCTGCTGTGTGTTTCCCTTCAGAGATGGAGTTAAATCCCAGGCTCTGTGTCTTACTACAAGCAAGACTTCGTTACAGGTAAGGGCAGTCACTTTTCAGTTCAAAGGAACTATATCATTATCAAAGCTCACACGTTTCTCATCTTAACTGACAAGCATTGGATGTTAGAGGACCAGTGCTTTGTGTCAGTTTCAGAAACAGAGTTGGACTAGGTATGGCCCGTATGTGTAGGAAACACCGTTCTTTTGTTCTCAGCGCACTCACGTTTCCTGCTGTCTTAGAGACTCTAGAAAGCAAGAGCGTGCTTCTTGTTCTAAAGCAGAGTGTGATCAATGGATGAGAACACTGCTGTGTGTTTCACTTCAGAAATGGAGTTAAATCCCAGGCTCTGAGTCTTCATACAAGCAAGACTTCGTTTCAGGTAAATGCAGTCACTTTTCTGCTCAAACGAACTACATCGTTCACGAAGATCACATGTTTCTCATCTTAACTGACAAGCATTGGATGTTAGAGGACCAGTGCATTGTATCAGTTTCAGAAGCAGATTTGGACTACATATGGTCCGTATGTGTAGGAAACACCGTTCTTTTGTTCTGGGCACACTCAGATTACCTGCTGTATTAGAGAATCTAGAAAGCAAGAGCATGCTTCTCGCTCTAAAGCAGAGTGTGATCCATGGATGAGAACTCTGCTGTGTGTTTCCCTTCAGAGATGGAGGTAAATCCCAGGCTCTGTGTCTTACTACAAGCAAGATATCGTTACAGGTAAGGGCAGTCACTTTTCAGTTCAAAGGAACTACATCATCCTCAAAGCTCACACGTTTCTCATCTTAACTGACAAGCATTGGATGTTACAGGACCAGTGCTTTGTGTCAGTTTCAGAAACAGAGTTGTACTAGATATGGTCCATATGTGTAGGAAACAACATACTTTTGTTCTCAGCGCACTCACGTTTCCTGCTGTCTTAGAGAATTTGAAAGCAAGAGCGTGCTTCTTGCTCTAAAGCAGATTGTGATCCATGGATGAGAACACTGCTGTGTGTTTCACTTCAGAAATGGAGTTAAATCCCAGGCTCTGAATCTTCCTACAAGCAAGACTTCGTTTCAGGTAAGGGCAGTCACTTTTCTGCTCAACGAACTACATCGTTCACAAAGATAACACGTTTCTCATCTTAACTGACAAGCATTGCATGTTAGAGGACCAGTGCATTGTATCAGTTTCAGAAGCAGATTTGGACTACATATGGTCGGTACGTGTAGGAAACACCGTTCTTTTGTTCTGGGCACGCTCAGATTATCTGCTTCATTAGAGACTCTAGAAAGCAAGAGCGTGCTTCTCGCTCTAAAGCAGAGTGTGATCCATGGATGAGAACACTGCTGTGTGTTTCCCTTCAGAGATGGAGTTAAATCCCAGGCTCTGTGTCTTACTACAAGCAAGACTTCGTTTAAGGTAAGGGCAATCACTTTTCTGCTCAAACGAACTACATCGTTCACGAAGCTCACATGTTTCTCATCTTAACAGACAAGCATTGGATGTTAGAGGACCAGTGCTTTGTATCAGTTTCAGAAGCTGAGTTGGACTAGATATGGTCCGTATGTGTAGGAAACACCGTTCTTTTGTTCTCAGCACACTCACGTTTCCTGCTGTGTTAGAGAATCCCGAAAGCAAGAGCGTGCTTCTCGCTCTAAAGCAGAGTGTGATCCATGGATGAGAACTCTGCTGTGTGTTTCACTTCAGAGATGGAGTTAAATCCCAGGCTCTGTGTCTTACTACAAGCAAGACTTCGTTACAGGTAAGGGCAGTCACTTTTCAGTTCAAAGGAACTACATCATTCTCAAAACTCACACGTTTCTCATCTTAACTGACAAGCATTGGATGTTACAGGACCAGTGATTTGTGTCAGTTTCAGAAGCAGAGTTGGACTAGATTTTGTCCGTATGTGTAGGAAACACCGTTCTTTTGTTCTGGGCACACTCAGATTACCTGCTGTATTAGAGAATCTAGAAAGCAAGAGCATGCTTCTCGCTCTAAAGCAGAGTGTGATCCATGGATGAGAACTCTGCTGTGTGTTTCCCTTCAGAGATGGAGGTAAATTCCAGGCTCTGTGTCTTACTACAAGCAAGATATCGTTACAGTTAAGGGCAGTCACTTTTCAGTTCAAAGGAACTACATCATTCTCAAAGCTCACACGTTTCTCATCTTAACTGACAAGCATTGGATGTTACAGGACCAGTGCTTTGTGCCAGTTTCAGAAACAGAGTTGTACTAGATATGGTCCATATGTGTAGGAAACAACATACTTTTGTTCTCAGCGCACTCACGTTTCCTGCTGTCTTAGAGAATTTGAAAGCAAGAGCGTGCTTCTCGCTCTAAAGCAGATTGTGATTCATGGATGAGAACACTGCTGTGTGTTTCACTTCAGAAATGGAGTTAAATGCCAGGCTCTGAATCTTCCTACAAGCAAGACTTCGTTTCAGGTAAGGGCAGTCACTTTTCTGCTCAACGAACTACATCGTTCACAAAGATAACACGTTTCTCATCTTAACTGACAAGCATTGCATTTTAGAGGACCAGTGCATTGTATCAGTTTCAGAAGCAGATTTGGACTACATATGGTCGGTACGTGTAGGAAACACCGTTCTTTTGTTCTGGGCACGCTCAGATTATCTGCTTCATTAGAGACTCTAGAAAGCAAGAGCGTGCTTCTCGCTCTAAAGCAGAGTGTGATCCATGGATGAGAACACTGCTGTGTGTTTCCCTTCAGAGATGGAGTTAAATCCCAGGCTCTGTGTCTTACTACAAGCAAGACTTCGTTTAAGGTAATGGCAGTCACTTTTCTGCTCAAACGAACTACATCGTTCATGAAGCTCACATGTTTCTCATCTTAACAGACAAGAATTGGATGTTAGAGGACCAGTGATTTGTATCATGTTCAGAAGCTGAGTTGGACTAGATATGGTCCGTATGTGTAGGAAACACCGTTCTTTTGTTCTCAGCACACTCACATTTCCTGCTGTCTTAGAGACTCTAGAAAGCAAGAGCGTGCTTCTCGCTCTAAAGCAGAGTGTGATCCATGGATGAGAACTCTGCTGTGTGTTTCCCTTCAGAGATGGAGGTAAATCCCAGGCTCTGTGTCTTACTACAAGCTAGACTTCGTTATAGGTAAGGGCAGTCACTTTTCAGTTCAAAGGAACTACATCATTCTCAAAGGTCACACGTTTCTCATCTTAACTGACAAGCATTGGATGTTAGAGGACCAGTGCTTTGTGTCAGTTTCAGAAACAGAGTTGTACTAGATATGATCCATATGTGTAGGAAACAACATACTTTTGTTCTCAGCGCACTCACATTTCCTGCTTGTCTTGGAGACTTTAGAATGCAAGAGCGTGCTTCTCGCTCTAAAGCAGATTGTGATCCATGGATGAGAACTATGCTGTGTGTTTCCCTTCAGAAATGGAGTTAAATCCCAGACTCTGTGTCTTCCTACAAGCAAGACTTCGTTTCAGGTAAGGGCAGTCACTTTTCTGCTCAAACGAACTACATCGTTCATGAAGCTCACACGTTTCCCATCTTAACTGACAAGCATTGGATGTTAGAGGACCAGTGCATTGTATCAGTTTCAGAAGCAGATTTGGACTACATATTGGTCCTTATGTGTAGGAAAAACCGTTCTTATGTTCTGTGCGCACTCAGATTACCTGCTTTATTAGAGAATCTAGAAAGCAAGAGCGTGCTTCTTGTTCTAAAGCAGAGTGTGATCAATGGATGAGAACACTGCTGTGTGTTTCACTTCAGAAAAGGAGTTAAATCCCAGGCTCTGAGTCTTCCTACAAGCAAGACTTCGTTTCAGGTAAATGCAGTCACTTTTCTGCTCAAACGAACTACATCGTTCACGAAGATCACATGTTTCTCATCTTAACTGACAAGCATTGGATGTTAGAGGACCAGTGCATTGTATCAGTTTCAGAAGCAGATTTGGACTACATATGGTCCCTATGTGTAGGAAACACGGTTCTTTTGTTCTGGGCACACTCAGATTACCTGCTGTATTAGAGAATCTAGAAAGCAAGAGCATGCTTCTCGCTCTAAAGCAGAGTGTGATCCATGGATGAGAACTCTGCTGTGTGTTTCCCTTCAGAGATGGAGGTAAATCCCAGGCTCTGTGTCTTACTACAAGCAAGATATCGTTACAGGTAAGGGCAGTCACTTTTCAGTTCAAAGGAACTACATCATTCTCAAAGCTCACACGTTTCTCATCTTAAATGACAAGCATTGGATGTTACAGGACCAGTGCTTTGTGTCAGTTTCAGAAACAGAGTTGTACTAGATATGGTCCATATGTGTAGGAAACAGCATACTTTTGTTCTCAGCGCACTCACGTTTCCTGCTGTCTTAGAGAATTTGAAAGCAAGAGCGTGCTTCTCGCTCTAAAGCAGATTGTGATCCATGGATGAGAACACTGCTGTGTGTTTCACTTCAGAAATGGAGTTAAATCCCAGGCTCTGAATCTTCCTACAAGCAAGACTTCGTTTCAGGTAAGGGCAGTCACTTTTCTGCTCAACGAACTACATCGTTCACAAAGCTCACACGTTTCTCATCTTAACTGACAAGCATTGGATGTTAGAGGACCAGTGCTTTGTGTCAGTTTCAGAAGCTGAGTTGGACTAGATATGGCCCGTATGTGTAGGAAACACCGTTCTTTTGTTCTCAGCGCACTCACGTTTCCTGCTGTCTTAGAGACTCTAGAAAGCAAGAGCGTGCTTCTTGTTCTAAAGCAGAGTGTGATCAATGGATGAGAACACTGCTGTGTGTTTCACTTCAGAAATGGAGTTAAATCCCAGGCTCTGAGTCTTCCTACAAGCAAGACTTCTTTCAGGTAAGGGCAGTCACTTTTCTGCTCAAACGAACTACATCGTTCATGAAGCTCACACGTTTCCCATCTTAACTGACAAGCATTGGATGTTAGAGGACCAGTGCATTGTATCAGTTTCAGAAGCAGATTTGGACTACATATGGTCCGTATGTGTAGGAAAAACCCTTCTTTTATTCTGTGCGCACTCAGATTACCTGCTTTATTAGAGACTCTAGAAAGCAAGAGCGTGCTTCTTGTTCTAAAGCAGAGTGTGATCAATGGATGAGAACACTGCTGTGTGTTTCACTTCAGAAAAGGAGTTAAATCCCAGGCTCTGAGTCTTCCTACAAGCAAGACTTCGTTTCAGGTAAATGCAGTCACTTTTCTGCTCAAACGAACTACATCGTTCACGAAGATCACATGTTTCTCATCTTAACTGACAAGCATTGGATGTTAGAGGACCAGTGCATTGTATCAGTTTCAGAAGCAGATTTGGACTACATATGGTCCGTATGTGTAGGAAACACGGTTCTTTTGTTCTGGGCACACTCAGATTACCTGCTGTATTAGAGAATCTAGAAAGCAAGAGCATGCTTCTCGCTCTAAAGCAGAGTGTGATCCATGGATGAGAACTCTGCTGTGTGTTTCCCTTCAGAGATGGAGGTAAATCCCAGGCTCTGTGTCTTACTACAAGCAAGATATCGTTACAGGTAAGGGCAGTCACTTTTCAGTTCAAAGGAACTACATCATTCTCAAAGCTCACACGTTTCTCATCTTAACTGACAAGCATTGGATGTTACAGGACCAGTGCTTTGTGTCAGTTTCAGAAACAGAGTTGTACTAGATATGGTCCATATGTGTAGGAAACAACATACTTTTGTTCTCAGCGCACTCACGTTTCCTGCTGTCTTAGAGAATTTGAAAGCAAGAGCGTGCTTCTTGCTCTAAAGCAGATTGTGATCCATGGATGAGAACACTGCTGTGTGTTTCACTTCAGAAATGGAGTTAAATCCCAGGCTCTGAATCTTCCTACAACAAGACTTCGTTTCAGGTAAGGGCAGTCACTTTTCTGCTCAACGAACTACATCGTTCACAAAGATAACACGTTTCTCATCTTAACTGACAAGCATTGCATGTTAGAGGACCAGTGCATTGTATCAGTTTCAGAAGCAGATTTGGACTACATATGGTCGGTACGTGTAGGAAACACCGTTCTTTTGTTCTGGGCACGCTCAGATTATCTGCTTCATTAGAGACTCTAGAAAGCAAGAGCGTGCTTCTCGCTCTAAAGCAGAGTGTGATCCATGGATGAGAACACTGCTGTGTGTTTCCCTTCAGCGATGGAGTTAAATCCCAGGCTCTGTGTCTTACTACAAGCAAGACTTCGTTTAAGGTAAGGGAAGTCACTTTTCTGCTCAAACGAACTACATCGTTCACGAAGCTCACATGTTTCTCATCTTAACAGACAAGCATTGGTTGTTAGAGGACCAGTGCTTTGTATCAGTTTCAGAAGCTGAGTTGGACTAGATATGGTCCGTATGTGTAGGAAACACCGTTCTTTTGTTCTCAGCACACTCATGTTTCCTGCTGTGTTAGAGAATCCAGAAAGCAAGAGCGTGCTTCTCGCTCTAAAGCAGAGTGTGATCCATGGATGAGAACTCTGCTGTGTGTTTCCCTTCAGAGATGGAGGTAAATCCCAGGCTCTGTGTCTTACTACAAGCAAGATATCGTTACAGTTAAGGGCAGTCACTTTTCAGTTCAAAGGAACTACATCATTCTCAAAGCTCACACGTTTCTCATCTTAACTGACAAGCATTGGATGTTACAGGACCAGTGCTTTTTGTCAGTTTCAGAAACAGAGTTGTACTAGATATGGTCCATATGTGTAGGAAACAACATACTTTTGTTCTCAGCGCACTCACGTTTCCTGCTGTCTTAGAGAATTTGAAAGCAAGAGCGTGCTTCTCGCTCTAAAGCAGATTGTGATTCATGGATGAGAACACTGCTGTGTGTTTCACTTCAGAAATGGAGTTAAATCCCAAGCTCTGAATCTTCCTACAAGCAAGACTTCGTTTCAGGTAAGGGCAGTCACTTTTCTGCTCAACGAACTACATCGTTCACAAAGATAACACGTTTCTCATCTTAACTGACAAGCATTGGATGTTAGAGGACCAGTGCATTGTATCAGTTTCAGAAGCAGATTTGGACTACATATGGTCCGTATGTTAGGAAACACCGTTCTTTTGTTCTGGGCACATTCAGATTACCAGCATTATTAGAGAATCTAGAAAGCAAGGGCGTGCTTCTCACTCTAAAGCAGAGTGTGATCCATGGATGAGAACACTGCTGTGTGTTTCCCTTCAGAGATGGAGTTAAATCCCAGGCTCTGTGTCTTACTACAAGCAAGACTTCGTTACAGGTAAGGGCACTCACTTTTCAGTTCAAAGGAACTACATCATACTCAAAGCTCACATGTTTCTCATCTTAACTGACAAGCCTTGGATGTTAGAGGACCAGTGCTTTGTGTCAATTTCAGAAACAGAGTTGGACTAGATATGGTCCGTATGTGTAGGAAACACCGTTCTTTTGTTCTCAGCGCACTCACATTTCCTGCTGTCTTAGAGACTCTAGAGAGCAAGAGCGTGCTTCTTGTTCTAAAGCAGAGTGTGATCAATGGATGATTACACTGCTGTGTGTTTCACTTCAGAAATTTAGTTAAATCCCAGGCTCTGAGTCTTCCTACAAGCAAGACCTCGTTTAAGGTAAGGGCAGACACTTTTCTGCTCAAACGAACTACATCGTTCACGAAGATCACACGTTTCTCATCTTAACTGACAAGCATTGGATGTTAGAGGACCAGTGCATTGTATCAGTTTCAGAAACAGATTTGGACTACATATGGTCCGTATGTGTAGGAAACACCGTTCTTTTGTTCTTGGCACACTCAGATTACCTGCTGTATGAGAGACTCTAGAAAGCAAGAGCGTGCTTCTCGCTCTAAAGCAGAGTGTGATCCATGGATGAGAACTCTGCTGTGTGTTTTCCTTCAGAGATGGAGGTAAATCCCAGGCTCTGTGTCTTACAACAAGCAAGACTTCGTTACAGGTAAGGGCAGTCACTTTTCAGTTCAAAGGAACTACATCATTCTCAAAGGTCACACGTTTCTCATCTTAACTGACAAGCATTGGATGTTAGAGGACCAGTGCTTTGTGTCAGTTTCAGAAACAGAGTTGTACTAGATATGATCCATATGTGTAGGAAACAACATACTTTTGTTCTCAGCGCACTCACGTTTCCTGCTTGTCTTGGAGACTTTAGAATGCAAGAGCGTGCTTCTCGCTCTAAAGCAGATTGTGATCCATGGATGAGAACTATGCTGTGTGTTTCCCTTCAGAAATGGAGTTAAATCCCAGACTCTGTGTCTTCCTACAAGCAAGACTTCGTTTCAGGTAAGGGCAGTCACTTTTCTGCTCAAACGTACTACATCGTTCATGAAGCTCACACGTTTCCCATCTTAACTGACAAGCATTGGATGTTAGAGGACCAGTGCATTGTATCAGTTTCAGAAGCAGATTTGGACTACATATTGGTCCTTATGTGTAGGAAATACCGTTCTTATGTTCTGTGTGCACTCAGATTACCTGCTTTATTAGAGACTCTAGAAAGCAAGAGCGTGCTTCTTGTTCTAAAGCAGAGTGTGATCAATGGATGAGAACACTGCTGTGTGTTTCACTTCAGAAAAGGAGTTAAATCCCAGGCTCTGAGTCTTCCTACAAGCAAGACTTCGTTTCAGGTAAATGCAGTCACTTTTCTGCTCAAACGAACTACATCGTTCACGAAGATCACATGTTTCTCATCTTAACTGACAAGCATTGGATGTTAGAGGACCAGTGCATTGTATCAGTTTCAGAAGCAGATTTGGACTACATATGGTCCCTATGTGTAGGAAACACGGTTCTTTTGTTCTGGGCACACTCAGATTACCTGCTGTATTAGAGAATCTAGAAAGCAAGAGCATGCTTCTCGCTCTAAAGCAGAGTGTGATCCATGGATGAGAACTCTGCTGTGTGTTTCCCTTCAGAGATGGAGGTAAATCCCAGGCTCTGTGTCTTACTACAAGCAAGATATCGTTACAGGTAAGGGCAGTCACTTTTCAGTTCAAAGGAACTACATCATTCTCAAAGCTCACACGTTTCTCATCTTAACTGACAAGCATTGGATGTTACAGGACCAGTGCTTTGTGTCAGTTTCAGAAACAGAGTTGTACTAGATATGGTCCATATGTGTAGGAAACAACATACTTTTGTTCTCAGCGCACTCACGTTTCCTGCTGTCTTAGAGAATTTGAAAGCAAGAGCGTGCTTCTCGCTCTAAAGCAGATTGTGATCCATGGATGAGAACACTGCTGTGTGTTTCACTTCAGAAATGGAGTTAAATCCCAGGCTCTGAATCTTCCTACAAGCAAGAGTTCATTTCAGGTAAGGGCAGTCACTTTTCTGCTCAACGAACTACATCGTTCACAAAGATAACACGTTTCTCATCTTAACTGACAAGCATTGCATGTTAGAGGACCAGTGCTTTGTATCAGTTTCAGAAGCTGAGTTGGACTAGATATGGTCCTTATGTGTAGGAAACACCGTTCTTTGTTCTCAGCACACTCACGTTTCCTGCTGTGTTAGAGAATCCAGAAAGCAAGAGCGTGCTTCTCGCTCTAAAGCAGAGTGTGATCCATGGATGAGAACTCTGCTGTGTGTTTCCCTTCAGAGATGGAGTTAAATCCCAGGCTCTGTGTCTTACTACAAGCAAGACTTCGTTACAGGTAAGGGCAGTCACTTTTCAGTTCAAAGGAACTATATCATTATCAAAGCTCACACGTTTCTCATCTTAACTGACAAGCATTGGATGTTAGAGGACCAGTGCTTTGTGTCAGTTTCAGAAACAGAGTTGGACTAGGTATGGCCCGTATGTGTAGGAAACACCGTTCTTTTGTTCTCAGCGCACTCACGTTTCCTGCTGTCTTAGAGACTCTAGAAAGCAAGAGCGTGCTTCTTGTTCTAAAGCAGAGTGTGATCAATGGATGAGAACACTGCTGTGTGTTTCACTTCAGAAATGGAGTTAAATCCCAGGCTCTGAGTCTTCATACAAGCAAGACTTCGTTTCAGGTAAATGCAGTCACTTTTCTGCTCAAACGAACTACATCGTTCACGAAGATCACATGTTTCTCATCTTAACTGACAAGCATTGGATGTTAGAGGACCAGTGCATTGTATCAGTTTCAGAAGCAGATTTGGACTACATATGGTCCCTATGTGTAGGAAACACCGTTCTTTTGTTCTGGGCACACTCAGATTACCTGCTGTATTAGAGAATCTAGAAAGCAAGAGCATGCTTCTCGCTCTAAAGCAGAGTGTGATCCATGGATGAGAACTCTGCTGTGTGTTTCCCTTCAGAGATGGAGGTAAATCCCAGGCTCTGTGTCTTACTACAAGCAAGATATCGTTACAGGTAAGGGCAGTCACTTTTCAGTTCAAAGGAACTACATCATCCTCAAAGCTCACACGTTTCTCATCTTAACTGACAAGCATTGGATGTTACAGGACCAGTGCTTTGTGTCAGTTTCAGAAACAGAGTTGTACTAGATATGGTCCATATGTGTAGGAAACAACATACTTTTGTTCTCAGCGCACTCACGTTTCCTGCTGTCTTAGAGAATTTGAAAGCAAGAGCGTGCTTCTTGCTCTAAAGCAGATTGTGATCCATGGATGAGAACACTGCTGTGTGTTTCACTTCAGAAATGGAGTTAAATCCCAGGCTCTGAATCTTCCTACAAGCAAGACTTCGTTTCAGGTAAGGGCAGTCACTTTTCTGCTCAACGAACTACATCGTTCACAAAGATAACACGTTTCTCATCTTAACTGACAAGCATTGCATGTTAGAGGACCAGTGCATTGTATCAGTTTCAGAAGCAGATTTGGACTACATATGGTCGGTACGTGTAGGAAACACCGTTCTTTTGTTCTGGGCACGCTCAGATTATCTGCTTCATTAGAGACTCTAGAAAGCAAGAGCGTGCTTCTCGCTCTAAAGCAGAGTGTGATCCATGGATGAGAACACTGCTGTGTGTTTCCCTTCAGAGATGGAGTTAAATCCCAGGCTCTGTGTCTTACTACAAGCAAGACTTCGTTTAAGGTAAGGGCAATCACTTTTCTGCTCAAACGAACTACATCGTTCACGAAGCTCACATGTTTCTCATCTTAACAGACAAGCATTGGATGTTAGAGGACCAGTGCTTTGTATCAGTTTCAGAAGCTGAGTTGGACTAGATATGGTCCGTATGTGTAGGAAACACCATTCTTTTGTTCTCAGCACACTCACGTTTCCTGCTGTGTTAGAGAATCCCGAAAGCAAGAGCGTGCTTCTCGCTCTAAAGCAGAGTGTGATCCATGGATGAGAACTCTGCTGTGTGTTTCACTTCAGAGATGGAGTTAAATCCCAGGCTCTGTGTCTTACTACAAGCAAGACTTCGTTACAGGTAAGGGCAGTCACTTTTCAGTTCAAAGGAACTACATCATTCTCAAAACTCACACGTTTCTCATCTTAACTGACAAGCATTGGATGTTACAGGACCAGTGATTTGTGTCAGTTTCAGAAGCAGAGTTGGACTAGATTTTGTCCGTATGTGTAGGAAACACCGTTCTTTTGTTCTGGGCACACTCAGATTACCTGCTGTATTAGAGAATCTAGAAAGCAAGAGCATGCTTCTCGCTCTAAAGCAGAGTGTGATCCATGGATGAGAACTCTGCTGTGTGTTTCCCTTCAGAGATGGAGGTAAATCCCAGGCTCTGTGTCTTACTACAAGCAAGATATCGTTACAGTTAAGGGCAGTCACTTTTCAGTTCAAAGGAACTACATCATTCTCAAAGCTCACACGTTTCTCATCTTAACTGACAAGCATTGGATGTTACAGGACCAGTGCTTTGTGCCAGTTTCAGAAACAGAGTTGTACTAGATATGGTCCATATGTGTAGGAAACAACATACTTTTGTTCTCAGCGCAGTCACGTTTCCTGCTGTCTTAGAGAATTTGAAAGCAAGAGCGTGCTTCTCGCTCTAAAGCAGATTGTGATTCATGGATGAGAACACTGCTGTGTGTTTCACTTCAGAAATGGAGTTAAATGCCAGGCTCTGAATCTTCCTACAAGCAAGACTTCGTTTCAGGTAAGGGCAGTCACTTTTCTGCTCAACGAACTACATCGTTCACAAAGATAACACGTTTCTCATCTTAACTGACAAGCATTGCATTTTAGAGGACCAGTGCATTGTATCAGTTTCAGAAGCAGATTTGGACTACATATGGTCGGTACGTGTAGGAAACACCGTTCTTTTGTTCTGGGCACGCTCAGATTATCTGCTTCATTAGAGACTCTAGAAAGCAAGAGCGTGCTTCTCGCTCTAAAGCAGAGTGTGATCCATGGATGAGAACACTGCTGTGTGTTTCCCTTCAGAGATGGAGTTAAATCCCAGGCTCTGTGTCTTACTACAAGCAAGACTTCGTTTAAGGTAATGGCAGTCACTTTTCTGCTCAAACGAACTACATCGTTCATGAAGCTCACATGTTTCTCATCTTAACAGACAAGAATTGGATGTTAGAGGACCAGTGATTTGTATCAGGTTCAGAAGCTGAGTTGGACTAGATATGGTCCGTATGTGTAGGAAACACCGTTCTTTTGTTCTCAGCACACTCACATTTCCTGCTGTCTTAGAGACTCTAGAAAGCAAGAGCGTGCTTCTCGCTCTAAAGCAGGGTGTGATCCATGGATGAGAACTCTGCTGTGTGTTTCCCTTCAGAGATGGAGGTAAATCCCAGGCTCTGTGTCTTACTACAAGCTAGACTTCGTTATAGGTAAGGGCAGTCACTTTTCAGTTCAAAGGAACTACATCATTCTCAAAGGTCACACGTTTCTCATCTTAACTGACAAGCATTGGATGTTAGAGGACCAGTGCTTTGTGTCAGTTTCAGAAACAGAGTTGTACTAGATATGATCCATATGTGTAGGAAACAACATACTTTTGTTCTCAGCGCACTCACGTTTCCTGCTTGTCTTGGAGACTTTAGAATGCAAGAGCGTGCTTCTCGCTCTAAAGCAGATTGTGATCCATGGATGAGAACTATGCTGTGTGTTTCCCTTCAGAAATGGAGTTAAATCCCAGACTCTGTGTCTTCCTACAAGCAAGACTTCGTTTCAGGTAAGGGCAGTCACTTTTCTGCTCAAACGAACTACATCGTTCATGAAGCTCACACGTTTCCCATCTTAACTGACAAGCATTGGATGTTAGAGGACCAGTGCATTGTATCAGTTTCAGAAGCAGATTTGGACTACATATTGGTCCTTATGTGTAGGAAAAACCGTTCTTATGTTCTGTGCGCACTCAGATTACCTGCTTTATTAGAGAATCTAGAAAGCAAGAGCGTGCTTCTTGTTCTAAAGCAGAGTGTGATCAATGGATGAGAACACTGCTGTGTGTTTCACTTCAGAAAAGGAGTTAAATCCCAGGCTCTGAGTCTTCCTACAAGCAAGACTTCGTTTCAGGTAAATGCAGTCACTTTTCTGCTCAAACGAACTACATCGTTCACGAAGATCACATGTTTCTCATCTTAACTGACAAGCATTGGATGTTAGAGGACCAGTGCATTGTATCAGTTTCAGAAGCAGATTTGGACTACATATGGTCCCTATGTGTAGGAAACACGGTTCTTTTGTTCTGGGCACACTCAGATTACCTGCTGTATTAGAGAATCTAGAAAGCAAGAGCATGCTTCTCGCTCTAAAGCAGAGTGTGATCCATGGATGAGAACTCTGCTGTGTGTTTCCCTTCAGAGATGGAGGTAAATCCCAGGCTCTGTGTCTTACTACAAGCAAGATATCGTTACAGGTAAGGGCAGTCACTTTTCAGTTCAAAGGAACTACATCATTCTCAAAGCTCACACGTTTCTCATCTTAACTGACAAGCATTGGATGTTACAGGACCAGTGCTTTGTGTCAGTTTCAGAAACAGAGTTGTACTAGATATGGTCCATATGTGTAGGAAACAGCATACTTTTGTTCTCAGCGCACTCACGTTTCCTGCTGTCTTAGAGAATTTGAAAGCAAGAGCGTGCTTCTCGCTCTAAAGCAGATTGTGATCCATGGATGAGAACACTGCTGTGTGTTTCACTTCAGAAATGGAGTTAAATCCCAGGCTCTGAATCTTCCTACAAGCAAGACTTCGTTTCAGGTAAGGGCAGTCACTTTTCTGCTCAACGAACTACATCGTTCACAAAGCTCACACGTTTCTCATCTTAACTGACAAGCATTGGATGTTAGAGGACCAGTGCTTTGTGTCAGTTTCAGAAGCTGAGTTGGACTAGATATGGCCCGTATGTGTAGGAAACACCGTTCTTTTGTTCTCAGCGCACTCACGTTTCCTGCTGTCTTAGAGACTCTAGAAAGCAAGAGCGTGCTTCTTGTTCTAAAGCAGAGTGTGATCAATGGATGAGAACACTGCTGTGTGTTTCACTTCAGAAATGGAGTTAAATCCCAGGCTCTGAGTCTTCCTACAAGCAAGACTTCTTTCAGGTAAGGGCAGTCACTTTTCTGCTCAAACGAACTACATCCTTCATGAAGATCACACGTTTCCCATCTTAACTGACAAGCATTGGATGTTAGAGGACCAGTGCATTGTATCAGTTTCAGAAGCAGATTTGGACTACATATGGTCCGTATGTGTAGGAAAAACCCTTCTTTTATTCTGTGCGCACTCAGATTACCTGCTTTATTAGAGACTCTAGAAAGCAAGAGCGTGCTTCTTGTTCTAAAGCAGAGTGTGATCAATGGATGAGAACACTGCTGTGTGTTTCACTTCAGAAAAGGAGTTAAATCCCAGGCTCTGAGTCTTCCTACAAGCAAGACTTCGTTTCAGGTAAATGCAGTCACTTTTCTGCTCAAACGAACTACATCGTTCACGAAGATCACATGTTTCTCATCTTAACTGACAAGCATTGGATGTTAGAGGACCAGTGCATTGTATCAGTTTCAGAAGCAGATTTGGACTACATATGGTCCCTATGTGTAGGAAACACGGTTCTTTTGTTCTGGGCACACTCAGATTACCTGCTGTATTAGAGAATCTAGAAAGCAAGAGCATGCTTCTCGCTCTAAAGCAGAGTGTGATCCATGGATGAGAACTCTGCTGTGTGTTTCCCTTCAGAGATGGAGGTAAATCCCAGGCTCTGTGTCTTACTACAAGCAAGATATCGTTACAGGTAAGGGCAGTCACTTTTCAGTTCAAAGGAACTACATCATTCTCAAAGCTCACACGTTTCTCATCTTAACTGACAAGCATTGGATGTTACAGGACCAGTGCTTTGTGTCAGTTTCAGAAACAGAGTTGTACTAGATATGGTCCATATGTGTAGGAAACAACATACTTTTGTTCTCAGCGCACTCACGTTTCCTGCTGTCTTAGAGAATTTGAAAGCAAGAGCGTGCTTCTTGCTCTAAAGCAGATTGTGATCCATGGATGAGAACACTGCTGTGTGTTTCACTTCAGAAATGGAGTTAAATCCCAGGCTCTGAATCTTCCTACAAGCAAGACTTCGTTTCAGGTAAGGGCAGTCACTTTTCTGCTCAACGAACTACATCGTTCACAAAGATAACACGTTTCTCATCTTAACTGACAAGCATTGCATGTTAGAGGACCAGTGCATTGTATCAGTTTCAGAAGCAGATTTGGACTACATATGGTCGGTACGTGTAGGAAACACCGTTCTTTTGTTCTGGGCACGCTCAGATTATCTGCTTCATTAGAGACTCTAGAAAGCAAGAGCGTGCTTCTCGCTCTAAAGCAGAGTGTGATCCATGGATGAGAACACTGCTGTGTGTTTCCCTTCAGAGATGGAGTTAAATCCCAGGCTCTGTGTCTTACTACAAGCAAGACTTCGTTTAAGGTAAGGGCAATCACTTTTCTGCTCAAACGAACTACATCGTTCACGAAGCTCACATGTTTCTCATCTTAACAGACAAGCATTGGATGTTAGAGCACCAGTGCTTTGTATCAGTTTCAGAAGCTGAGTTGGACTAGATATGGTCCGTATGAGTAGGAAACACCGTTCTTTTGTTCTCAGCACACTCACGTTTCCTGCTGTGTTAGAGAATCCAGAAAGCAAGAGCGTGCTTCTCGCTCTAAAGCAGAGTGTGATCCATGGATGAGAACTCTGCTGTGTGTTTCCCTTCAGAGATGGAGTTAAATCCCAGGCTCTGTGTCTTACTACAAGCAAGACTTCGTTACAGGTAAGGGCAGTCACTTTTCAGTTCAAAGGAACTACATCATTCTCAAAGCTCACACGTTTCTCATCTTAACTGACAAGCATTGGATGTTACAGGACCAGTGCTTTGTGTCAGTTTCAGAAACAGAGTTGTACTAGATATGGTCCATATGTGTAGGAAACAACATACTTTTGTTCTCAGCGCACTCACGTTTCCTGCTGTCTTAGAGAATTTGAAAGCAAGAGCGTGCTTCTTGCTCTAAAGCAGATTGTGATCCATGGATGAGAACACTGCTGTGTGTTTCACTTCAGAAATGGAGTTAAATCCCAGGCTCTGAATCTTCCTACAAGCAAGACTTCGTTTCAGGTAAGGGCAGTCACTTTTCTGCTCAACGAACTACATCGTTCACAAAGATAACACGTTTCTCATCTTAACTGACAAGCATTGCATGTTAGAGGACCAGTGCATTGTATCATTTTCAGAAGCAGATTTGGACTACATATGGTCGGTACGTGTAGGAAACACCGTTCTTTTGTTCTGGGCACGCTCAGATTATCTGCTTCATTAGAGACTCTAGAAAGCAAGAGCGTGCTTCTCGCTCTAAAGCAGAGTGTGATCCATGGATGAGAACACTGCTGTGAGTTTCCCTTCAGAGATGGAGTTAAATCCCAGGCTCTGTGTCTTACTACAAGCAAGACTTCGTTACAGGTAAGGGCACTCACTTTTCAGTTCAAAGGAACTACATCATATTCAAAGCTCACATGTTTCTCATCTTAACTGACAAGCCTTGGATGTTAGAGGACCAGTGCTTTGTGTCAATTTCAGAAACAGAGTTGGACTAGATATGGTCTGTATGTGTAGGAAACAACGTTCTTTTGTTCTCAGCGCACTCACGTTTCCTGCTGTCTTAGAGACTTTAGAAAGCAAGAGCATGCTTCTCGCTCTAAAGCTGATTTTGACCCATGGATGAGAACTCTGCTGTGTGTTTCCCTTCAGAGATGGAGTTAAATCCCAGGCTCTGTGTCTTACTACAAGCAAGACTTCATTACAGGTATGGGCAGTCACATTTCAGTTCAAAGGCACTACATCATTCTCAAAGCTCACACGTTTCTCATCTTAACTGACAAGCATTGGATGTTAGAGGACCATTGCTTTGTGTTAGTTTCAGAAACAGAGTTGGACTAGATATGGTCCGTATGTGGAGGAAACACCGTTCTTTTGTTCTCAGCGCACTCACGTTTCCTGCTGTCTTAGAGACTCTAGAAAGCAAGAGCATGCTTCTTGTTCTAAAGCAGAGTGTGATCAATGGATGAGAACACTGCTGTGTGTTTCACTTCAGAAATGGAGTTAAATCCCAGGCTCTGAGTCTTCCTACAAGCAAGACTTCGTTTCAGGTAAGGGCAGTCACTTTTCTGCTCAAACGAACTACATCGTTCACAAAGATAACACGTTTCTCATCTTAACTGACAAGCATTGCATGTTAGAGGACCAGTGCTTTGTATCAGTTTCAGAAGCTGAGTTGGACTAGATATGGTCCTTATGTGTAGGAAACACCGTTCTTTGTTCTCAGCACACTCACGTTTCCTGCTGTGTTAGAGAATCCAGAAAGCAAGAGCGTGCTTCTCGCTCTAAAGCAGAGTGTGATCCATGGATGAGAACTCTGCTGTGTGTTTCCCTTCAGAGATGGAGTTAAATCCCAGGCTCTGTGTCTTACTACAAGCAAGATTTCGTTACAGGTAAGGGCAGTCACTTTTCAGTTCAAAGGAACTACATCATTCTCAAAGCTCACACGTTTCTCATCTTAACTGACAAGCATTGGATGTTAGAGGACCAGTGCTTTGTGTCAGTTTCAGAAACAGAGTTGGACTAGGTATGGCCCGTATGTGTAGGAAACACCGTTCTTTTGTTCTCAGCGCACTCAAGTTTCCTGTTGTCTTAGAGACTCTAGAAAGCAAGAGCGTGCTTCTTGTTCTAAAGCAGAGTGTGATCAATGGATGAGAACACTGCTGTGTGTTTCACTTCAGAAATGGAGTTTAATCCCAGGCTCTGAGTCTTCCTACAAGCAAGACTTCTTTCAGGTAAGGGCAGTCACTTTTCTGCTCAAACGAACTACATCGTACATGAAGCTCACACGTTTCCCATCTTAACTGACAAGCATTGGATGTTAGAGGACCAGTGCATTGTATCAGTTTCAGAAGCAGATTTGGACTACATATGGTCCGTATGTGTAGGAAAAACCGTTCTTTTATTCTGTGCGCACTCAGATTACCTGCTTTATTAGAGACTCTAGAAAGCAAGAGCGTGCTTCTTGTTCTAAAGCAGAGTGTGATCAATGGATGAGAACACTGCTGTGTGTTTCACTTCAGAAAAGGAGTTAAATCCCAGGCTCTGAGTCTTCCTACAAGCAAGACTTCGTTTCAGGTAAATGCAGTCACTTTTCTGCTCAAACGAACTACATCGTTCACGAAGATCACATGTTTCTCATCTTAACTGACAAGCATTGGATGTTAGAGGACCAGTGCATTGTATCAGTTTCAGAAGCAGATTTGGACTACATATGGTCCGTATGTGTAGGAAACACGGTTCTTTTGTTCTGGGCACACTCAGATTACCTGCTGTATTAGAGAATCTAGAAAGCAAGAGCATGCTTCTCGCTCTAAAGCAGAGTGTGATCCATGGATGAGAACTCTGCTGTGTGTTTCCCTTCAGAGATGGAGGTAAATCCCAGGCTCTGTGTCTTACTACATGCAAGATATCGTTACAGGTAAGGGCAGTCACTTTTCAGTTCAAAGGAACTACATCATTCTCAAAGCTCACACGTTTCTCATCTTAACTGACAAGCATTGGATGTTACAGGACCAGTGCTTTGTGTCAGTTTCAGAAACAGAGTTGTACTAGATATGGTCCATATGTGTAGGAAACAACATACTTTTGTTCTCAGCGCACTCACGTTTCCTGCTGTCTTAGAGAATTTGAAAGCAAGAGCGTGCTTCTCGCTCTAAAGCAGATTGTGATCCATGGATGAGAACACTGCTGTGTGTTTCACTTCAGAAATGGAGTTAAATCCCAGGCTCTGAATCTTCCTACAAGCAAGAGTTCGTTTCAGGTAAGGGCAGTCACTTTTCTGCTCAACGAACTACATCGTTCACAAAGATAACACGTTATTCATCTTAACTGGCAAGCATTGCATGTTAGAGGACCAGTGCTTTGTATCAGTTTCAGAAGCTGAGTTGGACTAGATATGGTCCTTATGTGTAGGAAACACCGTTCTTTGTTCTCAGCACACTCACGTTTCCTGCTGTGTTAGAGAATCCAGAAAGCAAGAGCGTGCTTCTCGCTCTAAAGCAGAGTGTGATCCATGGATGAGAACTCTGCTGTGTGTTTCCCTTCAGAGATGGAGTTAAATCCCAGGCTCTGTGTCTTACTACAAGCAAGATTTCGTTACAGGTAAGGGCAGTCACTTTTCAGTTCAAAGGAACTACATCATTCTCAAAGCTCACACGTTTCTCATCTTAACTGACAAGCATTGGATGTTAGAGGACCAGTGCTTTGTGTCAGTTTCAGAAACAGAGTTGGACTAGGTATGGCCCTTATGTGTAGGAAACACCGTTCTTTTGTTCTCAGCGCACTCACGTTTCCTGCTGTCTTAGAGACTCTAGAAAGCAAGAGCGTGCTTCTTGTTCTAAAGCAGAGTGTGATCAATGGATGAGAACACTGCTGTGTGTTTCACTTCAGAAATGGAGTTTAATCCCAGGCTCTGAGTCTTCCTACAAGCAAGACTTCTTTCAGGTAAGGGCAGTCACTTTTCTGCTCAAACGAACTACATCGTTCATGAAGCTCACACGTTTCCCATCTTAACTGACAAGCATTGGATGTTAGAGGACCAGTGCATTGTATCAGTTTCAGAAGCAGATTTGGTCTACATATGGTCCGTATGTGTAGGAAAAACCGTTCTTTTATTCTGTGCGCACTCAGATTACCTGCTTTATTAGAGACTCTAGAAAGCAAGAGCGTGCTTCTTGTTCTAAAGCAGAGTGTGATCAATGGATGAGAACACTGCTGTGTGTTTCACTTCAGAAAAGGAGTTAAATCCCAGGCTCTGAGTCTTCCTACAAGCAAGACTTCGTTTCAGGTAAATGCAGTCACTTTTCTGCTCAAACGAACTACATCGTTCACGAAGATCACATGTTTCTCATCTTAACAGACAAGCATTGGATGTTAGAGCACCAGTGCTTTGTATCAGTTTCAGAAGCTGAGTTGGACTAGATATGGTCCGTATGAGTAGGAAACACCGTTCTTTTGTTCTCAGCACACTCACGTTTCCTGCTGTGTTAGAGAATCCAGAAAGCAAGAGCGTGCTTCTCGCTCTAAAGCAGAGTGTGATCCATGGATGAGAACTCTGCTGTGTGTTTCCCTTCAGAGATGGAGTTAAATCCCAGGCTCTGTGTCTTACTACAAGCAAGACTTCGTTACAGGTAAGGGCAGTCACTTTTCAGTTCAAAGGAACTACATCATTCTCAAAGCTCACACGTTTCTCATCTTAACTGACAAGCATTGGATGTTACAGGACCAGTGCTTTGTGTCAGTTTCAGAAACAGAGTTGTACTAGATATGGTCCATATGTGTAGGAAACAACATACTTTTGTTCTCAGCGCACTCACGTTTCCTGCTGTCTTAGAGAATTTGAAAGCAAGAGCGTGCTTCTTGCTCTAAAGCAGATTGTGATCCATGGATGAGAACACTGCTGTGTGTTTCACTTCAGAAATGGAGTTAAATCCCAGGCTCTGAATCTTCCTACAAGCAAGACTTCGTTTCAGGTAAGGGCAGTCACTTTTCTGCTCAACGAACTACATCGTTCACAAAGATAACACGTTTCTCATCTTAACTGACAAGCATTGCATGTTAGAGGACCAGTGCATTGTATCAGTTTCAGAAGCAGATTTGGACTACATATGGTCGGTACGTGTAGGAAACACCGTTCTTTTGTTCTGGGCACGCTCAGATTATCTGCTTCATTAGAGACTCTAGAAAGCAAGAGCGTGCTTCTCGCTCTAAAGCAGAGTGTGATCCATGGATGAGAACACTGCTGTGTGTTTCCCTTCAGAGATGGAGTTAAATCCCAGGCTCTGTGTCTTACTACAAGCAAGACTTCGTTTAAGGTAAGGGCAATCACTTTTCTGCTCAAACGAACTACATCGTTCACGAAGCTCACATGTTTCTCATCTTAACAGACAAGCATTGGATGTTAGAGCACCAGTGCTTTGTATCAGTTTCAGAAGCTGAGTTGGACTAGATATGGTCCGTATGTGTAGGAAACACCGTTCTTTTGTTCTCAGCACACTCACGTTTCCTGCTGTCTTAGAGACTCTAGAAAGCAAGAGCATGCTTCTTGTTCTAAAGCAGAGTGTGATCAATGGATGAGAACACTGCTGTGTGTTTCCCCTCAGAGATGGAGTTAGATCCCAGGCTCTGTGTCTTACTACAAACAAGACTTCGTTACAGGTAAGGGCAGTCACTTTTCAGTTCAAAGCAACTACAACATTCTCAAAGCTCACACGTTTCTCATCTTAACTGACAAGCATTGGATGTTAGAGGATCAGTGCTTTGTATCAGTTTAAGAAGGAGAGTTGGACTAGATATGGTCCGTATGTGTACGAAACACCGTTCTTTTGTTCTCAGCACACTCACGTTTCCTGCTGTCTTAGAGACTCTAGAAAGCAAGAGCGTGCTTCTTGTTCTAAAGCAGAGTGTGATCAATGGATGAGAACACTGCTGTGTGTTTCACTTCAGAAATGGAGTTAAATCCCAGGCTCTGAGTCTTCCTACATGCAAGACTTCGTTTCAGGTAAGGGCAGTCACTTTTCTGCTCAAACGAACTACATCGTTCACCAAGATCACATGTTTCTCATCTTAACTGACAAGCATTGGATGTTAGAGGACCATTGCATTGTATCAGTTTCAGAAGGAGATTTGGACTACATATGGTCCGTATGTGTAGGAAACACCGTTCTTTTGTTCTGGGCACATTCAGATTACCTGCATTATTAGAGAATCCTGAAAGCAAGGGCGTGCTTCTCGCTCTAAAGCAGAGTGTGATCCATGGATGAGAACACTGCTGTGAGTTTCCCTTCAGAGATGGAGTTAAATCCCAGGCTCTGTGTCTTACTACAAGCAAGACTTCGTTACAGGTAAGGGCACTCACTTTTCAGTTCAAAGGAACTACATCATATTCAAAGCTCACATGTTTCTCATCTTAACTGACAAGCCTTGGATGTTAGAGGACCAGTGCTTTGTGTCAATTTCAGAAACAGAGTTGGACTAGATATGGTCTGTATGTGTAGGAAACAACGTTCTTTTGTTCTCAGCGCACTCACGTTTCCTGCTGTCTTAGAGACTTTAGAAAGCAAGAGCATGCTTCTCGCTCTAAAGCTGATTTTGACCCATGGAAGAGAACTCTGCTGTGTGTTTCCCTTCAGAGATGGAGTTAAATCCCAGGCTCTGTGTCTTACTACAAGCAAGACTTCATTACAGGTATGGGCAGTCACATTTCAGTTCAAAGGCACTACATCATTCTCAAAGCTCACACGTTTCTCATCTTAACTGACAAGCATTGGATGTTAGAGGACCATTGCTTTGTGTTAGTTTCAGAAACAGAGTTGGACTAGATATGGTCCGTATGTGGAGGAAACACCGTTCTTTTGTTCTCAGCGCACTCACGTTTCCTGCTGTCTTAGAGACTCTAGAAAGCAAGAGCATGCTTCTTGTTCTAAAGCAGAGTGTGATCAATGGATGGGAACACTGCTGTGTGTTTCACTTCAGAAATGGAGTTAAATCCCAGGCTCTGAGTCTTCCTACAAGCAAGACTTCGTTTCAGGTAAGGGCAGTCACTTTTCTGCTCAAACGAACTACATCGTTCACAAAGATAACACGTTTCTCATCTTAACTGACAAGCATTGCATGTTAGAGGACCAGTGCTTTGTATCAGTTTCAGAAGCTGAGTTGGACTAGATATGGTCCTTATGTGTAGGAAACACCGTTCTTTGTTCTCAGCACACTCACGTTTCCTGCTGTGTTAGAGAATCCAGAAAGCAAGAGCGTGCTTCTCGCTCTAAAGCAGAGTGTGATCCATGGATGAGAACTCTGCTGTGTGTTTCCCTTCAGAGATGGAGTTAAATCCCAGGCTCTGTGTCTTACTACAAGCAAGATTTCGTTACAGGTAAGGGCAGTCACTTTTCAGTTCAAAGGAACTACATCATTCTCAAAGCTCACACGTTTCTCATCTTAACTGACAAGCATTGGATGTTAGAGGACCAGTGCTTTGTGTCAGTTTCAGAAACAGAGTTGGACTAGGTATGGCCCGTATGTGTAGGAAACACCGTTCTTTTGTTCTCAGCGCACTCACGTTTCCTGCTGTCTTAGAGACTCTAGAAAGCAAGAGCGTGCTTCTTGTTCTAAAGCAGAGTGTGATCAATGGATGAGAACACTGCTGTGTGTTTCACTTCAGAAATGGAGTTTAATCCCAGGCTCTGAGTCTTCCTACAAGCAAGACTTCTTTCAGGTAAGGGCAGTCACTTTTCTGCTCAAACGAACTACATCGTACATGAAGCTCACACGTTTCCCATCTTAACTGACAAGCATTGGATGTTAGAGGACCAGTGCATTGTATCAGTTTCAGAAGCAGATTTGGACTACATATGGTCCGTATGTGTAGGAAAAACCGTTCTTTTATTCTGTGCGCACTCAGATTACCTGCTTTATTAGAGACTCTAGAAAGCAAGAGCGTGCTTCTTGTTCTAAAGCAGAGTGTGATCAATGGATGAGAACACTGCTGTGTGTTTCACTTCAGAAAAGGAGTTAAATCCCAGGCTCTGAGTCTTCCTACAAGCAAGACTTCGTTTCAGGTAAATGCAGTCACTTTTCTGCTCAAACGAACTACATTGTTCACGAAGATCACATGTTTCTCATCTTAACTGACAAGCATTGGATGTTAGAGGACCAGTGCATTGTATCAGTTTCAGAAGCAGATTTGGACTACATATGGTCCGTATGTGTAGGAAACACGGTTCTTTTGTTCTGGGCACACTCAGATTACCTGCTGTATTAGAGAATCTAGAAAGCAAGAGCATGCTTCTCGCTCTAAAGCAGAGTGTGATCCATGGATGAGAACTCTGCTGTGTGTTTCCCTTCAGAGATGGAGGTAAATCCCAGGCTCTGTGTCTTACTACAAGCAAGATATCGTTACAGGTAAGGGCAGTCACTTTTCAGTTCAAAGGAACTACATCATTCTCAAAGCTCACACGTTTCTCATCTTAACTGACAAGCATTGGATGTTACAGGACCAGTGCTTTGTGTCAGTTTCAGAAACAGAGTTGTACTAGATATGGTCCATATGTGTAGGAAACAACATACTTTTGTTCTCAGCGCACTCACGTTTCCTGCTGTCTTAGAGAATTTGAAAGCAAGAGCGTGCTTCTCGCTCTAAAGCAGATTGTGATCCATGGATGAGAACACTGCTGTGTGTTTCACTTCAGAAATGGAGTTAAATCCCAGGCTCTGAATCTTCCTACAAGCAAGAGTTCGTTTCAGGTAAGGGCAGTCACTTTTCTGCTCAACGAACTACATCGTTCACAAAGATAACACGTTATTCATCTTAACTGACAAGCATTGCATGTTAGAGGACCAGTGCTTTGTATCAGTTTCAGAAGCTGAGTTGGACTAGATATGGTCCTTATGTGTAGGAAACACCGTTCTTTGTTCTCAGCACACTCACGTTTCCTGCTGTGTTAGAGAATCCAGAAAGCAAGAGCGTGCTTCTCGCTCTAAAGCAGAGTGTGATCCATGGATGAGAACTCTGCTGTGTGTTTCCCTTCAGAGATGGAGTTAAATCCCAGGCTCTGTGTCTTACTACAAGCAAGATTTCGTTACAGGTAAGGGCAGTCACTTTTCAGTTCAAAGGAACTACATCATTCTCAAAGCTCACACGTTTCTCATCTTAACTGACAAGCATTGGATGTTAGAGGACCAGTGCTTTGTGTCAGTTTCAGAAACAGAGTTGGACTAGGTATGGCCCGTATGTGTAGGAAACACCGTTCTTTTGTTCTCAGCGCACTCACGTTTCCTGCTGTCTTAGAGACTCTAGAAAGCAAGAGCGTGCTTCTTGTTCTAAAGCAGAGTGTGATCAATGGATGAGAACACTGCTGTGTGTTTCACTTCAGAAATGGAGTTTAATCCCAGGCTCTGAGTCTTCCTACAAGCAAGACTTCTTTCAGGTAAGGGCAGTCACTTTTCTGCTCAAACGAACTACATCGTTCATGAAGCTCACACGTTTCCCATCTTAACTGACAAGCATTGGATGTTAGAGGACCAGTGCATTGTATCAGTTTCAGAAGCAGATTTGGTCTACATATGGTCCGTATGTGTAGGAAAAACCGTTCTTTTATTCTGTGCGCACTCAGATTACCTGCTTTATTAGAGACTCTAGAAAGCAAGAGCGTGCTTCTTGTTCTAAAGCAGAGTGTGATCAATGGATGAGAACACTGCTGTGTGTTTCACTTCAGAAAAGGAGTTAAATCCCAGGCTCTGAGTCTTCCTACAAGCAAGACTTCGTTTCAGGTAAATGCAGTCACTTTTCTGCTCAAACGAACTACATCGTTCACGAAGATCACATGTTTCTCATCTTAACTGACAAGCATTGGATGTTAGAGGACCAGTGCATTGTATCAGTTTCAGAAGCAGATTTGGACTACATATGGTCCGTATGTGTAGGAAACACCGTTCTTTTGTTCTGGGCACACTCAGATTACCTGCTGTATTAGAGAATCTAGAAAGCAAGAGCATGCTTCTCGCTCTAAAGCAGAGTGTGATCCATGGATGAGAACTCTGCTGTGTGTTTCCCTTCAGAGATGGAGGTAAATCCCAGGCTCTGTGTCTTACTACAAGCAAGATATCGTTACAGGTAAGGGCAGTCACTTTTCAGTTCAAAGGAACTACATCATTCTCAAAGCTCACACGTTTCTCATCTTAACTGACAAGCATTGGATGTTACAGGACCAGTGCTTTGTGTCAGTTTCAGAAACAGAGTTGTACTAGATATGGTCCATATGTGTAGGAAACAACATACTTTTGTTCTCAGCGCACTCACGTTTCCTGCTGTCTTAGAGAATTTGAAAGCAAGAGCGTGCTTCTTGCTCTAAAGCAGATTGTGATCCATGGATGAGAACACTGCTGTGTGTTTCACTTCAGAAATGGAGTTAAATCCCAGGCTCTGAATCTTCCTACAAGCAAGACTTCGTTTCAGGTAAGGGCAGTCACTTTTCTGCTCAACGAACTACATCGTTCACAAAGATAACACGTTTCTCATCTTAACTGACAAGCATTGCATGTTAGAGGACCAGTGCATTGTATCAGTTTCAGAAGCAGATTTGGACTACATATGGTCGGTACGTGTAGGAAACACCGTTCTTTTGTTCTGGGCACGCTCAGATTATCTGCTTCATTAGAGACTCTAGAAAGCAAGAGCGTGCTTCTCGCTCTAAAGCAGAGTGTGATCCATGGATGAGAACACTGCTGTGTGTTTCCCTTCAGAGATGGAGTTAAATCCCAGGCTCTGTGTCTTACTACAAGCAAGACTTCATTTAAGGTAAGGGCAATCACTTTTCTGCTCAAACGAACTACATCGTTCACGAAGCTCACATGTTTCTCATCTTAACAGACAAGCATTGGATGTTAGAGGACCAGTGCTTTGTATCAGTTTCAGAAGCTGAGTTGGACTAGATATGGTCCGTATGTGTAGGAAACACCGTTCTTTTGTTCTCAGCACACTCACGTTTCCTGCTGTGTTAGAGAATCCAGAAAGCAAGAGCGTGCTTCTCGCTCTAAAGCAGAGTGTGATCCATGGATGAGAACTCTGCTGTGTGTTTCCCTTCAGAGATGGAGTTAAATCCCAGGCTCTGTGTCTTACAACAAGCAAGACTTTGTTACAGGTAAGGGCAGTCACTTTTCAGTTCAAAGGAACTACATCATTCTCAAAACTCACACGTTTCTCATCTTAACTGACAAGCATTGGATGTTACAGGACCAGTGATTTGTGTCAGTTTCAGAAGCAGAGTTGGACTAGATTTTGTCCGTATGTGTAGGAAACACCGTTCTTTTGTTCTGGGCACACTCAGATTACCTGCTGTATTAGAGAATCTAGAAAGCAAGAGCATGCTTCTCGCTCTAAAGCAGAGTGTGATCCATGGATGAGAACTCTGCTGTGTGTTTCCCTTCAGAGATGGAGGTAAATCCCAGGCTCTGTGTCTTACTACAAGCAAGATATCGTTACAGTTAAGGGCAGTCACTTTTCAGTTCAAAGGAACTACATCATTCTCAAAGCTCACACGTTTCTCATCTTAACTGACAAGCATTGGATGTTACAGGACCAGTGCTTTTTGTCAGTTTCAGAAACAGAGTTGTACTAGATATGGTCCATATGTGTAGGAAACAACATACTTTTGTTCTCAGCGCACTCACGTTTCCTGCTGTCTTAGAGAATTTGAAAGCAAGAGCATGCTTCTCGCTCTAAAGCAGATTGTAATTCATGGATGAGAACACTGCTGTGTGTTTCACTTCAGAAATGGAGTTAAATGCCAGGCTCTGAATCTTCCTACAAGCAAGACTTCGTTTCAGGTAAGGGCAGTCACTTTTCTGCTCAACGAACTACATCGTTCACAAAGATAACACGTTTCTCATCTTAACTGACAAGCATTGCATTTTAGAGGACCAGTGCATTGTATCAGTTTCAGAAGCAGATTTGGACTACATATGGTCGGTACGTGTAGGAAACACCGTTCTTTTGTTCTGGGCACGCTCAGATTATCTGCTTCATTAGAGACTCTAGAAAGCAAGAGCGTGCTTCTCGCTCTAAAGCAGAGTGTGATCCATGGATGAGAACACTGCTGTGTGTTTCCCTTCAGAGATGGAGTTAAATCCCAGGCTCTGTGTCTTACTACAAGCAAGACTTCGTTTAAGGTAAGGGCAGTCACTTTTCTGCTCAAACGAACTACATCGTTCATGAAGCTCACATGTTTCTCATCTTAACAGACAAGCATTGGATGTTAGAGGACCAGTGCTTTGTATCAGGTTCAGAAGCTGAGTTGGACTAGATATGGTCCGTATGTGTAGGAAACACCATTCATTTGTTCTCAGCACACTCAAGTTTCCTGCTGTCTTAGAGATCCTGGAAAGCAAGAGCGTGCTTTTTGCTCTAAAGCAGTGTGTGATCAATGGATGAGAACTCTGTTGTGTGTTTCACTTCAGAAATGGTGTTAAATCCCTGGCTCTGAGTCTTCCTACAGGCAAGACTTCGTTTCAGGTAAGGGCAGTTACTTTACACCTCAAACGAAATACATCATTCACGAAGCTCACAGGTTTCTCATCTTAACTGACAAGCATTGGATGTTAGAGGACCTGTGGTTTGTTTCAGTTTCAGAAGCAGTGTTGAACTAGATATGGCCCATATGTGTAGGAAACACTGTTCTTTGTTCTGAGCACACTCAAGTTTCCTGCTGTATTAGAGACTCTAGAAAACGAGAGCGTGCTTCTTGCTCTAAAGCAGAGTGTGATCCATGGAGGAGAACTATGCTGTGTGTTTCCCTTCAGAAATGGAGTTAAATTCCATGCTCTGTGTCTTCCTACAAGCAAGACTTCATTTCAGGTAAGGGCAGTCACTTTTCAGCTGAAACGAACTACAACATTCATGAAGCTCACACGTTTCTCATCTTAACTGACAAGCATTGGATGTTAAAGGACCAGTGCTTTGTATCAGTTTCAGAAGCAGAGTTGGACTAGATATGGTCCGTATGTGTAGGAAACACCATTCTTTTGTTCTCAGCACACTCAAGTTTCCTGCTGTCTTAGAGATCCTGGAAAGCAAGAGCGTACTTCTTGCTCTATAGCAGAGTGTGATCAATGGATGAGAACTCTGTTGTGTGTTTCACTTCAGAAATGGTGTTAAATCCCTGGCTCTGAGTCTTCCTACAGGCAAGACTTCGTTTCAGGTAAGGGCAGTTACTTTACAGCTCAAACGAAATACATCGTTCACGAAGCTCACATGTTTCTCATCTAAACTGACAAGCATTGGATGTTAGAGGACCTGTGGTTTGGTTCAGTTTCAGAAGCAGAGTTGAACTAGATATGGCCCGTATTTGGAGGAAACACCGTTCTTTTGTTCTGAGCACCCTAATATTTCCTGCTGTATTAGGGATTCTAGGAAGAAAGAGCGTGCTTCTTGTTCTAAAGCAAAGTGTGATCCATGGATGAGAACAATCCTGTGTTTTTCCCTTCTGAAATGGAGTTAAATTCCAGGCTCTGTGTCTTCCTACAAGCAAGACTTCGTTTCAGGTAACGGCAGTCAATTTTCAGCTCAAACGAACTACATCATTCAGGAAGCTCACACGTTTCTCATCTTAACTGACAAGCATTGGATGTTAGAGGACCTGTGTTTGTATCAATTTCAGAGCCAGATTTCTTCTAGATATGGTCCGTATGAGTAGGAAACACCGTACTTTTGTTCTCAGCACACTCATGTTTCCTGCTGTCTTAGAGACTCTAGAAAGCAAGAGCGTGCTTCTTGCTCTAAAGCAGAGTGTGATCTATATATGAGAACTCTGCTGTGTGTTTCACTTCAGAAAGGGATTTAAATCGCAGGCTCTGAGTCTTTCTACAAGCGGGACTTCGTTTCAAGTAAGGGCAGTTACTAACAGCTCAAAAGAACTATGTCGTTCACGAAGCTCACATGTTTCTCATCTTAACTGACAAGCATTGGATGATAGAGGACCTGTGGTTTGTTTCAGTTTAAGAAGCAGAGTTGAACTAGATATGGCCGGTATGTGTAGGAAACACCGTTCTTTTGTTCTCAGCACACTCAAATTTCCTGCTGTATTAGAGACTCTAGAAAGCAAGAGCGTGCTTTTGCTCTAAAGCAGAGTGTGATTCATTGATGAGAACTATGCTTTGTGTTTCCCTTCAGAAATGGAGTTAAATTCCAGGCTCTGAGTCTTCCTACAAGCAAGAATTTATTTCAGGTATGGGCAGTCACTTTTCAGCTCAAATGAACTACATCGTTCAGGAAGCTCACACATTTCTCATGCTAACTACCAAGCATTGGATGATAGAGGACCTGTGGGTTGTTTCAGTTTCAGAAGCAGAGTTCTTCTAGATATGGTCCATATGTGTAGGAAACACCGTTCTTTTGTTCTCAGCAAACTCAAGTTTCCTGCTGTCTTAGAGACTGTAGAAAGCTATAGCGTGCTCCTTGCTCTAAAGAAGAGTGTGATCAATGGATGAGAACTCTGTTGTGTGTTTCACTTCAGAAATGGAGTTAAATCCCAGGCTCTGAGTCTTTCCACAAGCAAGACTTCATTTCAGGTAAGGGCAGTTACTAACAGCTCAAAGGAACTACATCGTTCACGAAGCTCACATGTTTCTCATCTTAACTGACAAACATTGGATGATAGAGGACCTGTGGTTTTATTTCAGTTTCAGAAGCATAGTTGAAATAGATATGGCCTGTATGGGTATGAAACACCGTGCTTTTGTTCTGAGCACACTCAAGTTTCCTGCTGTCTTAGAGACTCTAGAAAGCAAGAGCGTGCTTCTTGCTCTAAGCAGAATGTGATTCATGGATGAGAACTATGCTGTGTGTTTCCCTTCAGAAATGGAGTTAAATTCCAGGCTCTGTGTCTTCCTACAAGCAAGAATTCGTTTGATTTATGGGCAGTCACTTTTCAGCTCAAATGAACTACATCGTTCAGGAAGCTCACACGTTTCTCATCTTAAATGACAAGCATTGGATGATAGAGGACCTGTGGTTTGTTTCAGTTTCAGAAGCAGAGTTCTTCTAGATATGGTCCTTATATGTAGGAAACACAGTTCTTTTGTCCTCAGCAATCTCAAGTTTCCTGCTGTCTTAGAGAATGTAGAAAGCTATAGCATGTTCCTTGCTGTAAAGCAGAGTGTGATCAATGGATGAGAACTCTGTTGTGTGTTTCACTTCAGAAATGGAGTTAAATCCCAGGCTCTGAGTCTTTCCACAAGCAAGACTTCATTTCAGGTAAGGGCAGTTACTAACAGATCAAAGGAACTACATTGTTCACGAAGCTCACACGTTTCTCATCTTAACTGACAAGCATTGGATGATAGAGGACCTGTGGTTTATTTCAGTTTCAGAAGCACAGTTGAACTAGATATGGCCCATATGTGTAGGAAACACTGTCCTTTGTTCTGAGCACACTCAAGTTTCCTGCTGTATTAGAGACTCTAGAAAACGAGAGTGTGCTTCTTGCTCTAAAGCAGAGTGTGATCCATGGAGGAGAACTATGCTGTGTGTTTCCCTTCAGAAATGGAGTTAAATTCCATGCTCTGTGTCTTCCTACAAACAAGACTTCATTTCAGGTAAGGGCAGTCACTTTTCAGCTGAAACGAACTACATCATTCATGAAGCTCACACGTTTCTCATCTTAACTGACCAGCATTGGATGTTAAAGGACCAGTGCTTTGTATCAGTTTCAGAAGCAGAGTTGGACTAGATATGGTCCGTATGTGTAGGAAACACCATTCATTTGTTCTCAGCACACTCAAGTTTCCTGCTGTCTTAGAGATCCTGGAAAGCAAGAGCGTACTTCTTGCTCTATAGCAGAGTGTGATCAATGGATGAGAACTCTGTTGTGTGTTTCACTTCAGAAATGGTGTTAAATCCCTGGCTCTGAGTCTTCCTACAGGCAAGACTTCGTTTCAGGTAAGGGCAGTTACTTTACAGCTCAAACGAAATACATCGTTCACGAAGCTCACAGGTTTCTCATCTTAACTGACAAGCATTGGATGTTAGAGGACCTGTGGTTTGTTTCAGTTTCAGAAGCAGAGTTGAACTAGATATGGCCCGTATTTGGAGGAAACACCGTTCTTTTGTTCTGAGCACCCTAATATTTCCTGCTGTATTAGGAACACTAGGAAGAAAGAGCGTGCTTCTTGTTCTAAAGCAAAGTGTGATCCATGGATGAGAACAATCCTGTGTTTTTCCCTTCAGAAATAGAGTTAAATTCCAGGCTCTGTGTCTTCCTACAAGCAAGACTTCGTTTCAGGTAACGGCAGTCAATTTTCAGCTCAAACGAACTACATCATTCAGGAAGCTCACACGTTTCTCATCTTAACTGACAAGCATTGGATGTTAGAGGACCTGTGTTTGTATCAATTTCAGAGGCAGATTTCTTCTAGATATGGTCCGTATGAGTAGGAAACACCGTACTTTTGTTCTCAGCACACTCATGTTTCCTGCTGTCTTAGAGACTCTAGAAAGCAAGAGCGTGCTTCTTGCTCTAAAGCAGAGTGTGATCTATATATGAGAACTCTGCTGTGTGTTTCACTTCAGAAAGGGATTTAAATCGCAGGCTCTGAGTCTTCCTACAAGCGGGACTTCGTTTCAAGTAAGGGCAGTTACTAACAGCTCAAAAGAACTACATCATTCACGAAGCTCACACGTTTCTCATCTTAACTGACAAGCATTGGATGATAGAGGACCTGTGGTTTGTTTCAGTTTAAGAAGCAGAGTTGAACTAGATATGGCCGGTATGTGTAGGAAACACCGTTCTTTTGTTCTCAGCAAACTCAAGTTTCCTGTTGTCTTAGAGACTGTAGAAAGCTATAGCGTGCTCTTTGCTCTAAAGAAGAGTGTGAGCAATGGATGAGAACTCTGTTGTGTGTTTCACTGCAGAAATGGAGTTAAATCCCAGGCTCTGAGTCTTTCTACAAGCAAGACTTCATTTCAGGTAAGGGCAGTTACTTTACAGCTCAAATGAACTCCATCGTTCACGAAGCTCACATGTTTCTCATCTTAACTGACAAGCATTGGATGTTGGAGCACCTGTGGTTTATTTCAGTTGAAGAAGCACAGTTGAACTAGATATGGCCCATATGTGTAGGAAACACTGTCCTTTGTTCTGAGCACACTCAAGTTTCCTGCTGTATTAGAGACTCTAGAAAGCAAGAGGGTGCTTCTTGTTCTAAAGCAGAGTGTGATTAATGGAATGAGAACTATGCTGTGTGTTTCCCTTCAGAAATGGAGTTAAATTCCATGCTCTGTGTCTTCCTCCAAGCAAGATTTCATTTCAGGTAAGGGCACTAACTTTTAAGCTCAAACTAACTACATCGTTCACAAAGCTCACACGTTTCTCATCTTAACTGACAAGCATTGGATGTTAGAAGACCTGTGGTTTGTTTCAGTTTCAGAAGCAGAGTTCTTCTAGATATGGTCCATATGTGTAGGAAACACCGTTCTTTTGTCCTCAGCACACTCAAGTTTCCTGCTGTCTTAGAGACTGTAGAAAGCTATAGCATGCTCCTTGCTCTAAAGCAGAGTGTGATCCATGGTGGAAAACTATGCTGTGTGTTTCCCTTCAGAAATGGAGTTAAATTCCATGCTCTGTGTCTTCCTACAAGCAAGACTTCATTTCAGGTAAGGGCAGTCACTTTTTAGCTCAAATGAACTACATCATTCACGAAGCTCACACGTTTCTCATCTTAACTGACAAGCATTGGATATTAAAGGACCAGTGCTTTATATCAGTTTCAGAAGCAGAGTTGGATTAGATATGGCCCGTATGTAGAGGAAACACCGATCTTTTGTTCTGAGCACCCTAATGTTTCCTGCTGTATTAGGGACTCTAGAAAGAAAGAGCGTGCTTCTTGTTCTAAAGCAAAGTGTGATCCATGGATGAGAACAATGCTGTGTTTTTCCCTTCTGAAATGGAGTTAAATTCCAGGCTCTGTGTCTTCCTACAAGCAAGACTTCGTCTCAGGTAAGGGCAGTCAATTTTCAGCTCAAACGAACTACATCATACACCAATCACACACGTTTCTCATCTTAACTGACAAGCATTGGACGTTAGAGGACCTGTGTTTGTATCAATTTTAGAGGCAGATTTCTTCTAGATATGGTCCGTATGTGTAGGAAACACCGTGCTTTTGTTCTCAGCACACTCATGTTTCCTGTTGTCTTCGAGACTCTAGAAAGCAAGAGCGTGCTTCTTGCTCTAAAGCAGAGTGTGATCTATATATGAGAACTCTGCTGTGTGTTTCACTTCAGAAATGGAGTTAAATCGCAGGCTCTGAGTCTTCCTACAAGCGGGACTTAGTTTCAAGTAAGGGCAGTTACTAACAGCTCAAAAGAACTACATCGTTTACAAAGCTCAAACGTTTCTCATCTTAAATGACAAGCATTGGATGATAGAGGACCTGTGGTTTGTTTCAGTTTAAGAAGCAGAGTTGAACTAGATATGGCCGGTATATGTAGGAAACACCGTTCTTTTGTTGTGAGAACACTCAAGTTTCCTGCTGTATTAGAGACTCTAGAAAGCAAGAGCGTGCTTCTTGCTCTAAAGCAGAGTGTGATTCATGGATGAGAACTATGCTTTGTGTTTCCCTTCAGAAATGGAGTTAAATTCCAGGCTCTGAGTCTTCCTACAAGCAAGAATTCGTTTGAGGTATGGGCAGTCACTTTTCAGCTCAAATGAACTACATCGTTCAAGAAGCTCACACGTTTCTCATCTTAACTGACAAGCTTGGATGATAGAGGACCTGTGGTTTGTTTCAGTTTCAGAAGCAGAGTTCTTCTAGATATGGTCCATATATGTAGGAAACACCGTTCTTTTGTCCTCAGCAAACTCAAGTTTCCTGCTGTCTTAGAGACTGTAGAAAGCTATAGCATGATCCTTGCTGTAAAGCAGAGTGTGATCAATGGATGAGAACTCTGTTGTGTGTTTCACTTCAGAAATGGAGTTAAATCCCAGGCTCTGAGTCTTTCTACAAGCAAGACTTTATTTCAGGTAAGGGCAGTTACTAACAGCTCAAAGGAACTACATCGTTCACGAAGCTCACACGTTTCTCATCTTAACTGACAAGCATTGGATGTTGGAGCACCTGTGGTTTATTTCAGTTTAAGAAGTACAGTTGAACTAGATATGGCCCATATGTGTAGGAAACACTGTCCTTTGTTCTGAGCACACTCAAGTTTCCTGCTGTATTAGAGACTCTAGAAAATGAGAGCGTGCTTCTTGCTCTAAAGCAGAGTGTGATCCATGGAGGAGGACTATGCTGTGTGTTTCCCTTCAGAAATGGAGTTAAATTCCATGCTCTGTGTCTTCCTACAAGCAGGACTTCATTTCAGGTAAGGGCAGTCACTTTTCAGCTCAAACGAACTACATTGTTCACGAAGCTCACACGTTTCTCATCTTAACTGACAAGCATTGGACGTTAAAGGACCAGTGCTTTGTATCAGTTTCAGAAGCAGAGTTGGACTAGATATGGTCCGTATGTGTAGGAAACACCATTCATTTGTTCTCAGCACACTCAAGTTTCCTTCTGTCTTAGAGATCCTGGAAAGCAAGAGCGTGCTTCTTGCTCTAAAGCAGAGTGTGATCAATGGATGAGAACTCTGTTGTGTGTTTCACTTCAGAAATGGTGTTAAATCCCTGGCTCTGAGTCTTCCTACAGGCAAGACTTCGTTTCAGGTAAGGGCAGTTACTTTACAGCTCAAACGAAATACATCATTCACGAAGCTCACACGTTTCTCATCTTAACTGACAAGCATTGGATGTTAGAGGACCTGTGGTTTGTGTCAGTTTCAGAAGCAGAGTTGGACTAGATTTTGTCCGTATGTGTAGGAAACACCGTTCTTTTGTTCTGGGCACACTCAGATTACCTGCTGTATTAGAGAATCTAGAAAGCAAGAGCATGCTTCTCGCTCTAAAGCAGAGTGTGATCCATGGATGAGAACTCTGCTGTGTGTTTCCCTTCAGAGATGGAGGTAAATCCCAGGCTCTGTGTCTTACTACAAGCAAGATATCGTTACAGTTAAGGGCAGTCACTTTTCAGTTCAAAGGAACTACATCATTCTCAAAGCTCACACGTTTCTCATCTTAACTGACAAGCATTGGATGTTACAGGACCAGTGCTTTTTGTCAGTTTCAGAAACAGAGTTGTACTAGATATGGTCCATATGTGTAGGAAACAACATACTTTTGTTCTCAGCGCACTCACGTTTCCTGCTGTCTTAGAGAATTTGAAAGCAAGAGCATGCTTCTCGCTCTAAAGCAGATTGTAATTCATGGATGAGAACACTGCTGTGTGTTTCACTTCAGAAATGGAGTTAAATGCCAGGCTCTGAATCTTCCTACAAGCAAGACTTCGTTTCAGGTAAGGGCAGTCACTTTTCTGCTCAACGAACTACATCGTTCCCAAAGATAACACGTTTCTCATCTTAACTGACAAGCATTGCATTTTAGAGGACCAGTGCATTGTATCAGTTTCAGAAGCAGATTTGGACTACATATGGTCGGTACGTGTAGGAAACACCGTTCTTTTGTTCTGGGCACGCTCAGATTATCTGCTTCATTAGAGACTCTAGAAAGCAAGAGCGTGCTTCTCGCTCTAAAGCAGAGTGTGATCCATGGATGAGAACACTGCTGTGTGTTTCCCTTCAGAGATGGAGTTAAATCCCAGGCTCTGTGTCTTACTACAAGCAAGACTTCGTTTAAGGTAAGGGCAGTCACTTTTCTGCTCAAACGAACTACATCGTTCATGAAGCTCACATGTTTCTCATCTTAACAGACAAGCATTGGATGTTAGAGGACCAGTGCTTTGTATCAGGTTCAGAAGCTGAGTTGGACTAGATATGGTCCGTATGTGTAGGAAACACCATTCATTTGTTCTCAGCACACTCAAGTTTCCTGCTGTCTTAGAGATCCTGGAAAGCAAGAGCGTGCTTTTTGCTCTAAAGCAGTGTGTGATCAATGGATGAGAACTCTGTTGTGTGTTTCACTTCAGAAATGGTGTTAAATCCCTGGCTCTGAGTCTTCCTACAGGCAAGACTTCGTTTCAGGTAAGGGCAGTTACTTTACACCTCAAACGAAATACATCATTCACGAAGCTCACAGGTTTCTCATCTTAACTGACAAGCATTGGATGTTAGAGGACCTGTGGTTTGTTTCAGTTTCAGAAGCAGTGTTGAACTAGATATGGCCCATATGTGTAGGAAACACTGTTCTTTGTTCTGAGCACACTCAAGTTTCCTGCTGTATTAGAGACTCTAGAAAACGAGAGCGTGCTTCTTGCTCTAAAGCAGAGTGTGATCCATGGAGGAGAACTATGCTGTGTGTTTCCCTTCAGAAATGGAGTTAAATTCCATGCTCTGTGTCTTCCTACAAGCAAGACTTCATTTCAGGTAAGGGCAGTCACTTTTCAGCTGAAACGAACTACAACATTCATGAAGCTCACACGTTTCTCATCTTAACTGACAAGCATTGGATGTTAAAGGACCAGTGCTTTGTATCAGTTTCAGAAGCAGAGTTGGACTAGATATGGTCCGTATGTGTAGGAAACACCATTCTTTTGTTCTCAGCACACTCAAGTTTCCTGCTGTCTTAGAGATCCTGGAAAGCAAGAGCGTACTTCTTGCTCTATAGCAGAGTGTGATCAATGGATGAGAAATCTGTTGTGTGTTTCACTTCAGAAATGGTGTTAAATCCCTGGCTCTGAGTCTTCCTACAGGCAAGACTTCGTTTCAGGTAAGGGCAGTTACTTTACAGCTCAAACGAAATACATCGTTCACGAAGCTCACATGTTTCTCATCTAAACTGACAAGCATTGGATGTTAGAGGACCTGTGGTTTGGTTCAGTTTCAGAAGCAGAGTTGAACTAGATATGGCCCGTATTTGGAGGAAACACCGTTCTTTTGTTCTGAGCACCCTAATATTTCCTGCTGTATTAGGGATTCTAGGAAGAAAGAGCGTGCTTCTTGTTCTAAAGCAAAGTGTGATCCATGGATGAGAACAATCCTGTGTTTTTCCCTTCTGAAATGGAGTTAAATTCCAGGCTCTGTGTCTTCCTACAAGCAAGACTTCGTTTCAGGTAACGGCAGTCAATTTTCAGCTCAAACGAACTACATCATTCAGGAAGCTCACACGTTTCTCATCTTAACTGACAAGCATTGGATGTTAGAGGACCTGTGTTTGTATCAATTTCAGAGGCAGATTTCTTCTAGATATGGTCCGTATGAGTAGGAAACACCGTACTTTTGTTCTCAGCACACTCATGTTTCCTGCTGTCTTAGAGACTCTAGAAAGCAAGAGCGTGCTTCTTGCTCTAAAGCAGAGTGTGATCTATATATGAGAACTCTGCTGTGTGTTTCACTTCAGAAAGGGATTTAAATCGCAGGCTCTGAGTCTTTCTACAAGCGGGACTTCGTTTCAAGTAAGGGCAGTTACTAACAGCTCAAAAGAACTATGTCGTTCACGAAGCTCACATGTTTCTCATCTTAACTGACAAGCATTGGATGATAGAGGACCTGTGGTTTGTTTCAGTTTAAGAAGCAGAGTTGAACTAGATATGGCCGGTATGTGTAGGAAACACCGTTCTTTTGTTCTCAGCACACTCAAATTTCCTGCTGTATTAGAGACTCTAGAAAGCAAGAGCGTGCTTTTGCTCTAAAGCAGAGTGTGATTCTTTGATGAGAACTATGCTTTGTGTTTCCCTTCAGAAATGGAGTTAAATTCCAGGCTCTGAGTCTTCCTACAAGCAAGAATTTATTTCAGGTATGGGCAGTCACTTTTCAGCTCAAATGAACTACATCGTTCAGGAAGCTCACACATTTCTCATGCTAACTACCAAGCATTGGATGATAGAGGACCTGTGGGTTGTTTCAGTTTCAGAAGCAGAGTTCTTCTAGATATGGTCCATATGTGTAGGAAACACCGTTCTTTTGTTCTCAGCAAACTCAAGTTTCCTGCTGTCTTAGAGACTGTAGAAAGCTATAGCGTGCTCCTTGCTCTAAAGAAGAGTGTGATCAATGGATGAGAACTCTGTTGTGTGTTTCACTTCAGAAATGGAGTTAAATCCCAGGCTCTGAGTCTTTCCACAAGCAAGACTTCATTTCAGGTAAGGGCAGTTACTAACAGCTCAAAGGAACTACATCGTTCACGAAGCTCACATGTTTCTCATCTTAACTGACAAACATTGGATGATAGAGGACCTGTGGTTTTATTTCAGTTTCAGAAGCATAGTTGAAATAGATATGGCCTGTATGGGTATGAAACACCGTGCTTTTGTTCTGAGCACACTCAAGTTTCCTGCTGTCTTAGAGACTCTAGGAAGCAAGAGCGTGCTTCTTGCTCTAAGCAGAATGTGATTCATGGATGAGAACTATGCTGTGTGTTTCCCTTCAGAAATGGAGTTAAATTCCAGGCTCTGTGTCTTCCTACAAGCAAGAATTCGTTTGATTTATGGGCAGTCACTTTTCAGCTCAAATGAACTACATCGTTCAGGAAGCTCACACGTTTCTCATCTTAAATGACAAGCATTGGATGATAGAGGACCTGTGGTTTGTTTCAGTTTCAGAAGCAGAGTTCTTCTAGATATGGTCCTTATATGTAGGAAACACAGTTCTTTTGTCCTCAGCAATCTCAAGTTTCCTGCTGTCTTAGAGAATGTAGAAAGCTATAGCATGTTCCTTGCTGTAAAGCAGAGTGTGATCAATGGATGAGAACTCTGTTGTGTGTTTCACTTCAGAAATGGAGTTAAATCCCAGGCTCTGAGTCTTTCCACAAGCAAGACTTCATTTCAGGTAAGGGCAGTTACTAACAGCTCAAAGGAACTACATTGTTCACGAAGCTCACACGTTTCTCATCTTAACTGACAAGCATTGGATGATAGAGGACCTGTGGTTTATTTCAGTTTCAGAAGCACAGTTGAACTAGATATGGCCCATATGTGTAGGAAACACTGTCCTTTGTTCTGAGCACACTCAAGTTTCCTGCTGTATTAGAGACTCTAGAAAACGAGAGTGTGCTTCTTGCTCTAAAGCAGAGTGTGATCCATGGAGGAGAACTATGCTGTGTGTTTCCCTTCAGAAATGGAGTTAAATTCCATGCTCTGTGTCTTCCTACAAACAAGACTTCATTTCAGGTAAGGGCAGTCACTTTTCAGCTGAAACGAACTACATCATTCATGAAGCTCACACGTTTCTCATCTTAACTGACCAGCATTGGATGTTAAAGGACCAGTGCTTTGTATCAGTTTCAGAAGCAGAGTTGGACTAGATATGGTCCGTATGTGTAGGAAACACCATTCATTTGTTCTCAGCACACTCAAGTTTCCTGCTGTCTTAGAGATCCTGGAAAGCAAGAGCGTACTTCTTGCTCTATAGCAGAGTGTGATCAATGGATGAGAACTCTGTTGTGTGTTTCACTTCAGAAATGGTGTTAAATCCCTGGCTCTGAGTCTTCCTACAGGCAAGACTTCGTTTCAGGTAAGGGCAGTTACTTTACAGCTCAAACGAAATACATCGTTCACGAAGCTCACAGGTTTCTCATCTTAACTGACAAGCATTGGATGTTAGAGGACCTGTGGTTTGTTTCAGTTTCAGAAGCAGAGTTGAACTAGATATGGCCCGTATTTGGAGGAAACACCGTTCTTTTGTTCTGAGCACCCTAATATTTCCTGCTGTATTAGGAACACTAGGAAGAAAGAGCGTGCTTCTTGTTCTAAAGCAAAGTGTGATCCATGGATGAGAACAATCCTGTGTTTTTCCCTTCAGAAATAGAGTTAAATTCCAGGCTCTGTGTCTTCCTACAAGCAAGACTTCGTTTCAGGTAACGGCAGTCAATTTTCAGCTCAAACGAACTACATCATTCAGGAAGCTCACACGTTTCTCATCTTAACTGACAAGCATTGGATGTTAGAGGACCTGTGTTTGTATCAATTTCAGAGGCAGATTTCTTCTAGATATGGTCCGTATGAGTAGGAAACACCATACTTTTGTTCTCAGCACACTCATGTTTCCTGCTGTCTTAGAGACTCTAGAAAGCAAGAGCGTGCTTCTTGCTCTAAAGCAGAGTGTGATCTATATATGAGAACTCTGCTGTGTGTTTCACTTCAGAAAGGGATTTAAATCGCAGGCTCTGAGTCTTCCTACAAGCGGGACTTCGTTTCAAGTAAGGGCAGTTACTAACAGCTCAAAAGAACTACATCATTCACGAAGCTCACACGTTTCTCATCTTAACTGACAAGCATTGGATGATAGAGGACCTGTGGTTTGTTTCAGTTTAAGAAGCAGAGTTGAACTAGATATGGCCGGTATGTGTAGGAAACACCGTTCTTTTGTTCTCAGCAAACTCAAGTTTCCTGTTGTCTTAGAGACTGTAGAAAGCTATAGCGTGCTCTTTGCTCTAAAGAAGAGTGTGAGCAATGGATGAGAACTCTGTTGTGTGTTTCACTGCAGAAATGGAGTTAAATCCCAGGCTCTGAGTCTTTCTACAAGCAAGACTTCATTTCAGGTAAGGGCAGTTACTTTACAGCTCAAATGAACTCCATCGTTCACGAAGCTCACATGTTTCTCATCTTAACTGACAAGCATTGGATGTTGGAGCACCTGTGGTGTATTTCAGTTGAAGAAGCACAGTTGAACTAGATATGGCCCATATGTGTAGGAAACACTGTCCTTTGTTCTGAGCACACTCAAGTTTCCTGCTGTATTAGAGACTCTAGAAAGCAAGAGGGTGCTTCTTGTTCTAAAGCAGAGTGTGATTAATGGAATGAGAACTATGCTGTGTGTTTCCCTTCAGAAATGGAGTTAAATTCCATGCTCTGTGTCTTCCTCCAAGCAAGATTTCATTTCAGGTAAGGGCACTAACTTTTAAGCTCAAACTAACTACATCGTTCACAAAGCTCACACGTTTCTCATCTTAACTGACAAGCATTGGATGTTAGAAGACCTGTGGTTTGTTTCAGTTTCAGAAGCAGAGTTCTTCTAGATATGGTCCATATGTGTAGGAAACACCGTTCTTTTGTCCTCAGCACACTCAAGTTTCCTGCTGTCTTAGAGACTGTAGAAAGCTATAGCATGCTCCTTGCTCTAAAGCAGAGTGTGATCCATGGTGGAAAACTATGCTGTGTGTTTCCCTTCAGAAATGGAGTTAAATTCCATGCTCTGTGTCTTCCTACAAGCAAGACTTCATTTCAGGTAAGGGCAGTCACTTTTCAGCTCAAATGAACTACATCATTCACGAAGCTCACACGTTTCTCATCTTAACTGACAAGCATTGGATATTAAAGGACCAGTGCTTTATATCAGTTTCAGAAGCAGAGTTGGATTAGATATGGCCCGTATGTAGAGGAAACACCGATCTTTTGTTCTGAGCACCCTAATGTTTCCTGCTGTATTAGGGACTCTAGAAAGAAAGAGCGTGCTTCTTGTTCTAAAGCAAAGTGTGATCCATGGATGAGAACAATGCTGTGTTTTTCCCTTCTGAAATGGAGTTAAATTCCAGGCTCTGTGTCTTCCTACAAGCAAGACTTCGTCTCAGGTAAGGGCAGTCAATTTTCAGCTCAAACGAACTACATCATACACCAATCACACACGTTTCTCATCTTAACTGACAAGCATTGGACGTTAGAGGACCTGTGTTTGTATCAATTTTAGAGGCAGATTTCTTCTAGATATGGTCCGTATGTGTAGGAAACACCGTGCTTTTGTTCTCAGCACACTCATGTTTCCTGTTGTCTTCGAGACTCTAGAAAGCAAGAGCGTGCTTCTTGCTCTAAAGCAGAGTGTGATCTATATATGAGAACTCTGCTGTGTGTTTCACTTCAGAAATGGAGTTAAATCGCAGGCTCTGAGTCTTCCTACAAGCGGGACTTAGTTTCAAGTAAGGGCAGTTACTAACAGCTCAAAAGAACTACATCGTTTACAAAGCTCAAACGTTTCTCATCTTAAATGACAAGCATTGGATGATAGAGGACCTGTGGTTTGTTTCAGTTTAAGAAGCAGAGTTGAACTAGATATGGCCGGTATATGTAGGAAACACCGTTCTTTTGTTGTGAGAACACTCAAGTTTCCTGCTGTATTAGAGACTCTAGAAAGCAAGAGCGTGCTTCTTGCTCTAAAGCAGAGTGTGATTCATGGATGAGAACTATGCTTTGTGTTTCCCTTCAGAAATGGAGTTAAATTCCAGGCTCTGAGTCTTCCTACAAGCAAGAATTCGTTTGAGGTATGGGCAGTCACTTTTCAGCTCAAATGAACTACATCGTTCAAGAAGCTCACACGTTTCTCATCTTAACTGACAAGCTTGGATGATAGAGGACCTGTGGTTTGTTTCAGTTTCAGAAGCAGAGTTCTTCTAGATATGGTCCATATATGTAGGAAACACCGTTCTTTTGTCCTCAGCAAACTCAAGTTTCCTGCTGTCTTAGAGACTGTAGAAAGCTATAGCATGATCCTTGCTGTAAAGCAGAGTGTGATCAATGGATGAGAACTCTGTTGTGTGTTTCACTTCAGAAATGGAGTTAAATCCCAGGCTCTGAGTCTTTCTACAATCAAGACTTTATTTCAGGTAAGGGCAGTTACTAACAGCTCAAAGGAACTACATCGTTCACGAAGCTCACACGTTTCTCATCTTAACTGACAAGCATTGGATGTTGGAGCACCTGTGGTTTATTTCAGTTTAAGAAGTACAGTTGAACTAGATATGGCCCATATGTGTAGGAAACACTGTCCTTTGTTCTGAGCACACTCAAGTTTCCTGCTGTATTAGAGACTCTAGAAAATGAGAGCGTGCTTCTTGCTCTAAAGCAGAGTGTGATCCATGGAGGAGGACTATGCTGTGTGTTTCCCTTCAGAAATGGAGTTAAATTCCATGCTCTGTGTCTTCCTACAAGCAGGACTTCATTTCAGGTAAGGGCAGTCACTTTTCAGCTCAAACGAACTACATTGTTCACGAAGCTCACACGTTTCTCATCTTAACTGACAAGCATTGGACGTTAAAGGACCAGTGCTTTGTATCAGTTTCAGAAGCAGAGTTGGACTAGATATGGTCCGTATGTGTAGGAAACACCATTCATTTGTTCTCAGCACACTCAAGTTTCCTTCTGTCTTAGAGATCCTGGAAAGCAAGAGCGTGCTTCTTGCTCTAAAGCAGAGTGTGATCAATGGATGAGAACTCTGTTGTGTGTTTCACTTCAGAAATGGTGTTAAATCCCTGGCTCTGAGTCTTCCTACAGGCAAGACTTCGTTTCAGGTAAGGGCAGTTACTTTACAGCTCAAACGAAATACATCATTCACGAAGCTCACACGTTTCTCATCTTAACTGACAAGCATTGGATGTTAGAGGACCTGTGGTTTGTTTCAGTTTCAGAAGCAGAGTTGAACTAGATATGGCCCGTATGTGGAGGAAATACCGTTCTTTTTTTCTGAGCACCCTAATATTTCCTGCTGTATTAGAGACTCTAGAAAGCAAGAGCGTGCTTCTTGCTCTAAAGCAGAGTGTGATTCATGGATGAGAACTATGCTTTGTGTTTCCCTTCAGAAATGGAGTTAAATTCCAGGCTCTGAGTCTTCCTACAAGCAAGAATTTGTTTGAGGTATGGGCAGTCACTTTTCAGCTCAAATGAACTACATCGTTCAAGAAGCTCACACGTTTCTCATCTTAACTGACAAGCATTGGATGTTAGAGGACCTGTGGTTTGTTTCAGTTTCAGAAGCATAGTTGAACTAGATATGGCCGGTATGTGTAGGAAACAACGTTCTTTTGTCCTCAGCAAACTCAAGTTTCCTGCTGTCTTAGAGTCTGTAGAAAGTTATAGCATGTTCTTTGCTGTAAAGCAGAGTGTGATCAATGGATGAGAACTCTGTTGTGTGTTTCACTTCAGAAATGGAGTTAAATCCCAGGCTCTGAGTCTTTCTACAAGCAAGACTTCATTTCAGGTAAGGGCAGTTACTAACAGCTCAAAGGAACTACATCGTTCACGAAGCTCACACGTTTCTCATCTTAACTGACAAGCATTGGATGTTGGAGCACCTGTGGTTTATTTCAGTTTAAGAAGCACAGTTGAACTAGATATGGCCCATATGTGTAGGAAACACTGTCCTTTGTTCTGAGCACACTCAAGTTTCCTGCTGTATTAGAGACTCTAGAAAATGAGAGCGTGCTTCTTGCTCTAAAGCAGAGTGTGATCCATGGAGGAGAACTATGCTGTGTGTTTCCCTTCAGAAATGGAGTTAAATTCCATGCTCTGTGTCTTCCTACAAGCAAGACTTCATTTCAGGTAAGGGCAGTCACTTTTCAGCTCAAACGAACTACATCGTTCACGAAGCTCACACGTTTCTCATCTTAACTGACAAGCATTGGATGTTAAAGGACCAGTGCTTTGTATCAGTTTCAGAAGCAGAGTTGGACTAGATATGGTCCGTATGTGTAGGAAACACCGTTCATTTGTTCTCAGCACACTCAAGTTTCCTTCTGTCTTAGAGATCCTGGAAAGCAAGAGCGTGCTTCTTGCTCTAAAGCAGAGTGTGATCAATGGATGAGAACTCTGTTGTGTGTTTCACTTCAGAAATGATGTTAAATCCCTGGCTCTGAGTCTTCCTACAGGCAAGACTTCGTTTCAGGTAAGGGCAGTTACTTTACAGCTCAAACGAAATACATCATTCACGAAGCTCACACGTTTCTCATCTTAACTGACAAGCATTGGATGTTAGAGGACCTGTGGTTTGTTTCATTTTCAGATGCAGAGTTGAACTAGATATGGCCCGTATGTGGAGGAAATACCGTTCTTTTTTTCTGAGCACCCTAATATTTCCTGGTGTATTAGGGACTCTAGAAAGAAAGAGCGTGCTTCTTGTTCTAAAGCAAAGTGTGATCCATGGATGAGAACAATCCTGTGTTTTTCCCTTCAGAAATGGAGTTAAATTCCAGGCTCTGTGTCTTCCTACAAGCAAGACATCGTTTCAGGTAAGGGCAGTCAATTTTCAGCTCAAACGAACTACATCGTTCAGGAAGCTCACACGTTTCTCATCTTAACTGACAATCATTGGATGTTAGAGGACCTGTGTTTGTATCAATTTCAGAGGCAGATTTCTTCTAGATATGGTCCGTATGAGTAGGAAACACCGTACTTTTGTTCTCAGCACACTCATGTTTCCTGCTGTCTTAGAGACTCTAGAAAGCAAGAGCGTGCTTCTTGCTCTAAAGCAGAGTGTGATCTATATATGAGAACTCTGCTGTGTGTTTCACTTCAGAAAGGGATTTAAATCGCAGGCTCTGAGTCTTCCTACAAGCGGGACTTCGTTTCAAGTAAGGGCAGTTACTAACAGCTCAAAAGAACTACATCGTTCACGAAGCTCACACGTTTCTCATCTTAACTGACAAGCATTGGATGATAGAGGACCTGTGGTTTGTTTCAGTTTAAGAAGCAGAGTTGAACTAGATATGGCCGGTATGTGTAGGAAACACCGTTCTTTTGTTGTGAGCACACTCAAGTTTCCTGCTGTATTAGAGATTCTAGAAAGCAAGAGCGTGCTTCTTGCTCTAAAGCAGAGTGTGATTCATTGATGAGAACTATGCTTTGTGTTTCCCTTCAGAAATGGAGTTAAATTCCAGGCTCTGAGTCTTCCTACAAGCAAGAATTCATTTCAGGTATGGGCAGTCACTTTTCAGCTCAAATGAACTACATCGTTCAGGAAGCTCACACAATTCTCATCCTAACTGCCAAGCATTGGATGATAGAGGACCTGTGGTTTGTTTCAGTTTCAGAAGCAGAGTTCTTCTAGATATGGTCCATATGTGTAGGAAACACCGTTCTTTTGTTCTCAGCAAACTCAAGTTTCCTGCTGTCTTAGAGACTGTAGAAAGCTATAGCGTGCTCCTTGCTCTAAAGAAGAGTGTGATCAATGGATGAGAACTCTGTTGTGTGTTTCACTTCAGAAATGGAGTTAAATCCCAGGCTCTGAGTCTTCCTACAAGCAAGACTTCATATCACGTAAGGGCAGTTACTTTACAGCTCAAATGAACTCCATCGTTCACGAAGCTCACATGTTTCTCATCTTAACTGACAAACATTGCATGATAGAGGACCTGTGGTTTATTTCAGTTTACGAAGCACAGTTGAACTAGATATGGCCCATATGTGTAGGAAACACTGTCCTTTGTTCTGAGCACACTCAAGTTTCCTGCTGTCTTAGAGACTCTAGAAAGCAAGAGCGTGCTTCTTGCTCTAAAGCAGTTGTGATCTATATATGAGAACTCTGATGTGTGTTTCACTTCAGAAATGCAGTTAAATCCCAGGCTCTGAGTCTTCCTACAAGCAAGACTTCATATCACGTAAGGGCAGTTACTTTACAGCTCAAACGAACTCCATCGTTCACGAAGCTCACATGTTTCTCATCTTAACTGACAAGCATTGGATGTTGGAGCACCTGTGGTATATTTCAGTTTAAGAAGCACAGTTGAACTAAATATGGCCCATATGTGTAGGAAACACTGTCCTTTGTTCTGAGCACACTCAAGTTTCCTGCTGTATTAGAGACTCTAGAAAACGAGAGCGTGCTTCATGCTCTAAAGCAGAGTGTGATCCATGGAGGAGAACTATGCTGTGTGTTTCCCTTCAGAAATGGAGTTAAATTCCATGCTCTGTGTCTTCCTACAAGCAAGACTTCATTTCAGGTAAGGGCAGTTACTTTACAGCTCAAACGAACTCCATCGTTCACGAAGCTCACATGTTTCTCATCTTAACTGACAAACATTGGATGATAGAGGACCTGTGGTTTTATTTCAGTTTCAGAAGCATAGTTGAAATAGATATGGCCTGTATGGGTAGGAAACACCGGTCTTTTGCTCTGAGCACACTCAAGTTTCCTGCTGTCTTAGAGACTCTAGAAAGCAAGAGCGTGCTTCTTGCTCTAAAGCAGAGTGTGATCTATATATGAGAACTCTGATGTGTGTTTCACTTCAGAAATGCAGTTAAATCCCAGGCTCTGAGTCTTCCTACAAGCAAGACTTCGTTTCAGGTAAGGGCAGTCACTTTTCAGCTCAAACGAACTATATCATTCACGAAGCTCACACGTTTCTCATCTTAACTGACAAGCATTAGATGTTAAAGGACCAGTGCTTTGTATCAGTTTCAGAAGCAGAGTTGGACTAGATATGGTCCGTATGTGTAGGAAACACCATTCATTTGTTCTCAGCACACTCAAGTTTCCTGCTGTCTTAGAGATCCTGGAAAGCAAGAGCGTGCTTCTTGCTGTAAAGCAGAGTGTGATGAATGGATGAGAACTCTGTTGTGTGTTTCACTTCAGAAATGGTGTTAAATCCCTGGCTCTGAGTCTTCCTACAGGCAAGACTTCGTTTCAGGTAAGGGCAGTTACTTTTCAGCTCAAACGAAATACATCGTTCACAAAGCTCACACGTTTCTCATCTTAACTGACAAGCATTGGATGTTAGAGGACCTGTGGTTTGTTTCAGTTTCAGAAGCAGAGTTGAACTAGCTATGGCCGGTATGTGGAGGAAACACTGTTCTTTTGTTCTGAGCACCCGAATGTTTCCTGCTGTATTAGGGACTCTAGAAAGAAAGAGCGTGCTTCTTGTTCTAAAGCAAAGTGTGATCCATGGATGAGAACAATGCTGTGTTTTTCCCTTCAGAAATGGAGTTTAATTCCAGGCTCTGTGTCTTCCTACAAGCAAGACTTCATTTCAGGTAAGGGCAGTCAATTTTCAGCTCAAACGAACTACATCGTTCACGAAGCTCACACGTTTCTCATCTTAACGGACCAGCATTGGACGTTAGAGGACCTGTGTTCGTATCAATTTCAGAGGCAGATTTCTTCTAGATATGGTCCGTATGTGTAGGAAACACCGTGCTTTTGTTCTCAGCACACTCATGTTTCCTGCTGTCTTAGAGACTCTGGAAAGCAAGAGCGTGCTTCTTGCTCTAAAGCAGAGTGTGATCTATATATGAGAACTCTGCTGTGTGTTTCACTTCAGAAATGGAGTTAAATCGCAGGCTCTGAGTCTTCCTACAAGCGGGACTTCGTTTCAAGTAAGGGCAGTTACTAACAGCTCAAAAGAACTACATCGTTCATGAAGCTCACACGTTTCTCATCTTAACTGACAAGCATTGGATGATAGAGGACCTGTGGTTTGTTTCAGTTTAAGAAGCAGAGTTGAACTAGATATGGCCGGTATGTGTAGCAAACACCGTTCTTTTGTTGTGAGCACACTCAAGTTTCCTGCTGTATTAGAGACTCTAGAAAGCAAGAGCGTGCTTCTTGCTCTAAAGCAGAGTGTGATTCATTGATGAGAACTATGCTTTGTGTTTCCCTTCAGAAATGGAGGTAAATTCCAGGCTCTGAGTCTTCCTACAAGCAAGAATTCATTTCAGGTATGGGCAGTCACTTTTCAGCTCAAATGAACTACATCGTTCAGGAAGCTCACACATTTCTCATCCTAACTGCCAAGCATTGGATGATAGAGGACCTGTGGTTTGTTTCAGTTTCAGAAGCAGAGTTCTTCTAGATATGGTCCGTATGTGTAGGAAACACCGTTCTTTTGTTCTCAGCAAACTCAAGTTTCCTGCTGTCTTAGAGACTGTAGAAAGCTATAGCGTGCTCCTTGCTCTAAAGAAGAGTGTGATCAATGGATGAGAACTCTGTTGTGTGTTTCACTTCAGAAATGGAGTTAAATCCCAGGCTCTGAGTCTTCCTACAAGCAAGACTTCATTTCAGGTAAGGGCAGTTACTTTACAGCTCAAACGAACTCCATCGTTCACGAAGCTCACATGTTTGGCATCTTAACTGACAAACATTGGATGATAGAGGACCTGTGGTTTTATTTCAGATTCAGAAGCATAGTTGAAAAAGATATGGCCTGTATGGGTAGGAAACACCGTTCTTTTGTTCTGAGCACACTCAAGTTTCCTGCTCTCTTAGAGACTCTAGAAAGCAAGAGCATGCTTCTTGCTCTAAAGCATAGTGTGATCTATATATGAGAACTCTGATGTGTGTTTCACTTCAGAAATGCAGTTAAATCCCAGGCTCTGAGTCTTCCTACAAGCAAGACTTCGTTTCAGGTAAGGGCAGTCACTTTTCAGCTCAAACGAACTACATCATTCACGAAGCTCACACGTTTCTCATCTTAACTGACAAGCATTGGATGTTAAAGGACCAGTGCTTTGTATCAGTTTCAGAAGCAGAGTTGGACTAGATATGGTCCGTATGTGTAGGAAACACCATTCATTTGTTCTCAGCACACTCAAGTTTCCTGCTGTCTTAGAGATCCTGGAAAGCAAGAGCGTGCTTCTTGCTATAAAGCAGAGTTTGATCAATGGATGAGAACTCTGTTGTGTGTTTCACTTCAGAAATGGTGTTAAATCCCAGGCTCTGAGTCTTCCTACAAGCAAGACTTCATATCACGTAAGGGCAGTTACTTTACAGCTCAAACGAACTCCATCGTTCACGAAGCTCACATGTTTCTCATCTTAACTGACAAGCATTGGATGTTGGAGCACCTGTGGTTTATTTCACTTTAAGTAGCACAGTTGAACTAGATATGGCCCATATGTGTAGAAAACACTGTCCTTTGTTCTGAGCACACTCAAGTGTCCTGCTGTATTAGAGACTCTAGAAAACGAGAGCGTGCTTCTTGCTCTAAAGCAGAGTGTGATCCATGGAGGAGAACTATGCTGTGTGTTTCCCTTCAGAAATGGAGTTAAATTCCATGCTCTGTGTCTTCCTACAAGCAAGACTTCATTTCAGGTAAGGGCAGTCACTTTTCAGCTCAAACGAACTACATCGTTCACGAAGCTCACACGTTTCTCATCTGAACTGACAAGCATTGGATGTTAAAGGACCAGTGCTTTGTATCAGTTTCAGAAGCAGAGTTGGACTAGATATGGTCCGTATGTGTAGGAAACACCATTCATTTGTTCTCAGCACACTCAAGTCTCCTTCTGTCTTAGAGATGCTGGAAAGCAAGAGCGTGCTTCTTGCTCTAAAGCAGAGTGTGATCAATGGATGAGAACTCTGTTGTGTGTTTCACTTCAGAAATGGTGTTAAATCCCTGGCTCTGATTCTCCCTACAGTCAAGACTTCGTTTCAGGTAAGGGCAGTTACTTTACAGCTCAAACGAAATACATCGTTCACGAAGCTCACACGTTTCTCATCTTAACTGACAAGCATTGGATGTTAGAGGACCTGTGGTTTGTTTCAGTTTCAGAAGCAGAGTTGAACTCCATATGGCCTGTATGTGGATGAAATACCGTTCTTTTTTTCTGAGCACCCTAATATTTCCTGCTGTATTAGAGACTCTAGAAAGCAAGAGCGTGCTTCTTGCTCTAAAGCAGAGTGTGATTCATGGATGAGAACTATGCTTTGTGTTTCCCTTCAGAAATGGAGTTTAATTCCAGGCTCTGTGTCTTCCTACAAGCAAGACTTCATTTCAGGTAATGGCAGTCAATTTTCAGCTCAAACGATCTACATCGTTCACGAAGCTCACACGTTTCTCATCTTAACTGACCAGCATTGGACGTTAGAGGACCTGTGTTTGTATCAATTTCAGAGGCAGATTTCTTCTAGATATGGTCCGTATGTGTAGGAAACACCGTGCTTTTGTTCTCAGCACACTCATGTTTCCTGCTGTCTTAGAGACTCTAGAAAGCAAGAGCGTGCTTCTTGCTCTAAAGCAGAGTGTGATCTATATATGAGAACTCTGCTGTGTGTTTCACTTCAGAAATGGAGTTAAATCGCAGGCTCTGAGTCTTCCTACAAGCGGGACTTCGTTTCAAGTAAGGGCAGTTACTAACAGCTCAAAAGAACTACATCGTTCATGAAGCTCACACGTTTCTCATCTTAACTGACAAGCATTGGATGATAGAGGACCTGTGGTTTGTTTCAGTTTAAGAAGCAGAGTTGAACTAGATATGGCCGGTATGTGTAGGAAACACCTCTCTTTTGTTGTGAGCACACTCAAGTTTCCTGCTGTATTAGAGACTCTAGAAAGCAAGAGCGTGCTTCTTGCTCTAAAGCAGAGTGTAATTCATTGATGAGAACTATGCTTTGTGTTTCCCTTCAGAAATGGAGTTAAATTCCAGGCTCTGAGTCTTCCTACAAGCAAGAATTCATTTCAGGTATGGGCAGTCACTTTTCAGCTCAAATGAACTACATCGTTCAGGAAGCTCACACATTTCTCATCCTAACTGCCAAGCATTGGATGATAGAGGACCTGTGGTTTGTTTCAGTTTCAGAAGCAGGGTCCTTCTAGATATGGTCCATATGTGTAGGAAACACCGTTCTTTTGTTCTCAGCAAACTCAAGTTTCCTGCTGTCTTAGAGACTGTAGAAAGCTATAGCGTGCTCCTTGCTCTAAAGAAGAGTGTGATCAATGGATGAGAACTCTGTTGTGTGTTTCACTTCAGAAATGGAGTTAAATCCCAGGCTCTGAGTCTTCCTGCAAGCAAGACTTCATTTCAGGTAAGGGCAGTTACTTTACAGCTCAAACGAACTCCATCGTTCACGAAGCTCACATGTTTCTCATCTTAACTGACAAACATTGGATGATAGAGGACCTGTGGTTTTATTTCAGTTTCAGAAGCATAGTTGAAATAGATATGGCCTGTATTTGTAGGAAGCACCGTTCTTTTGTTCTGAGCACACTCAAGTTTCCTGCTGTATTAGAGACTCTAGAAAGCAAGAGCATGCTTCTTGCTCTAAAGCAGAGTGTGATCTATATATGAGAACTCTGATGTGTGTTTCACTTCAGAAATGCAGTTAAACCCCAGGCTCTGAGTCTTCCTACAAGCAAGACTTCATTTCAGGTAAGGGCAGTCACTTTTCAGCTCAAACAAACTACATCATTCACAAAGCTCACACGTTTCTCATCTTAACTGACAAGCATTGGATGTTACAGGACGTGTACTGTGTATCAATTTCAGAGGCAGAGTTCTTCTAGATGTGGTCCGTAAGTGTAGGAAACACCATTCTTTTGTTCTCAGCACACTAATGTTTCCTGCTGTCTTAGAGACTCTAGGAAGCAAGAGCAGGCTTCATATTCTAAAGCAGAGTGTGATCCATGGATGAGAACTATGCTGTGTGTTTCAACTCAGTAATGGAGTTAAATCCCAGGCTCTGAGTCTTCCTACAATCGAGACGTCGTTTCAAGTAAGGGCAGTTACTAACAGCTCAAAAGACCTACATCGTTCACGAAGCTCACACGTTTGTCATCTTAACTGAAAATATTGGATGTTAGAGGACCTGTGCATTGTATCAATTTCAGAGGCAGAGTTCGTCTAGATATGGTACGTATGTGTAGGAAACACCATTCTTTTGTTTTCAGCACACTCATGTTTCCTGCAGCCTTAGAGACTCTAGAAAGCAAGAGCGTGCTTCTTGCTCTAAAGCAAAGTGTGATCTATATATGAGAACTCTGATGTGTGTTTCACTTCAGAAATGCAGTTAAATCCCAGGATCTGAGTCTTCCTACAAGCAAGACTTCGTTTCAGGTAAGGGCAGTTACTAACAGCTCAAAGGAACTACATCGTTCACGAAGCTCACATGTTTCTCATCTTAACTGACAAGCATTGGATGTTAGAGGACCTGTGGTTTGTTTCAGTTTTAGAAGCAGAGTTGAACTAGATATGGCCCGTATGTGTAGGAAACTCTGTTCCTTTTTTCTGAGCACACTCAAGTTTCCTGCTGTATTAGAGACTCTAGAAAGCGAGAGAGTGCTTCTTGCTCTAAAGCAGAGTGTGATCCATGGAGCAGAACTATGCTGTGTGTTTCACTTCAGAAATGGTGTTAAATCCCCGGCTCTGAGTCTTCCTACAAGCAAGACTTCGTTTCAGGTAAGGGCAGTCACTTTTCAGCTCAAACGAACTACATCGTTCACGAAGCTCACACGTTTCTCATCTTAACTGACAAGCATTGGATGATAGAGGACCTGTGGTTTGTGTCAGTTTCAGAAGCAGAGTTGAACTAGATATGGCCGGTATGTGTAGGAAACACCGTTCTTTTTTTCTGAGCACCCTAATGTTTCTTGCTGTATTAGAGACTCTAGAAAGCAAGAGCGTGCTTCTTGCTCTAAAGCAGAGTGTGATTCATTGATGAGAACTATGCTTTGTGTTTCCCTTCAGAAATGGAGTTAAATTCCAGGCTCTGAGTCTTCCTACAAGCAATAATTTATTTCAGGTATGGGCAGTCACTTTTCAGCTCAAATGAACTACATCGTTCACGAAGCTCACACATTTCTCATCCTAACTGCCAAGCATTGGATGATAGAGGACCTGTGGTTTGTTTCAGTTTCAGAAGGAGAGTTCTTCTAGATATGGTCCATATGTGTAGGAAACACCGTTCTTTTGTTCTCAGCAAACTCAAGTTTCCTGCTGTCTTAGAGACTGTAGAAACCTATAGCGTGCTCCTTGCTCTAAAGAAGAGTGTGATCAATGGTGAGAACTCTGTTGTGTGTTTCACTTCAGAAATGGAGTTAAATCCCAGGCTCTGAGTCTTCCTACAAGCAAGACTTCATTTCAGGTAAGGGCAGTTACTTTACAGCTCAAACGAACTCCATCGTTCACGAAGCTCACATGTTTCTCATCTTAACTGACAAACATTGGATGATAGAGGACCTGTGGTTTTATTTCAGTTTCAGAAGCATAGTTGAAATAGATATGGCCTGTATTTGTAGGAAGCACCGTTCTTTTGTTCTGAGCACACTCAAGTTTCCTGATGTATTAGAGACTCTAGAAAGCTAGAGCGTGCTTCATGCTCTAAAGCAGAGTGTGATCAATGAATGAGAACTCTGCTCTGTGTTCCCTTCAGAAATGGAGCTAAATCCCAGGCTCTGTGTCTTCCTGCAATTACGACTTCGTTTCAGGTAAGGGCAGTCACTTTTAAGTTCAAACGAACTACATCATTCACGAAGCTAACACGTTTCTCATCTTAACTGACAAGCATAGGATGTTAGAGGATCAGTGCTTTGTATCAGTTTCAGAAGTAGAGTTGGACTAGATATGATCCGGATATGAAGGAAACACTGTTCATTTGTTCTCAGCCCACAAAAGTTTCTTGCTGTCTTAGAGACTCTAGAAAGCTAGAGCGCGGTTCTTGCTCTAAAGCAAAGTGTGATCAATGGATGAGAACTGTGCTGTGTGTTACTCTTCAGAAACGGAGTTAAATCCCTGGCTCTGAGTCTTCCTACAAGCAAGACTTGGTTTCAGGTAAGGGCAGTTACTTTACAACTCAAACGAACTACATCGTTCACAAAGCTCACACGTTTCTCATCTTAACTGACAAGCATTGGATGTTAGAGGACCTGTGGTTTGTTTCAGTTTCAGAAGCAGAGATGAACTAGATATGGCCCGTATGTGAAGGAAACACCGTTCTTTTTTTCTGAGCACCCAAATGTTTCTTGCTGCCTTAGAGACTCTAGAAAGCAAGAGCGTGCTTCTTGCTCTAAAGCAAAGTGTGATCTATATATGAGAACTCTGATGTGTGTTTCACTTCAGAAATGCAGTTAAATCCCAGGATCTGAGTCTTCCTACAAGCAAGACTTCGTTTCAGGTAAGGGCAGTTACTAACAGCTCAAAGGAACTACATCGTTCACGAAGCTCACATGTTTCTCATCTTAACTGACAAGCATTGGATGTTAGAGGACATGTGGTTTGTTTCAGTTTCAGAAGCAGAGTTGAACTAGATATGGCCCGTATGTGTAGGAAACACTGTTCCTTTTTTCTGAGCACACTCAAGTTTCCTGCTGTATTAGAGGCTCTAGAAAGCGAGAGAGTGCTTCTTGCTCTAAAGCAGAGTGTGATCCATGGAGCAGAACTATGCTGTGTGTTTCACTTCAGAAATGGTGTTAAATCCCCGGCTCTGAGTCTTCCTACAAGCAAGACTTCGTTTCAGGTAAGGGCAGTCACTTTTCAGCTCAAACGAACTACATCGTTCACGAAGCTCACACGTTTCTCATCTTAACTGACAAGCATTGGATGATAGAGGACCTGTGGTTTGTTTCAGTTTAAGAAGCAGAGTTGAACTAGATATGGCCGGTATGTGTAGCAAACACCGTTCTTTTGTTGTGAGCACACTATAGTTTCCTGCTGTATTAGAGACTCTAGAAAGCAAGAGCGTGCTTCTTGCTCTAAAGCAGAGTGTGATTCATGGATGAGAACTATGCTTTGTGTTTCCCTTCAGAAATGGAGTTAAATTCCAGGCTCTGAGTCTTCCTACAAGCAAGAATTCATTTCAGGTATGGGCAGTCACTTTTCAGCTCAAATGAACTACATCATTCAGGAAGCTCACACATTTCTCATCCTAACTGCCAAGCATTGGATGATAGAGGACCTGTGGTTTGTTTCAGTTTCAGAAGCAGAGTTCTTCTAGATATGGTCCATATGTGTAGGAAACACCGTTCTTTTGTTCTCAGCAAACTCAAGTTTCCTGCTGTCTTAGAGACTGTAGAAACCTATAGCGTGCTCCTTGCTCTAAAGAAGAGTGTGATCAATGGATGAGAACTCTGTTGTGTGTTTCACTTCAGAAATGGAGTTAAATCCCAGGCTCTGAGTCTTCCTACAAGCAAGACTTCATTTCAGGTAAGGGCAGTTACTTTACAGCTCAAACGAACTCCATCGTTCACGAAGCTCACATGTTTCTCATCTTAACTGACAAACATTGGATGATAGAGGACCTGTGGTTTTATTTCAGTTTCAGAAGCATAGTTGAAATAGATATGGCCTGTATTTGTAGGAAGCACCGTTCTTTTGTTCTGAGCACACTCAAGTTTCCTGATGTATTAGAGACTCTAGAAAGCTAGAGCGTGCTTCATGCTCTAAAGCAGAGTGTGATCAATGAATGAGTACTCTGCTCTGTGTTCCCTTCAGAAATGGAGCTATATCCCAGGCTCTGTGTCTTCCTGCAATTATGACTTCGTTTCAGGTAAGGGCAGTCACTTTTAAGTTCAAACGAACTACATCATTCACGAAGCTAACACGTTTCTCATCTTAACTGACAAGCATAGGATGTTAGAGGATCAGTGCTTCGTATCAGTTTCAGAAGTAGAGTTGGACTAGATATGATCCGGATATGAAGGAAACACTGTTCATTTGTTCTCAGCCCACAAAAGTTTCTTGCTGTCTTAGAGACTCTAGAAAGCTAGAGCGCGGTTCTTGCTCTAAAGCAAAGTGTGATCAATGGATGAGAACTGTGCTGTGTGTTACTCTTCAGAAACGGAGTTAAATCCCTGGCTCTGAGTCTTCCTACAAGCAAGACTTGGTTTCAGGTAAGGGCAGTTACTTTACAACTCAAACGAACTACATCGTTCACAAAGCTCAGACGTTTCTCATCTTAACTGACAAGCATTGGATGTTAGAGGACCTGTGGTTTGTTTCAGTTTCAGAAGCAGAGATGAAGTAGATATGGCCCGTATGTGAAGGAAACACCGTTCTTTTTTTCTGAGCACCCAAATGTTTCTTGCTGCCTTAGAGACTCTAGAAAGCAAGAGCGTGCTTCTTGCTCTAAAGCAAAGTGTGATCTATATATGAGAACTCTGATGTGTGTTTCACTTCAGAAATGCAGTTAAATCCCAGGATCTGAGTCTTCCTACAAGCAAGACTTCGTTTCAGGTAAGGGCATTTACTAACAGCTCAAAGGAACTACATCGTTCACGAAGCTCACATGTTTCTCATCTTAACTGACAAGCATTGGATGTTAGAGGACATGTGGTTTGTTTCAGTTTCAGAAGCAGAGTTGAACTAGATATGGCCCGTATGTGTAGGAAACACTGTTCCTTCTTTCTGAGCACACTCAAGTTTCCTGCTGTATTAGAGGCTCTAGAAAGCGAGAGAGTGCTTCTTGCTCTAAAGCAGAGTGTGATCCATGGAGCAGAACTATGCTGTGTGTTTCACTTCAGAAATGGTGTTAAATCCCCGGCTCTGAGTCTTCCTACAAGCAAGACTTCGTTTCAGGTAAGGGCAGTCACTTTTCAGCTCAAACGAACTACATCGTTCACGAAGCTCACACGTTTCTCATCTTAACTGACAAGCATTGGATGATAGAGGACCTGTGGTTTGTTTCAGTTTAAGAAGCAGAGTTGAACTAGATATGGCCGGTATGTGTAGCAAACAACGTTCTTTTGTTGTGAGCACACTATAGTTTCCTGCTGTATTAGAGACTCTAGAAAGCAAGAGCGTGTTTCTTGCTCTAAAGCAGAGTGTGATTCATGGATGAGAACTATGCTTTGTGTTTCCCTTCAGAAATGGAGTTAAATTCCAGGCTCTGAGTCTTCCTACAAGCAAGAATTCATTTCAGGTATGGGCAGTCACTTTTCAGCTCAAATGAACTACATCATTCAGGAAGCTCACACATTTCTCATCCTAACTGCCAAGCATTGGATGATAGAGGACCTGTGGTTTGTTTCAGTTTCAGAAGCAGAGTTCTTCTAGATATGGTCCATATGTGTAGGAAACACCGTTCTTTTGTTCTCAGCAAACTCAAGTTTCCTGTTGTCTTAGAGACTGTAGAAAGCTATAGCGTGCTCCTTGCTCTAAAGAAGAGTGTGATCTATATATGAGAACTCTGATGTGTGTTTCACTTCAGAAATGCAGTTAAATCCCAGGCTCTGAGTCTTCCTACAAGCAAGACTTCGTTTCAGGTAAGGGCAGTCACTTTTCAGCTCAAACGAACTACATCGTTCACGAAGCTCACACGTTTCTCATCTTAACTGACAAGCATTGGATGTTAAAGGACCAGTGCTTTGTATCAGTTTCTTAGGCAGAGTTGGACTAGATATGGTACGTATGTGTAGGAAACACCATTCATTTGTTCTCAGCACACTCAAGTTTCCTGCTGTCTTAGAGATCCTGGAAAGCAAGATCGTGCTTCTTGCTCTAAAGCAGAGTTTGATCAATGGATGAGAACTCTGTTGTGTGTTTCACTTCAGAAATGGTGTTAAATCCCTGGCTCTGAGTCTTCCTACAGGCAAGACTTCGTTTCATGTAAGGGCAGTTACTTTACAGCTCAAAGGAAATACATCGTTCACGAAGCTCACACGTTTCTCATCTTAACTGACAAGCATTGGATGTTAGAGGACCTGTGGTTTGTTTCAGTTTCAGAAGCAAAGTTGAACTAGAAATGGCCGGTATGTGGAGGAAACACCGTTCTTTTGTTCTGAGCACCCGAATGTTTCCTGCTGTATTACGGACTCTAGAAAGAAAGAGCGTGCTTCTTGTTCTAAAGCAAAGTGTTATCCATGGATGAGAACAATGCTGTGTTTTTTCCTTCAGAAATGGAGTTAAATTCCAGAATCTGTGTCTTCCTACAAGCAATTCTTCATTTCAGGTAAGGGCAGTCAATTTTCAGCTCAAACGAACTACATCGTTCAAGAAGTTCACACGTTTCTCATCTTAACTGACCAGCATTGGACGTTAGAGGACCTGTGTTTGTATCAATTTCAGAGGCAGATTTCTTCTAGATATGGTCCGTCTGTGTAGGAAACACCGTGCTTTTGTTCTCAGCACACTCATGTTTCCTGCTGTCTTAGAGACTCTAGAAAGCAAGAGCGTGCTTCTTGCTCTGAAGCAGAGTGTGATCTATATATGAGAACTCTGCTGTGTGTTTCACTTCAGAAATGGAGTTAAATCGCAGGCTCTGAGTCTTCCTACAAGCGGGACTTCGTTTCAAGTAAGGGCAGTTACTAACAGCTCAAAAGAACTACGTCGTTCATGAAGCTCACACGTTTCTCATCTTAACTGACAAGCATTGGATGATAGATGACCTGTGATTTGTTTCAGTTTAAGAAGCAGAGTTGAACTAGATATGGCCGGTATGTGTAGGAAACACCGTTCTTTTGTTGTGAGCACACTCAAGTTTCCTGCTGTATTAGAGACTCTAGAAAGCAAGAGCGTGCTTCTTGCTCTAAAGCAGAGTGTGATTCATGGATGAGAACTATGCTTTGTGTTTCCCTTCAGAAATGGAATTAAATTCCAGCTTCTGAGTCTTCCTACAAGCAAGAATTCGTTTGAGGTATGGGCAGTCACTTTTCAGCTCAAATGAACTACATCGTTCAGGAAGCTCACACGTTTCTGATCTTAACTGACAAGCATTGGATGATAGAGGACCTGTGGTTTCTTTCAGTTTCAGAAGCAGAGTTGGACTAGATATGGTCCGTATGTGTAGGAAACTCCCTTCATTTGTTCTCAGCCCACTCAAGTTTCTTGCTGTCTTAGAGACTCTAGAAAGCAAGAGCCTTCTTCTTGCTCTAAAGCAGAGTGTGATTCATGGATGAGAACTATGCTGTGTGTTTCACTTCAGAAATGGAGTTAAATCCCAGGCTCTGAGTCGTCCTACAAGCAAGACTTCATTTCAGGTAAGGGCAGTCACTTTTCAGCTCAAACAAACTACATCATTCACAAAGCTCACACGTTTCTCATCTTAACTGACAAGCATTGGATGTTACAGGACCTGTACTTTGTATCAATTTCAGAGGCAGAGTTCTTCTAGATGTGGTCCGTAAGTGTAGGAAACACCATTCTTTTGTTCTCAGCACACTAATGTTTCCTGCTGTCTTAGAGACTCTAGGAAGCAAGAGCAGGCTTCATATTCTAAAGCAGAGTGTGATCCATGGATGAGAACTATGCTGTGTGTTTCAACTCATTAATGGAGTTAAATCCCAGGCTCTGAGTCTTCCTACAAGCGAGACGTCGTTTCAAGTAAGGGCAGTTACTAACAGCTCAAAAGACCTACATCGTTCACGAAGCTCACACGTTTGTCATCTTAACTGAAAATATTGGATGTTAGAGGACCTGTGCATTGTATCAATTTCAGAGGCAGAGTTCGTCTAGATATGGTACGTATGTGTAGGAAACACCATTCTTTTGTTCTCAGCACACTCATGTTTCCTGCTGCCTTAGAGACTCTAGAAAGCAAGAGCGTGCTTCTTGCTGTAAAGCAAAGTGTGATCTATATATGAGAACTCTGATGTGTGTTTCACTTCAGAAATGCAGTTAAATCCCAGGATCTGAGTCTTCCTACAAGCAAGACTTCGTTTCAGGTAAGGGCAGTTACTAACAGCTCAAAGGAACTACATCGTTCACGAAGCTCACATGTTTCTCATCTTAACTGACAAGCATTGGATGTTAGAGGACCTGTGGTTTGTTTCAGTTTCAGAAGCAGAGTTGAACTAGATATGGCCCGTATGTGTAGGAAACTCTGTTCCTTTTTTCTGAGCACACTCAAGTTTCCTGCTGTATTAGAGACTCTAGAAAGCGAGAGAGTGCTTCTTGCTCTAAAGCAGAGTGTGATCCATGGAGCAGAACTATGCTGTGTGTTTCACTTCAGAAATGGTGTTAAATCCCCGGCTCTGAGTCTTCCTACAAGCAAGACTTCGTTTCAGGTAAGGGCAGTCACTTTTCAGCTCAAACGAACTACATCGTTCACGAAGCTCACACGTTTCTCATCTTAACTGACAAGCATTGGATGATAGAGGACCTGTGGTTTGTGTCAGTTTCAGAAGCAGAGTTGAACTAGATATGGCCGGTATGTGTAGGAAACACCGTTCTTTTTTTCTGAGCACCCTAATGTTTCTTGCTGTATTAGAGACTCTAGAAAGCAAGAGCGTGCTTCTTGCTCTAAAGCAGAGTGTGATTCATTGATGAGAACTATGCTTTGTGTTTCCCTTCAGAAATGGAGTTAAATTCCAGGCTCTGAGTCTTCTTACAAGCAATAATTTATTTCAGGTATGGGCAGTCACTTTTCAGCTCAAATGAACTACATCGTTCACGAAGCTCACACATTTCTCATCCTAACTGCCAAGCATTGGATGATAGAGGACCTGTGGTTTGTTTCAGTTTCAGAAGGAGAGTTCTTCTAGATATGGTCCATATGTGTAGGAAACACCGTTCTTTTGTTCTCAGCAAACTCAAGTTTCCTGCTGTCTTAGAGACTGTAGAAACCTATAGCATGCTCCTTGCTCTAAAGAAGAGTGTGATCAATGGATGAGAACTCTGTTGTGTGTTTCACTTCAGAAATGGAGTTAAATCCCAGGCTCTGAGTCTTCCTACAAGCAAGACTTCATTTCAGGTAAGGGCAGTTACTTTACAGCTCAAACGAACTCCATCGTTCACGAAGCTCACATGTTTCTCATCTTAACTGACAAACATTGGATGATAGAGGACCTGTGGTTTTATTTCAGTTTCAGAAGCATAGTTGAAATAGATATGGCCTGTATTTGTAGGAAGCACCGTTCTTTTGTTCTGAGCACACTCAAGTTTCCTGATGTATTAGAGACTCTAGAAAGCTAGAGCGTGCTTCATGCTCTAAAGCAGAGTGTGATCAATGAATGAGAACTCTGCTCTGTGTTCCCTTCAGAAATGGAGCTAAATCCCAGGCTCTGTGTCTTCCTGCAATTACGACTTCGTTTCAGGTAAGGTCAGTCACTTTTAAGTTCAAACGAACTACATCATTCACGAAACTAACACGTTTCTCATCTTAACTGACAAGCATAGGATGTTAGAGGATCAGTGCTTTGTATCAGTTTCAGAAGTAGAGTTGGACTAGATATGATCCGGATATGAAGGAAACACTGCTCATTTGTTCTCAGCCCACAAAAGTTTCTTGCTGTCTTAGAGACTCTAGAAAGCTAGAGCGCGGTTCTTGCTCTAAAGCAAAGTGTGATCAATGGATGAGAACTGTGCTGTGTGTTACTCTTCAGAAACGGAGTTAAATCCCTGGCTCTGAGTCTTCCTACAAGCAAGACTTGGTTTCAGGTAAGGGCAGTTACTTTACAACTCAAACGAACTACATCGTTCACAAAGCTCACACGTTTCTCATCTTAACTGACAAGCATTGGATGTTAGAGGACCTGTGGTTTGTTTCAGTTTCAGAAGCAGAGATGAACTAGATATGGCCCGTATGTGAAGGAAACACCGTTCTTTTTTTCTGAGCACCCAAATGTTTCTTGCTGCCTTAGAGACTCTAGAAAGCAAGAGCGTGCTTCTTGCTCTAAAGCAAAGTGTGATCTATATATGAGAACTCTGATGTGTGTTTCACTTCAGAAATGCAGTTAAATCCCAGGATCTGAGTCTTCCTACAAGCAAGACTTCGTTTCAGGTAAGGGCAGTTACTAACAGCTCAAAGGAACTACATCGTTCACGAAGCTCACATGTTTCTCATCTTAACTGACAAGCATTGGATGTTAGAGGACATGTGGTTTGTTTCAGTTTCAGAAGCAGAGTTGAACTAGATATGGCCCGTATGTGTAGGAAACACTGTTCCATTTTTTTCTGAGCACACTCAAGTTTCCTGCTGTATTAGAGACTCTAGAAAGCGAGAGAGTGCTTCTTGCTCTAAAGCAGAGTGTGATCCATGGAGCAGAACTATGCTGTGTGTTTCACTTCAGAAATGGTGTTAAATCCCCGGCTCTGAGTCTTCCTACAAGCAAGACTTCGTTTCAGGTAAGGGCAGTCACTTTTCAGCTCAAACGAACTACATCGTTCACGAAGCTCACACGTTTCTCATCTTAACTGACAGGCATTGGATGATAGAGGACCTGTGGTTTGTTTCAGTTTAAGAAGCAGAGTTGAACTAGATATGGCCGGTATGTGTAGCAAACACCGTTCATTTGTTGTGAGCACACTATAGTTTCCTGCTGTATTAGAGACTCTAGAAAGCAAGAGCGTGCTTCTTGCTCTAAAGCAGAGTGTGATTCATGGATGAGAACTATGCTTTGTGTTTCCCTTCAGAAATGGAATTAAATTCCAGCTTCTGAGTCTTCCTACAAGCAAGCATTCGTTTGAGGTATGGGCAGTCACTTTTCAGCTCAAATGAACTACATCGTTCAGGAAGCTCACACGTTTCTGATCTTAACTGACAAGCATTGGATGATAGAGGACCTGTGGTTTCTTTCAGTTTCAGAAGCAGAGTTCTTCTAGATATGGTCCATATGTGTAGGAAACACCGTTCTTTTGTTCTCAGCAAACTCAAGTTTCCTGTTGTCTTAGAGACTGTAGAAAGCTATAGCGTGCTCCTTGCTCTAAAGAAGAGTGTGATCAATGGATGAGAACTCTGTTGTGTGTTTCACTTCAGAAATGGAGTTAAATCCCAGGCTCTGAGTCTTCCTACAAGCAAGACTTCATTTCAGGTAAGGGCAGTTACTTTACAGCTCAAACGAACTCCATCGTTCACGAAGCTCACATGTTTCTCATCTTAACTGACAAACATTGGATGATAGAGGACCTGTGGTTTTATTTCAGTTTCAGAAGCATAGTTGAAATAGATATGGCCTGTATGGGTAGGAAACACCGTTCTTTTGTTCTGAGCACACTCAAGTTTCCTGCTGTCTTAGAGACTCTAGAAAGCAAGAGCATGCTTCTTGCTCTAAAGCAGAGTGTGATCTATATATGAGAACTCTGATGTGTGTTTCACTTCAGAAATGCAGTTAAATCCCAGGCTCTGAGTCTTCCTACAAGCAAGACTTCGTTTCAGGTAAGGGCAGTCACTTTTCAGCTCAAACGAACTACATCGTTCACGAAGCTCACACGTTTCTCATCTTAACTGACAAGCATTGGATGTTAAAGGACCAGTGCTTTGTATCAGTTTCTTAGGCAGAGTTGGACTAGATATGGTCCGTATGTGTAGGAAACACCATTCATTTGTTCTCAGCACACTCAAGTTTCCTGCTGTCTTAGAGATCCTGGAAAGCAAGAGCGTGCTTCTTGCTCTAAAGCAGAGTTTGATCAATGGATGAGAACTCTGTTGTGTGTTTCACTTCAGAAATGGTGTTAAATCCCTGGCTCTGAGTCTTCCTACAGGCAAGACTTCGTTTCAGGTAAGGGCAGTTACTTTAGAGCTCAAACGAAATACATCGTTCACGAAGCTCACACGTTTCTCATCTTAACTGACAAGCATTGGATGTTAGAGGACCTGTGGTTTGTTTCAGTTTCAGAAGCAAAGTTGAACTAGAAATGGCCGGTATGTGGAGGAAACACCGTTCTTTGTTCTGAGCACCCGAATGTTTCCTGCTGTATTAGGGACTCTAGAAAGAAAGAGCGTGCTTCTTGTTCTAAAGCAAAGTGTTATCCATGGATGAGAACAATGCTGTGTTTTTCCCTTCAGAAATGGAGTTAAATTCCAGGCTCTGTGTCTTCCTACAAGCAATTCTTCATTTCAGGTAAGGGCAGTCAATTTTCAGCTCAAACGAACTACTCATTCAAGAAGCTCACACGTTTCTCATCTTAACTGACCAGCATTGGACGTTAGAGGACCTGTGTTTGTATCAATTTCAGAGGCAGATTTCTTCTAGATATGGTCCGTATGTGTAGGAAACACCGTGCTTTTGTTCTCAGCACACTCATGTTTCCTGCTGTCTTAGAGACTCTAGAAAGCAAGAGCGTGCTTCTTGCTCTGAAGCAGAGTGTGATCTATATATGAGAACTCTGCTGTGTGTTTCACTTCAGAAATGGAGTTAAATCGCAGGCTCTGAGTCTTCCTACAAGCGGGACTTCGTTTCAAGTAAGGGCAGTTACTAACAGCTCAAAAGAACTACATCGTTCATGAAGCTCACACGTTTCTCATCTTAACTGACAAGCATTGGATGAGAGATGACCTGTGATTTGTTTCAGTTTAAGAAGCAGAGTTGAACTAGATATGGCCGGTATGTGTAGGAAACACCGTTCTTTTGTTGTGAGCACACTCAAGTTTCCTGCTGTATTAGAGACTCTACAAAGCAAGAGCGTGCTACTTGCTCTAAAGCAGAGTGTGATTCATGGATGAGAACTATGCTTTGTGTTTCCCTTCAGAAATGGAATTAAATTCCAGCTTCTGAGTCTTCCTAGAAGCAAGAATTCGTTTGAGGTATGGGCAGTCACTTTTCAGCTCAAATGAACTACATCGTTCAGGAAGCTCACACGTTTCTGATCTTAACTGACAAGCATTGGATGATAGAGGACCTGTGGTTTGTTTCAGTTTCAGAAGCAGAGTTGGACTAGATATGGTCCGTATGTGTAGGAAACTCCATTCATTTGTTCTCAGCCCACTCAAGTTTCTAGCTGTCTTAGAGACTCTAGAAAGCAAGAGCGTTCTTCTTCTTCTAAAGCAGAGTGTGATTCATGGATGAGAACTATGCTGTGTGTTTCACTTCAGAAATGGAGTTAAATCCCAGGCTCTGAGTCTTCCTACAAGCAAGACTTCATTTCAGGTAAGGGCAGTCACTTTTCAGCTCAAACGAACTACATCATTCACGAAGCTCACACGTTTCTCATCTTAACTGACAAGCATTGGATGTTACAGCACCTGTACTTTGTATCAATTTCAGAGGCAGAGTTCTTTTAGATGTGGTCCGTAAGTGTAGGAAACACCATTCTTTTGTTCTCAGCACACTAATGTTTCCTGCTGTCTTAGAGACTCTAGGAAGCAAGAGCGGGCTTCATATGCTAAAGCAGAGTGTGATCTATATATGAGAACTCTGATGTGTGTTTCACTTCAGAAATGGAGTTAAATCCCAGGCTCTGAGTCTTCCTACGAGCAAGACTTCGTTTCAAGTAAGGGCAGTTACTAGCAGGTCAAACGAACTACATTGATCACGAAGCTCACACGTTTCTCATCATAACTAACAAGCATTGGATGATAGAGGACCTGTGGTTTTTTCAGTTTCAGAAGCAGAGTTGAACTAGATATGGCCTGTTTGTGTATGAAACACCGTTCTTTTGTTCTGAGCACACTCAAGTTTCCTGATGTATTAGAGACTCTAGAAAGCTAGAGCGTGCTTCATGCTCTAAAGCAGAGTGTGATCAATGAATGAGAACTCTGCTCTGTGTTCCCTTCAGAAATGGAGCTATATCCCAGGCTCTGTGTCTTCCTGCAATTGCGACTTCGTTTCAGGTAAGGGCAGTCACTTTTAAGTTCAAACGAACTACATCATTCACGAAGCTAACACGTTTCTCATCTTAACTGACAAGCATAGGATGTTAGAGGATCAGTGCTTTGTATCAGTTTCAGAAGTAGAGTTGGACTAGATATGATCCGTATATGAAGGAAACACTGTTCATTTGTTCTCAGCCCACAAAAGTTTCTTGCTGTCTTAGAGACTCTAGAAAGCTAGAGCGCGGTTCTTGCTCTAAAGCAAAGTGTGATCAATGGATGAGAACTGTGTTGTGTGTTTCTCTTCAGAAACGGAGTTAAATCCCTGGCTCTGAGTCTTCCTACAAGCAAGACTTGGTTTCAGGTAAGGGCAGTTACTTTACAACTCAAACGAACTACATCGTTCACAAAGCTCACACGTTTCTCATCTTAACTGACAAGCATTGGATGTTAGAGGACCTGTGGTTTGTTTCAGTTTCAGAAGCAGAGATGAACTAGATATGGCCCGTATGTGAAGGAAACACCGTTCTTTTTTTCTGAGCACCCAAATGTTTCTTGCTGTATTAGAGACTCTAGAAAGCAAGAGCGTGGTTCTTGCTCTAAAGCAGAGTGTGATCCATGGATGAGAACTATGCTGTGTGTTTCACTTCAGTAATGGAGTTAAATCCCAGGCTCTGAGTCTTCCTACAAGCGAGACGTCGTTTCAAGTAAGGGCAGTTACTAACAGCTCAAAAGAACTACATCGTTCAGGAAGCTCACACGTTTCTCATCTTAACTGACAAGTATTGGATGTTAGAGGACCTGTGCATTGTATCAAGTTCAGAGGCCGAGTTCGTCTAGATATGGTACGTATGTGTAGGAAACACCATTCTTTTGTTCTCAGCACACTCATGTTTCCTGCTGCCTTAGAGTCTCTAGAAAGCAAGAGCGTGCTTCTTGCTCTAAAGCAAAGTGTGATCTATATATGAGAACTCTGATGTGTGTTTCACTTCAGAAATGCAGTTAAATCCCAGGATCTGAGTCTTCCTACAAGCAAGACTTCGTTTCAGGTAAGGGCAGTTACTAACAGCTCAAAGGAACTACATCGTTCAGGAAGCTCACACATTTCTCATCTTAACTGACAAGCATTGGATGATAGAGGACCTGTGGTTTGTTTCAGTTTAAGAAGGAGAGTTGAACTAGATATGGCCGGTATGTGTAGCAAACACCGTTC